>CM066570.1:14002500-14602500 GCA_033816785.1 Picus viridis
TTAGGAGGACAGCTTGAAGGGCTTGTCCTTTGACAAGTAATGAGTACATGGCACGGTTTTCACATCCTGCAAGCACTTAGAAGGGTGTAAAGCACAGAAAAAGTATTCTTTAGGGTATAAAGTAAATAAAATGACATGTTCATACACATACTGCATGGACATAGCTCTACACACACAGAGATACATAAACCTCTGGACTGCAAGTACACATAATAAACTACAGTAGTCTGCAATAATTAGGAGACTTAGATGGAAAAAAGAGAAAATTGCTGAAAGCTAAGGAAAAATCCCTAACAATAAGTTGTCCCAGTGGATGACACAAGGGAAGGGATGGAAAGAATCCTTATTATTGCAACATTCAAAACCCATTAGAGCAAGTACTCTGCAACCCTTAAACTCTGCCTTTTGTATAAAACCTTTTTCTTTATAACCTGAAAGTTTCTCCACGCTTTATCTTTGAGGGGACACAAAAGACTTTAATGAAAGCAAGCCCTACACCAAAAAGCTACCTTTTAATCCCTGACAAATAAAAAGCTACCATAATTTATAAAGCAAGTGTCTCTGTCATGTGAGGGCAACAGTGTTGTAGCTCTGGTCACTGGCTGGCTGGAACACATGGGACAGGGGCTGAGTACGTTCATTGAAGATGGGTGCAGGGTCTTCTGTTGCATCCTGGTCTTTAGGGGATTATCCATCATCTTGGGGTGCATGGGATGAGAAGTGGGATGGGAGCAGCGAACTGTCAGATCACCTCCTGACTCCACATTCAAAGACAAGGAAAACAAGTCCTGGTGGAAAACCACAACACTAGCTAGAACAGCTATTTGTAACAACCTTTGCTAATTGGCTCCATCAGCTGAAGAGGCAGTTCACCATCTGCCCTGTCTTCCAGATATGCTCTGTGACAAGGGAAGGAAACTGAAAAAGGAAAGAAGCTTTCATACCCTAAAACATTTTTTTTAAAGAGAAGGCAATGCAGATGGGCTAGCAAACACAGATCATGTATTTTTCTTTTACTGACACAGAAAAGTACACTGCTTCATTTTTTGTCACTTAAAAAGTAGTCTGAAGCACTAAACAAATAAACTGAAGTTGGCAAGTTTGATCCAGCATAAGTCTCTTATGAATCCAAACTCTGCTTTCTCATCGCATCTTGCTACACTGAGAGATGCCACAGCAAGCCCTGAGACTTTGACTGAGTGAAGGAGTGGGATGTGCAAGTCACTCTGAAGCCTGTCAGTGGTGGCTTGCCTAGATTCCTTTGATGATCCCAGTCTAAATGCTTGCTAGTGTTTTAATATCAGTGCCCTTCTAATGTCTGCAGAAAGATTTCTTGGGGTTTCCCACTTAAAAAGCAAACAAAAATTGCAAGCATTCCCATGGCCTGGGCAGGGAGGAAGATGGAGGTATACAGTCCCAGAAAGCATGTTGCCAGATGGAGAGAGAAGCATCAACTGCAGCACCTCTACAGTGGGATAAGAGAGAGAGTGATGGGGCAGATGGTGGCCACAGAGCAGGACATGATATGATGCCCTCACTGAGAGCAAGGCTCTTGAAAGGAGCAAGGGTCAGGAAAAGTCTGGTAAGGAACAGAGAGGAAAGAGGAGTTTGCATGGGCCTGGGGATGGATCCCACATAGCACAGAGCCTGAGGGTTCCTGGTATTTGGGTTGAAATAAGATGGGCTGCAACACGGACAAAAGCAGAAAAAAAAATACAACTGAGCACTTTAATCAAAGCTAGGAGAGAAGTAAAAGCATGGGTGGAGAGCAATTTGTGGAAACTAACGTGACTTCAGACAGCCTTACGTTACAGAGGGCTCTCTAACTTCCTCCGTACACTTCTGAGACTGATCTTAGCTCTTGCCAAAACCATTTTTATCTTTTAGTTTCATTTCATACTTCTCACAAACCAAATTTCAGCTGCACTGGTCCAGTAAGCCCATATCCTTCACCTATCTTTGAGTTGGTTTCTTCATTGCAAATTCTTCAGGGTTCTTTCCCATACATTTGTATGAATCCTAGCCCAGCAGCAGAGTGTGTTAGTAAAAAGGACGGACACAAAGCCAGAGAAAAAGATGTGAAACACGAAAGTTGTTTATGATTAATTATCATTATTACTATTATACAAAATTAATTGACATTTTTATTGAAGCATTTTCCCAACGTTTTTTTCCCCTGAAAATCAAATTCCTTAACAGAAACCCATCTTGCAGCAAATGAAGAAAAAGCTGTCAGGATTATGAAACAAATAAGAACTCTGATCAAGCTGTTTTAAGCAAGCATGTCCTGATACATATTTCTGTAGCAAAAGCACTGAGATAATACTGATAAATTTTATGGAGAGCTTAAGAAAAATAATATTCTTGGTTGAAGAAAGAACTGCCTTTTTCTGATAGCCCTAGTTTTCTGATCAAAGAATGGAAAGCCTTTTTTGCTAACACATGGCTAAAAACCTAAGGTGAGATGTTCAAAACGGAGAAAACCTAAGTCCTGAGAAGCCCAGTGAACACCACAGCTTTGTGCAGAGGCAGGTCCACGTGTCCAACACCTTTGTAGCCTGTACATCTGTGAGCTTGAGTTTGAGCTTTACATGTGTGTTTGCTTTGAAGAGGTAAGTAGCACCATTTACAAAGTTATACATAAAGTCAAGGCTCAGGCTGCAAACAGAAACCACACACACACATATGCACACACTCACACACTTCACCACAGCAAAAGGGTTCCTATCAGACCCAAGGGAGCCAGCCATAGCCACAGCAGCAAAGTCACACACAGTTGAAGAATGGGGATCTAGGTCTGTGTTGCACTGAGATTTAAATGCAGATCTATTTGCCTTACTGCACACCCCTGGGCCCCAAAATGCTTTTCCTTTTGCATTAGCAGTTCTGGTCTCCTCCAAAAGTGCACAGAATGTGAGGTTAATGGAGCCTCAGAAAGTGCTCTGAGATTGCAGGTCGAGGAGCACTGGAAGGGCGGTAGGCATGGGTGGAAGCTTATGAAACCCCAAGCCACGAGAGGTACACACTTTTAAAAGCACTTGTTTGCAGCCGTCTTGAAAACAAGGCTCCGTCCCCTCGGTCAACCCCATGGACGCCTGCGGTCCCACCTCAGCCAGAGCGGGTGCCCAGCCGCCCCTCATGCCCCATTTATAACAGGGGAGGGCCCTTTTCAGAAACCGGCGAGTAACTGAAAAACTGTGGCAGAGCTCAACAGCGTGAAACGGCGGCGGGAAAGAGCACGAAACAGGAAAGCGCCGGCGAGGTTCACGCCATCCCCCCTCGCTGGTGCTCGGCAGGGACGGAACTGCTGCAAAAGCGGCGCAGGGCTGTTATCAGCCCCGCGCAGGGGCTGCGGTTTGCTCGCTTTTGTAACCCTTCTTCAACTGTCACTTGTTTTTTAACAAACAGGATGCCTCTGCTAAGGCTGACAGCTTCCCCGTGACTTTTGGGCAAGGAGTGGTGCGGGTTCTTCTTGTCACCCCGGGGTCGCTGGACACTCTCCGTTGGCAAGGGCACCTTCAGGTGTACCCCGGGTAAGGCACCACGGAGAGGACAGACCTGGCTCCTTACTGGAGCTGTCCTCACGTCAGCAAAACAAGAGCCTTAGCCGTGTCAGAGAGGAAAGTCTGAGCTTCCATCTTGCTTGCTTTTTATTATTCCACCTAAAAGCAGTTAATAAGGACATGCTATGTGCTACATTTAGGGCACATCCAAGCTGCTCAACTCCTCTCTGGTCTGTGCAGCAGACACTGACACCCCATGGCACAATGGCCTCAGGGGTGTGGGTAGCATGATTGCTTTGCTAGGCAGTCCCCCTGCACAGGCTGGAATGAAGGCATACCGCAGGACTAGATGAATGGGAATGATACTGGAGGGGGCAAAGGATCTACTGCCCTCAGCCAGCAGTATCAAAGCCTGTGGCAGAGACAGGGCTCCTAACACTGATGATGGGAAGCTCCTACTGCCCATTTATACCCCAGTGTTAGCAAAAACCCTGCACCAAGATAAACTGCTCAGGTTCCTTGAGAAGCACATTCAGTTTTTGAAGGTCACTTGAACTATGCCGTGGAGAAGCCTGCTGTCTCTGCAAACAAGAGAAGTACCAGCCTGGGTTTCTACTCAGAAGTTAAACATAGGAAAAGCAAGACATAGTCTGCCCCTGCTCTGATATTGCCTAGTCAAAGGGTAGCCTCTGTCAGCAGAGCAGGAGCCCTTAGCCTGCAAACTTTTCTGCCACTGCATGGTGGTGCGGCAGATCAACGCCAGCGAAAGCAGGAAAAAAAAGATATCTGCAGAAGGACATTTCCGGGGGGGGGGGGGGGTGGGGGTGAAGTCTTTTCTTTTGAAATATTTTCTGAAAAAAAACCCCAAACCACCAAATCAAACCAACAAACAAAAAAAATCCCTTTCTAAACAGATGCATAGCTTCTTCTCACATCTCCCTGTTCCACACCAACCTCCAGCTTTGCCAGATCCTGTGAGACTTTTTAGGGAGTCTCCAAGCAGTGATGTTTCCAGCTGGGTTTGTAGGACTGAACTGCATTCTACTCCTGCTCTCCCTGCCCATGGACAGCCCCCCTGCTCTGCTGGCACAGGGAGGTGCAAATCATCAACTGCTGCCAAAATGGTGTTAAGCCGGGCTGGAGAATAGCCTAGTGCACTGCTGGTTTTGGATCTGAGATTCTAACAAGCCAAATGAGCCTTGTATCACAAATTGTTTGTCAGCTAACCTCACTTTTGCTGTTCCCATACTGTTCACAAACATCTCAGAATATTTTCAAGTTTGGTGCTCAAAATTAATTGAATTTTTTTCCCTGCATTTTTTAAAATGGTTTGCTATTTGAACTAAATTGCCCATTTGCAGGGGGAGATGTTCAGACCCTGAAATAGTGACTGTAATGATAAGGTAAAATTATGGTGAAAAACATTGACTAGATCAGATTTGAAATGTAATGTAAACAAGAGATCATTTTATAGATAGTTTGGCTTAGAATTGTAAGTTAAAAAAAAAAAAGAAAAGAAAAAGGAAACAAAAGGTTCTGTTTCTACTTCTCTCTCCACTAGACTTCTGATATGACCACTTTCTCCTGGTTCTCCATCCATAAAGATGAGGAACATGCTATTCTCAGCTTCTGAATGTATTTGACTGTGTTTGTGTATCACTCTGGGACACTGCACACCAAACTGAGCTACAAATCCCCTTTATCAGACTGCTTTTCTGTGGAGGCAGTGCTTATATGATTGCACCCATTCTTTCTGTACTTCCTCTAGCTTTTCTGGTTTGTGGGCAAACTTTAGCAAAATTTGATAGAGCAGAAGTGGTCTTAAGTTCCTACAGCTTTCATGAAACATGGCAGTAGTAGAGAGGCTCTGCCACTTCTCCCAGCTGAAGGGTGCCCAAAAGAGATTTCCGAGACTCCTCAGAAGAGAAAAACCTTCAATCAGATTAAAGTCTTATTGGACGTTAAAGAATGCAGCCACAAGACCCATGTCTGTAGGAAATCAGCACTCACTAGTTCTGCCTATGACAGCACATCTTGGCTTTTTAAATGCATCAAACTAGACTTGCCTTGAATTCAGAACACAGGCCACTTCCATCTGAAATTTTACCAGAAGCCAAACATTTCCATGGAGAAGATTTTTAGTGGGTTTATACACTTTCAATCAAACAATCTGGGTTGGCTTTTTGAAATTTCCCAGTGAAGCAAGGCACAACAAATTCTCATGAGAAGGTTCCCACAGCTCCAGTAGCATGAGAGATTTTTACCACATTATGCTGGTTGTGGGGAAGGCCCACATTAACAACATGATGAGAGCATTTGGATTTAATAGAGTTAATATACACAGCATAATTACCCAGCGTTTGAGGCAGGTCTCAGTCCATGCCTCTCCTAAGTGATTCCCCAGCAACTCCTTAATAACATGATGAGACCATTTATGATGCCATTGATCACATCATTAACATCTGCTGTGGACTGAGACAGGTCTTGGTACACTCCAGTTCAAACTGTCTACAAATAGCAAAACTGAAATGACTTAATGCTAGCACTCTAACGTTGCATGGGGCTCAGGCATCGCAACACAGAGGTCCAACACTAAGTCTCACAAAGAATCATAGAATGTACTGAGTTGGAAGGAAGCTCTAAAGAACATCTAGTCCAACCTCTTAAGAAAATAACTATTAATGCTGCAAAGGGCTTCTGGTGTCATGGAGGACGCACCCCATGCTGTGCTGCTATTCCCTGCAGAATGTAAGCCAGCATGATTAGTAGTTATTTATTGTAATGGACACTGAAAGGTAAGATTACTGTAGGGTTAAAAAAGAGAAAAAATTAATCCTGCAAGCATACACTTTAGCACTTGAACCAGCCCTTTAGCTCTCATCAGTTTTTATCTACCACATCATAACTTGCATCAGAACTCTGACACAAGCTGCTTACCAAGTTTCACATCTATTAGCGCATGCTAAACAGGAAAATTTAAGACACGAAGAAACTAGTCTAAAAATACATCTTTTTCCTACCTCTGTTCTCCCTCCCACACCCAGCATACACCACCTTTCAGCTTTGCATTGATTTCATTGCGTTATCAAAATGAAACTAACAGGCTAAGTCTCATGCAGAAGCCTTCTAGGAGAGGCTGGATAAAGGAATGCAAGAAGGCAGAGAAACAGGCACCTGTTGATCCCATGGCTCAGTGTACTAAACCTGAGATTTCAGAACAAAGATCAGAAACCTTGTAGGTGTATTCGCCACTTACATATAAAGGACAAAATGCACAACTTGGTGTTTCAGCACTATTTGTGTGCTAAGTAATTAATGAGTAGGACTCATACCAGCACCACAAGAAGCCAGACCCTCCATCCCTTTCTGACTTTCTGTACCAACTGGACGGGGATGAGGCTGCAGACATCATGAACAAAGGACACTGGTACCAGGCGATAGACACAGAATCATGGCTTCTTGTGGCTGCTTGTATCCGTCTAAATCTAAACAAAGTGGGAAGATACCAGTGAAGAAAAAGGTGATGATTTAATGGACTGGTAGGATGACATTATGAACAATGGGGGACTTGGTTCAAACACCCAGCTTCTAAAAAAATCTGCACAAATGCTAGTGGATTTTTCTCAGAGCACAACCTGTGGGAATTGCCTATATTACATTATCTTGGCTCCAAGCACCTGTGTCTCAAATGTCAGTAGCTGGGGCTGATGTCTCTGTCACCCACTGATCCTGTGTCAGCTACAGCTGACTGGGCATATGCCCTATTCAAACTGGAAAATAGCACCCAGTGGAAATAGTACTGTGTCCCAGAAGTTTGCTGAGGAGAAGTGCTTTTTGCTAATACAAGGGCTAAATCAGGCATGCTGCTTCTGCCACACGATGAAATACTTCTTCCCCTTCTTGCATTCTTCCTGACTTTTGTGCTGGGCTCTGGAAATAAATGCTTGCTATAAATATTTTTCATGCATATTTTTTTAGCAGTCAAAAGCATCATCCACATTTCTTTCCCTTCACTGTCTGATAACTGAAGACATTTTGGTCTGCAGATGGAGAAGTGAGGACTAGCAGCAGAATCAGCCATGTTAAGTCATACACTAGAAATGTTTGAGTTAATTTGTTTGTGGCAAATGTTGCAAACAGCAGCATTTTATAAAAACCTCAATGACAAGGTAGTTTGTTTTCTCACCAAGAAAAAAATAAGTAGAGAGAAACTTTGCTGCAGCTAATTACCTCCCAAAATAGGACAGCTAATGTTTTTATATAGGTTATTTTTCTAGCTTTTATTTCAATCTCTCTTTGAACTGCAGTTTCAAATAAGGGATGCCTTAATGTTGCTTTATGTTTCTTGCAGAAAGAAAGAAAAAGTAAATTCCAACAAGACCTTGCAAGAAAAAGGATGAGAAGCTAACAAGTAAGGGACTTCAGACAGAAAGGAATTTGAGGAACAGTGAAAAGATTTTCTTTGGAAACAAGTTGGAATCTGACAACAAATTTCTGTTTAATCATGCTTTGGATTTAATTTTATTTTGGTAATATGGCTGTGTGAATAAGTTGCACTGGGGTGAGCCTTCAGAGGAGGCTATGGTTTTAGGCTGGAATGCTCAGTAACTGGCTTAAATTATGTACATGGGAGAAAGCCTACTGAGCTGGCACGTCATGTTGCTTGGTTAGCTGTGTATATGCTGCTCAGTCAGCAGCTGTGCAACTTGTGCAGGGAAGTCTCTTTTCTGCTGGGGCCATGAGGTATACCAGGATTTGTTTGTGAACAAGCTGGAGATGAGCAGTGTTTGCTGAAGAAATTAGCAAAGCATAAATGAGAACATGTCTGACATGGAGAAAATGCTTCATAGCTGAAGATGAAAACCATGCTGAAAAATTGTTTACTGAGAAAGATCCTTTGTTTTCCTTCGACTTACTTTAGCTGGCCCAAGGTTGTAAAGTCATCCCTGCTGTTGCAGGAGCTCCCATTTACCCCTAGGTACTGTGGAGCAAAATGTTCAGTCTTGCTCTTGCTTTTGAACAGAGCAAAGGACAGGTGGAGATTCCTGATGGGAAAGCTGTCACCCAGCCATGTGGCAGGATGCCCAGACCCCAGGAAGGGAGCAGGGACAGCATTGGCTCCCCAGTGCCCTTTGCAGTACTTCACAAAAGCAACAGGAAGATCAAGGGTGCTCTCTTTGACAAGACACCACCCTAAGCTTGTACCACACCATCTAATACCCCCAGACACAGCAGAGGTCTGTTATATTTCCTAATCCTTCCGCCTGGAGTGGGCTTTTCTGACGGCTGAAGGGGAGATGAAACTCCCCTCCAACTGCTTCTGTTTAAGTAATGCTTTTGGTCTCCAATTAGTGTGGTTTAGTCAAAGCCTGAAACCTGGAGGATGCAGGCCTTGGGAACTGCTTTGCCCATCTCCACATGGGTCAGGGATGTGCCTGAAGCGTGGAGCAATTAGAGGGAGGGAAGGAGGGAGAGCGGAGCAGTCATTCAGTGAGACTTGGACAGGCCGGAGAACTGGGCAAAGAGGAACCTATGAGGGTCAACCAGGATAAGTGCAGAGTCCTGCATCTGGCAAGTAATAATACACTGCACCAGTACAGGTTAGGAGGTGATCTGCTGGAGAGCAGCCCTGTAGAGGTAGGACCTGGGAGTCCTGGTGGATAACAAGTTGTCCATGGGTCAGCAATGTGCCCTTGTGTCCAAGAAGGCCAATGGGATCCTGGGGTGCATTAAGAGGAGTGTGTCCAGCAGATTGAGGGAGGTTCTCCTCCCCCTCTAGTCTGCCCTGGTGAGACCTGACCTGGAATATTAAATCTAGTTTTGGGCTCCCCAGTTAAAGAGGGACAGGGATCTACTCAAGAGAGTCCAGCCTCACTCCTCTGTATTTCATACATGCAAGGATGTAAGGATAGCTGTGTGAAAAGTGACCAGAGCATCAATGATTTAACCTTAGGTTGGTGACAGCTCTATCTGGAGGAGAACATCCATCACAGGTCTCACCCAATACCCAAGCCAGGCCCTTCCACTGGTTTTGTTGGCTTTTGGATTGGGTGTTATGTACACAAAACATTGGGCTGCTTTAATTGCCCCAGTAAAATGTGAACCTAAATTATCTTTCCTCCTATAGACATCTGCCTAATGACATAATTTCATCCCACAGGGGAACTGTAATTCCCTCTTCATGTTGGTACATGTCTAGTTACATCAGAGCACTCTTCCAAATGGGAATAAACTTACATAGGCATAAAAGTGTTCATACTGGTAAAGATTTTTTCTACCTAGTGAAGAAAATAAGCTGTTGAGGGGCTAATGTAGCTTTTCTGCTGCACCTAAAGATACTAGGTACAAAATAGTATCACTCCTCGAAGGTAGTACTCAGAGTTGTTTGACTGCATATTAAACTGTAAAATAAAATGACTGCTTGCTTTGCTTCCCCATTAGGAGAAAAAAAAAAAATCCAACCCAACAGCAGAAGTTCTGATTTTTACACTGAAATTTTAGTGGTTCATCACTTTTGACCTCAAGAAGTTTATCCTATCACTTTTTACCTAGGCAAGCCATTCATATGTTTTCATTTCTACTATAGCTCAACATGCTGTACTTGAAACAGTCTGTTTTGTTTAGAAGAGTAAATAATTTTCTCCAATGGAGCAAAGTGCAATCAGAATAATTTCCTGTGCATATGACTGAATCTTGGTTTCAATGTCTGAGTTATGTTTAGTGTTAAAAAAAAATATGTGGGTGTTTAGCACTGTACATTATCACTTTTTGCAGGCTTGATGCAGAAGCTAAAGAGAGAATTGGTGCAGAGACTAGGGTGTCTTTTTTCCTTTCACAGGTGGCCTTCTTTCCAAGCTGCATTAGTGAAGGTCTCTATAAAGCACACAGGGTAAAACCCACATGGTGCTTTTCTATGCTGTTCTCTCTAGTGAGAGGGCAACCTGCCTGATGAGTCTCCAGGCTCATCAAGGCTGGACTTATAAGCAGAATGCTTTCCACATGCTATTTGTTCCTCAAGCTTGGGTTCAGATGAAATGGTGACAATAAAACAGGAATCAGGCTGGTGTAGAGGCCTGATCAGTGATCTAGTGGATGTATGGCTTCTTAGGACCCTGCATGAGGTAATTACTAAGTCCTTGCTGCCAAATCCACAAAGACATGATGGTAAAGGTGGCACTGAATTTCTTTGCAAAACATTTGGGCAATGTCTGTGGGAGCAATTAAGCCACACTATATTGCAGTAGCTGATTTGACCAACCCTTGTGCAAATG
This sequence comes from Picus viridis, assembly GCA_033816785.1. Taxonomy (NCBI): domain Eukaryota; kingdom Metazoa; phylum Chordata; class Aves; order Piciformes; family Picidae; genus Picus; species Picus viridis. The sequence continues at coordinate 14,013,275 of CM066570.1, forward strand.
GAGGTCTCTCTCAGCAGAAATGCCCATGACACTGACCCATGCAAAATCCAAAGCTCATTTACATATAGGTCCTGAAAAACAGAAGCATTTTACAGAAGTCTGATATTATCTAGTAACTGTAATATAAAATTGCATTTCCTATGAACTGGGCATGGTATGTAGTCATATATCAGTAGACTGCTTTGGATGATGTGAACATGGACCAATGGTCAACAGGCATGGCAACATCGCAGTGTGAAGAATGTCCTCACAGATGAGGCCTCCCCCTCATTGCCTCTTACTTGGAATGTGTTTTCAGGGCTGTTTTCCAAAGCTGCAATTACACTCACAGAAGTCCTGTCCTTCTATGTTCGTCTATATAAGACCAGCAGATGGTACATGGTAAAGAATGCTTCTTTCAGAGTCTGTCATCACTGCTGAGGGAGGAAATCCACTTCACCTGTCTCCACCAGTTGAGGCATACACCTTGATGTATAAGCTAAGTCCAAATGAACAACAACCAACCAGAGAAAAAGTCCCAGCCAACTCAGAACTCTTTCTACATCTGTGAATAATAGGCCACAAATAATTGTTCCATGGCAGTATTTCCTAGGTAAAAGAGACAAAATCTCTCATTCTCAAGCCATAGTTCTGCTACTTGGCATCACATAAATTACTCTTGCTTCTTAATGCTGTGTTTCTTTCAGCCCCCATGTCAACACTGGCATTCAGAGTTCACCTCCTGTCTTATTCTCCACTTCATCAACATGTGTTGGTTTTTTTCAGATTTCTTTGTTATTAAAGGGTATACCCTACCCCACTGCAGCTGATGGCCATTTTGTCCCTGTCTGCCTAGAGCCTGGTTATTATCCCAAGAACTGACTCTGAGGTATGCTTTCTGCTGCTGGTCTTGTCTACAGAGGGAGACTGTGCCCGCAGGTATGTGGGAGTAAAGCAGTGCAAGCTTAAATCTATCCAACCCTTTTAATAACAGTAGTGAAAAGCCAGAGTTACATCTCCTGCCCCCACTCACTACCACAGGATGTACCAATGTCCTCCAGGGGTTGGCTGTTGGCGGCCTACACCCATACAACTGCATCTGTGTTGTCCTTGCTAAACAAATGAAAGGCTTAATTTTTGCTGTGTCAGCTTGCCTTCCACTTCTCTTTGATACTGCAGCAAGCATAAATAAGGACCAGAGCCCTGACAGGCAAGGAGGCTCATCTGCCTGCTCCAGAGGCTGTGACACCTCACCCTCAGCTATTGCTGAGCATGCTTGCAGCACTTGCCTTCACCAAAGCGGGCAACTACAGGGTGCTTTAGTAATGCTTACAGAACTCAGCATCTGGTGCGTGTTCAAAGCTTCTGTAAATGCCCCCATACCTCAAGGTACAAGTCTGGCTGGCATGACACAGGTGTGTGCCATAAAACTGGTTAGAAAATGGACTTATGAGAGATGCTGGTGGGGCAGAGACTGAGAATCAGAATCATAGAATCATAGAATCAGTCAGGGTTGGAAGGGACCACAAGGATCATCTAGTTCCAACCCCCTGCCATGGGCAGGGACACCCTACACTAGATCACGCTGGCCAGAAGGTGAAAGACATTTGTCACAAAGAAAAGAAATGCAGCAATGCTTCTCCCTGAATCATAGAATCAATAAGGTTGGAAAAGACCTCAAAGATCATCAAGTCCAACCTGTCACCCAAGACCTCATGACTACTAGACCATGGCACCAAGTGCCACATCCAATTCCCTCTTGAACATCTCCAGGGGTGGTGACTCCACCATCTCCCAGGGCAGCACATTCCAATGGCTAACTACTCTCTCAGTGAAGAACTTTTTCCTCACCTTGAGCCTAAACTTCCCCTGGTGCAGCTTGAGACTGTGTCCTCTTGTTCTGGTGCTGGTTGCCTGGGAGAAGAGCCCAACCCCCTTCTGGCTACAAACTCCCTTCAGGGAGTTGTAGACAGCAGTAAGGTCTCCCCTGAGCCTCCTTTTCTCCAGGCTAAACAACCCCAGCTCCCTCAGCCTCCCCTTGTAGGGCTTGTGCTCGAGGCCTCTCACCAGCCTCATTGCTCTTCTCTGGGCATGTTCAAGAGTCTCAATGTCCTTCTAAAATTGAAGGTCCCAAAACTGGACACAGTACTCAAGTGGCCTAACCAGTGCCGAGTACATGCAAGATGTTTGGCAAATAGTCATCTTTCTCTTTTAAAGACCACAAAAAGGTTGCTGATTTTCCCAGGATGGCAGGGATTTCCCTAAATACCTCTGAGTGAAATGTTTGTAGCAAATCACATGAAACTAGGGGCATCTTCTGAGTACATCTCAAAATCAGAGTTCCAGTGTGAAACCATGCAACAGAAAACACCCTACAAGACAAAGTATTCGGAAGGCCAAAGAGAAAGCCCCAAGTCCTTGACTTGAACTGCTTTGGGATTCACTGGAATCAGAAACTCAAAATAAAAAACACAGACTGAAAAAAACCTCAGATAGATCAAAGCTGGAGAAAATGTTCTCAAAGATCTTTGTGAAGTGAAACTACCCAATTTCACAGAGTTTCACTTACAAGCAGAAGTGAAGAGCCTGATGGACAGTATTAAGGAAGAATTAGAAACTCTATCAGGTAGCAGCTACTGCCATGCTCTGCTTCCCTACTTTCACAGTCAGTTCTTCTATGCTCTTTTTTTTTTTTCTCCACCCCCCCCCCTTCTATCTCCATTATCTGTAGAAATCTTTATTGAGAATTTGATGTTTTGAACTAAAATGTATCTTGGTCATAAGCCCAGGCTTGATTTTATTGGGAGCTAAGTGGAAGAAAAGAAATTTCTTTGGAAAACCAATTACATTCGGTATCTGTATGTATAATTTCTAGTCTCCTTTCCACTGGCAACAAGAATGATGAGTCTTGCATTCCATATCCCTGTGGATATGCTGGTGCATGTGTGGACTACACCAATGTACTACAGATCTTTGTAGGTGCTCTACTGCTCCAAACAACACCACTGTTTTCACCCTGTACAGTACATTAATACACTTCAGAGCGGAGATATCCCTACTACTCATCTACTGTCTGGGAAGCTGACTCAAGTCTATACAAATATTATCCATTCTCTTAAGATGACAGAAGACGTAATGAGCAGTGTAATGTTTTCTTGTCCTTCTCTCAGACTAGTGATTCACCTAGTCAGTGGCCTGTCTCTCTCCATGGCCAGTGCCAGATGTCACAGAGGAAGCCATAATTCATTTTGCAGATGACAGACTTGCTTACATGGAAAGTTTTCTTTCCAAGCTTTAACAGAGATCAGTTTGTTCTCCTAAATACAGCAGTCAGAGATGAAGGGAGAACTTAACCCTTCCAAAGCTATTTTTTTGCCTTTTTTTTTTTTTTCCTTTATCTGGTTAGTATATATTAAGAAACTGTTAGGTGTATATAGGGCCAGCTGTTTTAAGGAGCCTCCTGAACTCTTGGTTTCAATGGTCTTTTATGTCAATGAATCCAAGGCTGTAATCACCCACTGCATAAAAAGATTTTTTTCTCCACACCTTGCCACATTGACTAAGCACAGAGAAAGGAATAGGAGTGAGTGGGTGAGCTGACTATCAGAGTTGTTTTAGGAAAATACCAAACAAATAGAAAACATGAATAAATTTAAAAAAAAAAAAAACAACAACAAAAAAACAACAAGGGAAAAAAATGAGTAAACACGTTCTTGCACGGTATAAACTGCAGGAACACAGAATATCTGTCAGGCTGATGCCCCTGCAATGAAGGGATTGTGTGGCCTGTCCCGAGTTCCCCCACTTCACTCTGGAGTGCCATATGTCTGTACGCAGCCTGATGATCATGGCAGCCACTCCACGCAGAATGGTTCATGTTCCATTTTAAACTCACATCCACTATCTGGGAGACCTGTGCTGGCATGGGGCAGACAAAGATGCCAGGAAGGATTTGCATCCAAAGGATGGGTGGTCCCTCTCCTGTTAGCCTCAATCCATCCTCTTACACAGAGCCAGAGCTGCTGCTTCTTTATCCTGTTGTTGGGGCTGTTGGATCCATGCTGCCACCCTTCTCCAGCAGCCCATCAGGCACCAATGCATTTTGGCAAAAGTAGCTCAAGCCTCTGACAGAGGTTATAGCTGTGTCATGCAACCTTCCTTCTTCACTGAGCTTCCAGGGCCAGCAAGGTACTCTACAGGCCTCCTACTTGCAAACCCTTGCCCCAGATGCAGGCAGGACAAGTTTTCCTGTCTTGTCACAGAGGGAGCAACTCAAAATTCTCACTTAATGAGGCACTGTAACTGGCAGTTTCTGCAGAGCACCAGCCCACCCTGACTTATTCCTGTCAGTGAAATTCCCCCTCAGCTCCCAAGCCTGCTCGCAATTCACCCTTGCTCTCCATAACAGGCCAAGAGTACTGCAGGCGTTAGCTTGGCCCCGTGGGCACCACTTTGGTGGTGCAGCAGAGAAAAATGGGACTCAATGCATGCCCTCTGGTTGTGGTAGCGTCGAAGTAGGATGATCTTCTCCTTGTAATACAATACAATAATACAATACACCAGGTTGGAAGAGACCTTCAAGATCATCGCATCCAACCCATCAACCAATCCAACCCACCCAACAACCCTGTTGACCTTTGCTGTTTCTTTAGGATTGCTTAGCTTTGCTTTTGAAAGCAAGGATGTCTACTTCTAAATCCAAGAACAGTAGTTTCTTTGCCACTCTTGGTTTAGGTATGGACTCTTCCCTCTCAAAGAACACAATGATGCAGATGCACATTTTGTGTTCTGAAGTAAAATTATTCAGGACTTCATAAAGTACTTTTATACACTTGCCAATATCACTGGCCTTCACATGAATTTAAAGGCAAGCAGGCTGTTCTTTTGGGGGCATGCCTTAGAGGGCAAACTAAAGCATAATTATCTTCTGGTCATAAAAGCAAACAAACAAAAGAAGCAGTTTCTTTTCTGTTTGTATTGCATACACTGGCAGTGTGGGGAAGATACTTTTATTTTCCACCAGAGAGCTACCTCAGACCTGAAGTTTTGCTTGTGCAGTAAAACATGGCAAAGCTGTCATCCAACAATCTCTTATTAATGGCCACATAATAATGGGCAAACCAATCTGGGATATCTGAAGGGCAGCTATAACCCTAAATCATTGCTAAGACTGTCATCACAGCACATTATGATGCTGGGTGTGATTGGTTAAATACTTAGTCTAATATTTTGGCCTAGGATAAAAATCTTAATTTTCCAAAGTAGTGTATTCATCTCTGTCAGATACTTTACCCCTTGCTTCACAGGAATTCCTGTGTTCAGGTCTTGCAATGTTTCTCAAGACTTTAATGAAAAAAAGGCTCAAACAGAGGGAAGGCTGTGCAAATCAGGCATTGTGCAAGTTTTTTTCTCCTAGTCAGCCAAGGTTTTTATGAGCTTTAGTTCAATTTCCTATTCACAAGATGCAGTTAATATTTTATAATGCTGTCACAAATTAACTATTACAGTTCAGGCAATCTGCAAAAGTGCTGGAAAACCTTCTTTCTCCCCCACATAGTGACAATGTAGTTTATGTGGCAGTGTTGGGTACTGTGCTGCTCCCAGAGAAATGTGTCTTCAGCAGTTACTTCTAGCATATGACCACTTCTGCTAATTCACTAGCTCTAGAGGGCTGAAACCACTATCAGCTTGCTACTCTGCTCTTCATGCAGCAGCCTGTGCGGACAAATAGTTGTTCCTAGGGAGGTTGCATATGCTGAAATGGTGAGATTGCAGATGTAGACTTTGATAACAGGGAGCCTCAGATCACTTCACTCTTCCACTCACACATAGCACCAGGGATTTTAGGAATCTACCAACATAAAACCCATCATAAGGCAAGTCAGATCCAGAATATTAAATGAGAAGCAGCGTGCTTAGGTATAGATGTCCATGGGTACCGGCAGGTAAATCCTTCAGAGCAGAAAAAGCTTCTTGCTATAATTTAATTTGTTTGTATAATTTTATTTAGCTTTTGCAAAGTAAGAAACTCACAATGGCTGGGAGCTACTTGACACATTAGAACTAAGAAGAAAGTATGCATAGGTTGGTTTTCCATGTTGTAAAAATTCTCTGCTGGAGGTAATTTCCATTTGATATAAGAAACTGACAAAATGTTGCATCACAAGTCTTCATTCTGATTAATTAATGAAAAATAAAGCAAAGACCAAACCAAAAGTAACCTCCTTTGTGCATTGAAATAATTAAACCCTGCAGCAAAGGTAAAAATGAGGGAAAAGTGCCCTTCTGGAAGATATTATACTTCATGCTATTAGAGCTCCATAAAAAACCTCAAAAAGATTAGTTATTCTGTCTTCCTTGGCAGACAAAATTATAAGGAAATCTCACAGAGCAGTCTAATACCTTTAAGAAGTTAAAAGAAGTTATGGGGTGGGGCAATAATCATGTAATTATCTGGGCACCCTTTAAAAACTACACATGTACTCTTTAGTACAAGATTCTCCAACAGGTCTCATTTTTGCCCCCCTACTTGAAAGGTGTTGACCCAGGCAATATGTATAGACCTGTGTTGAACTCTTGATATAATCAGCAAATCTGTAATTCTACTACAAATCTTGCTGGAATAAGAGTTTAAAGTGGAGCCTTGCAGATGCAGTCCTAGGTTTGAGAAAGAGATGGAGTGATCTTTTTCTAGGGGTTGCAGTGCATCGAGACACTTAGAAATGCTCCTACCCTGTACTCCTAACTTCAAGCCCAGGCTGTAAACTGCAAGAGGTCATTGGAAAAAAAGAAACCATCATTAGGAGAACTAAGAGCAAAGACATTTAAATGTGTCCAGCATGCAGAGCTCATTACTGGAGGTTTCAGTATAATCCTCATTTCTTTACCTAGTGGCAGAAGCGAGGACCTGGTGTGGTGTGATAGAAAAAGGGCCATATCCTTTGTGGTGTACCACATTCAATTAATATGTCAGGCTTTCCATGCCTGTCACTGCTCACAGGGGCTGGAACAATGGTTCTGCTTCCCCACTCCCCTCGTTTTTCCCAATATTCACATAGTATCAAGCTAAAAAGGAGTTATGGATTTCCTTCTCAGAGAACTGCATGGACTGATAAACTGAAATCCACAGCAGAAAACAAGTTGTTATTTTCCCCTTTACCTTACAATTTCAGTTAAGAGAGAAAGTGCAATAAATTTTGGCGGGAAAAAAGAGAAGAGACAGTTTTGGTCATCTCGAGTGACCAGTCTACGTAAACACTATTGAGAAGCACGGGTGAGAACAACCGACCCTAGGGATGATTATTTCTCTTGGTCTGAGGCCCAGGCATTACTTTTGCTGCACCCAGGATTTTGAAACTGTGCGAAGTTCATTTGAGCAAAGAAAGGAACAAAATGGAACTGCTGGAAAACCATCACAGGCTTCCACATTCAAACACAGTATTCTTTCGCAACAGTGAAACATTAGCTTTTATAACCCAACCGTAGCACTATTGCCCAAGCTTTTCTAGCACTGTACAGAGGGAGCTTTATCTTGCTTGTGCTGGGCATGTACCATGATTTGTACCTGGCTTGCCAAAACTGGATGAGTATCTTAAGATATCTAGAGTGTTTTCTAGCCTAGGCCACATAGGGAAAGAAAATACTAGCACTATAGCAACATTAATGACAGTAATGAGAATAATAAAACCCATTCTGGACAGCTGAGCTAAATCACTTGCTGGATTAACTAGCTTTAATGAAACTTCTCCTTTTCTGGGCAAATTTGTCCTTGGTCTCCAACTGATTGCTCTCAGGCTTTCTGGGCTCCTGCCTGCCTGAACTGTCCCTGATCCATCCTGTGGGTTGGCTGTGAGCACTGCCCTGTGGAGTTTACTCTGTTTGTTATTTTATCAGAAGTGCAAAATTTCCTCAGTAAGTCTTCCTGTGCTACAGATTAAACAGTAAACAGTTGGGTGAGCTAAAAAAAAAAAAAAAAAAAAAAAAAAAAAAGATGAAATGCAGGAAGATCCTTCTTGTTATTCTAGCAGTATTGCTTCCTTTGCTTCGTAGGGGTGCTGAGGAAATGTCAGCTGCAAGTGCCACACAGCAGTTAGCCACCTTTTGCTCATCCTTCAGCATCTCCCCAGCTCAGCATAGAAGGTGCTGCAAGCCAAAGTGACTTGTGAAGCTTGCTGCAGTTCGGCACTCCTCCAGTGCCAGGAAAGACGGATGCAGAAAATACTTTCACAAAAGCAGGGGGACAAAAGGAACCAAAGCAAAGCAGGAGAACATGCTATCACTTTGTCAGACTGCCCTCCACATGTATCCCATTTTGGATAGCACTGATCTCAGGAGCAGTAAGGTGCTGGCACAGCTGCTTCTTGTGACACAGCAGCTGGGACGAGCCTTCCGCATTCCCCAGCCCACTTATTAATACGAATAACTCATGACTCACGCCGACACTGCCAGCAAGGCCAGGAAACTCTAGTCTGTAACTATAAAGAGTTATGAAGTGCTGCTCTCTAGCAGCACCCTGGCCAAGCTTGATGAGCGCTCTGTGACGGGCTTTGTGTGCCTTGTCATCTGCTTGGCCACAGCCCTGCTGCAAAAAAGGGTTTGAGAGGTCAGAGGGCTTGCATGGAAAGGGGAAAAGTTCAGCTGTAGCATGAGCTATTTAGGAAGGTAGTTATGAGGAAGCGGACAAATTTCTCATACCAGTCCCTGGCTTACTTGTATGAATAACCTATGACTAAACCATTAGCTCCACGGGGGATTGTGAGAACCTTAGAAGGAGCTGAGTGTGCTTGGTCACTGGTGAAAAAGAGAGATTGCTCAGTGAAGCCCCTCCATTTCCTCCTCAGCCCTTACAGGACGACTTCATTTCTTTAAGGGTGGCTGCAGCTGATAATCTGCAGTCATCTGAGACCTGTAAGGCATCAACAGAAACTGAATTTATCCACACTGCTGCTTTTCCTGAGCCACGTAAGTTGCAGCTAACTTTAAGCAGGTTTCTAAGCTTTTTCTAACTTCTCTTCAGTGAACATGCCTTTACCCGGGCTGATGGTCTAGCATAAGTGAGACAGCATCACGCTCTGCTGGCTGTACACACTGTCTTGCTGCTCACTCCCTGTGTTTCAGCCTGTACAATGTGTTGTATGCCTTTGACTGTCATTTTTCAGGGCAGTGGCTCAAAAAGTCATAATTCTGCCAAAAGAATCAAAAGGGGCTTGTGCTACTGCTATTCTATCTGCAGTAGTTCCTGTGAGTTATTCTAGCACACATTGATTCATGAAGAGAAAATTCACAAGCATGCAGTGGCTGTTTGGACATCTTAAATTAATCCTTGTTATAATCTCTTCAACAGACTGATAAGTAATGAGATGGTATTCCTGTAAGCTCAGATATTAGCTTCAATGAGAGTGCCTCAAAGAAAGACACACTGGGAAAAAGCATGTACTACAAGAATGTCCCCAGATACTCTCCAAACATGCATTTTCTTAAATATGGGAAAGTGAAAAATATCTTTAGAAAATCTGAATGGCACTTACCTCTCAAGAAGTGCTGGTAAGAAGGAAGTGACTCAAATATGCTGTTTGAATCCATTCTTTCCTCTGTAAAACTCACTCTCTCCTCACAGTGAGGGAATATATGATTTCTTCTACCTTGGGGAGTGAAAAATGAAGAATGGTCATTGCTACCACCCTCTTCCCAGCCATCATGCTGCGTTTTATCCTGGTGCCTCTGGAGCAGCCACAGAGCGGATTATAAGGCTCTTTTGCTAACAGAACTCTGAAATTGTTTCTTAAAAAGAAAAGCAAAAAATAAAATAAAAAAAAAAAATAGTGGCTGGGTTGTGGTTGATGATGCTTACCACTCTACGAAACTCTGTGGTTTGCAGTCAAAACGATTCGCCCTGCCTGCTGACCAATATCCCGGACCCGCTCTTGTGTGACTGCCTCTGTACCCAACTTGTGGTTCTGTGGTTGTTTATGAGGCCCAAAGAAGTGTTTCACACAACCAAAATTACAAATTTAACTGTTCCCCTTTCCAGAACCTGCCTCCATTGGTCCCTCTGCATCATGTGACCTGCATGATGTCGACTTTCTTTCTGGGGTTTTTTTTTTTGGTAAACTTTCTGAAGTCATGCCCTACCCACTCCACCTGCCCTCCCCTGGGCTGTAAGAGGCAGCAATGGAGTCTGCTGAGGGAGGGAAAAGAAGAGTGACTCACCGTCCCTCATGCTACAAATGGTCTTGCTGAGTTAGTTCAGCTCTGCTTGTTTTGTTGTTTGTGGGTTTTGGAACTACTGATTATTTTGGTAGAGATTTCACTGCTGCTTATTCAATAGTAATTCAAACCCGGGTTATTAGTCTGCTGTTAAGGCAGGACGTGTAACTCATCCTGTGAAACATTAGGAATCAGCTGTGGGGAAGACCACTGGCTAGGGTAAGAACACTGTAAAGAGGTTTTGGTTGTTTGGTTGTTTGGTTTTTAAAGGAAAAGTAAAAGAAACTGTTGGGGGTGGAAAAAAACCCAAAACCACAACAAAGAGCTCTAGCATTTTGAGCCTGTATGATGGTACTCTCTAAGGAGTGCTTGAAGTTCACTAGTCTCTGAGCCCACAAGAGAGGTTTGTCAGTTACTTCTATAGTGTTAAGTCTGGGAGTCCTTGTTTAGCCCAATTCCTGTTCCTGTCAGAAGAATCCCTACCCAATCCTACCTCAGGATTTAGCTCAGTATCTCTTGAGGTTATAACAAGCCTGTCCTGTCCATAATTCTTCCCTTTCCTTCTCAAAATAAGAAAAGAGAGAGGGAAAAAAAAAGATCCTAATCCTAATAATCAGTTGTCAGTTGTGGCTTTGGCTGTGACAATGAGGGGAAAAAAAGGGGAGAAAAGTCACTTACTACAGCACAGAAGTGGCTGCTGTTCCACCCTTTGTCCCTTTTTCCTGTCTTCTGAGCAGTGGGTAGCAGCCCTTTTCCACCTTGTTGCAAACTACAAGGAGACTCACACCTGTACAGCCTGGGGTGCCACACGGTGAAACCCATGAAAGCATTGCCAGGAAACCCATGGTAATAAAAGGACTGCACCAACATGTGGGGCTAAAGTAGAATGAGACTTTGCCAACATCTCTCTGAGGGACTACCACAGGGCAAGAGCTCCCTTGGAAGAAAAGCAAGAAGCCTTTGCAATATTATCAAAAAATACTGGTAGGTGGAGCAAAACCACATAACAACACATAGTTCCTCCTGCAAAGAAAGAGTTCACAGTGAAACCCCTGGCACAGACACTGCTTGCACAGGCTGATGCCAGACTTCTGTGGAGTTCTGCAGAAGCACCTCCTGCACCGAAGAGTAGAGATGCTCACGTTAAGTAAGGTGCTTAACACATTTGGATTGTTTTGGCTGGTTGCAGCTATGGCAGTAGAATGCCTGTTTCCAACGCTGCCTGCATTTCTGGGGCAAGTGCAATCTCACAGGCATGCTGGTTTCTTTTTAGGGTTAGCATGGAGCTGTATGCAGGTTTTGGTTTTTTTTCTTATAAAAATTCCATCACCTGAAACAGATGCATCTTATGAAAGAAAGAGATGTGACAGTTCTAGAGACATGTGTTACCTAGGAAATTGGGACATTTTCCCAAGCAAATTTTCAGAAATAAAAGAGCAATTCTGAGCAGCAAGAACAGGAAGGTTAGGACACTACTGCCATGTGCTGAACCCAGCTCACACCTCTGCTGTGCTTGTATTAAGCAAGTAACTCAAAGCTTGGTTTTTTGCTTACCAGCTCTACCAGCGGCTACCACAAACAGACCACATTTTTGTCTGGTTTGGGCTAGGACTCGCCCCACTCCCAGAGCTTGGTTCCTTCTATTCCCATGTAAACAATTTAATAAAGCCTCCGCAGAAGACAAAGCTTGACAGCAACGCTCAGTCCCTGAAGGCGCTTGCCTGGGAGGCAGGATGCTGCGCTGGGGAGCACTCCTCTCTGCCCTGCCCGGCCCCGGGAGGGATGCGCGGCCCGCGGGCCAGTGTTGCGGGGCCGGGGCCGGCAGAGGGAGCTCGGGCCGGCGGGACGAGCCTGAAGCCCGGGGAGCGCCGCTCCCCGCGGAGAGAAGGAAGCCCGAAGCCGGGCCACGTTTGGAATGTAAGTGACCCCAAAACCTACCCTCGAGTGCTGCCTCCTTTTTCCTCTCACTGCGGTTGGGTTGTGCCATATAGTACAAGGCGGCTGCGAGTCAGCACTGGCGGTAGGTTTGGCCAGCACATAAGCTAGTTTTGGCCTCACTTTCTCAGGATTACTGTCCCAGTAAACTAATTGGACAAGTTTAACTTGACTGGTCAGAGAGCAGAACCAGGATCTTGAGGCATATTCACCTGAGTGTAAGCCAAGCACCCAAACTTCAGACAGATATATGGAAAAAGAGATTTAAACATCAGGAACAAAGAAAATATGCATACATACATATATATATATATATTTGTATGTTTGTGTGTGTGCATGTGTATATATATGTATAATGTCCTGGGTTACCTTTTGACTACACCTCTGCTCTGTCCCAAAAGGCCAATACACCAGAGCAACCTGGTCTAGTAGAAGGTGTTCCTGCCCATGGCAGGAGGGTTGGAATTAGATGATCATTGAGGTCCATTTCAACCCAAACCATTGTGTGATTCTATGAAAATTATAAATGACATCAGAGGTCTGAGATAAGGCCAACTAGAATATATTCCAGCAAGCTTGAGGAACCAGGCTGCTGCAGGCACGTGCTTGGGCAAGCTCATTGCTGTGGCAATTAAAAAATGGGACCCCTCATTTCTGACCCTTTGTCTTGGCAGCCAGGAAAGATCCTTCCTGCAGGAGCTCTAGTCCCAGGCTTCATCACATGACAGCAGTGATCACAGCCTTAAATCACTCTTTCCACTTAATCTTTCTTTCTTTCTTCCTTTCTTCCTTTCTTTCTCCCTTTCTCTTCCTTTCTCCCTTCCTTTCTTTCTCCCTTCTTTTCTTTCTCCCTTCTTTTCTTTCTCCCTTCCTTTCTTCCTTCCTGCCTGCCTTCCTTTTTTTTTTTTTTTTTTTTTTTTTTTTTTTTTTTTTTTTTTTTTTTTTTTTTTTCTTCTTTCTTTCTTTCTTCCTTAATACTCAACAAGCTGGGGCAGGAGAGCTGCCAGGGCTGGGACAGACACCCAGACAGCTAGGGCATGTGCCATGAGCATCCACAGCTCTTTGGGCAGCGCCCAGCAGCACAGCATGCCAGCACACAGCAAATGTCAGCTATGTTAATACCTTCACCTCAGTCAACTGCCATGAAGGCCATGGCATAGCTATGCTATGTGACAAGTAACAGTTGGGCTGGTTTTGTCATCTCATAGCTAGAGCAGATGATGCAAGGGAAAAGTCTGAGTGTTTCGACATGTAGCCTGCCTCTCTGGTCTCTGCTCTGCCAACAGTCAACTGCAAATAGTACACTGGAAAATGCTTCATTAAAGTGTAACCACTTTGAAATTCCAAGGAAAAGACTGTGCAGTGTGGGTCTGTGCTACACTCAAGTGAGGGGATGGATGTCTCTTCTACTACTGCTACACCCATTGGAGAAGCTATGAGTCCTGAAAGAGTGGGCAAGGGTTGCTGGCAATGCTCAAAGCACCACAATGCCATTTTATGCTGAGTGCACATCAGCTGTTCCTACAGCCTTATGATCAATCTATGTCAAAATGTACTGTTAGCGTAGCTGACATTGCTCAGAGGAGAGGAATAAACTAAATCATTTCACCATGCATGCCCCAATGAAGGCATCCAAACATTGCTATGTGAGTTTAGCCATCGTTAATGCTAGTCTCAATTTCTGTTTCAAAGCTGTCCTGCAGTTGCTGTAAGCAGAGGCCCTTAGAAAAGTCATTGTTTGCTTTTTAATGAATAAGATGTAAGACAATGCCTAACCTCCAGGGAGTAATATTAGTCTTATATCTGGAAGCCGACACATCATGATGCAAATTAACAAGCGGCCACATGACAATGGAAAGATCAAATTATTGAGCCAGTAGTCATTTGTTTAACTTGGTGTATGGGGTAGGAATCACAGATTTACGTGTACTGAGAAATATATTTCCTTCATTAGCACTGCAGAGCGCAGCCCTGTTGGCTGGTGGCGTTGGCTGGAATGTGATCTCTGGTAAACAAGCTTTGACAACAGGAGTGTACCTATTCTGAAGTCTTGGTCAACAGATACCATTTTGGAATCTTATAAGGTTGACAACATTTGGAAAAAAACACACCACCACTTTTTCCCTCAAACCATTCACAGATCCAGTCTTTCAAGAGCAAATACTTAAGCTCTCACTCACAGTAGGAGTGATAAATTAAGACACAGAAAGCTCCGAATGCTCAGATTTATCAGTTTCTACAACTAAACTGACTTCTTCCCTTCGCAGAGCACTTAATCAGCCGACTCCACCAAGGTACACCCTAGAGGCCAGCCACCTTGCTGGCTGGAAAATCCCACAAGCTACTGAAAGGCCCAAACCAGAATGATTTAAGGATTCTTTTGACTGCTCTCAGGAGGTGTTGGGAGGTCAGGTTTACAATTTGAGGTTTGCCACAGCAGTGTAGGGAGGCACATAGACTCTCCATCTGCCCTACAAGTGACCGGCTGTATGTAAACAATGGCTTCCTTCCCTCCATTGATAGCAGCTTCTCAGTTTTCATCCTCCTTTCAATTTAGACTGCCTTTAATCCTTTGAGATCTTCCAGACAGACACCATACATCTCAATGCACCAGGATGTGTTTGAACCTGAGGCATAGTCTGTGTCTTAGATGCACTCCACTGCTCTTCTCCATCACAAGCAAAGCCTGGACTTCATAGTGAAATGCCTGGCATCCCTCAAAAAAAATGGTTGTTTTCAAAGACAAGCAGGGATGAACAAGTGTTAAATGGACCTAAGTGAGCTGGAGCAGGAGAATACCAAGGCATGCCACTCCTTTACATCCACCTGTCCCATCCACAGGAAAGGGCAAGATTAAAGCAAAGCAAATGTTCACAGTGAGAGGACCATGGATCTCTTTGAAGCTAGTGGGCAAGGGCATATTCCAAATCTTGTGTAGTCCAGTTTGGGTACAGGTTCTAGTGAGCCAAGGTACGTCACATTACTCTCTGCAGCAGTCTCTCACCAATCACCAGTGTACCCAAAAGAAATACAGTCCAGGTTCTCCCTGTCACAACTTTGCATGCTAAGGCTTTTGATGCAGATCTCACAGAGGGGGAACTGGGAAGAGGTTGTTTTGCTCAATATATAATTTATATTTCCCTCAATATATAATTTATATTTCCCTCAATATATTTCCCTTTCTTCCTACATGAAGGCTCCAGGCTTCTAATACCTGCTGAGTCTCCCTCTATCCATCACTGTCAGAAAGAGAACTCATATTTTCAGTCTTACTAAAAGAAAAACTTGCCATCTGCCAACCTAAACCCTCACTGTGTGTCAAAGGTGAATGCTATTAAATGGTAGCATTAGAAACCTTGAACCACTTGTTGAGTTAGCACTGAGAGACTAGTCCTGCAGGCAGTCCTGCAAAATCACTGTGGAATTAAGTAGAGCATGACTTACAGAACAGCAAACTGATACTGTAGTAAGCTAGAGCTGCCAGCATTCTTTTGCCATCAGCAGGGAGCTCTGGCTGATGGTGGCCTCTCATAACCTTGCAAATGAGGTGTAAGAGTTATGAAAATAGTAATTAAAACAAATGTGGAGGGAAAAAAATTCACCAACAGATACCATTTCAGAGGAACTGGATCTGCCTCTGAGTTAAGGTTGTCAGTCAACACAGCAGAGGAGAGTATGGAAACATTTTAAAACAACACCCAAATGTTTCACTCTGGCAGTTTCAAAATAAAATGTTCTAGGTTTTCATTTCAAAATTGACCCAGATTAAATAACTAAGCTAAAAAAAGAACTGACCTAAATGAACTGCTTCCTTCTGGTCTTCCTGTTTTGCAGCCATACCAAAAATGTTACATCAGTGCTGCTGCAGAATTGCTCTGGTACAGAAACCTGACCAGTATCACCCCACTGCTTTTGGTCCTTTTTCTCTGTGGATACAAGAGCTGTTTTATTTTTTATTTCTTTCCAATAATGTATTTTCAGTAGCAGAGTTTGGAAGGATTTTCATCAGCCTTTTGTTGGTGGATTGAAATGAGTCAGGTACTTGTGGTCAGCAGGGGAAAATGCAGAAACTTGCAGGGATGGAAGGTGAAAGGCCTTAAAAGCACAGATAAGCACCTAAAGATGTCTGCGGATAGCAGTTTATATAAAACTTCTAAGCACTTCCAATTTTCTGGCAAATATTGCAAAGTTTGCAGGCCAGTTCAAATTAAGATCTGTCCTGCATGTCCCTAAACATTCTGTGAAAATCAGTGGGTGCCAGGGACGTGCTTCTCCCCCAAACCGGACACACCTATGTCTTATTAGACATGGTGCTCACTGGCGAAAACAAGTAACTCCTCACGCTGTTGCCTTTTTTCTTTTTAGCTTTTTTTCCCCCTTACCAGCTGGAAAGCAAATTCCAGCCAGAGTCCCAGCTCACTCTTTTCATTGACTAGTGCCACCACTTAACACTGTTTCAGTATTTATCATAGAATCAATAAGGTTGGAAGAGACCTCAAAGATCATCAAGTCCAACCTGTCACCACAGACCTCATGACTACTAAGCCATGGCACCAAGTGCCACGTCCAATCCCCTCTTGAACACCTCCAGGGGTGATGACTCCACCACCTCCCCAGGCAGCCCATTCCAATGGCTAACAACTCTCTCAGTGAAGAACTTTCTCCTCACCTCGAGCCTAAACTTCCCCTGGTGCAGTTTGAGACTGCACCAGCATAACCCCATTTTGAATGAAAATAAAATGCAGAAACAACTTGAACTGGCTAAATAATATCCTGACACTAAGCAGTGAAAAAAATTGAACTTGGATTAAATCTGTAAGGACTAAATTTGAACTTTTGTCACTTAAGTCATGGAGCAAGTACAGTAAAGCAGGTAATATATGCTTACATTTCTTCATGTGGGTTGTTTAGCTGGAATCAGCAGGACTACCCACAAGTAGGGGAAAATGTTACAGGGTTTGCTATCACTTATTTCATGTTTTTAGGCATACTCATAAGATTGCCTAGATATTGTAATGAGCTATTTTTTTTTTTTTTTTTCTTTTTTGGGATGTACTTGGTGATATTTTTCAAAATAACTCATTTTTCTATAACTTTAGGGAATGGGAAATTAAATATCTCCTTAATAAGAACTAGCTACCTTAGAAAGAGAAGTAATACAGGCAATTTAATGAAAAAAGTTCAAACTACTTATCTGTTACTCTTTTCTGGACTTAGGGAACAGTGCTTGGCATCTGTATTTTACAGGTGATTCTAACAAAACTACCTTAATCTCTCTAGTTGCTTGTTGGGTGACAGGTTGTACTTGATGATCTTTGAGGTCTTTTCCAGACTTATTGATTCTATGATTCTATATCTTAAAGATGGGGCCCTCTCACTGTAACAACATCAGCATGTTGTGAGTGATGGGTACATTAAATCTGAAACTGGTGACAGGTTCTCAGAGAAGGCTGTGACAACTTTTTCTCAGTATGGTGCCATGACGTGACTTGGCACTATCTGATAGACCAGAACTTACTCTCAGTTATGGCCTTCTGCCAAAAAAAGTCTTCAGCTGACCTGCACCAAGCTCCAGTTTGATCCAGTGTGAAAAAATGGATGGATGGCCACCCCGTGCAGCCTCTGTAAACAGCAGAGTCCTGGGAAGAGTTTCTAAATACTGTACAAAGGATTCAGGTACTCAGCAGTTAAAGAAACCTGGCTGAACAATGCCCACCACATTTATTTGCACTTGTCTTGTCTTTGCTGGTACAGAATCACAAACCAGCAATGGGCTGCAGGTCATTAGAACTTTTGAGTTAACCAGGACAGCTGACTTGATTTGGCTCATAGGTGTCTCCCATACCATCACACTCTTCTTCATTCTGCTCTTCTTCCCCCTCCTGAGGACTGTCACCTTGGGTATTGTGGGTGCTACAGTTTTGCAGGGCTGTGTATACCTTTATATATTTGTATATACATTAGTATTAATTTAACTATTTAATTAAATCCATTTTTATGTCAATTTGTGGCTCTTTTCTTTTTCTGGATTCCCATTCTCTGCTGTGAAGGAGTCATCAAGTGATAAAGGAACTGCTATACTTCAGCCCCCAGACGTGGACTAAACACAGGCAGTGTTCAATAAAAGTCACTCCTAACAAGCTTTAAGTGTTTTCCTTGCCACATTTGATCATGATTAGTGTGCTAATTTTGCATTGCTGTGATTAGCAGCAGGGAAGATGCTTAACTAAGTTGCAATGTAGAGGAAAGATGGCTGTGATGTGCAAAGGTGACTATGAGATTGGGGAGTGTCCATTTGCAATAGCAGTTTTACAACATAAAATTCAAAAGGAGAAGAGAGAGGTAGAATCTAGAAGAAAAGGGATAGTCAGAGAAATTCAAAGTGGGAAGATTCTGTGAATCTGATCAGGAAAACAAACAAGTCTTGCTGAAATTGCAGCGAGGGCAGGTGGATTCTGTTAAACAGAGACACATCCATGAGAAAGGTATGCAGCATCATATAAATGAAACTTTGCCACTGAAGAAAAAAGCAGTGGAGTGCTGTTGTTCATCCAGCCTTATATGAAAGAGAGTAGAAGTGAAAATTTGCTCTGAACCTCTGCAAAATAATTATGATCATAGATTTTCTTTTACTTTATTTATTTTTTCCCTTGAAGGGATGGTTTACTGCTATGACTGCATCCTGAGAGACAGCTTACCAAAAGAGTGATCAAATGGTTAGTTTACCTCATATTTTCCACGTTGGATTTACATGTCAATGATCATAGGCATTCATGTCAATTCATATCATATGAGTTTCTTTCCATGCAGCATAATTGACCAGCTCTGAGCTGGATGTGTGTCCTCTGTTGGAGAAACTGCAGTGAAGGGGGCAGGGATATCTTTCCCAAACTGAACCTCTGAATACTACTTGCTGTCTGTTCACCTCTAAAAACATGCAACCAAAAAGAATTCAAAGGTGCTCCCTGGCAAAGTCTTGTGCCAAGTGCCCTCAAGGGAAAGCATCTGGGGAATCCTTGGATCTCCTCTGATTGCAGCAGCACAGCAAGCACATCAAACTTCAGAACAGACCACACAGATGGATAAAATTCCATCAGAATGAAACCCATGAAAGAAGACTTCTTACTGAGATATTGACAGACATCACTGTCTCAAACATCTGAAGGCTTGCTCTAATGCCTACTGAACTCAGTTGAAACAATGCCACTATAAGGGCAAATACCCCCCACCCCCAACCCCCCCCCCTTTTTTTAACCATAATCTAAAAATAAGCACATTTCATTTAAATTTACTTATTTTGTCTTTGAGAGCTGGTAGCAGCTTATTTGCTTAAAGCTAGCTGTGTAGAGTTTGTGAGATTGTGCATAGCTTCAAGCATATCGGGGCTGCAACTTAATTCCCCCTCAGAGCCATCCTGCTAGGAGAGCACATTACATGTCCTTTATTTTACTCTGCCCCTTTAACAACCAGAACTATCTCCTTACCTCTACATTTAGCTACCTTTAAGGTGTTATTACTGTGAACAGTGCTAAGAATGAAAAAAAAAAGTGAATGTGCACATTCAAGGACAGGAAGCCTATCACAGAATGCTAGGGGGTTGGAAGGGACCTTGAAAGATCATCTAATCCACCCACTCTCCTAGAGCAGAATTACCTAGAGTAAGCCTTCGTGCCTTACAGTGAATCCTAGGACTTCCACTGGAAGTGATTGCAGTTTATTTAATTTCATTTAATCAGAAAAGAAACTGTCATCTGGTTTGGCTTCCTCTGTGAAGTCTGAAAAGGTGTAAGATGCCGGCTAATCAGGAGCATTGGCTCCTATGCACCTTTTCCTTTTGTGCCCATTTAGGGCAGTTAATGGAAAAACTCTGAGAAAATGTCTGAATAACCTTTCTTGTCATCAGCACTAGAAATCTTCCATTTACCTAGGTAGGCCAAGAACAGGGCAAGATGTGGTAGGCTTGATAGTACTGTAGCTAAGCTTCCTTTCTGAGCTCTCTGAAAGCCCTTCACTGTCCTCATCGCAGAACAGACTTAGCCAAAGCTTTGTCTGGCTTATGCATAGTACAGGTGTTGGCTTTTACTATCTGATACACTCTATCAAAATTACATTTTTATAAAATTATAAAAGTCTTCATGTATTTTATACACACACACACATATATATCTATAATCTTGTCCAGAAGGTAAATAAGTCACCGTGCAAACACATTGCTATTCAGGAGTCTGATAACAGAAGCTGCTTGAAAGGCAACGCCTGCTCCTGATGGGGGATCTCTCATGTTTCCAGCCACTTCTGGTTGGAGCTCCTGAAATGGTTTAGGATCTCCAGATGCATATGAAGAAGGTATGTCTTTATGAGATAGAAGCTGCAAATATTCAACCCAAAATTCATGCTGCTTTTAAGAGGAGAGCACGACAGAGTGGTAAGTGCTGCATTCCAATCTGCATATGACAGAGGTGCCAAGACATGTAGAAACACACACTTGTGCACCTACAAGAGGTGACAGGAAGGGGACAACAGTGACACAGAGATCAAGGAGTGCAGCTCAGAGCCTACATTAAGAAAGTGGGAAAAAAAGAAAGAAGGGAGAACATCAGCATTTCTGTATCTGTACCCAGAACCTGGGGAAGAGTTTCTAGTCTTGGGTTTATACACTCTACAATTGTTAAAGTTTTTGCTACTAGTCTGAACAGTTTACAATTTAAACAGTATGTATTAATGATCCTCCCTTCAACTGTAAACATTAAAACAAAGTGGCAGTAATTTGCTGAGGAAATCTCTGGGAGGGTAGAGAACTCCACAAAGATGCTAAACTCTGCCCTAGCTGATCTGAGAATAAACCAGCTTTCTGGAGTTTGACTCTGTATGGCCAAACAGACAAATATATGTCAGCTCCTTTCCTTTAGGTTTGATTTTTCTGGCTGCTCTTAATAAATGTCTGAGTTTGTTTTCTGTTTAGACCTTTTGAGATCTCTCTGATTTTAAGCTAAAGGGCACTTCAATTCAGTCTCCTTCCAAAAGATGGTACAGGATGAGCTGATGTGCATCCTTGAAGATCAGATGTCAAGTGCAATGAAAATCCTGCCTCACTTCCCAGACAGGCAGCAGAGTGAAGAACCACTGCAAACAGAAGTTGCCCCCAAATGCAAATTGATCTATGGATCTATGAAGTAGGAGACAATTACTGTGAATTACTTGTATCTAGTAATCTGATTGTGTTTGCTTTGCTTGTCCAAAGTAGATTGTTTCTTGCATATTTATTCCCATACAAGCCAGAGAATAAATTTGCTGCAAGGTTGAACATAAAAGCCTTTGAAAAAAGCCTCCTGATACCTAACAAAACACAACTGTACCATATACATATATGCAAAATAGAAGATATTTCATTACTTTATCTTAATTTTTCTTTTGGCTTTCAATGGAAAGACAGCTGTTGTATGGAAGGTACACTAAATGCTAACTAAATAAATTGTTAAGCTGCATCGAAGATGAAGTGATCAACAACAGACTTCCTTCTATACTACTTAGGAAATTCTTGCATTTCTGTATCATTTGGTAATAAGACACAATGCACGTACTTCATGTGGTATTGGAATATTATGCCATGGTCAATGACATAATATCAGGAGAAAAACCTCAAACAGCATTTCCAGAGGATAGCAGTTAGCCAGTCATGTTTGATATCAGAGCCTGGGCAGCAGCCCTGAAACTCTCTAAATCGAGGAGTATGTGGCAAAACCCACTTTGGTCAGTGTCTGAAATAAAAGTCAGTATCAATATATCCATTTTAATAAGTTAGGCTTTAAGTTGCCTCCTTAGGTCAGGTTCATTAAAAACTGATCAGAAAAGTTATCCCTTAGGTCAGGTTTGCCACTGTTTAACATTAGTCACCAGATGAGAATGACTTTCCTGGGAACGGAGGTGTGGCTTTAACAAGTATGCCCTCAAATTCTATGTCAGTGCAGGAAAAATGGTTTTGATCTTTCTGAACCCTTTAAGCAACATGTAAATGATGACTCTTTCTGATACACTTACTCATTGTATTTAATGATGGAAAGCGGGAAGAAGAGATTTTACATGGGGTTAAATTGTACCTTAATCACAGCCAGATGCCTGGCTGCAAAGGGTGTCTCAGAGGAGCAGTACCCCAGGAGCATTTTCACAGTTGTGGGGAGATTGTGTGCACATGCAAGTCTGTGCCAAACAAGCAGTAATCTGACACTTGCCCTCCAAAGACAGAATTTGTCTGCTGTTCACTGGGAAGGGAAACCTGATAACAGATCCCAAAGAAACCACAATCAGTAATATGTCTTTCATACAAGTATTTATGGAGATGATCAGCAAGGAGGCCCTGTGGTTAACAGAGAGGTAAGCGTGCAGCTCATGTAGGAAAGAACTGCAAGAGGAAATAGTGCCAGGGAAAGGCCATTGCTGAGGACCCAACCTCTGTTTCTTGTGTATTTCAGGGAGTTTTATCTCAAATTAGTGCTAGTCTGGCCCAGACTGCACCTTGCACTTGTTTCACCTGAAAGTCTTCCTGTTCACATGTCCTGGAAGTGCTCCACAACACAGGTCAAAGCTTTGCCAAGGGAATGGGCAAGAGGTTTGCTTCCAGTGTATGCTCCTGATTCACACCAAAGTACTGGTGGGGATATTCCTGTGGCTATTTCAGCATCAGATCCACTGAGTAGACCCAAACTCTAGGATAATTTGACACATGACTGAAGGTATCCCAGGTCTCTTAGTAAATACTCTTGGGAACCCAAGGCAGCAGTACAGTTCCCAGAGCACTAGAAAAGAAGGAAGGCAGCTCTAGCATCTCCAATGCTTTCCTGTTCCATTTGCCTGTGGGCAGGTAGAAATTAAGATGACACGGAGGAGCAGCTAACAAGAACAAAGGGAGCAATAACCAAGTGTGATCCTCCTGTTTTAAATCCTTGGGAAAGGAAAGACCCATCATTCTTACTGATGCTGTTGGAACAGTGGGAACCACAAACACTTTAGAAGACAAGCCTAAAATCCTAAAAGATCTTGAGCCAATGAGCAACAGCCTGAATAAAGAGGGTGAAATTCAGGCAATACAAGTTCAAGGCTATATATTTAGCATACTTTCTGGAGAAACACTGGCTTAGCAGAAGTTCTAGAGAAGAAGATAGGTGATTTGTAGTCCACATGGTGCAACCATGTCATGTGACTACAGAAAGAGCTGAGTGTCATGGGTGAGTCATACAACACTGTCCTTCTGTGTCCTCCATCACGTTGCAAGAAAATAAAACATTGACCATTCTTCAGAATAAATCACAGAATCACCAAGGTTGGAAGAGACCTCAAAGATCATCAAGTCCAGCCTGTCACCAGAGACCTCATGACTAAACCATGGCACCAAGTGCCACGTCCAATCCCCTCTTGAACACCTCCAGGGATGGCGACTCCACCACCTCCCTGGGCAGCCCATTCCAATGGTGAATGACTCTCAGTGAAGATCTTTCTCCTCACCTTGAGCCTATAATAATCTTCTTTTCTTCATAAGGTGATGCTTGCAGTAAAATACAAAACTACTACCTTTGCAACAGGGTCACGAAATCTGAAACCCTGTTAGTTACATAGTATTGAAAAAAAAATTAAAAGAAATAAAAATGTGAATTACAAGTCGTGCCTTGGAAAGAGCAACTCCCTCCGTGCAGAGTGGGGATTGTGTTTGCGTCTCAGCTATTGCAGGATATTGCTGCCCAGGTGGAGCAACTTAGAAGCAGCCTCTGGAAATCTAATCTGTCTCTTTTCCTGCCCATCGTTGTCTCACAAGCGTGTGGTGTGTGGTGCAATGCTCCTGCATCGGTATCCACCTCCACAAGGCCCTGGCATGACATCTTGTCACAATATTTCATCCATTTAATTTTTGTTTCCGCTCAGTGCTTGCAAGACCTTCACAAGGAAACAAGCTTTATGTGAATGATTTCTACCAACTGCAGCTCAGGCAATATTTTTGGAAAAGGCCAAGAGTATGCCTGTGTTCACGGGGCTGAGGCAGATGCAAACAGTAACCTATTAGAAGATCTGACATGTAAAGAATAGGGGTCAAAGAATAGATCCGTGGATAGATCCTAGCAGCAATTTTTCATGACATTTTTGCACATTTATTTTTCTTCCTACCGAAGAGGATCTGGCCTTTTTAAAGGTTGCATTTAGGGCATGGCATTCTTGTACTGAGCTGTATTTAGTCTGACATGACAAGCAGTGCACTTCTCAAACCAGGCAAGCCAGGCACTCCCTGTAGTAAAAGATGAATGAATTTCTAAGTGAAGGCCAAATAATCAGCAAAACTTCCTGAAGAGCATAAGCACACAGACTTTGTGTGACAAGCTGGATGTTCCCATGAGAAGAGAGCGGCACACAGGCTGTCATACAGCTGCTAGCAATAGCTACTGTTCTCTTCACCTGGCAATGCCAAAGTCCCCCTGTCTTATGTCAGTTGAGTCAGGTTCTTTCCAGAGACCAAGTTGCAGCAGTCTGTGCCTGAGAGTTATTTTCTCTTCCTCCTCTTTCCACCTTCCCTTTGCTCCCTCCCAGGTGCTGTCTGTCTGCTTTGGTCCATGGGCACAGGCTGCACATCTTGCATCGCTTACATGTCCTCAGGCTCTAACCTTTGTAACCTGATGGGAACAGTTAGGACTATGCATCCCTCCGTGGCACCACCAGCTCCACAGCTGTGCCAGAGACCCAGGTGAACCTCATGAAGTTCAACAAGAGCAAGTGCAAGGTTTTGCACCTGGGCCAGGACAATTCTCACTATCAACGCAGACTGGGGGATGAGGTGCTAGAAAGCAGCCCTGTGGAAAAGGATTTGGGGGTGCTGATGGTCAAGAAGCTGGACATGAGCAGACAGTGTGTGCTTGCAGCCCAGAAGGCAAATCACATCCTGGGCTGCATCAAAAGATACATTGCCAGCAAATTCAGAGACATGATTCTGCCACTTTGCTCTGGTGAGACCTCACCTGGAGTTCTGAGTGCAGGTCTGGAGCCCTCAATATAGGAAGGGCATGGACCTGATGGAGAGGGTTTAGAGGAGGGCCACAAAAATGATCAGGGGGTTGGAGCACTTCTGCTACAAGGACAGGCTGACGGGGCTGGGGTTGGTCAGCCTGGAGGAGCAGAGGCTCTGGGGAGACCTGATAGCAGCCTTCCAGTACCTGAGGGGGCCTGCAGGAAGGATGGAGAGAGACTGTTTACAAGGGCCTGCAGTGACAAGACGAGGGGCAATGGCTTCAGACTAGAGAAGAGCAGATTTAGACTGGATATCAGGAAGAGGTTCTTCACTATGAGTGTGGTGGAACACTGGAACAGGTTGCCCAGGGAGGTGGTTGAGACCCCTTCCCTGGAGATATTCAAGGTGAGGTCCAACGAGGCCCTGGGCAGCCTGATCTAGTTGGGGATGTCCCTGCTGACTGCTGGGGCTAGATGACCTTTGGAGGTCTTTTCTGGCCCAGACCATTCTATGATTCTGTGATTCCGTGATTCTATGATCCTATGATTCTATGACCAAGTTGGGATGCAAGCAGTAACCAGGTTTTCCAGCATGACATGGAACTGCACTGGCTAGAGCTGCACAAGGCTGGGAAGGGTAGAGCTCTCCCTTTTTTCATTAAGTGTATTTATAAACATAGAGCACACAAGCATTTTTCCTTTCTTCACAGTGACGGCTGATTATACGTCTATGAAATGTTTTCATTTATTTGGCGCCAGAGTAATCAAAATCAGTTGAAACTGTGGCGATGAAGGGAAGGAAAACAAGTAGGCGTGGGATTGACGTTGCCTCTCGCTCCCTGGGCCATCCAAAGGTAGTAGCTGGCAAAAGTGCACCCCTTGCAGATGAACATCTTATTCAGATGGTAATTGTTCCCAGTTGTGCTCATGGCCTCTGTCCATGAAAGGATGCAGCCCTGCATAACTTTAAAAGCAACTGACTCCACTCTGTAAGCACTGTGGGAGTGTCTAAGCCAGCATGTGCGTGACTCCATTTAGGCAGAAGACAACTGGTCCCAGAAAAACCTTTGTGAATGAAATTTTCATGCTTTCATGTCTGCCTCGGTGCAGATTCTGGATCAGTCCTTCTGATCTCAAACATCTGGTTTAAACGGGTGTTTTCCACTACATAGATACAAAAATATTTCCATTATATGACTTTAATGGCTCTGCACAGGCAAGCAAGGGGGATGAGGCAGGACAAAGGACTTTAGGAGACTGCCGAAGACGCCAATATGAAAAGCAAAATAAAAGCGCAGAAATAAAATAATAATAAAAAACCCCAAACCACCAAGTTTCTCTGTTTGACAGTTACAAAACCTACCAACATTGCAAGTCCTTCATCTTAAGACCAGATGGTAAAGGTTTCAGGAATGATGTTTTTGTTTGCATTACTCCCCTCAAGCACCAGAGCCGACTGAGTAGCTGCAGACAGCTGCAGAGGTGGCCCATGCTGCTCCTTCCGCAGGAGCTTCCCAGGGCATTCCCCACTTCCTCCAGATAAAGGTGCTATCCAAGTACTCCACCTCTAACATTACACACGAGCCAGTCACCAGCAGCATTTTCAAATAGCGTGCCTGCAAACCACAGGCTTGATTTGATTTAACACTGAAGAGGCTCTGTCTGCTCTGGCTGGTATTGAAGAGGGTGTGCGTGAAGCTGTGTAGAGCAAGTGGCAGGGTATGGTGGCTGGTTGCAATGCGGTGGGTTGTTAAAAGGAGCTGAGGTACCTCCTGCCTTTTCTCCCATCTGAAACTGAGCAGTTTATCTCCTCCAAAACATGCCTGGTTGTCAGCAGTCAAAAGCGAAAGCTAAACAGTGGCTTCACAGACAACATCAGGATTACTTGAACCACATGGGATCAGCACAGCAGAGCTGGAAATTCATTATTCTCCTACATTAAAAAGAAAACAAAACAAAACCAGCAGTTTAACCACTGAGGTCAAAAAGGTTTGAGGAAAATACCTATTCTCTCACTCCCACTCAGCTTTCTTTAACTAGGCCCTGTGGAGCAGCTTGAAAACAACTTCAACATCTCTTCAAAATGGACTAATTCCTTTCCTAATTAAAATTATAAATACATGTGAACCAAGTCCCAACTCCCCCAGACTGGCTCTTGTCTACTGTGCTCACATCTCACTCATAGAGACATCATGGAGCATTTCCATATATTTTTATGAATGGAACAAAACCACATCCTTGAAAAGCAAGAGCTTGGTGTTCACAGCCATTGCTGCCTGTGTAATGGAAACAATCTTGGACAGAAGGTTGAGGGCCTGGATGAGACCGACTGCTTTTGCAGTGGTCAGGTCTCCAAGAACATCCCCAGGGTGGTGAGGTGCACTCATTGCAGGAAGGTGGCTCAGCAAGGCACCTGGGGCTCACGCTCCCCGCACAGTGGCTCCCACCACAATGCAGGTTGAAAGCCAGCAGGATGTGGATTCTACTGTATGTGAACATCCCTGCTCACAAAGAATCATGTCTTTAAAAGGGAGAGAGGGTGGAGAGGGAAAAAATAACACAAACAACCATCTTTTGAGACTAATTGGCTTCTCACTTTAGGAGAGTTCAGTATGTGGTCTTTATTTGGGGGCAAAACTTGCTTTCCTATAACATGCTATATCTTACTGTGGCCACTGCACTGTTTAAGACTGATTATGTGGAGGTTGTTGCTGCTCAGGGAAACTTGTTAAAACAGCTGGCAAATACCCTACTGGTTTACTCACCTGTTTAAGAGAAGGGTGGATAATATGGGATAATTTATATGGAGGGACTTTTTCAGCACTTGATATTATTGGCTAGTAGGATGGATGGCCATTTGCAGAGAATTGACTATACTTCCTCTTCAAGGATATATCAGACAGCATATGCACTCCAGAGGCTCCAGCCCAAGATATTTTTCCTTTTGATAGATTGTCTCTTGGCAGGCAAGCAGGAGCACTGGCTTCTGGGGACTCCAACCGCTGTCCTCAGCTTTCAAAAACTATTCAGGATGACAAAGCTGTAAAATACTCAAGCTGTAGCCTTATTGACACCAATTGTGACTGTCTTGTCAGTCTGCAAGGTTGAGCTATTTGCAGATGTCAAAAGAAAATGAATGTTACCCATCTGGTAATCTACAAGTAAATGATTTGTCTATCCATCTGTCTATCTGTGTAACAGTAACTAGTTTACTTCAGGTACCTGAGGTCTAAAAGAAGTTTCAGTTTGTCTATTGTACAGCCAAACATAGAGCCTGTCTGGTTAGATCAGTTTTAAAATGTGAATGAGTCTTTATGTATGTGTGTGTGAGACAAGAAAAAGAGAAAGTATGAGTAGGAAACCAGGCAGGCTTCTAAATCTGTAAAAATACAGTATGATTATGTCAACACATTTAACAGACCACTTGACAGTGGACTGCCAAGTTCCTTCATGTGTTTACAGACATGCATTCAAATTATTTGCATTCCTCTAAATCCCTTCTCTGACTAAATATAGATGGAATAAAAAAGACCAAACCAGTAAAAATTAAGACACAGGAAAAAGGACTCCTCTGGAGAGTCTGGTATTCAAACCCAGCAAGACTTCAGTCTTCACCAATATATGTTAAAGCCCAGAAACATCTGTTTCATTCTCCCTGTACTGGAGCTGCAGCAATTGCTTGGGAGAAGTCCCACACACACCTAAGGGCAGAGTCTGGCTCTCCCAATGCCTACATCAAAGCCTTCTTTGCTCTTTCAAAAATTGCCCAGGTTTTCTCACTTGCTGGAAGTTTGAGACCTGCTGAAGTAAGTGGTATTTATTCCTAGGTGCTCAGGGAAGAGGAAATTGAATCAAGCTTATGTGACTTTACCTCAGAGTTCAAAAAGACTCAGGGACTAGACTTCAGGCAGAAAACATGGTACAAACACTGCATGAATCTTGTTTTGAGTATCACTAAAACCTTGCACTCTCTCTCTGCTTCTATTTTTCTGCTCTGCATTTCTTTACATGGCCAGTCAACAGGCCAGCTCTCCACCAGATGCCGTGCCCTGGATCTCTTAGCAGACTTTGGGGCAGATTCGAAAGGATGCCACCAAGACAGTGGTTAGAACTGGGGGTTTGTCTTTCATTTGCATTTTTTTCCAGTCAGACAGAAAACAGCACCCACCATGCTGACCTGCAAGTATAAACTAAGCCTTGGGACCTCTGCATGCAGGGCAGCAAAATACTCCTGCCTTGTACAAGAAATATGCTCATATCCAGATGGAAAGTGCCACAGATAGCAAGTATTACCTGTCAAGTAATTAATTTTAAATGTTATATATGTAGCATTTACAGCAGAGGGAAATACTGTGGGGGCAGAATTAACTGCAAAGAGTTGTCAGAGCTCCGTTGGCAGTATAACAAATTATTTCAGCTATGGAGCTGCATGGGTATTTTTCTTCTGTGGTGCACTAGTGAGCTGTAAAGTCAGGTTAAAAGCACACAGATTATCCTTAATAGTTTAAGTATCTCATTAAAACCTGCATTTATAATGATCTAATTCAAAGTGCACCTTCAATGTATTCCATCATTATTATGGGCCTGAATTGCTTCTCCATAAGCAGCCTACCTCTTTCTCGCCCCGCCTCTTATGCAGGGGTGCATAGATGTCTGTCAGAGACCCAAGAACATCTGCTGTTGGAAGACCTGGAACTTTTTAACATTTACAGACAATTCTGCTTGTATCAGAAGACAAATGGCTCCCAACTTGATAGTCTGCGTATATATATGTCTGAGGGAATGCAAATACAGTCAGCTTAACTTTCAGGCCATTGAGTAGTGGAATATAGATGAAATCTGAGACAGGACTCTTAAAATGTCTTGTCTTGTGGACCTAGTCAGATATTTAATGTCATTTGGACATGACTGCTGTGAATACATTTCTTTCTTATGGTGGCTCTTAGAAAAAGACTGCTTAGAGTGTGAGCATCCCCTACCATGCTGCCTGCTCCCAGCACACAGAAAGTGTGATATACAAAGGTGATGACAGCACACAACAATCCTAACAACTAGAGGTTGCACATGACTTTGAATGTTTGACAAAATGATTAAGTAAGCCTCTCTGCATCTTTGTGAGATATGTAAAAATTATCTCACCTAGAGAAATAAGTGATTAGGGAAAGGTGAGAGGGAAGCTTGTATATGAAATCTTTAAGCAATTATTCCTGGGAAAACATGCACTTCTCCAATAGTGAAACCACAAAAGTTTGCACCTCAAGAGAGGTGATTCTGCCACTTTACTTTCTTCTTGTAAGACCTCACCTGGAGTACTGTGTCCAGTTCTGGGGTCTTCAACACAGGAAGGACATGGACCTGATAGAAGTGGGTCTAGAGGAGGGCTATGAAAATGATCAGGGGGTTGGAATACCTCTCCTATGAAGACGGGATGAGGGAGCAGGGGCTGTTCAGCCTGGAGAAGAGAAGGGGCTCCAGGGAGGCCTAATAGCAACCTTCCAGTACCTGAAGGGGGCCTGTGAGAAGGATGGAGAGAGGCTGTTTACGAATGCTTGTAGAGACTGTTCAACACGAAGGTCCTGCCATGCATATGGATGTGTACATAGATTTATACATAGATGTTTATATGTTTAATGCCTTTATGTACATCCTTTCCTGCTCCCTGCCCATCTCCTTCTCCCTCCTCCTCCTTCTCTCTAGCAACCAGCACCAGAACAAGGGGACACAGTCTCCAGCTGCGCCAGGGGAAGTTTAGGCTCGAGGTGAGGAGAAAGTTCTTCACCGAGAGAGTCGTTCGTCATCGGAATATGCTGCCCAGGGAGGTGGTGCAGTCACCATCCCTGGAGGTGTTTAAGAAGGGATTGGACGTGGCACTTGGTGCCATGGGCTAGTCATGAGGTCTGTGGTTACAGGTTGGACTCGATGATCTTTGAGGTCTCTTCCAACCTTGGTGATACTGTGAAAAATGACTATGAGTTCATGAGAAGGAGAAAATCTTTTCATCTTGTAACAGTTAATACATGTTAATTGACACAAATCTCCAAGATCAGTACTTTCATACAGAGAAGCATACTCTGTCCTCTGATTCACCTCTTGCTTCTCAGTGCCAGCTTTGTGCCTTGTGGTCTGATGCATTCTCTTTTCAAATGTCTGCATTTTTCAGTCTGTATCCTTCCTTACTTCCATACTCTTCAAATTCTTGGAAATCAGTTTCATCTGGCAAATAATTCTGGCTATTGACTGGGAAACATGCTTTGTTTTGCATTGCTAGAATCCTACTTATGGTTAGCTGAACTTCACAGGGTCTTGTTTCTCCAAACTCCCCTTATTGGTAGCATCACTTCTTTCTCTGTCTTTATGCTGAAAGGGACATATTCAATATAGATACAGTCAAAATAACTGGGGCAAGTTATAGCACCAGTTAGTATATGTCTTCTCTGTTTCCACGTTAATTTGTAGGGCTTGTATCCCTGTCCTTTGCCTCTAGCTTTTCTTCCATCTTGTTTGCTTGCACAGCAAGAGAAGTCAGCATCTGCAGGTGTGTCCTGAGGCCCAGTGTGTCTACAGGAAGAGAAACAAAGACAAACCTGTACGGTTGCCACATAAGACAAATGAAAGGGTTAGAAAGAAGGAAGCACTCACACCTATTTTACAGAGGGAATGGAGGCAAAAAAAGAGGCAATTACTCTTCCAAGGCTGAATGGGAAGCAGCCTGTCAAGACTTTCTGAAAGCTAACAGTGAAACTGAGTGCTGCCCATCTTGTTTGGCTTCCTGTTCCTACCTGAAGCTTTGTTAGACTGCCCACATTATCACACCATGCCTCAGCTCCATCTTTTTGCCATGTTTGGAATGAAAAGCTTCCCATCATATGTATTCTTCTTATCTTAGCTATCTTTTGTTATCATTTCTGCTGCTGCTGTGCTTTGTGTATGAATAGGGTTTGTGCAGCTTATTTCTTTCTGTGTGCCTGTTGAATGAGTTAAGATGCAAACACAAATACAATAAAGGTCAGAATTTCACAACCAAACTTCACCAAAGAAGAAAGTATTGTTATAAAGCAGGATGTTTACGCACATATTTGCATGGTCATCATGTAAATGACCTTGAGCATTTTGTTTAAGGAAATGACAAATTTCTAGTATGGATTAAAACCAACACAGCCATCAGGGAGAAAAAAAGAAAGAATAATGGATAAACACAATTCTTTTTAACTAATTGCAATCTCATGTGTACCTAGGGAGCCAGCTCTGTGAAAATGAGGTGAACATTTGCAGGCTGAAACCATTCTGATGGGAAAGGTAATGCTCCCCTGAATCACTTCTGAGAAGGTAAAGGGCCACCCTGGCTCACATCTGAGCAACATCTTGAGCAGAGTGAAGATTCTGCTCAGCATGAACGACAGTGACAATAATATGTTTTCAATCTGCTCTCCATCCCACTAATTGAATGTGCGGGAATCTATTACAGCTCCCCAGAGGAGGGCCTGTGAGGACCTCTGCCTCCTCTTCCCACTCGCCCCCTCCCATATTGTGGCAGCAGCCAGCTCCAGCTCAAAAATTTCAGGCTAGTCCTCTGTCTACAACAGGCAAAAACTCAAGCTTCCCCCCACCTCTCCCACCACCAGCTCGATCCAGGACACTTAATACAGTTCCTTGAATCTGTTTCTAAAATGAAGGCTTGTTGTCTCAAGGAAGTTTAGGAAGTTCTAGGGTGGTCTAATAGTAGCGGCAAAGTGAAATAGTTATTTACAGCAATCCATGGGGAATACATTTGCCATCTGTAGTACTGTGCCTTATTCCTCAGCTCAACAGGGATATACAGACTTGATGTTCTGCATCTGAGAGTGGAGGTGCTTCAACAGTTGCCCTTTGAGGTGACTCAGTCTGGAATATAGCCAGACCTTCTCCATCAAACACACCAAAGTCATGAAGAAAGTTCTCAAGAGAAACAGGAGGGAAAGAAATGGGAAGCAGCTGTAAGAGATGGACTGAAACTGTGAGGATGAGAGAGGGAATGAAAGGCAAGTCTAAAATCTTTGTGGCTTCCGCTTCCGTAAGGTTTGTGGTCTGGACAAATTTTCTTTTCTTACACCTCTAGAGTTGTCCAACACAAGTCTGACCTTCTATTTGGAAATTTTCTTAGACTAAATCTTAAAACCCAGTGTTGCTGGAGGAAACTGATGGGAAAATTCCCTGTACTGGTTCTCATTTCTGTTCTTCAGCTGGAATTAGCTGGTGCCAATGCCAAGATGATTGGGGCACCTCTAACCACAGAGCCTCCCAGGAACCAGCAGAGAGGACTGGGACATGACTGAGCGAGTGCCACCGTGGGTGGGACCCAAGAAAGAAGGCAATTAAAAAAATCATATGAATGTTTTTCGATGTTTAATTAAGCAATGTAAGAGGTATCCTCTACTCAGAACATTCATATCTGTCTGAGACAGTGAGTGATGAATTCATGCAGTCTCAAAATGTGCAGTAACCAGAATAATTTTGGGTCTATACCACCATAAATTCTACCACATCTGGATGAATGAAATCTTCATGTGTCTGTTTTTGCTGATCTTACTGTGCCTTCCTTCTAAATTCTGATAATTTCTTTCAGGTGGACTACAGTCCATAGAGTTTCCTTTTCATCCTTACCTGGCAGGTGAGGAACATCTCCATTTAATTTCCTTCCTACATTCTCCTTCCTCCAAAGCTAACCCCCAAGCTCAGGGGAGATAACTAAGGGCGCAAGCTAAATGCTCTTTTGAAGGAAGAGGAAGCTATGCCTTGCCTGCATGTTGTACCAGATTGATGCCAGGTGGACATACTAGAGTGTCAGTGAGCCTATCTTAATATATCCTGCCTAGGAGTCCAGTTTATTACCTTGGGCACAGTGCTACACTAATCACGGCCATGTGATTTCCAGTGCAGTGTTGGCTTGTGCATATATGCCTTAGAGCATGGGCGAACCAAGTCATGTCTGTTTGCAAAAGACATAACCCAAGAAGAGAGGAAAAATAGAGTGAAAGCCCTGCATCAGCTGTATCAAAGACTCCATTTGTCTTCATTGCACATCTTACTCCTTGGCTGAATGTTCAGATTATACTAATGAGGTATCACTTTTATGGAAAGCTTGCTGAAACAGAGGCTATACTGCCCACATACCAAGGGAGGATGAACGGAGGCTGGGGACTGGCAGAGTGATAGCAAGTTGCATTAGTGTCTAGATGTGATATTCCCCCAGAGAGGGCCAGGAGAAGGAGCTCATAACCTTCCTGTGCTTCCAGCAAAGGTGTTACAGAAGATACATGGTGTGTACATGACTTTGCCACTGTCCTGCTCGTGTGGCAGCTAGATTGGGATCTTAATGGATGTTACTCACCTTCCTGCTCTCAGGCTTGAAGAAAAATAGGTAATGTCTCTCATTTTCATCATAAAGCACAAAAGGTTGCCTGACTGGGTAGATTTTTGAAAACTAGGAAAGTTGGATGCATGATCTTCCAGGGATAGCACAGATAAAGAGAAAGAAGAGGCAGGATGTACCTGTATCTTTGTCAGGCCCAGCTTCTCACAGGGAATTAAAAAAATCAAAACAAGGAGTAACAGATTCTACTGAGTGTCAGAAGTCTTCCTCGCAAACTGTAATCGTTCTGATGAGTGATCAGCTCAAATCTGGTGATGATTCTCCTCTTCTGTGTGCTTTGGAAAAACTGGCAACCTGTCAGTTGGCAAAACAAAGGGAGGAGTTTTAAACTGAGGTAATTCCCTCAAATGATGGGTAAGGCATTTTGCAGTGGGTGCTTGTCCTTGCCTAAGGTGTACCATAGAGACCATTTCCCAGAAAGTGAGATGCTGATTAAAAATAGGTTCAGGAAGACTATGCCTCTACCCTGCTTCCAGCAGCAGCACCCGGGGAGGTGGTGGAGTCACCATCCCTGGAGGTGTTCAAGAGGGGATTGGACATGGCACTTGGTGCCATGGTCTAATCATGGGGTCTGTGGTGACAGGTTGGACTCGATGATCTTCGAGGTCTCTTCCAACCTTAGCGATACTGTGATACTGTGATTTACTTCTCGAGTGGAGAACTTCAAATGTTCAGCGAAGTCCTGAAGCCATCAATGTTTGCCTTAACCTTAAGCCTCCTCCTGTACCCGCCTCATGAACTGCTCTTATGAAACAGAGTGCTAGGCTCATTTTTGTCCTCTGGTAGGTTCCCTGGGTCCTCCTTGAGGAGGCTTTGCTCTGCAGAGCAAAACTTCACTGCTGAAAGGAGATATCAGACAAATGCTGCCTATGTCTGGAACATATGTAACCTCCAGCACACTTGGGGTCCTTGCTACCCCTCCATGTGCTTGCTATTGCCCCATGACATTCTCGCCAGTGAAACTGCCCCACTTGAAAAACCTGGCAATTTTCTCTGCTGCTCACTTTCACCTTCCAGATCATCATTCTTAGTGACCATAACGAGTTACAGCAAATAAAAAACAGCCGCAATTTTATTTAGAATGACTTCTGATGAAAGAGGATCAATGGTTAATAAAGTGCAGATTGCTGGATGCCAGTGTTGCCTGGTATGCTTTACTGAAGAAAAGACAGTTTAACACTTCAAAAAAAAAAAAAAAAAAAAGAGAAAAGAGAAAGATCTCTGTTATCACAAAATGCTGTAATAAAGCATGACCCATTTTTTACTCCATTATTTATTTTCTTACCATGGGCATCTTTAACTTCCCTTGAGGACAGCACCCTAATTGTTTAAAATAGGCTTTCCCCGCCCCCCCCCCCCCCCCCCAGACACATGAAAAGGTTTTGTAAGAATGCATTAAAGCAAAGCACAGCTGTAAAGGGGAGTTGCCATCTTAACCTTCTCAACTGCAGAAGCTCTGTGATTGTGTTTTATAGGCAGGCCTAAAAATACCTGAGCTGCCCACCAAACTATAAGCTTGATTCTGATCAGTGATTTATTTTTGCATACCAAGGACAGGCCACAAACTGCTGCCTCCATTGGTGCACCTCCCCAAAATCCCAGTGTTTTGTTGGGCTCGTGTTTGTGAGTTGGATCCTCTCAGTTGAGCTCTGGGGTTGTTGTCCCTCTTTTTCATAAAACACCAAAAGTGTGTCAATCTCTTTCATTCATTTCATACAGATAGAATAAAAACAAGCTACTCCAGCAGTCAGTATGAGTAGACAATACATTAGTAAATAGGCAACTGTCTAAACAGGCAGATTTGCCTTGGAGAGCATTTGTGTTTTCCTCTTGTTTTAAGGGTCTTGTGTTTTTTTAAAAAGTCTGAAACTTTCACAGAATTCAAAAATTACAACATTTGGAAGAAATTTCTAAAGAAATTTCCACCCCTTTTTTTTTTTTTTTTAACGTCTCTTTCTGAGATACTATAAATCTGTTCCTATCCTAGACACACCTTCTGGATCCAGCATGCTCTACCCTTATCACAGTATCACAGTATCGCTAAGGTTGGAAGAGACCGCGAAGATCATCGAGTCCAACCTGTCACCACAGACCTCACGACTAGACCATGGCACCAAGTGCCACGTCCAGTCCCCTCTTGAACACCTCCAGGGGTGGTGACACCACCACCTCCCCAGGCAGCCCATTCCAATGGCTAACGACTCTCTCTGTGAGGAACTTTCTCCTCACCTTGAGCCTAAACTTCCCCTGGTACAGCTTGAGACTCTGTTCCCTTGTTCTGGTGCTGGTTGCTAGGGAGAAGAGGCCAACCCCTTCCTGGCTACAACCACCTTTCAGGTAGTTGTGGAGAGCAATGAGGTCGCCCCTGAGTCTCCTCTTCTCCAGGCTAAACAACCCCAGCTCCCTCAGCCTCTCCTCATAGGGCTTGTGCTCAAGGCCTCTCACCAGCCTTGTTGCCCTTATGTATTTGTCACAAGGCTCTCTCCTGGGTGTGACCGGTTTAGGCTGTGCCTTTAAGAGAAGGACACTTTCTGAACACTCTGGCTGAATATTTTGGTATATAAATGAAAACAAGAGATATGCTAATCCAATTTCATTGGTGGAACCCGGCTGTAGGTTCTGGTTTAGTCTTTCAGTCGGGGGGAGCAGTCAGTAGTCTTCTTCTTTCCCCTGTACTGTGAGCTGCTTTTCTCTCTGAAGCAACAGCTTGCTATGCAGGAACGATTCTTGCTAACCAGATAAGAAAAAACTTTCGCATCCACTTTGAGCTTTAACAAGTTTTCACCCTTTTAATTACCTTCCTTTCTCTTTCTCTCTAACCCTTTTGGGAAAAAGGGGAGGTAGGGAGGGAGAAGGGAGGGGCAGGCCGAACCCCCTGGCCGCAGGGGGGTTGGGGAAAGGTTTCCTGTATTACATACATTGCTGTATACTTCTATATATATTGTAAATATTGTATATTTTTGTACATATTCATTGCATTCCATATCTGCTTGTAAAATACAGCTTTCATCTGCTTCTCCGGCTGAGTTAGCTGTGGAATTCTTTTGTGTGTGGGGGGGAACCTTCCTACTCCACCACACTGGGAAAAAAATCAACCACAGTAAATATTCTGGAAAGAACTGGTACTCTGTTACTATTCCATGTGTTTAGCTGTATGGGTAGTACTCCAGAATAAACATCCCCTTATTCCAGACTAGTTGTTAGTTTGAGCATTACTAAGAAGTAAATGTTTGGGGTTTGGGTGGGTTTTTTGTTTGTTTGTTTTGTTTTGTTCGTTGGTTGGTTGGAGTTTTTTTCATGGTTTTTGTTTGGTTGGTTGGTTTGTTTTGTCTTGTTTTCCAGAATAGAGTCCACAAAGAAAACTACCCTGGCATAGAAGCTAGGGCAAAATTTCCCATGCAGGCTAACCCTGAACAGTGAATTTACACCATCAGTTGACATATAAATATTAAAGATCTATTCTTCTGCC
Source organism: Picus viridis (assembly GCA_033816785.1). Lineage (NCBI taxonomy): Eukaryota > Metazoa > Chordata > Aves > Piciformes > Picidae > Picus > Picus viridis. The sequence goes on from CM066570.1 coordinate 14,051,257, forward strand.
ATTTCAGCTCTAATGAATCAAGGCTAGGATGTGTATGAATGTCCTGTTGATATTCTCTCTCTCGGACTTTGCACTTAGGCAATGCATGCCTTGCACGTAGGCTGTGACTTTTTGAAAGTATAGAGCAAGCACTACCAAAACTGCAGCCTCTGATCTGAAATAAAACAGTGAACTTTCACTCCTCCTACTTAGGAAAGTGGCAATACCTACTGAAAGCCATGTGTTTTTCACAATGTTTTAGTGAAGGGCACTCTTAAAACCCCTGTGGTCACCTCTAACTTCTTCAGTTTTTTTTTGACTTCCTGATGCCCATATAAGTCTTACAAGATTTGTGTGACACATGGTTTTCAGTGGGTCTGAATTGACAGAATTGCCCTTTTTGCCCTTCCTGATGATGGGGGTAGCAAGAAATAGTAGTTGCCATCACAGAGACGTGGTGGGACGACTCGCATGACTGGAGCGCTGCAATTGATGGCTACAGGCTCTTCAGGAGAGACAGGCAAGGAAGAAGGGGTGGAGGGGTGGCCCTGTACGTCAGGGAGGCACTGGATGCTGTTGAGATGGAGATCAGGGATGATAGGGTTGAGTGCTTGTGGGTGAGAATTGGAGGGAAGACCAACAGGGCAGACATCCTGGTTGGCGTCTGTTATAGACCACCCAACCAGGAGGAGGATGTCGATGAGGCATTCTATAGGCAGCTTAAGGCTGTCTCAAGATCACCTGACCTCGTTCTCATGGGTGACTTCAACCTGCCTGATATCTGTTGGGATCTCAACACAGCAGAGAGGAGGCAGTCTAGGAGGTTCTTAGAGTGCATGGAGGACAGCTTCTTATCCCAGGTGCTGCGTGAGCCTACCAGGGGTAAGGCTATGCTTGACCTCCTCTTCACCAACAGGGAAGGGCTGGTGGGTGATGTGGTGGTCGGAGGGTGTTTAGGCACCAGTGACCACGACATAATAGAGTTTTCAGTATGCAGCCAAGCCAAGAGGGGCAGCAAGAAGACCTCCACTCTGGACTTCCGGAGGGCAGACTTCAGGCTGCTCAAGGAACTAATTCAGAAGGTTCCTTGGGAATCAGCCCTTAAAAACAAAGGGGTCCAGGAGAGCTGGACCTACTTCAAGGAAGAACTATTGAAGGTGCAAGAACAGGCTGTGCCGGTGTGCTGGAAGATGAGCCGCCGGGGCAGACGGCCAGCCTGGATGGGCAATGAACTTTTAATAGAACTTAGGGAAAAAAGAGGGTGTATCATCTTTGGAAGAAAGGGGAGGCAACCTACAGAATGTTTAGGGATGTTGCTAGGTTGTGCAGGAAGAAAATTAGGGAGGCAAAAGCCCATTTAGAACTTAGACTGGCCTCTGCTGTGAAGGATAACAAAAAGTCCTTCTATAAATACATCAATAGCAAGAAGAAGGGCAAGGACAACCTCCACTCCTTGGTTGACACGGAGGGGAACGTTGTAACAAAGAATGAGGAAAAGGCAGAGGTACTTAACACCTTCTTTGCCTCAGTCTTCACTAGCAGGGCAGAACGTCTTCCAGACAGCTGGCCTGCAGAGCTGGCAGAAGGAGCCAGAGAGCTGCATAGTTTACCACTGCTCCAAGAGGAAGTTAGAGATCTACTGAGCCGCTTGGACCCCCACAAGGCCATGGGACCGGATGGGATCCATCCTAGGGTGCTGAGATTGCTGACAGATGAGCTGTCCAAGCCACTTTCCATCATTTTTCAGCAGTCCTGGCTCACTGGAGAGGTCCCAGAAGACTGGAAGCTGGCTAATGTGGTGCCCATCCACAAGAAGGGCCGGTTGGATGAGCCAGGGAATTATAGGCCTGTCAGCCTGACCTCAGTGCCAGGCAAGATTATGGAACGGGTCATCTCGAGTGCGATCACACAGCACTTACAGGATGACCAGGGGCTCAGGCCTAGCCAGCATGGATTTAGGAGGGGCAGGTCCTGCCTGACCAACCTGATCTCCTTCTATGATCAGGTGACCCGCCTGGTGGATGTGGGGAGGCCTGTGGATGTGGTCTACCTGGACCTCAGCAAGGCCTTTGACACCGTTCCCCACAGCAAACTCCTGGCCAAGCTGGCAGCCCGTGGCTTGGACAGGAGCACACTGCGTTGGGTTAGGAACTGGCTGGAGGGCCGAGCCCAGAGAGTAATGGTGAATGGCACCACATCCAGCTGGCGGCCTGTCACTAGTGGTGTGCCCCAGGGATCAGTACTGGGCCCCATGCTCTTCAACATCTTTATTGATGATCTGGATGAGGGCATTGAGTCCATCATCAGTAAATTTGCAGATGACACCAAGCTGGGGGCAGCAGTTGATTTGCTGGAGGGCAGAGAGGCTTTGCAGAGGGACCTCGACAGGCTGGACAGATGGGCAGAGTCCAATGGCATGAGATTTAACACATCCAAGTGCCGGATTCTGCACATTGGCCACAACAACCCCAGGCAGTGCTACAGGCTGGGGTCAGAGTGGCTGGAGAGTGGCCAGGCAGAGAGGGACCTGGGGGTACTGGTTGATTGTAGGCTGAACATGAGCCTGCAGTGTGCCCAGGCAGCCAAGAAGGCTAATGGCATCCTGGCTTGCATCAGGAACAGTGTGGCCAGCAGGAGCAGGGAGGTCATTGTGCCCCTGTACACTGCACTGGTTAGGCCGCACCTTGAGTACTGTGTCCAGTTCTGGGCCCCTCAGTTTAGGAAGGATGTTGACTTGCTGGAACGTGTCCAGAGAAGGGCAACAAAGCTGGTGAGGGGTTTGGAACACAAGCCCTATGAGGAAAGGCTGAGGGAGCTGGGGTTGCTTAGCCTGGAGAAGAGGAGACTGAGGGGTGACCTTATTGCTCTCTACAACTACCTGAAGGGAGGTTGTAGCCAGGCAGAGGTTGGTCTCTTCTCCCAGGCAGCCAGCACCAGAACAAGAGGACACAGTCTCAGGCTGCGCCAGGGCAGGTTTAGGCTGGATGTTAGGAAGAAGTTCTACACGGAGAGAGTGATTGCCCATTGGAATCGGCTACCCGTGGAGGTGGTGGAGTCACCTTCACAGGAGGTGTTCAGGAGAAGACTTGATGGGGTGCTTGGCTGTATGGTCTAGTTGTTGGGTGGGTTGGATTGTTTGATGGGTTGGACGCGATGATCTTGAAGGTCTCTTCCAACCTGGTGTATTGTATTGTATTGTATTGTATAAGATGGTACCAAAAAGTCTGGAAATGCAGGAAAGCAGGGACAGAGAGACCTAGACAGGCTAGAGAAAGTGGGCTTAGGAGAATCTTGGGGGGTTCAGTAAGGCAAAGTACAAGGACCTGCACCTGAGTCAGGGCAATCCTCACTACCAGTGTGGGCTGGAGGATGATGAAATTGAGAGCAGTGAGGCAGTAAAGGTCTTAGGGGTACTGGTGGATGGGAAGCATGACCCAGCAATGTGCACTTGCAACGCAGAAGATAGATTGTGTCCTGGGCTGCATCAAAAGAAATGTGGCCAACAAATTGTGAGAGGTGATTCTGCCTTTCTGCTCTGGTGAGATGTCACCTGGAGTACTGAATCCAGGTTAGGAGTCCTCAACATAGGAAGGACGTGGACCTGCGGGAGTAGGTCCAGAGGAGGGCCATGAAGATGATCAAATGGCTTGAACACTACTCCTACAAAGACAGGCTGTGATAGTTGGGGTTGTTCAGCCCAGAGAAGGGAAGGCTCTGGGGAGACCTCATAGCAGCATTTCAATATCTGAAGGGGACCTCCAGGAAGGCTGGGGAGGGGCTATTTAGAAGGGTTTGTAGTAACAAAATGAAGGGGCAATGGTTTTAAATTTGAGGAGGACAGATTTAGACTGAATATTAGGAGGAAGTACTTTACAATGAGGGCAGGGAAATACTGAAACCGGTTGCCCAGAGATGTGGTGGAGGTCCCATCCATGGAATTATACACAGTCAAACTTGATGGGCCATTAAGCAACCTGATTTAGTTAAAGATGTTCCTGTTCACTGGGGGATTGGACAAGATGGCCTTCAAGGGTCCATTCCAACCTAATGCATTTTATGAATCTATGATTTGCAGCCCTGAGTGACTTTGTTCACCCCTTACTATCCGGTCTTATCTTCAGCACAGACAGAGTGTTCCTCATCAAAGCTGGCTTGGGTGCAACTATAGGTCCACATGTGGAAACTTTTGGAGACATCTCTGCCTTTCCTTTAGTATCCACCACACCTCTTGGTAAAAAAATACTTGTGAGTCAGAGAAGTCCCAGGTGAGAGGTGTCTATTCTGAGCCAGTGCTTGCAAAGGTAATGCCACAGTTTTATAGAACAGTTTTCCAAACCTCAGTGATTCTGAGACATCACAACATGAGGACAGCTTGGTAAAGATTCCTCCCTCACTCCAACAAATCCCAGGTTTTGGAATGTTTGAGAACTTAAAAATAATTGTCCACCTGCTGTGGCATTTCTTCCTTTACAGGTAATTGTGATGATATTGTCCAAGCTTTCTGTGTTTGCTGTATGGCTTGTGCAATTCAGGGTTTCCTCAGAGCAAGCTGTCATCTTACTCTGATAACTACAAGTACATCTCCAGTTTGCACTGGCTTTGCGAGTGGGCTGGGAGTGTTCAGTGCTTCTGACAACCTTGTTCCTGTAAAAATTCTTATGAATGCAAATTTCCAAGAACAGAACAGACCATGCCTCTTGTGAATAATAAAATATATCATTTCCTTTCTGCTGGAAATAAATGATTTCATACTGTCACTCACTATAAGGACATCACCAACTGCAAATCTCAGCTGCAAGGGGGAACCACCTTAGGAAAAGTGTCCAGGTGATTTTTAGTTTTAGAGTAAAATCTGTGGAAACAATTGAAAGCATTAATCTCTTCATGTATTTCTTTTCTCCAAATCCCTCTGACAAGGAATTCCAAATTTAGCTCTCTGCAGTTTACTGGAGGGTAAGAATATAGGTGTACTTGACTGCCAGTAAAATCCTGTGTAGTATGAACCTGCCTACTCAGTCACTGCATCTGAGTATTTCAAGATGTGTATGAGCATAAGGCAGAGAAATCCTTGCAAAGCAGCCTGCTCCAAGAGCTCCCTCAGAGGTTTTTATGATGCTGCTTGCTCAGTGATGGGCTTGGGCAGCTGCCTGCTTTGGAGGGGTTTCTCTTTTACATGCAGATTGTTAACACAGTTTATCTTTGCACACTCAGGATTGCACCTTTTAAATTCTCCCTCCACCTTCATTAGACAGTGCTTAACCTCGGCAAGGAGGAAGCTGGAGCAGGAATAATCACTCCAAGACAGAGAGCAATTAACTGAGTGTCTCAGAGGCTGTGGTGGGTCTGTGTTCCCAGTGCTTGACAGGAGGTGAGCTGAGTGTGGAGCACCTAGGAAGTTCTTAAAGTTTTCCTACTATCCTCCCCAATTACATGACCGAATCTGCTAATGAACTATCCCATTAAAACAGAGGTAATCCACTCTTCGTGCGGGGCTGCCTGCCAAGGAGTTCAAGTTGTTAGAAAAAAATGAAGTGGTGCAGCACTCTGTGCTCTTAACGTGCCAAAACAACAACAACAAAAATCTTTTCTCATGGTCCAGAATATTAAACAGACACAAATAACTTTCATTAAAAAGCCACATTTTCTCTATAGAGTTTTCCCTGGAGAGAGCAACATTTCTTTTCACAAGTAGGATGACTTTTGCACTTCATTAAACGCCTTGATCTTTTCAACACATTAGCCTTTAATGCGACAACATGATCTTTAGTTTGTCTGGATTAACTATTAAAACAACTGCGTGCACTTGTCTGCCCATCTGCTTCTCTGTGGGGGTGTACAAAATCCTTCACTAGTCTTTAAAACACTAAATGTGATGAAACCACCTAATGATCTTACAAAAAGTGTTGGTTTCAACTACATATTGTAGATAGCATAGAATGGTTTGGGTTAGAATAGCATAGCATAGCATAGCATAGCATAGCATAGCATAGCATAGAATAGAATAGAATAGAATAGAATAGAATAGAATAGAATAGAATAGAATAGAATAGAATAGAATAGAATAGAATAGAATAGAATAAACCAGGTTGGAAAATAACTTTGAGATCATTGAGTCCAACCTATCATCCAACACTATCTAATCAACTAAACCATGACACCAGGCACCATCCAGTCTCTTCCTAAACACCTCCAGTGGTGGTGACTCCACCACCTCCCTGGGCAGCACATTCCAATGGCCAATCACTATTTCTATGAAGAACTTCTTCCTAACATCCAGCCTAAACCTCCCCTGGTGCAGCTTGAGACTGTGTCCTCTTGTTCTGGTGCTGGTTGCCTGGGAGAGAAGACCAACCCCCTCCTGGCTACAACATCCCTTCAGGTAGTTGTAGACAGCAATAAGGTCTCTTCTGAGCCTCCTCCAGGCTAAGCATCCCCCAGCTCCCTCAGCCTCTCCTCATAGGGCTTGTGCTCCAAACCCCTCCCCAGCTTTGTTGCCCTTCTCTGGACACGTTCCGGTGAGTCAACATCTTTCCTAAACTGAGGGGCCCAGAACTGGACACAGCACTCAAGGTGTACTCAGGGGTTGGAAGGGTCCTTTATAGGTCACCTAGTCCAACCTTCCTGCAGTGAGCAGGCACATCATGTATGCACTTTTTAAATTGCAGTGTTGAAAGTTAACTTTTCAGGTTAACCCTAGTTTTCCTCTGTGATGAGCTCTAAGGGGAAGCATGGTTATCTGGGTAGGTGCTCAAGTTGGCTTCCTCCCTTTAATACCCAACCACTTTACAAACACGCTTAGTGGGCTTGCATTAAGAGCTGAATGCTGTTCCTGGACCTCACCACGGCCCCACAAGACCATTACCGCTCTGTTAGCTGATCCTAGACTGTTGGGCAAGAGGGAAGATTGAGCCCCAAATGTCTCCCAGCTTTCCATTGCTCCTACTGCATGAATACTGGGAAGGCTCAGGAGCCAGCTCCCACTGGAAAGGCAAATTCAGAAAGGACTCATTCAAACTCATCTTGCAATGAATTATAGTGCTCCTGGTGCTGACTGGGAGTGCAGTTGTCCCCGTGACAGGGCAGGAGGTACAGCTGTGTGTGGCAGCTGTGCACTGGGGTGAAAAGGGTGCCAAAAAGTGGAAGGCAGTAGCTGTGGAGATGAAACACATGACTCCATAAGTGTCTTTCTGGCTAAAGATGGAAAGAATAATTCTCCTTACCATGGCAACACACTGAATGGGGGGAGACTTAATTTTATGCCAAGAAAATTTGCAGGAGAGATTTTTGGTGTGAACAAGTAAAACTATGTATTTTGGATAATGAACTTTGTCACCTGACCCAGAAACAAAATCTCTTTTGCAGTTAAAGCTCTTAAAAAACCCTTATTTTATATGTTTGTAACTATAAAGAAAGCAAGCAATAATTAGGTCATTTCAAAGTCACGTGGCCTTTAAACACCTCTGACAGAAGCAATGTGACAAAACTGACACAAACACCTCAGATTTTAGGTTTCTTCTAATAGAATTGGGGTGGGTTTTTTTCAATAATAAAGTTTCAGATTAATTTTTTTGACTCCTTTGCTCCACATATGTACTTTGGACCTATATTGATCTAGTTGCTCTGTTCAGACTCATGCACAACCTGTTAAATGTCTGTCCAGTTTATAGTGATGGTTGATGAACCAGGCTAAAATTTGTCAAAAGTTGCTTCTTTTCTTTTTCCTTTCCCCACCCCCCCCCCCTGGTGTTTTCAAAACAAAGTTCTGGATGACATATGGAACTGAATACCCATCTGCTTCAGAGACAGCATCAAACTATCAAAGCCAAAACTTAATGCAGAAACTGCTGTCTTGTCTTACAAACATGGGAATACCAAATTTCAGAAACTCACAGAACAAGTCTGACACTAACATATGTCCCAAACAGTCCTTGCAATGTGTTTTCAATCTGGATGTTACAGAGAAATAAAGATATAGGAAAAACTGAAGGGTCCCAATGCTGGAACCACTTAGGGCACTGCAGTCTCGGAATTCACACAGAAAAGGTTTAATTTCACCCAACTTCAGATGTACAAATTGAAGCTTGTGGTCCCAGCTAATTACCTCAATGGCAAAGGGAGGAAAATACCTACCTCTGGAAGGAGGCTACAGAAGAGCTGCCAAAGCTGGCAGAGATAATCACATGCCTCTGTGTTAGAGGGCCAAATTAGGCAAGAAGAGCCTTATCACAGCTGCTACAGTGGAATGAAGAGAAGCTCCTGCGCAATTAAAGCATTCAGCTGGGTATCAGTGTCGGGCTGGCTCTAGCAGGCAACAGTCAACTCCTTGGGACTCATAAAGGCACTTCAGAGGTGTCAAGTAGCTCATCTTCAAACCTCATGCTGTTGTGGCAAAATTATTTGACTGCAAGCTCGAAGCTTGAAAGAACATTTGAGCCTCTGTAGGCCGCTCTGGCTGCTGGCAGCTAACGTGTAACATGGGCACGTAAAGAGAATCAAACGGACGCCTTGAAAAATGTGGGTGGAAAACTCTATTCCTGACATCCTGTTTCTTATTTCCTATCTCTGTTCAACTACCTACAGCAAAGAGTACAGCCACAGCTACCATTTTTAAGGTAGTGAAACTAAAGAAACCAGCAGGTTGATTTCCAATGAGATATAATAGAGTGCTGAATCCCTAATGCACCCAGGCTTCCAAGTACTAGGCTTTTTCCTGAAGATGTGTCACCTGAAATGTTCTTGGAAAGCATTGCATGGATGTGTATTTTACAGTTTGTGATTGGGGAGTTTAGAAAGACTATATGAAATTTTCCTGCTGTGCTGTAGCATGAACAGATAAATCACAAAAGAGATTTCTGCAGGTCTACATTTTTACATCTTTGTGACTTAAAACACATTGCCCAGCTGAAGGAAGCTGAACCACAGAATATGAATATTTGGAAACATACCACTCTTTCCAAAAGGGAAAAATCTTTGGGTTTTTCCACCCACTTGACACAGGGCTGGAAGGGTTTGCCAGGGCAGATCAGCACTAGGCTTCCTACTTTACAGTAGACTTTAACACCAGCAAAAGCTCCTAGTATAGATGCAATTGGTTTTGTGACATAGCTCAGCTTGCAGAGCATCCTGGTATAAAAATGCAAGTGAGAGTTCACACATCTAAACTCTGTTGCTACACCGGCAGACTTCTGTGGTGCACTCCCTGGCCCAGGATTATAACACAAAATCCGGGAATCTGGGAATGAGGGGCTGGATCTTATCATAGTTAGGTTACCATACAGACCCTGATATTGCCAGGTATTTAAAACCCTACCTGAAACATTAAAAGAGTTGCTCCAGTGGTTTGACTGTCCCATGCTGAATGAGAGCTATTTTGGAGCAGTTCTCAAGATCTAAACTCAGACCTAAAGTTCGTTGAGTTAAACTGGCTTCAGATCAGACCTTAACAACATTCTCCCCTGCTAGCAAAGCCAGCACATACTTTACCAGCAGTGTTAGGCACTCAGTGAGTGCATTAGACAACTAGACTAATTTATAATACTTCAGGGTGTGTGTTTGTACAGGTATGTCTGCTGGCACCACTGTGAATCATCTTGACAGCCCTAGTTTATGGCATGCAAACTCATGATGCAATCTGTGTTTTCTGAATGAAAACTCCCTCTTTAGGAAATGTGACTGCTTTTTTCCTCTTCTTCAACAGAAATCAGGCACCTGGGAGGTCACAAAATGACTGCTGTTGAGAAGTCCAGTTCTGGGCCCCTCAGTTTAGGAAGGATGTTGACTTGCTGGAACGTGTCCAGAGAAGGGCAACAAAGCTGGTGAGGGTTTGGAACACAAGCCCTATGAGGAAAGGCTGAGGGAGCTGGGGTTGCTTAGCCTGGAGAAGAGGAGACTGAGGGGTGACCTTATTGCTCTCTACAACTACCTGAAGGGAGGTTGTAGCCAGGCAGAGGTTGGTCTCTTCTCCCAGGCAGCCAGCACCAGAACAAGAGGACACAGTCTCAGGCTGCGCCAGGGGAGGTTTAGGCTGGATGTTAGGAAGAAGTTCTACACGGAGAGAGTGATTTGCCATTGGAATCGGCTGCCCATGGAGGTGGTGGAGTCACCTTCACTGGAGGTGTTCAGGAGAAGACTTGATGGGGTGCTTGGCTGTATGGTCTAGTTGTTGGGTGGGTTGGATTGTTTGATGGGTTGGATGCGATGATCTTGAAGGTCTCTTCCAACCTGGTGTATTGTATTGTATTATTAAGGTGTCAGGAGGGATGGTGAGAGGAAGGAGACCTGTCCGTAGAGAAAACAAAGAGCAAATTAACATCACTACTACTCAGGGTCTGGAGCAGACCATGCCTCCTTGAACCCTTTGGTACAGGACTTCTGGGATGACAGCAGACCTTGCAATCAGGTAAGAAAATATGAGGACCCTGACAACCTCCACCATGGAGGAGTGCCTGGGAGAAATATTGAAATAAATAGTGTGGCTGTGTTCACCTTCTCTTCTGCCTCTGCTCTACCCAAGCCTCCTGCTTGCTCTTTCTCCCCTCCAGAGAGGGTCATTGGCCAGCCTAACAGGACATGCCTGAGTGGAGTCTGCTCAGCTGCCAGATAACCTACCAAATACTGCCATCATTCAGTATGTTTTCCAGGCTTGGAGGGGAGCATGGAAAGTTCAGGTCTAGGAGTCACTGTGCAAAACTGATGTTTTCATTTCACAACGAAGTGCCTAAAATCAGCCACTGCATGGCATTCACAGCAAAACCAGAGGCCAGGAGGAGTTGAAGACTTATAGATGACAGTATATATCTCGTCAAGCCAACCTTTTCTCCTTTACCCTCATGTGTGTAATTTTTAACAGTATCTGAAATAAAAGCATCTATTTTAGTAATATTGAATACCTTAAAAGTAGCACTCCCATAAAATTTCAGAATGAGATGTGGCTAATAAATAAGCAACAAAGTTTTTCTGGTTTGGTAGTTTTTTTCTCCCAGGGCTGTGAGCATTTTAGTGCTGAAAAGCGACGGACAAAAATGAAAAGTCCAAAAAACCAACCAAGCAACCAAGCAAAAAAACCCACAAACATAATAAAACTACTGGCATTAAGAATTATTTCTGGCAGAATTCATAAGGCCTTAATTCAGAAGTGATTATTTGATAAAAATGTCATTGTTTTTAATAAGTTCAAGCGAACATTTTCAGGCCAATGAGGTGGTTGAAACATCCTTTCAAATACAGGGTTAGGATGGGGAAGAGGGCAGTCACTAGCAGGCTAGAAACAGCATGACACACCTAGAACAGCTTTTCACTCACCTACCATTTCTTGTCCCACTTCCATGATTTCTTCTTCAGGTGCTCTAGCAGGAGGAGCAAAACCCATCACAAACAACCACTTGGTTTATTTATTTTGCCTTTTAAACAACATCTCATCCATCACATGCATAGAGGGCACAGACTGGAATCATCATTTCTTTCACCTTGTCTTCTTCAATTTCTTGACTTCAAGTTTATCTTAAAGCCTTTTGTTTGGGCTCATAACTCAGCAGTGAGTCAGTAACCCACAAGTACCCTGAGTGGAGCCAGCCGTGATCCACAGGCTTCACTGACCACCTGCTCCAAGCTGTTTCCTGTGTGGGCGGGCAAGTTCAGAGACACTTAAAATATGAGTTACAGTAAATTTTGTTTAACCTTGCATACACTTTGCAGGCACTCAGTGGGGCTAACACTGGATGACACTGAACTTGATTTCTCAGCCCCACTTGGCTTTACCGTACAGCTTGCTAAACTTTGCTGCAAGAATCTGGCCCTAACTACTTAGTTCGGCCACATTTCATCATCGCTTTGTTGCACATGCCGTTACTTGCTCTCTCAAACCACTTCTCCCACCCTCCTGTGATTGCCCACAGATGGCCCATCATCATTCCCTCCCTGCTTGTGACCAAGTGAGGTTTCTCTGTTAGCTGCCTGTCTGGTGTGGGAAAAGTTGGGATGCTTTTCCTCTCCCTTCAGTATTCTCCACAGTGACTCTAAGATAACAATCCTCAGAGATTCAGTGCCCCAGTGTCCCATTCCAACCTCCCCCAAAAAAAAAAGGAAAAGAGAGAAAAAGAGAGAAAAGATGGAAAAGAGAGAAAAGATGGAAAAGAGAGAAAATAGGGAAAAGATGGAAAAGAGAGAAAAGATGGAAAAGAGAGAAAATAGGGAAAAGATGGAAAAGAGAGAAAAGAGGGAAAATAGAGAAGGAGGGAGGAAGGAAAGGAAGGAAGGAAGGGAGGAAGGAAGGGAGGAAGGAAGGGAGGAAGGAAGGAAGGAAGGAAGGAAGGAAGGAAGGAAGGAAGGAAGGAAGGAAGGAAGGAAGGAAGGAAGGAAGGAAGGAAGGAAGGAAGGAAGGAAGGAAGGAAGGAAGGAAGGAAGGAAGGAAGGAAGGAAGGAAGGAAGGAAGGAAAGAAAGATTAAAAGAGTCAACCAAACCTGACTAAGAAAATATAATTTAGAGACAGGGAAAGGAGGGAAGACATGACACCTTCTGCCAGAAATGCTGCCTAGGCTATAATACATTTGTACTATGCATACATACACAGGCAGGAGCACTTGTAGGTACATCTATTTCCCTTACTTTTCAAGTCATTTTTCTCCCTAGCCTGACACATTACATAGTTCAATTTTGGGGTTTCTTGATGTGCCTCCCTTATCATGCCCTCTGGCCAGCACTCCTCTTGCCCTCAGGCTTCAGCTCTCATGTTGTGTCCACAGTGCTTCTCTCCTTTTCTTTAGGACATTTCCTGCTGCAAATCCTGGTTTGGACAGTTTGGGCACCTGATTTTTCCAAACACCTTCCTGTTTCGATCCATGACATGCTCCCGCTTCCTGCCAGCAGCCACACTGTCATGAGCTGGCTGTCCAGGCTTGTTGGGGGCAAGCTGGGTAAAACCTGAGCCCGATGTGTACCTGGCAATGGCTCCCCATCCTGCTCACTGTTCTTTAGGAGCAGGGCTGCACCCAGAAAGGTAAGGTTTTAAAAGCAGTTTTACTTGTTTGGTTTGAAATGAAATCTTCTGCTCATTTTTTTCCCTCCTTTTACAAGGAAAATATTCATGTCAGCTTTGAAAGTCTTGATTTGTATGTGGCATGTTCATCTCTGTTAATTGTTACATAGCTTTCATTTGGTTACAATAGCATGGTTTGCAGTTTCTGGGTCACACATATATCTTTGGGAGAGAAAGATAACATCCCACATTTATTGCCAAAGTCAAGGATAGAATATGAAATACTGCTTTAGTTGATTTTTTTTTGACGCCTCTTGTCCATTCCCTTAGCAAAAGGAAGCTCCAATTTCCTCATGCACTGAACTTTGTCCTTCTGCTGAGGAATCTCTGATATTTTGCTTTGAAAAACTCCTAGCCTTGATCTTTACCCCATCCATCACCATGCACACATTTTGTGAGCAATGGCTTTAGCCTATTTTTGCTCATGAGTGCCTTAAATTGTTTTCCATTTTTCTGCACCTTTATTCCATGATGCCAGTTTTGAGAAGGCTGATTTTTCTTTTAATATGCAGTTTTGACATAGCTATTAGCTATTTTCTATAGGGGAAAAAAAAACCCTCCCACTTGCAGTTAGACATGTGTTATTCTTTTCCTGCTTGCGAGATACAGAGGTAACAGGAAGAATCCAACATTTGAAATATGGTGATTTTTAAATTAGAAATTTTAAAAATCCATGTGAAAGAGAAATATGTGAAAAAAACACTTATACACTGTTGGCCTGATGATAGCCTTGTTTTCAACATAATCTAATGAACCTGAGAGTTCCAGAATTAATTTTCCCCCAAACCCTGAGCATGCTTTCAAAGCAGAAGAAAATGGTGTGCTGTGGATAATTTGCTTTGCTTACAGGCAAAGAGCTGGGATGGCACCAATTGCTTTTAATTATTTGTTTTTCTTTCACAGTTCTCAAATGGTCAGTGGTGATGTTTCTTTTAAATTCTGCTTTGAAATTAGTATACTACTTTGCATTTGATGCCAGGCAATAGAAAGAAGTACGACCAGCCTATTTCTAAAGACACTTGCAAGCGTTGTGATGGCGAACACTGTTCAACCCTAACACATTAGAGCATCATTCATACTTTCCAGAGGGCAATTCAGTTGGCAATAGGAATGATAGATGAATTTCAACACTGCAGAGTGGTGTCACCCCGAGAAAAAAGATCTTAACTTTAAATATGAAGCACTGGACTCTGAGTCACTTTTGAGCATCCAGGAATGGAGTCCTGTGGTGAGATTGCTACAGAAATAATACCGTCTGTCTGCCCAGGGATAAGGAAGAACTGAACGAAAATGCTGTCACTACTATCTGGTATAAAATCCTGGCATGTCCTTGTCTTGAATACTGTGTGTAGTCCTGCTGCCCTTCTCAAGAAAGTCCATGCTGAAACAAGAAAGGATACACAGGAAGGTAGCAAGGATCATAAAGCATGTGCAAGAAGCTTCTGTGTCAAGAATGAACGGTTAGTTTGGGACCACTTAGCACAGCAGGGACCAGTGATGCTGAACATACAGGAGCTAGGATTCAAGAGGTGCGTTTGACAGGAGGCAGGAGCAAGACAGACAATGGTGGGTCTCTGCACAGCACTCATTAAGCCCTGCACTGTTGCAGGGCTTGATGAGAACTGAGAGGAGAGCTTGTGCGGAGAAACTCACAGAAGCATGAATGCACCTAAGATGTCTACTGCAGGCAGGACTAATGGGGTCATCTGCAGGGAGTAATTAACTAGAAGAAGAAGTTCTATTTTTAGAACTTAGATTTTTTTTTCTTCCTTAGAACTTAATCTGCAAATACAGGATCCTGATCAAAAAATTTCTAGCTTGTACAGATGAGTCAGAGCAAATTCAGCTGCACTATGTGGAAACTGTAAATCCAGTAAGGGAGATTTTCTCAGTCTGAGAATATGATAAACTTGAGACTGAAAATAAAGAAATTTATTTTGTTTTCCCAGGGAGGAGTCTATCCAGCTTTCCTCTTGGATAAGTTAAGCACTTTCTCTCATTTCCATTTTGTATTTGGGGCTACTTCTTTCATTGGTTAAGTTAAGAAAAATGAGCACGCTGAAGTGTGGAGATGATAGATGGGTCACGTAGTCAAATAATAGTGGCACTGCAAATCATCAACATGATACTTTACGAATGACAGAGAGCGTCATCCAGGAAGGAACAGGGGGACCAGATGCTGTGAGTTAATGCAAAGTCAGGATTTAACTCTGATCTTTGCATTTCAGCTTTTCTATTACCATAAAGCTGAGTAGAGTAAAAATAGGATGAGCAAATCTACAACGATGGGCCAGGGACTAAAGCCGAGGTTTTGATTCTCTTTCCTTCTCTATTATTGTTATATATTTATTATTACATCTACCCCTTCGTCTCCTTGCTTAATTTGATGTAGAATTGTAATTCCACACCATTCTGATACGTATTTCAACTAATGTAAATCTATATCATACTCATGAAATTAATAAAGGACAAGAAAATTTCCACTTTCAGGGTAAAATGGAAACTGTAGTGATAACGTGTCTAACTGTACAAAGCCAAAACCCACTCACTTTTTCCTGCACGTGCTTTGAAAGTTCTCACTTTGGTTCAGTCAGGACAGATTTGAGGTTCTGCATCCCACTGGTAACCCAAATCCAGAGCATCTCCATGGAAGGTGCTGAGGAGGAGTTCTGACTGCTTCTTGGTAGGAGCAGCTGATGATCCCAAGAAGTACATGGTGTAAACTGCAACTTATTCGTAACACTAACTTAGTTGTGGTTAGCAACTGCAGATTTAATTTGATTTCCCTCTATTGAGGACCTGGACTTTCCAAATTAATTCTTGTTTATTGTGCATTGGAAAATCATGCCAGGCAGTTGCAGGGGCAGCATAACTCCACTGCTGAGCTACTGCAGCTGGACAGGGTGCAACCTGGAGAGCCAGAGTCCACTCCTATGCAGTTATCAGAAAAGGGAGGGAAGCACTTTGGTCCTGGTGGACTGAGGGAAATCCAATCAACATGAGGGTTTTTCTGCAAAGAACTTGTGCATCATGAAGAAAAATATTGCTGTGGTAGAATAGAGATTTTCAGAGGTAAAAAGGCATGCAGACATGTACAAACATAGAGAGATTTTCTTGGACAGCCTGATCTCCAAGTGAGCAAAATTTGCCAGCTTGGAGTGGGGGGAACAGCAAAACAGCACAAGCTACATAGCAAGCCTTTATCTGTAACGGGTAAGTGAATGGAAGGGACACCAGACATCCACCCTGCAATGAAGTCACTAATATGACAGGTTGATGCCAAATATGAAGATAAATTTTCTTGGTGGATGTGGACTGCTTTCTGGAAGATCAAGGCTAAGTCTCTTCTCTCAAAAGCTATTCAGGCAATGTGGCAATCAGCAGATACAGGCTAAATGCCTTATCAAGAGAGACACTGCTGACTTCTCACGTTTACCATTACAGGGCTGACTGCCAGCCTAGGAGCATGAACTGCAGGAAGCCATCACAGCAGGGACTTCATAGAGTATAGGCATGGGCAAAATTCAGGCCAAATGTACTGTTAGGCTAGAAACTGTCCTTTATGCAGGTAGATTGGTAGATTTCAGTGGATGCTGGTTATGAGCCTGAGTAATGCTTTGGTGCTGGGTTAGAAGGTGGATTAATGCTGGGCATGTCTCTGCCCCTGGAATGGGAAATGCCAGGCCAGTGTCAGCTTTCTACAAGCTCTCTTTCACCCTGCTGTCACCCTGAACTATTTAACAAGCATTTTCCTATCTTTTCAAGCACTGAATATTAAGGGGGAAAAATATTAAGTATGTTGATATCATCTACGTGAATCACACTGATCTCCAAGGAACTGGATGAGGCAAACACCTCAGGAGAGGGGGTGGGATTTTAAGGAAAGTCTTGATTTGTGTTTTGCCATGATATTTTTTTTGTATGTGGAAAAATAAAATCAAATACCACTGCTGAACTGCAGCAAAAATGAGCTTCTATTCCTGTGATGGTTAATGCAGTCCCAGGACACTGCCTGCTGACAAATCTATTTAACTGCTTGCTTTGGGAAGAACCAAGAATAGATAATTTTTCACCTATAATGCAGCAGTGCCACCCATCCCTGAGGGGAGAAGTTTCTGTGATGTAATCCCACAATCATCTATAAAGATTGCTGTCATTCTAACTAACAACTTGCTGAAATGCTCTATGTACATCAGGGCAGCAGGGCATAGTTTTCCTCAGTTCCTGTGCAGTTCAGGACTGTGAAACCTGCAGCTGGCCTGTGCTGCTGACCAGTGCAACAGGATATGCTCAGTGGGATGAGGAGAGCAGCCACGTAGTTGAGGGTGGGATTTTCAAAAGCAATTTGTATTGGCTTGTCTCTCATGTCTTTGAAGTCAGGGGAAGACCTTATTGGGGTGTGTGGGGTGAGGAAAGTAGGCAAGCACTCAGGACTTTGAAAAACCTGACTCTAAAAAGAAAGGTAAAGGCAATGAATTGTTAAGAATACTAGTGCAAAATTTACTGATATGGAATGCTGGTTCAAAAATGCACTCACAGGAGGCTGAATGGGCTCAGGTGAACCTCATGAAGTTCAACAAGAGCAAGTGTGAGGTTCTGCACCTGGGCCTGAACAATCCTCACTATCGATACAGACTGGGGGATGAGGTGTTAGAAAGCAGCCAAAGCAGCCTTGTGGAAAAGGATTTGGTGGTGCTGATGGATGAGAAGCTGGACATGAGCAGACAGTGTGTGCTTGCAGCCAAGAAGGCAAATCACACACTGGACTGCATCAAAAGATGCGTTGCCAGCAGATCCAGAGAAGTGATTCTGCTGCTTTACACTGCTCTGGTGAGACCTCACCAGAGGTCTGTGACCACAGGTGAAGGTCTGGAGCCCTCAATATAGGTAGGACATGGACCTGATGGAGCAGCTCCAGAGGAGGGCCACAAAAATGATCAGGGGGCTGGAGCACCTCTGCTACAAGGACAGGACTAGATGATCTGTGGATGTCCCTTCCAGCCTGGGCTGTTCTGTGATTCTATGATAAAAGTCTGAGGGGTCAGGGCTGGCAGTTGTGTAGGTTTGAGGTTTCTTGCAGCAGAAGGACATTTTAAATGGTCAAAACCAAGCATTGGCACTGTTGAATAAATTATATAAGTGAATATACTTACCTATAGGAATAAATAAATAGACACACATATGGCAGCTGACAGAGGCACTAAAAGTAGATAGGTAATCTCTGGTGACAGGTTGGACTTGGTGATCTTTGAGCTCTCTTCCAACCTTGGTGATTCTGTGATTCTATAATAACTTGGAAATAACCCATATCACAAAATCTCTCTCTGCAATTACATCCCAATTCACACCTGCCTTATTGTTCAGGTCTCTTTGAAGTGCCTTTGTGGTCGCAGTTCATCTGCTGAGCACTTTTTTATTTGAACTGTACAAATAGTTTAAAAAAAAATATAAATAAATCTTACCCATTACTCCTCTAATGGAAAATGTAGGTTTTGACTGTCTGGGTATTTTGTGCGTGCCTCAGACTCTCATTTATTTTCACTGGGATATATGCACATTTTCACTTTTTCATGAAGTAGAGCCTTGGTTTGCTGATAGATGAGTCTGTGGAATTGCTCAGTGACACAGTTGTGAATTATTTGAATTCTTCATTTATAAAGCATCACTAAACACATGCTCTTACTTGCTCTGCCAAATAAAAAGTTATTTGAAAACACAGGCTCGGGTAGTTACAAGGTTCACAAGTTTCAGCTGAATTCAGCTATTAGTTTTAGATGAGGTAAAAAACATCAAGGGAGACGTCGAAATACATCGGTTCAGCACTTCTGAAGTGAAACTCCTAAGTCTTCATCTTGATTACTTTTTAATTTGAAAATATTTTTTGTTGTTGTTGTTTTAACAATTTGATTTTCCTTTGTTTCTTACTACAAAGTGCAAGCAACCTGTAAGGAAACATGCCCTCCACCCTAAGCATTTCGATTTGGCACCAGAGACTCTTTTGAGAGGGATCCAAAATAAAACGCTCCCTGATTTGCCAAGAATTGAGACATTTCCATCACGGGTGTGACTGGTTTAGGCTGTGCCTTTAAGAGAAGGACACTTTCTGAACACTCTGGCTGAATATCTTGGTATATAAATGAAAACAAGAGATATGCTAATCCAATTTCATTGGTGGAACCCGGCTGTAGGTTCTAACTTGGTCTTTCAGTCTGGGGGTCAGTCAGTCAGTCTTCTTCTTCCCCCTGTACTGTGAGCTGCTTTTCTCTCTGAAGCAACAGCTTGCTATGCAGGAACGATTCTTGCTAACCAGATAAGAGAAAACTTTTGCATCCACTTTGAGCTTTAACAAGTTTTCACCCTTTTAATTACCTTCCTTTCTCTTTCTCTCTAACCCTTTTGGGAAAAAGGGGAGGTAGGGAGGGAGAAGGGAGGGGCAGGCCGAACCCCCCTGGCCGCAGGGGGGTTGGGGAAAGGTTTCCTATATTACATACATTGCTGTATACTTCTGTATAAATTGTAAATATTGTATATTTTTGTACATATTCATTGCATTCCATATCTGCTTGTAAAATACAGCTTTCATCTGCTTCTCCGGCTGAGTTAGCTGTGGAATTCTTTTTGTGTGGGGGGAACCTTCCTACTCCACCACAACGGGACAGCTCATTTTCTGAAATCCTTGTTCCCCCTTTGCAGTCCACTCACTAAACAGAGAACTCCATTACCTAGGCAGCACTGCATTTCATACCCAGGCAGGTGTGAACTGCTGCACAAGCGGAGAATTAAGTTGCTTGTGGGAGCTGCACCCTCTGGTACTGAACTTCAAATGAACAGCCTTTAGAGTAATATATAACACAATAAAAGTATTAAAATAAACATATCTGCCATGGGGTTTGGTCTTCTTCCAAGACTGGGAGTACGACTTGTTCTATGCTTTAAGTTTATGCTTTTTTTCCTCCTTTTCACTCAGGTTTGAACATGAAGTTGCACTTTCTTTTCCTTTTTTTTTCCCCCTTTCCCCCCTTTTTTTTTTTAACTTTTTTTTTTTCCCCTTTCCTTCAAGTAGACCACACAGCCTCCTGTCAACAGAGCACTTACTGTCACCCTTCAACATCTTGGCCCCTTTGTGTACAGTTCACACATTAAGGCACTTTGTAAAATTGATGTCCAAGAAGCAACAAGTACATAGACTTAATAAATTGAGATTCCCAGCAGTAGCTTTCCCTTACAGGAAAAAAAAACCCCAAAAGATAAAAAAAATAAAACTCCCTGTAGGATTAGATCACACTCTGACACTAGCTCCTTCAAACAGAGTAAGGAAAATCCATGAATTACCCATTTGCTGTCTTCTGTTTTCTGACTTACAGACTCCTGTGGATTAAAACTATACATCTATACCTGTGCATATATATATGTGCATGTGTTTGTGTGCTTACAAGAACAACACCCATGCATAATAAAAGGACCAAAGGTTGGACATCAATAAAATAAAAAGGAATTCAAATAGAGCACTGCCTTGGTACTGCACATTTTTGGCCTGCCACACCTATCTGTTTAACATAACACATAGCTAGAAAAAGTACTGAGCTCAGTGGTTTGCTTCCAGCCTTGCTAAATAATGATGTAATTTTGTGTCTGCCTCCATTCTTTTACAAGGCTCAAACTATGGCTGACTAGCAGCCAGTTACCCTGGAAAACCTCACCAACAAACAAACGCAGCCTTGAAAGACCAAGAGGCTGTAGAGGGAATCTTCAGTTTAGCTGACTTCTGGATACAAGTGGGTGGTATAAACATAAAAGGGATGGCATTAGATTAGAGCTCTTACTTTGATCTCTGTACAATAACAATAAAATAGTCATAAAGGACTTTCACTCAGTGGATCTCAAAGCACTAGACAAAATGTTAATAAGCCTCACAGCTCCCCTGTGAGGCAGATATTATCGCTTTCATTTACCAAACAATAAACTGAGCCCAAAGGTCTGAGGTGGTTTGCCTGAGGCATGCAGGCAGCCATCTGACAGGGACATGGCCCTGTCAGACACCCGGGAATGGGGCAATGCGGTCATGCCTTTCTTGTCTCCCCTTGTTAGAGCATTGTGCCTGGCAGTCCCATTCTTTCTCCATGGCAGCCCAGTTTCACTGCTCTGCACCCGCTTGCTCTGCTTTGGGCGAGGCCAGCAATGTTTCTCATTTCTGCTTGTTAGTGTTTGAAACATTCAAGTCTCCTCTGGTCTTATTTCATTTTCTCCTGTCTTTAGTACACATGCCCTCATGGTGTTCCTGGCAGGTCTCCAATGCCCATGTAGCATTGGAGTTGGTACTTTACCAAAACCAAGAGGAAAGCTCTCCACTGGAAAGGTTGAGGATGCCACCTTCAGTTCCTCAGGCTTCTTACCCCAGCCAGTCACCTCTGCCACCAGGATGCTCAGAAACACTACCTTTCCACACACCCCCCAAGAAACCCCTCAATCCAGGTTGTGAGAGTGAAGAACAGGTTGTAATTTGTTATCCTGGAGAGCATCCATTTGGTGTGAGATGTGGACCTGACCAGGCAGATTAGGACTAGTCTCATCTTCCACTTGCTGCGCTCACACTTGTTGTTGCTCGTGGTTATTGGGCTCCCTGTAGCCTTAAAAGGCCCTACAAAATCGGCTCCCATCCTAAAAGTTTGGTTGCCTGGTGCAGAATTACCATAAAGCTCTTTTTTTTTTTTCCCAGACACGTCCATTTTTACTTCCCTCCAGGCTTGATCCAGGTGGAGTTTGAGCTGCAGCTCCCGTCTGGATTTTGGAAATCTCTGCCAGGAGCCCAGGCAGCTCTGAGAGGAAGCAAGGAAGCAGGTTTGGCCAGTCAAGGCAGCCCCAGGACAGGCAGCAGCCCATGGCCCATGGGATGGAGCTGAACCTTGCAAGCACCAGGATTCCCAAGGATCTCTGGTGGGACCAAAAGAAGAAAAATCCTCCAGTGGAAGGGAGTGTGGGCTGTGGGCCAACAGTGAGCATTACATCAAGGGGCAGGAGTATGAATTAGTGCCTGCACTTGTCTCTGTTAGCACAGAAAGAATGGAACTCATTATATTAATTTTAATCATCTGCTGCATTTGAGGCCAGATGGGACACAGGAGAGACCTCGGGGTGTGGAAAATTTGGAGCGGAGAAGGTGGGTTCCAGTACAGCAAGTGAGCTGGGGGAAGAGGGTTTGGGAGCAGGGAGTGGGGCTGGTGCCATGGGGCTGGAATCTGGTGGGAAGGAAGTCTTGGGCAGCTTTGAAGCAGGGAAGCTTCACAGGGCTGGAGGGCAGGGTCTTCCCATATGTGAGTTTGGAGGTAAGGGAGATGGACATGGAAGGATGCTTGGGAAGCCTCAGGCAGGTGTGATGCCAGAGGAGCTTTGGAAAGAGAGGGCTTTGGAAAGAGAGGGCTGTGGAAATAAGTGCCTGGGGCAGGCAGGAGATGCCAGTTTTTATGGAACCTGGGCTGAGGCTGGAGTCCCTGTTTTGATGCCCGAGCTACTCATCCTACTCCCATCCCATTCTCTCTCACCTTGTTGGAAATGTGGCAGCCCTGCCTTGCAAGATTGTCTTTTCATGTTTTGATTTCTAGTAGAGCTGGGTAGGATTTGTGTATTTCTATCCCATGGAAAATTTTTAAGATTCTGAATGTTTTACTACCTTGAATCAGAAAAAAATAGTTGAAATATTCTTGTCAGAACAAATAGCTAAAATAGCAAGTACATTTGAAAAACTAAAACCCCTTCAATTGAATCAAACCAGATTTAATTTGATTATTTTCAAACACTTTTAATTATTATTATTATTATTTCATCTTTTTAAAATATTGCTTATTTGTGTTACAAAATTAAAACTGCTTTTAAAGAGAACTTCCTCCCTCCAAAGTACAAAGGGAGACATTTAGTCAACCTTTTTCTTCTTTCTTTTCAACAGCTTTTTCAACAAAAGAAATTAGCCAAAGTCAAGTCTTCTTGAGGAGTTTTCAGTCAGCAGCTGACAAAATATTGAAACAGAACTCAATAGAATAGAATTAACCAGGTTGGAAGAGACCTTTGAGATCATCGAGTCCGACCTGTCATCCAACACCATCTAATCAACTAAACCATGGCACCAAGTGCCCCATCCAGTCTCTTCCTAAACACCTCCAGTGATGGTGACTCTACCACCTCCCTGGGCAGCGCATTCCAATGGCAAATCATTCTTTCTGTGAAGAACTTCTTCCTAATATCCAGCCTAAACCTACCCTGGTGCAGACTGATTTCTAGCTGTTGGTCACTGAGAGGCTCTGCCCATGAGCAGCAAAGGAGCTCCATGTACAGCAGCGACCAACTTACTGTGGTTAAAGACAGCATACGTATTCAATTATTATCTCTCCTGTGACCTCCAAAAACCTGAACATGGGCTGCATCAGTATGGAAGTTGGGGCTGTTCAGTCTGGAGAAGAGAAGGCTCCGAGGTGACCTCATTGTGGCCTTCCAGTATCTGAAGGGGGCCTACAGGAAGGCTGGGGAGGGACTTCTCGGGATCTCAGGTAGTGATAGGACTAGGGGGAATGGAATGAAGCTGGAGATGGGGAGATTCAGGCTAGATGTGAGAAGGAAGTTCTTCACCATGAGAGTGGTGAAGCCATGGAATGGGTTGTCCAGGGAGGTGGTTGAGGCCCCGTCCCTGGAGGTGTTTAAGACCAGGCTGGACGAGGCTCTGGGCAGCCTGATCTAGTGTGGGGTGTCCCTGCCCGTGGCAGGGGTTGGAACTAGATGATCCTTGTGGTCCCTTCCAACCCTGACTGATTCTATGATTCTATGTGCACTTTGTTTAGATGTGTGAGGCTTGATGAGTAAACACAGGGTTTTTTTTTCTTGTAATGCTGGTACTTTGCTTTGGCTTATCACCTTGCTTTATAAGATAGAGGGATTCAAGATACTTTACTGCTGCCTGAAAGCTTGCCATTTTTATAAAACCTGATATTCAAAAGTAGGAACATTCATTTTGCCTACTGCAGGTACTGTATTTTACTTCACTTGGTATCTTTTATTTTTTCCTACTGCACTACCTCCCCTCCACTCCTTAAAAAAGAAACCAACACATCCTCAAAAGACTCCTGGTTTCCTGTCAGCAACCAGTACCTTCTTGACAGATTACCCCAGGGAAAAAAAAAAAAAACCAAACTAAAAAACCCTGACTCTTTCACAGAGTTCATGTTGCCCTCATTTACCTTTTGCATAACAAAAGCTCAGACTGTAATTCTGAATAGATGTTTTGTGTAGTTGAACCAGGTGTCTTGCTTGGAAAGACAGTACATCAGAAGTCAGCAAAATGCCAATTTGCTTTGTTTCAAAACATTTTGTTTCAATTGTTGCCAAGGCCTGGGGCTAAACACTACATTCTGTTTCAAGTGTCTCTGTTCCACAGTCAGCGAGTTTTTTAAAGTTTTACTTGGTATTTATCAGCATAATGACAGTCTCACCTAATCCCATTGCTCTGGAGGAGATTTTAAGAAGTAAAACCATAGCTGCGTACAATCATGGCTATGATAAATTGATGCCCACAAATAAGGTAATTTCTTCCCAATTAGTGAGTCTGGTGAAAGGAAAGATCAGAAATAAATGTCTAGATCAGAAGAATTTTGGCTCTTCTCTCATCATGCCTGTGGAGTTCATAGACCTGCAACTGCAGTGTGCAAGCTGTGCACCATACTCTTAGTTGCTGATTTATTTAATCAGAGTTTAAACATGTATCCATTGATCTTATCATTTGTTCTCTACATGTCTTTAAACCACTAGTTTAGCTCTGCCACAAGTCCATACCTGCTTGGCCAAAACCACCAAAGCTCTTCAGCAGGGAGTCTTAGGCACATGCTTAAGCACTTTGCTGAACTCAGGCTGTTTAAAAGTCCCTGCACCTGGAAGTGTTTTTGCACATGCCTAGTTTTATGCACTTGAGTAGTCCCAAGGAATTTAATGGGCCTACTTATATGTGTGAACTCACTTGTATGCAAATATCTGCATGACCATGACTAGCACTAAATTGCTGCCCTGATGTGTAGTAGGATATCTCCAAGAAAAAGCTTTTTCTCCACAAACAATTCCTAAGGACTAAAGGACAGTCAATAACGGGCCAGAGCAGAGGTCCTTTTAGCTCACTATCTTGCTCGCAGGAATGTTAAGTAGTGGACATCTAGGGAAACCAAGCAAGAAACATAGTGGGCATGTAAGGATATGCCGCCTTGTATCTCCACCCTCCTCCCAAATTTGGCCATCAGTGCTTTAGGGAGGTCCTAAGCTGGACGTTGTATTTCCATTGCTGTGTTTCCTAGTCCTGAGTGGGCCTTTTTTCCATTTAGGCTTTGGTTTCCATAGCATTCCATGGCATAAACTTTCACAGCTTAAAAATCATGCAAAAACTGCCATGTGGAAAAATCACCTCTAGCATAACCCTTACCTGCACCTGACTGTCTTGGAGGCTGCCCCCTCAGCTTGTGTATGTTCCTCCTCTAGTCATTTCTTCATGCTGTAACTGTAACTGTGTATCCCTCTCCAATTATACCTTTCCCACTGCCACTTTCCTAAATTACACTTTATTTAGTTTTTCTCTGGATACTCTTCCATAGAGCCCTCTGTGTGTTCTTCCTGCACTCATACTTTGACATACATTTGAGATGGGGCCAGGGGGAGCACTCAGAATATGTCCTAGCAATGTTTTCTATTTTATTCCTGACTACTGCCTTCACAGCAGTATTTTCCATTTGAGTGCTGCTGATCACGGAGTTGCCATTCAGAGAACTACCCATAATGACTCAGTTTGCTGTATCTTGACGTTTCTCACATGAGAAAAACTGTGTGGATGCTATTGGCCTCCATCTGACAGGAACTAGAGTCTCTTTGAACTGCAGCTGAGTCATTTGTGTCCCTTAACTAGTTTAGATATCATGATTAGGGTGACACTTTTATCACTGAAGTTTTGACTAAACTTGTGACTAGTGATGAATGAATAACTGCAAAAAAGAAAAAATAAATGTAGATTTTCTTCTAAATTCAACAGCTAATTTCACTCTGACTGAGCTTTTGACTTTTTCTTTTCCCCCTCTCTTTTTTTGATTTTGGTAACACTTTGAAATTTCAGTCAATGCATCCAGCTGCAGAACTGATCTTCTCAGTTGTCATGGTCAGTTAGTTACCAAAATCATGTGGCATTATTTCTGTTTCCTGGCTGGATTCATTCTGTAACAAATCAAAACAGCAAGTATTACAGTCAAATTGATTCAAGCTATTCCTGTGGTCATATGAGTAGTTTAAGTAATATCCCAGATGTGGTGCTGTGCACTGTGGCTTGCGTGTTCCACTGCAACTCCCTGTTTTGAATGGCCATCAGTGAAATGTTGAGAAATCTGAATATGTCTTTGAAAAGTGAATAGGCATTTTGGTGCAAATAATCTAGTCTCACCTTCAACCAATGCAAACCAGTGAGAAGGCTCCCCTGCAACTGAACTAGTGATCAAAGAAGTGATGTGAAGTTGAAAAAAGAAACAAAAGTCAAAGTCATTCAGCTTTAACTAAAGATGAACCTAATGCTCAGTCCTACACAAACTCAGGTGAGTTAAGTGAAATAACACCTGAAAACTCCATCAGGATTAGGGTTAACCTATCACCTCTGGATGGTGACTGCTGTTTTGGAGGAGAACCCAGGAAAGAGCTGGGAGGATGTTGCAGCTGCTCTGTGAGCCCCATATCCTCTTTCACCCAAGGTCTTCCTCCCTGTTACTGTGGCTAATGCACCCCTTTCACCCAGACAGAGTCTTACTGCCACTCCAGTTTGCTCCAAAGAATCATTCAACTTAAATACACAGCGCAATTACAACCTCTTCTATATTGATTGTTTAAGAAGCACTTGGTAAAACATATTAAACAAAGTACACATCTGACTACCTCTATGAATATGAGAATTCAATACGCTGTTGCACATTTATTACCACATTAAATATGACATGCATGTGGCACTCTGCATACCCTTGATGTAAAAGTATATGCTAATACTTTCTCTGACTGCAACTGCCTAAGTGATACACATCATAGCTTGGTCCATTAAACACTAGATAACTGTAAAAGCTCCTTAACCTATGATGCTTTAATACTTCCTGGTGGACTTGAAGAACCATTTAATATTGTTAACTTCACAGCTGAATTGTGTGGGCTGCAATCCAGAAAGGATCCATTCCCAGTTCCAGCATAGTATTTTACACTTCAGAATAGAGAAGAAGCAAAATGTAGGACTAGTCTAGACTGCATGCACCAGATTGGAAAAAAAAATCATCTTGGTGAGGGCAAGGGGTACAGAGTTCAATGTCCCTCATAAGACTGAGGGAGTGACTGTCCCTACCTTAAATGCTCTACAATGTACTAAAATAATTATGATTCCTGCACAGAAGAATGGAGAATTAAGTTCATGTTCCTACTCCAGATCATGAAGAAATGGAATTTGAACCTAAGTGTATACTAGTAGGGAAAGGCAACTTTGTCATTTATCCCTGTTTATCTTTCAGAGAAAAGACAGTTCCAGTTTTCACATGGATCTTCAGCCTAATCTCAGGTCCTAAGTGTAAGGAAGCATGGCCATTAGCTGTGGCATACACCACAACAGTTCCTGTAGGCCATCTTTGGTGGCTCTTTCACACCAGATATGATCTCTGAGGATCCTGTCTTAGGGACGTAGCTCTTGGCATGCACCAGGCAACCCGCTGGCAGCGTCATGTCCCTCCTCTGGATTTAGGCCTGAATCCTTAGGTTGGCCATATAGTATCTACCCTCAGTGGACACTGAGTTTTTGTTAGAACGGGTGTTTGAAATGACTTTCAAGCTCCCCACTTGAAATCTTTCCATTGTTACTACAGTGGCATGACATGAACTCTGGTCATTCATCCTCCATTTTCCAAAGCTACCCTTTGCACACTTTTCTTTTAAACACGATGAATCTTGTCCACTGAAAACACAGATTTCAGATAACTAGGAAAACAATTTGCTGGTAGTTTCAGTCCTTATGTGTTTTTTTAATCCTGTATGTAATAATGATGCTTAAGTCTCACTAAAACTTTAGAGGTCTTCACATTCAAACTAGGGAAAGGAAAAGTGAAAATTTTTAGTAACAATTCAAATGTAAGTTGGGTTTTTTTTTGGCAAAACCCCAATCCCCATAATATTTTAGGCTGTATATGCTGGTGCAGTGTTTCACAGAGAGATGTGTTTCCTTGTTATTTGCTAATTGTAAATATCTGTATAATATTGCAAATCCTGTCTATTTTGTGCATTTTCATTGCACTCTGTTGTGGAGTGTAGTTTCTGTTTGTAACTACAGCTTCACTTGCTTCTGAGTTACTCTGGCTAAAAGTTAATGCTGGGGGAAACTTCAACCCACCATACCACTTTGCTCATTATTTTAAAGGGCAAGTTTTAATACTGCAGCTCTCTTGTCAAGCACAGCAACCACTGGTTTCAGTAAGCACTGGTACTGGTAGATGTTGTGTGATGTTCCAATGGCTCTTAAACACTTGGCAAATAAGGGTGTGTTGAACAGACCGCATTTAAACAGTGCTTAGAAACAGACCCAAACTGCATAGGCTTGCATCAGATCATCATTAGGTGGGTTGGATTGGTTGATGGGTTGGACGTGATGATCTTGAAGGTCTCTTTCAACCTGGTGTATTGTATTGTATTGTATCAAAGCTGTAGTGCAGGTACCTCAATTTCTAGATGCCCTTGCCAGACTGCATCTCCCAGCTCACACTGATAGGGGGCAGGGTGTATAGTGGGAATTTCCCTGTAATGCTTCGTGGTTCACAGAGCCTACTCAAGATACTCTCATATACGCTGAGAAGTAACACATGGGGAAACCAAACCAAAATTACCATGAAGCATTTTCTTTTTGTGGCTAAAAAAATTGATTTTTGTCAACGTTTTTGTTTGTTTGGCTTGTTTCAAGCACCATCTCTTTCTTTAATTTTGCCTTAATACGTTTTCCCCATCCTTGAAAATCAAAGTGTGCCACCACAAGGAAAAGCTCAAAAAAGTGTTCTACATATCTTACCTGGAATAGTCACAAGAGTGGCAATAAAAGTTTCAACATGTTACTCTCACTTTCTCTATTTCTAGAAGTCCTCAAACAACTTCCAAAGTACTACTTCTGAAGTCTGTGATTTTCACTTGTGGAGTCTACAAGATATTTTAAAACCCCTCACTGCAAAGTGATCCTGCATGTTTTATTTGTTGACATCTTCCCCAAGGAAACAGTGGGTGTCTTTTTTTCTCTTTATTTCCTTTCAACACTGATAGCTTGTCTATTAAAATCAGATCAGCAATTACAGCTCATTTTGCACACACTTTGAAAATGCTGTCAGCTGGTTGCTTCTGATCATAGCTGGATTTCAAGTAGCATACCACTGTACCATAGAGCAACTCAGTGTATTCTAATTAAACTCCAGAAACATTCAGTCTTTCTCTGTTGGTTGCAGTTTTAGCTGAACGGGGAACTTGCCTACTGCAAAACTGGGTGGAGAAGTTCCTCATTTATATTAGGAGTGAGGTTGAGGGGGACTCCAAACATCTTGCAAGATGCTTTTAAAGAGATCCAGAGCATGGTCAGCAGTCACTTCTGTACACTTTTGGGAAACCCCTGATAGCTCTTGAAGACCCAGGGCAGACACTACGTAGAGCAAACATGAGTGGGGATGCTTGCCACCAGATAGGTGTTGGGGCAGGAGCATCACTAGGACAAGACTGTGGGTCAGGGTGGGGTAGGGGACAGAGAGAGCAATCATAAATGTGGCAGATTTAGGGACTCTTTGGAGGGAAAAGCCTCCTCCTCACATCTGTTTTCATGCAGTCATCCCATGGCAATAAAACTGAAGCTCCTGCAAATGTTGAAGCTCATCTTGCTGAAACAGGCTATGGTGCCTGACAAAACCGGGGACAGCTTCCACCAGGCATCAGTAGGAGCTTTCAATTAGGATGGCAATAGTTCTCACTTTTATATTCCTAATTAATGTAATGCTTTTGAATGGTGTCAGGCAGACATCAAAGCTCTGGGCTTACTGTAACTGCAGTTACAGTCTCGCAAAGAGAAATTGTTTCCGTTGTCATTAGCCATGGCTATCTAACCTTCTCAGTATGGCTTATTAAATATAGAGCTTCAAATATGAACCTGAGCCAATGCAAGCAAAACATGAAATGTTGATTGCCTTTGGGAATTTCCCTGATCTTTCATTTCTTTAGCCAAAAAAAAAAAGAAAGAAAAGAAAAAAAAGGAAGCAACTTTCTGGGGTTTTCACGTTGTGGCACTTCTCCGTTTTAAAAACCTGCGTTAAAATCTGACCTTAATCTTTGCAAGTCGGCATCCAAAGGTTTTCACAGATAACCTAGCAACTACAGGAGGAGAAAAACGGATCAACTAACTCACGGGGAGCCTCCTTTCAAAACCTTTCCCCTCTGTGCTAGGACCATCCCAGGGGTCACTGCATATTCACAAGAGGCGTGCTCTAGCTGGAGGCTTTCGCCGGTTGCTTATTCACATGCGGTAATACGAGGTGCATTTTTGTTTAAACGGTGTTGAAGTTTACATAGTTACAAAACATGACAGCTGCTGCGTTCTACTTTAGCTGAATAAGCAGCACAGATTTAGAAAAAAAAAAAAAAAGAAAAAAGAAAGGAATTTGATGAATCATGAAACGAAGCCATTATTTTACTTGATTTTCCCCTGATCCAGGCATTGTTCTGTCTCAATTGGTTTGTGTTGGGGCAGAGTCTCAAAAATATAAGTGAAAAGGACTTTGGAAAGTAACATAATACCTTGGCAGGTTTTTAAGAGTGAATCTTTCACCGAGGATCTCACTCATTTCAAAGGGAAACATCCCTCCCTGTTTCTCAAGAATAAAATTAAGGCAGAAAACTTGCCCATTTTGGAGGCCTCCCACACACCAAGCTCCACAATCGCACTCGCATAGTGGTGCATCATAATGCATTATTCATCAAATGCATTTGTTCAGATGATGTCATACATATCCCCCTAAAGGGCCACATGATTTAATAAAGGATTTTTATTTTCTGTTGGGAAGCTGCATGAGGATGTAGAGAAGTTTTACTGGGCTTCTGAGCCTTGTAAAAAAGTATGGCTTTTTTCAGACAGCCCTTCTGATCCATCTGGGGGGCCTCTGTCTATGTTACTTGGTAGAAATATTGGCTTCCTTACCAAACCTGATACATGCCTTATGAAATAAATGCAGTATGGTATAGGCATATCCTACATAACCATAATAATGGATGTAAAAAATACATAAAGGCACACACAGCAGAGTTATGCTTCATAAATTAATGTGTATATATATTAAGGCAACTTCACATAGGATATAAAGAAAATCTGTTTCTGCTGAGTACAAAACAGACATTTGAACGTGTGAAGCAAATAGGAAACATGCTTCCCAGTAAATGTAGAGGCCATATTTCATGGAGATCTCCATATGCCTCCT
The DNA here is from genome assembly GCA_033816785.1 of Picus viridis. Lineage (NCBI taxonomy): Eukaryota > Metazoa > Chordata > Aves > Piciformes > Picidae > Picus > Picus viridis. Next base: position 14,082,788 of record CM066570.1, read on the forward strand.
TAATTCATCTCACATTTCTATGATCGTTTGCATTTCTTCTCTCTCTCTCTTTTTTTTTTTTTGTCTCAGAACTGGTACAAGTTAGGCTCTTTGTAGAGCCAGAGTCAAAACTGATCTGCTGTCTCTCCACATTGGTTTTTTAACTTCCCAGCTATTGATTCGTAATTATCATCCTCTTTTGGAGGGAAAGACAAACTGAAAACCAAAAATGAAATGTGAAAGTGGTTTAGCCCCTGTGCAGAGATTCATGCACAATATTTAGCATTAATTCTCAGTATTTAAGAGGTCAGTAAAAACAAAACAAAACAAAACAAAACAGAAAGCACAAAATACCAGACAAAACCCACAAAACCCAAGAAAAAAACTAAGCAAACTACAGACAAACTGTCTCCTAGCCTAAATGCTGAAGGGCCTAGATCAGAAGGCATATGGCCTTTTGGTAACTACACAGCTGAGGGAGCTGGGGTTGTTTAGCCTGGAGAGGAGGAGGCTCAGGGAGACCTTATTGCTGTCTACGACTACCTGAAGGGTGGTTATAGCCAGGTGGGGTTTGGTCTCTTCTCCCAGGCAACCTGCAAAAGACCAAGAGGACACAATCACAAGCTGCACCAGCGGTGGTTTAGGCTGGATGTTAGGAAGAAATTCTTCATAGAGTGATTTGCCATTGGAATGTGCTGCCCAGGGAGGTGGTGGAGTCACCATCAGTGGAAGTGTTTAAAATGAGACTGGATGAGGCACTTAGTGCCATGGTTTGATTGACTAGATGGTGTTGTGTGATAGGTTGGATTTGATGATCTCAAAGGTCTTTTGCAACCTGGTTAATTCTGTATTCTGTTATGTGTGTATACATGTGCACAGAAGTACCTATTACCTGTAGCAGAAGTACCTATAACCTGTCCTTCACCTAATGTCCAGAAAACGTTACCTCAGCTTTGGTCATGAACTAAGTTTGTATCCCAGTGCTCTAAGAGAACAAGACCAATTTCCTATGCTTTTTATTTAAAAGTGAGCATGAAAGTATGGACAACAACTATCTTGTGGGAAATATTTTGCCTTCCAGGTGATTCAGAGACCATTTCCTTAATATTTTAAATGAAAAAGCTTTCTTTAACTAGCAAATTGAAAGAGGTTTTGGAAATCTTATGCAAGGTATGTCTGTCTGCAGTTTTCCTTAATTGACACTGGTATGGAGCTATTGGTGAGCCTAAATTAACTGAGTTTTTCTCAGTGCTTCTGCCTCTTTGTTATGAGCAAATATGGAAATAACCAATACTGCATTTGTCAATGACGTCTACTCTTTTCTGTGGTCATTGGAACATGGGATAATGTCTGCTAAGAATTCTTTTTATGTGGGAAGCCATAAACTGTTCTCCAAGGAAAATGCACCCTTTCTGTCTAGGCTGAGGGTAGCAGTGGAGTAAATGTTTCTTTTTTCTATTTTTTTCTTTCTTTCTTTTTTTTTTTTTTTTTCCCCAGAAGAAGCAGGCTTTCAATGACAGCAAGAATGAGCAGCAAAAGAAGCACTGTCCATCTATTTATCTTGCATTTGTAGGAGTTTCTTCTTAGAAGATATACCATTGTCACCGCAGTAGAAATTCATGCCATGCTTTTTTTCACATCCTCCCTCCTCAAAATCCTTTCATACTGTACCACCAATAACATTATTACTATTGCACTTATTGCTATTCTTTGCAGCAAAATAAATATGATGAGCTGGCAAGAAAATATCTATTATGCTTTCATTCCTTGTGGAGACTTAATTTCTCCACTCCGAAGCCAAACTGCACAGTGTTACTCCACTTTGGACTGCAACAGTCTCTTTTCTTCTCTTGGTTACCCTTCAAAATGAGTACAGAATGTGTACGGACTATACCATTGCTACTTTGGAAATACAACCTACTTATCATCTGAAAACAACCTGGATGAAGCTTGCCTGAAATGCAACATTGTAAACTGGCGCTCTCAGAGAATCACTTCTATGCCACAGCATTAAGAGAGAGGTAAACCTATGAGTCTGCCTTCAGAGTCTGTCTTCAGAGTCAGGTCATTAGCTACAATATGTTTATTGGTGAATATGACTTCTTTAAGTCTCAGAGTCAGAGCAGATCCATACCAGTAGCAACAGCAAAAAAATCGAAGTGGGGCAATCCAAAGAAGCTAACATAAAGTAAATAAAAAGAAACCCAAATGTGTGTACCACATCTTTCCTCAGTTCCTGAATAAAGGAAAGGCTCAGGCCCATTCAGAAGAGTCTAGGTACAGGTTAATGTCTCATTTCTGAAAATGGGATATAATACAATATGGTGGGTTTAGGCTATGCCTTTAATATTTAGTTACAGATTTCAAGCAGAAAAGTACAAAAATATAAATAAATCACCATTGGGTGTAAAAATGATAACAAAAGATTGTTCTAAACAAATTAATTGGGTAAATATCTGGAATAACATGAGCTGTACCATAACAATTCTTCCCTTTTCTCTTCTCTTCTCTTCTGATCTCTGGCTGTTATGTTTTGCTCAGGAGAGAGAACCTGCTTATCATCTGGCTTTGGCAAAGTCTAACTTCTCTGCTCCTCTCTCTTGTCCCTTTTGTACAGAGGGGTAGGGGAGACAGGGAAGGAGAAGCAGGGATCTTTCCCTGGTCTCTTGACTGGGGAGGGTGGGTGGGTTTCATGTTGTTTGCTAATTGTAAATATCTATAAATATTGTAAATACTGTATACTTTGTACATATTCATTGCATTCCATTGTAGAGTGTAGATTTTGCTTGTAAATACAGCTTCATTTGCTTTTAACTGAGTTGGTCTGGCAAAAGTTAATGCTGGGGGAAACTTCAACCCACCACATACAAATGGGTTTCCCTTCTGCCAGACCCAAAGCTAGTGCAAGGCACATAAAGAACTCAGTTGACTGAAGTGATCAACATGAAATCTACTTCTAAAACAAGTATTTAAATGAGAACATGAAACAACATGATGGAGTTTTGTTCCTGAAGCAAGACTTTCCATGCAGAAAATGGGGAGGTGCATGTCTAACCTATTGCTGTTGCAGTTTTAAGATTGCAATCTTGTGGTCTCCCTGAGATGCTATAATATGCTTTGAACTATAAGTCAAGCTATTTCCATATTCATTTACTTACTTCCACAAGGACAGACACCAATAAGACAATACACTACAAACAAATTTTTCTTAAGTTACTGAAGAGGTGGAAGAAAAAGAGGCAGAAGAAATAAGGAGAGGAAAGGGATGGAATATTTGGTCTGTTCTTAATTAAAACCAGCCGATGACATACAATGATTTGTCTGAAGCACTTCTGAGCTGTACCCATTTCTGTTTACACTTGACAGCTGTACATTCTTTCCTGCCTGTATTGTTTGAACTATGGCCAATGGCATAATCATTAAATCTTTGATAGTGTTTTTGAAATACAAAATTGACCTTTTTCTTTGAGACAAAAAGAGAGGCAGGGAAAGGCATAGCTATGTTACATTAGTGATGTTTGGATTTACTAGGCTGTACACCCTGCATTGCAAAACAGTGCCTCTGGTAATTTTTGGACTTGCTATTAAGAGAGTTTTCTTCATGTTCTTCACATCTGCTTACAAAAAGAAATCATCATCCTATGACCCTTTCCTCCCAGAAGATGCCTGTTTTGGGAAGAGAATAAACCAGGGAATCCATGATTACTGAGGGTAATTCTGCACGCTGTGAGTGGGATGCAGAAGACCTCGACAGACTATGATAGGTTTTTCCTATGAACAGAAAGATCGGGGGAGGGTGGGGTGGGGTGCAAATATAGATTAAACAAACAAAACCAGAAAAGTTAAATATGAGATATCTGAAACCAGCTATCAGTCTGTCATGAACTGAGAAACTGGAAAGCAAGTCTTTGTCAAAGCCAAGTATGTCCTAGACATTCAATAGGTTCTCTCTGGATTCAGTCTGCAGCCTCCAAAACCAATGGCTCATTACAAATGGAAATGCTTATGTAAAAAGGAGAGAGTAAGAGTATTAGCATATGCCTTATCCCATAAGTTTGAACTAAACCACAGAACTGATTTGATCCAGATATTGCCAGCTGTCCCCTGAACTTCCCTCAAGCATGTTTTGTTGCCAGCTTTGGCAGAGGAAGACAGTCAGACGATGCTGTATTACTAACTAGGGCTGTACTGCTCCTTCTCAAGCTGAGACACCAAAGATGCATTTTGTTTTATAGACTGCAGCTTAGTCTAAAATCACACAGAAAGTAAACAGGAAGGATATATTTAGCTCCTGCAGCTTAGTAGGACTGGGAAATCTTTACTTTAATATCCTGAAGTCATCTTTAAAAACTTAAACAATTCTCATGATTACCCCAGAGCTTCCTAAAGCTGTATGGGCTGGAGAGGATGTCTAAGTCTTGGATGCTGCAACAGTATCTATTACTCCACTACTTGTCCACTACTTGTCTTATGTAGAAATTGCCTGGGGCTAGCAGGTTTGGTTTGTCTTTTTAAATGTGTTATAAGAAACTGAATTCTTAAGATTTCATTAGCTGGGTTATGGCAGCACAGCCCTTAACTGAGGTTAAAGACCAAGACAAAAGGAGATATAGTCTCTGCTTTGAACATCTGATTGCCTTCTTCCTCTACCCTTTTAATATCCAGGCTTTCTGGAAAGAGAGATTGCCAGAGATATGTAAAAACACATTGCACAGCACTGACTGCATTCAAGCAATATCACAGCAAGGCTGAGGAGACATCTAGTCAGAGCATAACAGAGTCCCTGACCCATGAAGCTTCATGAGGGATTTCCCAAACTGCCCAACATTTGCCTAATTGATGTTGACTGGAGTTATTCCCAATTTACTTTCAGTGTTAGAACAAGACCAAAATGGCCAAATTTTTCACTCACATTCTAAGCTATGTATTTTTTCAATTAATCAGTCAGTTTGAGATCTTGGTGAGGACAAATTGGATTTCAACTGCTGATATCCTGCTCCAGAATGAAGTAAAAGTTTGCCTACTTCAATGGATCTTCTGTTTCCCTATAACCTTCCTTAGATCCAAAAAAAAAAAAGACTTCTCCAGTGAAGATGCCTTTTCCAAGAAGTCACAAGCATGAGATGGATCTACCAGCAGAAGAAACATTCCCAAAAGACACAAAAGCAATTGCCACATCAGGCACAGCTGAGGACCTGGCACTCCTCAAAATGTTTGGAGGTATTAAATCCAAGTTGTGGGTTGTCAGTGTATCACTCATTGCTGGTCCACACAAGGAACCTGGCCTCCAGATGAGGTACATATCTTCACTTCTGCTAGGAGTGTGGAATCCCTAGGAACACAAAAGGAGAAATCCTCATTGTTTACCTAAAAGCCCACAGTGTTCCCTCATACTTGGATAACTCGTGTACTTCTGATCCTGGGCAGGTCCCTGGGAAGACTCACACTCACTTCCACGTAGCAGATTCAGCCTCACATTCACAGGTCTCTGAAGGATGCATCTGTGGAAAACGTCTGGTAGGCTCCACATTTGCAGTAATGGTGATTTTTTACATGCTGTGCTAGGACTGGGATCTTTCCAAACTTGGATGGCTTATGGTGCCACCCTGTATTTGTTTATTATGCCCATAGAGTTGTACCGATCGATCCATAAACTGTCTTCTATTCAAGAGATTTGGATTTATTTCTTTCTGCTTTTCATGATTCTTCCAGCATTCATAACTTTGTTGGTTTGGGATCACCACCTTTCACATGACCAAATTTTCTCCAGGCACCACCTACCTGTGCTGTGATTGAGAGGCAATCTCTGATTGAAATTTAAGGCAAACTCAGTGCACACCTTAGTGAGACAGGCCTCTAGAAAGCTCTCTCCTTGTCCCATCTCAAAAACTGAGTCTCCGCTGTTGGCTTCTTTTTGGTCTTTGCTTGCTGTGTCTGTTTGCAATTCAGATGCATTACTCCTCGATTCAATAGCCATATTCTTATGGCCCTTTTCTGGGACTCTGATAGGAGAAAAAGGAGCTGTAGTTGTGAAGAGTCCAGCCTTGTGCTTTCAATCACTTTGTTTTCTTGCAGGAACTCAATTAACTGTGTTCATTGCAAGTTATCCTCTAACTACATTGTGATCTTCCTTGACCAGTACAGAAGCTCCAGGGAAAGTCATTACAGGACCATGTGAATACAATGTAATTAATATAATTGAGAAAGCAAAGGGGAGAAAGTGTTTCCCACAGTACAGCCTTTGAGAAGATTAGACAGTGTGCCTCCTGGCAGCAGTGACATCTGACTTTCTAGTTTCTCAGTCATCTACCATGTCACTTTTAGTTTGACTTCAGCTACAACAACTTATTTGCCTTTTTTCCTCAAGAGCAATACAGGGAAATTTTGAACTAAATCACATCAGAGCTGTTGTGTCTGGTTTCACTGGTGAGGACACTTCAGTAACCTGGGCACATGAAAAAGAGTTGTAGCAGTTCAGGTACTTAATATTTATTAACACCAGGCAATGTCATCAGATACAGAACCAAGGTCAGCAAACAGCACACTTCCATACTGACAGCAGGCAGCAAGTGCCATCCCAGCTGAGACCATCAGCCATGTAAGGCAGTGTGGATTTATACCACAGTTATGCCCTGAGCAGGTGGATCTGATGAGCAGTGAGATGAGTCAGTTCGTGGGGGTTCAAGGGGATTACCTACATAGCTCTGAATCATCAGTCATCAATTCTGTAAAATAATTTCCACAGTAAGCAGTTGGGAGCAAATAGTTAAAGCAGCAAAGGGAGGATTTGGGTTCAGCAGTAATCTCGTGGGGCACTGCTGAGTCACACTCTGGACTTGGAGAGAAAAAGAGGACATCACAGCTGGATGCATTCAGTTAGGAAAGAAATCAAAGACATGATCAGTTCCCAGCTCATGATATTTATTTGTAGTTCATTAATGTATTTATATTCTTCCCTGTGAAGAGTGTACAACAATCAGTGAGCCTGGCCTTTTGGGGAAAGGCCTTATCAGAGCCCCTGATGGAACACAAATGTACAGGTCCCTCCTTATTTGCCTGGGAAATGAAGGCTGATGAGAAGCTCCTGAGGAAGTCAAGCCACACAGCTAATACAGCATTGCTTGTAGCATGATGGCAGAAGAATCTGAACTATTTCTGCTCAGGCCAAGCACAGGCTGTTACAATACACACATATATGTGTGTGTGTGTGTGTATACATATGTATGTGTATATCATAAACTCGTGACTAATCCGGGGCAGTTTCCAGCAGAGCACAAACAAGAAAGGTGAAGACAAGGAGATAAATGTGAGAGAAGCGATAATGACACACAGTGTCCCCCACCAGGAAAGACGCAGCGTAGATGAAGAGCACATCAGGGGTACTCATGCTGGCCAACCTCAAGCACCTCACCTCAGCTTTGTGGGGATCACTTAGGATAGTTTTCAAATCCTCTGTGTGTGCAGGGCTTGCAGGGACAGGATTTAGTAAAGTGACAGCTATCAACATACAAAGGTGTTCTCTGGGGCTACCATCATTGGGTGACCATATGTCTGCTCAGTAAACATAGGCTTCACTAACATGGATCCTGGGATCAAAGACTGGATGGGTAAATTCAGCTTAAACAAGTTAACCAAGAGGATTTTCCTCATAACCTGACAATACTTGTGAAGACCACCACATCAATGAATTCACATTAGGCTGCACTGCACTTACACAATTCCAAACAGAGATGTGTCTTACTGGGTAGAACTATTATTACATCATGTCCCTCAACATCTTTAGGTCTATGCCAGTTTGCACCAGCCAAGGATGTAGGGCTAGCTCTCTAGGAAGTTGCTTACTCCTAGTGTAAACACATTGCCTGCTAAGAGTTTACAAGCTGAGGCAAAAACTCACCCAGGATGCCCATGAGCTCCTGTTGCTGCTCAGCTTGAAGAAACAATGTATTGAACATGCAATCTGAAGAAATAAAACCAGGCGTATTTTTAGCTGAGCTCAATTTCTATGTCCCCTGCTTTTAGGGGTATTATATCAACACCTGTAGTTTTGCTCTAGTCATCATTTCCATCAGAAATGTAATATTTCAAGGGTTTTATAACTTGGGAAAATTTTATAAGTCAGAAAAAATGTGCTTTAGGAAAGAGCTGATCTTTTAGGTCTTGGTGTTGGAGTGTATTTTTACATGCAAGAAATGCAAAGAAAAAGAATAATGGCTGTAATGGCTCTTATGTTTAGAGGGAGGAAGAACAGCAAATATGATCAGAAATAGAATAATGTAGTTATTAATTTAACATAATGAGTATGATTAACCCTCACAAGTTATTCATCAATAGACAGAAAATCAAAAGGACCCCAGACAGTGGGGAAATTCTCATCCTTCACTACCAAAAAGCTCTTAAGCACACACTTAAGTCCACCCTTACTGCAAAAGGCATTTCAGCATGTGTGTAAACCCCTCTTGCAAAAGAATTGCTTTCCTCAGTGTCTTCTATGAACCCAGGAGTCATCCCACTCAACTCGTTACTAATGCACTTGAAATTACTCATGGGCATAAATATTTGTGAGAATGGGGCCTCAGTGAGGAGCTGTGTCTATATGAGGAACCATGGCCAAACTATGCCATTCTAAAGAAAAAGGCTCCCAGACTTGCTGTCTCCACCGCAGAGCTGTTACCAACACAGCCCAGCATGGCTGAAGCTGCCTAGATGGCATAAGCCAAGTGCATGCCCCCTGGCAACAAGCCACATCTGTGAGGGGTTGGATGCATCTCCTGGGAATGCATCTCCAGATGAACCCTGGAAAGAAAAAAGCACTGCCATGGCTGACAACTGTTTGCAGATGAACAAAAGCTTCTTTAAGTCTGCTCTATCCCTGTTTACAAATTGAGGTCCTCTGTGGCTGTTTGCAGCACACAAGCCTGACTAAGAAAACTGAAAAGATTCTCTGCACGCTGCCATCTTAGCTGGATGAACTGCCAAGCATCTGTGAATGAGAAAGGACTTTTGAGAGCAGCCAAAGGTTGGCTGCCCTTCCAGAAGTCGGTACCCACTTGATGTCTGCCTTCTGCTGAGACATTCTGATGAGACACAAACAGTCCCCACTGCAGAAGTGCGAGGTCAACTTCATGTTTTCACTGAAGCACAATGACACATTACACTCTTCAGAGGCTCCCAAGATGAAACACTCCCAGATTACCTTGGAACATCCTGGATGAAACCACCTTAAACATGGCAGGTTTTATGCTCTCTTTCATTAAAATATATTTTATTCCTTGCCCTGTGTGTCTCCTTGTCACACAAAAACACACCTGGGGATGCAGCCAGTGTTGACAAAACCATTAAGTAGAAAGATGAATCTAGCAGAGACTTGTGAGTCAAAGAGAAGTGGGGGCTTGACACTGGATCTGAGAGGAGCATCTGTAGTGTTTCTGAAATACTTTTCTCACTTCTTGTTTGAAGTCTTGTGTATCCATTCCTGAGTTTTGGTCTTCTTAGCATATTGAAAGCCTTATGACTGTGTTCTTACAGTGGTATCTAACAGCTGGAATGACTTCTTGCATGGATTTCCATACCTGGGAGACCTCATACAGACCTTTTTCTAAAGTGGGTCATGAAGAAAATATTGGGTGACAAAGAAAACAAATAAGAAATTAAATTAGTAAGGGTAACTACAGCTGCATCAAGGTTATTTCTCCAGTGTAGGGATGGGAACCATAACTTACAATCCCTTTAAGATTGATTTGTCCTTTTGATTTCCTACCAAATCTGACTGCCCTGTGAAACCTACCAAAGAAAACATAAAATCTCAACACTGAAGGTTAACATAAAGCTTTTGGCTTTTCTTAACGGAGAGGAAAAAATCATCTTTCCTGTTTCTAATGCAGCCCATGTGTAAAGTTACAGGCTGCAAGTGCTGGCTTTTAACAGGAACTGTTAACAACCCTTTTGATCACAGGAAGCAAAGGAAAGACTCTTCACCTAAGAAAATAAAAGTGATGTTTATGGGTGCTGCTCTTTTCCCCGTTGTGAGCTGCCAATAACTCCTCCTGCCTCCTTAGCTGATTTCTGAGGGGCTGTGGTGGGGTGTGGGGGGCTGGGACTTGCTCCATCTTCCTTCCGTTGGAGAGTTCTGTCTGCTGATGCTGTTTCTGGGCAAACGGCCACTGCTGCAATGTTTGTGTTAGATAGGCTGCAGCTGGGCTGGGTGGGTGTTGTAGGCAGACTGCGCCCAGCCAGATCCCCAGCCTCCAAGTCCTGGTAAAACCAGCTTCCTGATTCCTTTGAGGTTTAACTTTTTCTTTTTTCCCTCCCCTCCCCCTCCCCTCCCCTCCCCTCCCCCCCCCCCTCCCCCTCCCCTCCCCTCCCCTCCCCCCCTCCCTTCCCTTCCTTCCCTTCCCTTCCCTTCCCTTCCCTTCCCTTCCTTCCCTTCCCTTCCCCTTCCCTTCCCCCTTCCCTTCCCTTCCCTTCCCTTCCTTCCTTCCCTTCCCCCTTCCCCCTTCCCTTCCCTTCCCTTCCCTTCCCTTCCTTCCCTTCCCTTCCCCTTCCCTTCCCTTCCCTTCCCTTCCCTTCCCTTCCCTTCCCTTCCCTTCCCTTCCCTTCCCTTCCCTTCCCTTCCCTTCCCTTCCCTTCCCTTCCCTTCCCTTCCCTTCCCTTCCCTTCCCTTCCCCCAATCCACCTTATCCCTCTACACCTGTTTATTTCTATGCAATAAATGACACTTTCTTCTCTTTACTATCCCCATTCAGGAAGCCAGTGGTTCATCCCTCTGACATTCAGAGCTATGTTTTTAAAAGCAATGTAGCATTAAAGGCTACTAGCTTCAAAGCAGAGAGCACAGAACTGGTTGAACTGAGAGGAACTACGCCAAGAAAGAATTTATCTTCCTGTGTTATCTCCTGATTTAAATTCTGCACTGGCAAAACTTCACTTCTGGAGCTGCAATTTCAAGCTGCACGTATTCAGCAGCTGAGGAGCCAGTGTGTATATAGATGTGTGTGTGTGTGTGTGTGTGTGTGTGTGTGTGTGTGTGTGTGCGTGTGTGTCTGCATGAGTGCACCATATGTATTCATGTTTATGCAGTTTTCCACTCAAAGCAGTCAGCGGAAATGAAAACCTGATTTTGCAAGGCTTCCACTGCAAAATTAAACATTCAGTTGTTCCTTAAGGGAGTTTACTGTTTTATGCACTAGGATATATATCCTAAATTTTGCTTTCTTTTTCTTTCAAAGTCCAAAATATCTGGCCTTGAAAGAGGGCTGGCTACGATGGGAAACACTGCTGTTCATTTGGGATAAGAGAGGGTAGCAGCAAGGTGCGAGAGAATAAAAAGAAATCAGAGAGAATAAAAATAAATCAGAGAGAATAAAAAGAAATCAAAGAGAAAAAAAAAAAAAAAAAGCAAAGAGAAGTGAGGGATTTTCAGTTCCTGCATGTATGTCCATCTATTTTTATCCTAGAAGGAAGCTTTTTAACATAGCTGTGTTTTCTTTCACACTGTTGTCCTCATTTTGTGGGACTTCCGGAATTCATCTCGGCACCTGGTTTTTCCCTGAGCTTGATGTGTTTTGCCTACAAGGCAGGACAAATTTGGCAGCTGTTGCCTTGGAAGCAGAAGGGGAGCAGAACAGCAGCAAAGCCAGATACTTTGTACGTCCAGGGGCACTAGAGGGATGTCATTTATTTCTTTTGCTTAGAATTTTGCTGGCAAATCTGACTACTTTCTTTTGGCCTTGACTGGGACAACTAGAGAGTGGGAAAGGGTTTTTTATTTTCTTTTGGATCATAACTGTATCCTTTCTCCTAAGAATTCTGTTGCTCATGTTCTTATTTGGAGAAAGCCTCCCTTTTTTTTTTTTTTTTCCCCCTTTTTTCTGAGGCTATGAGACAAAGGAAAGTTTTGGCTGGAGTGAAGTGTTCTTAAAGTGGAAAGGAAACTCAGTCTGAGGCACCAAAACAGAACTTCAAATATTTTTCCATTTGCAAGGCAGCGTACAGCCAGAAAGGAGAGGCTGCATCCCAGCTCAGCTGAAGCTGATGGGAAATGTGCCACAGATCTCCATGGGGTGAGAGAACCATGTGAGGAATCCAAACTCACCAGTCTGCCTAGCATAATTATGAGTATTAATGCTGTGTTATTTGTAACGCTGTTGCAGCTTGCAGTTCCAGTGAATGGGTAGGATCCCCTCTGACCAAGGGGTTGTGCAAGCCCAGATCATGTATGTTCCTTGCCCCAGAGATCTTGAAATCATGTTTAGGGGGCACCTTAATGGAAGAACAGTATGAGCAAAGCATCCCCACCTTGTCAGGTCAGAGCAGATACCTGTGCCCTGCTGCACTCCTAGCTGGGCTTGGGTTTTTGAAATGGTCATACATCTAATTGAACACACCTATTTTGAAATGGCCATAGCATCCTATTCTGCCCCACATACCCGTGCTGCATGTGAAGTAGAATATGATGCCACCAGCCATTCAGTGGCATATGGAAAGGAGCAGGTGTGGGCAGCTGATGCCTGCAGAACTGTCCACTCAGAAGCGGTCTGGGAACAACTTGTGACTCTCATTCCCTCCCCAGAATTAGCATGTCACTTTATTAGGAGCTTCAGTAATGCCTTTAATAGTTCTCCTGCAAGGTGAATCTAATTCTTATAATGACATAGCCCTAGGAAAATCAAGACAAGCCCTATATATAAATATTAAAACAAAGCATACCAAGTGTTTAAGCATTGCATTCAGAAGGGAAAAGTATTCCTTCACAGAAGAATTTGAAGAGCTAAAGAAAATTCCAATCATTTGGTGCTGCAGCACCAGATAATTCAATATCAAAGGGAATGCCATCATTATCTTTGGCATCAGAATGTCTAAATTTAGGCTGAGATGCTGGAAAAATAAAAATTGTAATCAAAATCACAAAAGGAAAAAAAAAAATCCTTTTAAACTTGTTAGAGATGCAACTTGGCTGGAAATGAAACAAAAAGCGTAGAGCTCAAAAGAAGCAAATAGAAAATGGAAAAGCTTGAAGCAAAGTTCCTTCAAGCATGGGTGGCCAGGGCCAAGTGAGGAGAAGTACACATGTAAACAGGTTGCCATTAAATTATACCTTGCCCTTACACACAACTTTCCTAAGACATTTTCTACCAGCAAGGAAGTTTCTCAAAAGAAACAATGAGTAGGTGCAAACATACCAGTAGGAATTTATGGTCCCCAAAGAAACAAATAAACCAATCTGTATCTACAGGCATGAGACACATTTTCACTTGCTGAGAGAAGGACCAACCTCACCAAATGAATTCATGAAGAAAACAGCAAATTCTAATCAGCTGCCCCAATCTAATCACTACATATCTTTTGTCTCAGTAATTCATTCAATGAAGTTAATGATGATGAACTCTCAGAGAATATTTTTTTTTCTCTAGAAAAATAGGATTAAGCATAATGGCATATATGAAGCCAAGGCTGCTTAGGTAGGTAATGGTTCTGGATGTCAAAGGATAAACAATAATCTCTTTGGACAGACAGTTCCCAGACACTGGGTGCAGCTGTTCCCCACAGCAGCAGCAACAGCAGTCTTCATTTGGAAGCCTGCAACACTTTAATTACTTCTTGGTTTGATTATTTATTTTTTTTTTAGGGCATTCTCCTACCTGAAGAAGCCAGAAGGCCTGGTTTTCCCTCCCAAGCACACAGACATACCTTTTTTGAGTAGTTCTTCCCACTTAAAAGGATGTAAGGATGCTATAAGTTCTCACTGGATCCTCCTCTTCTCCAGGTTAAACAACTCCAACTTTCTTTGCCTATCCTCATACAAGAAGTGCTGCAGCCCTCTAATCATGTTCATTTCCCTCTTCTTGACCTGCTCTAAGAGTTCCATGTCCTTATTGTGTTGGGAGCTTGAGCTGGACACAGTACTCCAGGTTGTGTCTCATAAGAGTGAAGCAGAGGGAGAGAATCACCTCCCTCGTCCTGCTGGCCATGCTACTTTTGATGCACCCCAGGATTTGGTTGGCTCTCTGGGCTGCAAGTGCACATTGCCAACTCATGCTGAGCTTCTCATCAAGCAGCACCTTCACTTCTCAAGACTGTTCTCTCCCCATTCTCTGCCTAGCCTGTTTCTGTGCTGTGAGAGTCTGTGAAAGCTGCCTTTGAAATAATTTCTGAATCATTTATGACAATGACTTTCCAGATTTACTTACTTGTTAGTGGGAAAGGTTGAGGGTTTGTGGGGTTTTTGTTTTGTTTTGTTTTGGTTTTTTTTTTTGTTAATTTCTTCCCTTGCCCTTGCTCTCTGCCTTGATGCTGTGGCTAGAAGTTATAGCAGAAGAGCATAACTTCAGCTGCTCATGTCTGCCATGCAGCTGCACCTCTATCTCATCTGCTTCCACATCTCCCTGCCCACATTGTACTCAGTGGTTCTGATTTACAAAGCAGTTTTGGGGTTACTTCTTTCACATCATACGGTGTGCAGCAGACAGCAACAGTCATACACCTAACTGCAAAGATGCTGCAATGCCATCATGAGACTTTGTGTTGCCTGCAGACTCCTATACAACTCCAGCTGGCCTCTGGACTCCTATTTCTCAACAGTAAAATCAGCAGCCCTGAGCTTCCAGCAGATGATGAAAGAGAGAAAGAAAGACAGGAAGGAAGAAAGAGAGGAAGGAAGGGATGAAAGAAGGGAGGGAGGAAGGGAGAAAGGAAGGAGGAATGAAAGAAATCCAGCATTATACTTTAGGAAATATGGTAAAGTCATTCCATTTGACTCAGTGGCTGACTCCTAGTTCCAGAGGGACTTTTCCCAGGGACTACTGGTGGCCTACATTGTCTTTCCCCTTGCCACACCCCACCCCTCCCTATCAGCTCATCGGGCCCTTGAATGTGGTCACCCTTGTATATTTGTCTTGCTGACATCACAAATTTGTCAGCCAACCCTTTCATTTTTAAATTTGGAATCAAATATAAGGCCACACTTCAGTCACTCCCAAGATGGAAGCAGGGTGGCCGGCAAGGAGGAAAGTGTAGGAAAAGCCTGCAGGGAAGAATGAGGTAGGAGTTTAAAGGGTTCAGGAAGGTTCACCTTAAATTGCAGGTTCCTTCCACTTTTATTTTAAATGCCAATATTTTTTTCAGCATTTCTGTACTGAGAATTTCACTGCTCTCACCTTTCCCTGGCTTTCATAATCACTTTACACAGCTGCTAGTGTGGTGAAGATTAATAGTCATGAGGAACTGAAAACCCCTTTGCTCAAAGAGGCTCAGTAAGCACATCCTACATGGGAGATCCTCCCCTGAGACACTTCCCGTGGACACTGGGACTTCAGTGCTGCCCTCAAGCACAGCCCAATGCTGGTCTTACTGGTTTCTTCAAGAGCAGAGCTGAAAATCTTTGGAAAATTCCATTCTTCAAATCTAAGAACAGATTTTATCCATTTTTTTTGGGTGGGTCCCAAACATGACAATTTAATTAAGAGGTCCAGACCTCCCTGCATGCTTATGCTCACACTGAAGTGCCTATTCCCAGATATCCAGTGGGAGCAAGAGCAAGTTCTTCTATCAAAGCCACATAAGGGTTTTGACATACTGTGCAAAGGTAGCCAAGTGGAAAAAGCAGGCTGCCTGTCTACTCTCAAACACAGACAGTAGCCACATTCTTGTAGGGAGGGAGCCCAGAGCATGTTCAAGAAATTTAGAAAGGTTAAATGAAAACCTGTTGCTGTCCCAAAATTGAGCTGTTTGATTTGGAATGGAAAGCTTAGTCATCTGTCCTGCAGGGGTTTGCCCAGCTCCTTTGGTCTCTCCATCTGTCAGATTTACTTCTTCATTTTTTCCATTTCCTTCCCTACCTTCTTTTTCAGGGTTTCAAACATAAAAGTGTTGGCTTTCTACAACAGCAACAGCAGTCACACAATGCCCAGTGAATTTCTTCGGTCTTTTTACAGGGGGCATTGCAGGGGGCTCATGCTTTACAGGAATATTCTTCTGCCCATATGACATATGGAAATATTTAGGAAGAAAATAAATTCTAAATGGTCCATTTGTCATTGGTTACAGGGCAGAACCAGCATCAGTCCTTCTACCCCCTTTGCTAACAACTCCTGTTGCATTCAGTTCCTATAATTAGGAGGCAATTATAGGCTCTCAATGATCTCCTTTATGTTTCAGAGGATGTCATCTAGTATATAAGCTATATTCCTATTTCATCAAGTAATACAGTGTTAGGAGGCTAAAGTTCTTGGCAGAGCCCTATATCCTATTGGCACTTATGTTTGGCTGCTGTATGTGACTCATTAGATGGAGGTGGGTAGGTGACATCATCAGTAAAGGGAAACACATGATACAGTGAAGCTTCAAGGATTTAAACTTCAGCTAATAAAATATCCAGACAAAGAGGATTAGCTATGTTTGCAGGAAGAAAGTGTTTGCCTCTGTCAGAAGCAGGATAGCCCCAAAAGAATAAACTATATCCTTTTTTTCTTCCTTCAACCACCAGTTTCTTGTCAGGCTGGAGAAAAATAGGAAGAAGGAAAAAAAAAGAAAGAAAAGAAAAGAAAAAGGAAACCAGCTGTCTTTCAAATTGATGTAGCCATTACCTCAGTTAGTGCATTACAGAAGCATTTTTAAATCAGACAGCTTTTCTGGTTTATGTCCCAGGTTTGGATTTCCTTTCCTTAAAGACATGGTGAGATGTAGAGCTAGACAAAACAAAAGCTGTTTTAGTAGCTTAACAAGTGGATCAGCATGCACGAGTCTTCACTTCTACCCAGACAGAGACTGAGCTGCTACTCTTTTGCACTGTCATGAGCAGCTATAAATTACAGCTCTCCTCTAGATACTTACTAGCCAGATCCCAGTGTCTGAGTGCCTAGATCATAGAATCATAGAGTCATAGAATTGCTCTAGTTGGAAAATAGCTCTAAGACCATTGAGTCCCACCATCGACCTAACACCACCATGGTCTTTAAACCATGTCCCAGAGTGCCATGTCTACACGTTTGTTGAACACCTCCAGGGATGGTGATGGAGCCTATTCCAATGCCTGATCACCCTTTCAATAAAGACATTTTTACTAATATCTAATCTAAACCTCTCTTGGTGCAATTTCAGGACATTTCTTCTTTTTCTGTCACTTTTCATTATGGACAAGAGACCAACACCCACTTCACTGCAACCTCCTTTCTGGTAGTTGTAGAGAGCAACGAGGTCTTCCCTCAACCTCCTCTTCAGACTAAACAGCCCGAGTTCTGTCAGTAGCTCCTAATAAGACTTTTTCTCCAGGCCCTTCAGCAGCTTCATTGCACTTCTTTGGACATGCTCTAGCCCCTGTCCTTCTCATAGTGAGTGGCCTAAAACTGAAAACAGTACTCACGGTGCTGCCTCACCAGTGCCGATACAGGTGCCTGATTGTTTCCCTGCTCCCGCTGGCCACACTATTCCTGACACAGGTCAAGATGCTGTTGGCTTTCTTGGCCACCTGAGCACGCTGTGGGCTCATGTTCAGCTGGCAGTCAATCAGCAACCTCAGGTCCTTTTCTGCTGGGCAGCTTTCCAGCCACTCTGCCCCAAGCCTGTAGCATTGCGTGGGGTTGTTGTGACCCAAGTGCAGCACCTGGCCCTTGGCCTTGTGAAGCCACATACAATTAACTCTGGCCATCAATCCAGTCTGTCCAAATCACTCTGCAGATCCTTTCTGCCCTCAAGCAGATCAACTCCCACACCCAGTTTAGTGTCATCTGCAAAATTACTGAGGGTGCACTCAACTCCCTCATCCAGATCATTGATAAAGATATTAAAGAGAACTGGCCTCTGTACTGAGCCCTGGGGAACACCACTAGTGACTGGCTGCCAACTGGATTTAACTCCGCACCAACATGACAACATCTCTACCCAGCTGCCCTAATGAAGGAAACAACAGAAGTACTGCCCTTGAATGTCTGAGTCTAGAGACCTGAGAATACACCAGTGACCTTTCCTGGACAACCTCACTCACAGGGAGTAAACCAAGGTGTCATGTGCTTCCTCCCCACGGGAGCAGTAGGCACATTTTGCAGTCAGAGAGTATGGAAAAAATGACACTGGGTGAATGCAGAGGTAGCTTGTTCTTCATTCTGAAACATGGTCAGCACATACCTTTGGGAAAACATGATAGAAAGAAAACAAGGGTCTTTCCAAGCACTCTCCCAAATGCACTGGCTGTTACATGGGATCACAAGAGGGAATGGTCACAAACTTGCTTTGTTACTGCTGGTTCTGTGCCAGAGCTGACAAACTGTGGTCTGAAGCATACACAGACACAACAGCAGTAGCATCTTACTAAAGCAGTTTGGAGCTGACCAATAGATGAAGGTAAACAATGCTCAACCCAGATTTCACTCAGGGTGAGCTGCAGTGCATGTGCTACCTGTATGCCCAGGGGATGTGTCAGCTTGCCCCAGCCCCATGCCATCATTTTGCAGTTTTTATAGTCCCATAGCTATATGATGCTGGCTGCTCTATAGCTGTGTTACAAGATTCGGTGCCAAGCAAAGGTGAAAAATGGCTCCCAAAAGTGAAAATCAGTTTTGCTGACAATATCCTGCCCAAAACTCTGAGTTCAATTCCCTACACTAAGGAAGGGTATTGTGTGCAATGTAAGATGCAATTGTCTCGATCCAGAGAGGGAAAGAGATTGAGGTTTTTAATGAATATTCCCGTGTTGTGAAATTAGAGGCACAAACGAGGCCAAAATATCAACAGCTAGACTATTTATTACACAAATACAGAGGATGGATTAGAAACAGAGGGAGAGAGAGAGGAAAAATAGAGAGGGAGAAAGAGAAGGAATAGGGAGAAGAAGGAGAAAATAGGAAAGGGGTTATATTACCAAAGGTCAGAGGTGGAGAGAGGGTTTTCAGAGTCCAAGGTCCGTGGGGTTGGTCCGTGGTGTTGCTCTGTGATGTTTCCCACGTGTGGTGCCGTCTGCTTTCTTCTGACTTGACAGTGTTGCTCAGGTCTTTTTATACAGTTTTTTAGTCCTTAGGCGAGATGTCCAGGTGTTGTTCCCCAGGACATCGTTCTGGGAGATCATCCTTAGTTAAGTGTCCCAGTATTGTTCACCGGGAAATCGGTCCGGGAAATCGTCTTTAGGTAAATATCCAGATATCGTTCCCCAGGAAATCTTTCTGTGCACTCAGGTGAGTTTGGGCAGGGTCTGGATGAAGAGGGGGAAGAGGCCTCCACCTCCTCCTTCTCCATCTGCCTATCCACACACTCACTACACAGGTGGTGCATCCATTGTCTCACCATCCTCCCTCCCTGGGTTATCTGATAGCTGGAAATGATCTTGTCCTAAAGGTGTGAATGCTGGGCCCTTGGACCATTGTTGTAGGCCAGCTGCAGTCCCGTGAGCAATGTTATCTTTGCACCTTCCAAGAGTCCTTCCAGTGGCTCTGCCCAAAGCACATCAGCAATTGTCTGGACAAACAGCAAGTGATTTTATCTTTGTTGAGTCACCAGGAGACACAAGCTTTAGTCTCTCACAGCAATGCTTACAGTGGTCTGTTGCCATACACAGCAGGGAATGACCAGACTCAGTTGGCTTTGTTCAGGAAGTCTTGGGGTGCTCTCAAGGCTGGGTACTGCAAGTGAATCTTGGCTTACCAGCTTAGGTTCCTCACTGGGTAAGGCTGGCAGCTTTGCTGTCTTTTCACTCTAAAACTTCCTTACCTTCAGCATAAAAATGTCTCACATAAAAGGAGGTTCACATTTTCTTTCCCCACAGCTTGTGAAAGCCCAAGACTTCAAACCTGATACAGAACCACACTGCTACAACTCTTGTCAGCTGAAGTTTAGAAAACCAAACCAAACCAAAACCCCAAGCCTCCAAAAAACCTCATAGACACACTACAGAACAAGGTTGAACTGAACTGTTCTCACGGTGGGGAGAAGAGGGAACTGTTTATAGGACTGCAGTTTCTTGCAGTTATCTCAGGGATTTAAAGGAGAAAGATACACTGGCCAGGCTCTAAGACCTGTTAGTGTCTCATGATTTTTATAGCTGACACCAGGATTTCTCAGCTGATCACCTCCCTAGGCAGAGCTCTTATCAGAAAAAGCTATCTCTTCTCCTCTGAGGTCCCAACAAAGATGATGGTAGATCCTGAAAAATAGAATCATTAAGGTTGGAAAAGACCTCAGAGATCATCAAGTCCAACCTGTCACCCAAGACCTCATGACTACTAAACCATGGCACCAAGTGCCATGTCCAATCCCCTCTTGAACGCCTTTAGGGACGGAGATATTATATATTGTCCTGTATTTTGTACTAAGCTTTGGTCATTGGCATAAGCCATCCTAGGTACTAGAAGGCCTTCATTTAACTTTCATACTTCTGAATTTATGTTGCACAGCATTACAGATTTGGAGAAACTTTATTCTGTGCCACTGTGCAATTAGGTCTTCTGTGTTGTCACCAAATGAGTTTGTAGGTTTCCATTTATCCGTGAGAAGCTGCTCTTACCCAAAGCATCAGCATGCTGCCTCCTAAGTCAATGAAGTCATTCCTCAGTCTCACAGTTGAAAAGAAACACATACCACTCTCATCTGTAGTCTGCTGGTTGGAATTTATGTGTTTGGGGATTTTTTTGGTTGTTTTGTTTGGTTAGTTGGTTTTGGGGGGTTTGTTTGTTTGCTTTTTTAACTACCCATTTAACACAACTGTTTGTCTATCAAAGCAAATATTTGCAATGATAATTTGGATCAGCCTGCCCTCCTCTGTACCTCTAGTTTCTTCCACAGGCTGCAGGCTGGGGTTTTTTTTTGTGTTGCTGAGGTATCACACTGGCCTCCCATACCTGCTCATCGCTTACAAGAACTGAAACCAAAGGCTGTTTCCTGACACTGCAGCAACTGAGCCTGAAGAAAAGAAACTATCAGATGTTTCTGTGCAACAGCTGCACGTCAAAAATAGTAGACTAGCCAACAGCTTCACTGCACTACAAGCATAGGAAGCATACTGCCTCTAAGAAACATGTTTCTCATTTATTAGAAGTGAGCAAGTGAGTCCTTTTTCCATAATCACTTCTGAGTGGGAACTGGAACCTTTTGATACAGAGATCTGTGTTTGACGCTATAGCTGTCTTCTTGTTATACGGCCATTGCAGCAACAGATACAACCTGATGGGCTTTTCTTCCCTGCCTGAATGGGAATTTGCCATTGTGTTTGCTACTGTGCCACAACAGGATTAAAGATGCATGCATAGACACGTCCTAAGGTCTGCATAAATAAGGCTGCACTTAACCACATCCAGCTCTGGAAGGATCTGGTTATATCTACCTCAGGCATATCAAGATTTTGAATCTTGCTCAGAAAGGGACAAAATATGAACTGTGAATTAGGACAGAGCAGTCAGAGTCATCAGGAATTTTCCTGTCTGTGGTTTGAGGAGTATGACTTTGCGACCATGAACTGCACTTCCAACCCTCCACTTATAAGAAGACTATTTTACAGGTGCTATGACAAGCCCTTAAGATGAAGGCAACAAGCAATGTGTAAAGCCATGTAATTACAAGGCTCTGAGCTCCTTGAAGGGATTCTGGTACCACAAGAGCCCCAAGGCAGTGTCCTAGTACAAGGCTGTTTATACAGTTATTATCTGCTGCTATTTCCCAATACAGTAAGGATCAAATGTCTGTGATGTTTGCAGAGGAGTGCGGAATGCCTCATGCTTTCAGCTGCTTGAGGGAAATTTTCAGGGATGCTGCCTGACTGAATTTAGACACAAACATATGCACACAAAGAATGTCCAAGCAGCTCACTCAGTAAAATGGCACTTCTGAGGAAGAGTGTCTGACTTTGCCTCACTCCCTGCCCCTACCACCCCAGTAGAGGGAATTTTTCTTTAAGAAATCACTCCTGTGTCACTGATTTTAGAAAGTTGTGTGGCACAGTGAATGTTTTTTTTTCCTTCCCCAGATGGTGGGAAATTGCTCTTTAGCAGCCTCCCACTTGGTCAGTACATGGGTGGTTCATTGCCAATGAAAACCCAGGTGCTGCTGAATTCTTGTTAGTGATTCAAGCAGCAGTCTTCCCTCTGAGTCAAGAGAAAACCGATACCCTCAGAATGATTTTAATAGGGGCTCTGTTGCAAGTTGCTCAGACAAGACATAAAATAGAGGTCTTGACCGTGTCTAGTCATTAAAGATCCCATAGTGGTGTTTGCAGAGGTAAGGGCATGAATCCACAGCAACTTTCTGTTGTCTTCTGCCTGTATTTCTATCCTCCTTCACTCCTTAATGTTAATGTTGTGTGCAATCTCAAGCAATTTGGGATGTATCTGCTTAGTAGTGGATAAAGTCTTTTAAAGATATTGTCAATCATTCACTACCTTACTTTTCCAGGCATGGTAGATTTCAGACAGCCCTTCATGCATGCGTGCATGTTTGTATACATATCCAACAAACACAGAGATAAAGCAAGTCCTTTTTTGAATTGCATAGGCACTAGAGATCATAGTCAAGTGGAGGAAGTCATATCCCTAAGCAATCTCTAAGCACCAGGCATGGGAGACTCTTAGATTTCTGTGTCCCGGTGTGCCAGCCAGTTTCCTGCCTCTTCAACCAAGCATATACTAAATGTCTTGCTGAACTCCAACCCAGTAGCCTGTCCTTGAAAGCTACCAGGGTCCATCCCTGGCCATGTCTCTCCAGGGGAGGCTGAACTGTGCTAGGAAGAAAAGAACACACACATCTATCACCTCAACACGTGCCAGGCTTTGCCTGCCATCAGTAAGTTTTTCTGCCTTGCAGAGAAGAGTCCTGACCTTTCTGAGCTGGGCTTTCCTGCAGCCATCCCCTCTAGCCAGACCCAAAACAGCTGCTCCACCATAGGCTTTATGATGTTTAATGATGTGGTGCAGACAGAGGAGCTGCCACCCACAGATGCAGTCATAGGACCCTCAGGTTACAGCTCCATGGGGTCACAGTGTCACCAGCTATAGACCCAATGCCTCATCCTGCTCCGCTGTGATGTGCAGGTAAATAGTGAGGCAAAGGCAACACCCTGCACTCTGTACAGCAGCAAAACTTGTTTCCTCTGTCACACTCTGCAATTTTCCCCTGCCTTAGAGATGCAGCTTTCTGAAGGAGGCCTTTAGATCCCATCTCTGCTGTGGCTTCCTGCAGGGAAGGAGGGAAAGATTAATTTGTAGACTGTAGTGAGATCCCATGTTGTTTAACCCAGGAGGCACATGCATATGATGAGAAACTCCTACTTGGCAACAAACTGACTTTTGTCTTACTCTGCTGAGTAAAGAAAGAGAAGCTGAGTAGGTCTTCTGGGATCATCCAAGAGGGACACAAAATTACAGCAGAGACTGACCTAGGGTAAGCCTCCTTCCATTTCCCCACACACAGAACCTCCTGACCCCATTCTGGCATGTCAGTACAGTGGCATTTGCTCTTAGCCCTCACACGATTCCTGGCCTAGATATGGAAACTTGGAATCTCAACTCAAATGTAAAAGGAGCTTTTTTTATTGTTATTTCCTCTCCACCAAAAGAAAAAAAAAATAATGGCAAAAAAAAAAAGCCTTTATATAGATGTTTTCTGCATCTGGCTACCTCACCACAAGCTACAGGAAATTGGTTGGCTGCCACTTAACACAGCTGTTAACACTTTGGACTAGCAGTAGCCATTGTGCTGATACTGGTTTAAATGAAAAGAAGGAGGTATGCAATGGTTAGAATAACAACTGTCTCATCTTCCACAAAGAACGTAGACAGCATTGGGATACAAGCCCCGTGTGTCTTACCCCACCGCTGCAAAAACTGCTGGGGATGGATAATTCAGCTTCACAGCCCTTCTGACCATCAAAGAGATTCCAACACATTAATAAAATGTGTCATAACAACCTGATGATACAGGATCATTATATAAACATGACTAATAACTATGGTGGTGTCCGGGGACCAAACAAAATCAAGACTGTGCTCTGTGCAAGGCAGCAGAGCCACTCTTGGAGAGTTTTGAATGTAAACAGAAAAGATGGATGAAGGCTATGTGGGAAGGGAGTTACAGTCCTGATTGACTAGCCGAGGACAAAAAGGCAGAGAGGGATGTAAAACTCACTTTTTGATATCTACTGAGATCTCTGCAGAGTTCCTACAAGCAAGAAACGAGAGAATTAGTCCTTATGGGACAGTGTGGCTTCTCAAAGGTAGACTAATCACAGCAACATCCAGGTATTCTTGGGTATGATTTCTTTATGAGTGATTGTTGGCTTGGTTTTGTCAATTCTAATGATATTTTGGAAGATCTGATTAAGAAAATGGCAGAAAGTCAAATAATTAGGAATTAATTCAGTTCTCTTAATAAGGTCCTTGATTAAAACACCCAAAACAATACAAGTTTGACAGTTACAGAACTAGTGATTGAAGCCACCTGGACTGAACAGCTTGAACTCCTCCATGTAAAGTCTGAAATTTACTTAAGTCATAAATGCAAGCAAAAGGGACAGCAGGGATGGGGCAGCAAAGGGCAATCAACATTCCAGTGCAAATAACCATATCAAATACAGAAAATTAGTAATAATTAGAGAGCCTGCATGGAATGAAAAATGGGACCCATCAGCAAGGAGAGGTGTGGCACGTTAAGAGCACGGACCCCTGAAGAATACATACATGCATAGAATGAAATCTACCAAAAGTCAGTCTGGTTTAGATCTTGAAAAGGAAATAGAGTGACTTAACCTTCTTCAGTTACATAAATGCAACAAGAAAAAAAGAAAGAACTGAGGGCACTATTCAGTGAGTAGTTACTATTCAGTAACTTAGAGATCATAACTATACACTTTGCCTCAAAACTCAGTTAGGCCACACACACCTTGTGTCCTGTGTCCAGTTCTGGGCCCCTCAGTTTAGGAAATATATTGACTTGCTGGAACATGTCCAGAGAAGGGCAACAAAGCTGGTGAGGGGTTTGGAACACAAGCCCTGTGAGGAGAGGCTGAGGGAGCTGGGGTTGCTTACCCCGGAGAAGAGGAGGCTCAGGGGAGACCTTGTTGCTCTCTACAACTACCTGAAGGGAGGTTGTGGCCAGGTGGGGACTGGTCTCTTCTCCCAGGCAACCAGCACCAGAACAAGAGGACACAGTCTCAAGCTGCACCAGGGGAGGTTTAGACTGGATGTCAGGAAGAAATTCTTCATAAAGAGATTGATTGCCCATTGGAATGGGCTGCCCGGGGAGGTGGTTGGAGGTGTTTAGGAAGAGACTGGATGGGGTGCTTGGTGCCATGGTTTAGTCGATTAAGTGGTGTTGGTTGACAGGTTGGACTCAATGATCTCGAAGGTCTCTTCCAACCTGGTCTATTCTATTCTATTCTATTCTATTCTATTCTATTCTATTCTATTCTATTCTATTCTATTCTATTCTGTATTTTCCCTCATATTTCAGTGAGGATGCAAAATCTGGTGGCACCAGCAGGATGACTAATGAGAGTGGAAGGAAGGTGAATTGGAAATGATTACACTGGAGGTGAAAGCGGAGCTCAAAGAGCTGACTGCCTTCAAACTGGGAAAACAGGACACTCTCCACGTTCACCTCTGAAAGTATTTGCATATGAAATTGCAGGTCTGCAGCACAGAACCTTAATGAGTTTATTTTGTGTTCAACTTAGGCCATGGGATTAGGGAACAGCAAATGTAGTATTTGTGAAAAGTTAAAATAGAGTCCGGGTAACCACAGGTCTGTTAAGCTGGTCTCAGCATCTGAACTGAAGCTTTATGCATTACTGGTGAGTTAAAGATAAGATTAAATTGAAAAGAAATGAAAAAAATCAATATGATTTTACCAAAGTTACCTCACTTTAGGCTCCTACTTGTCTCCCACAACAATGACTGATTTTCCGGGTTAGAAAAATGCAGTATTTGGATTTAAGGAAGGCACCTGTTAGTGTGCTTTATGGGGAAGAGGAATTTAGTTAAAATAGATTAAATGGGGAGGAGTGTGAAACTGTCATGTCACATAGGAATCAGACATAACTGGACAAACCTCAGCCAGTCTGAGAAGTACTGAGTTAGAAATGGGGTAACAATGTAAATTCCTCCGGAACCATAGAATGGCTTTGAAGGCCATTTAGTCCAATCCTTTGCAGTTTGCTGAGACATCTTTAATTAGAGCAGTTTGTTCAAAGCCCCATCCAACCTGACCTTGACTGTTACTAGGAGTGGGGCTTCTACCTCCTCTCTGGGAAACCTGGGCCAGTGCTTCACCACCCTCATCATAAAGAAAAAAAAAAAAAAGTATTCCTTGTATCTAGCTTAAATCTACCCTCTTTTACTTTTAAACAGTTACCTCTTGTCCTGTCACAAGAGGCCCTGATAAAAACATAGTCCCTGCAACCTTCTCTTCTCCAGGCTGTACAACACCAAGTCTCTCAGCTGACCTAGCAGGACAGGTGCTCCAACTTTTAGATGATTTTTGTAGTTCTCTTCTGGACCCATGCCAACAAGTCAATGTCCTTCTTGTGCTGAGGACTGCAGAACTGGACAGTACTTCAGGTGAGGTCTCATCAGAATGGAGCAGAGTGGCAGAAACACCTCCCTTGACCTGCTGGCCACACTTCTTTTGATGCAGTCCAGGATGTGATTGGGCTCCTGGGCTGTGAGTGCACCTTGTTGGGGATGAGGGGAGGGGAGGGGACTTGAGGAGAGGAGGAGAGAAGAGGGAGGGGAGGGGAGAGGTGAGGAGGGGAGAGGAGGGAGGATTATTTGAATATTAGGGGAGGGACATCCGGGAGATTCCAATCTACGGATGAACTGCACCAGCTTCACACTGGTTTGAATCCCTAGGCCACAGTTCCAGATGTGTGACACACCAGGAACACTTGCTGGGCTTACACAGCAGATGGTGTTTCTGGGCTCCCACTCAGATAGACCAAAAGCAATTCCCATCACTGTTGCCACCAGCACTGCACTATCTCTGAGGTGAGCAGAGACGGCGGCAGAGAAGCTCACGGTATTTACAAAGCTGCCTTGTGTCTTCAGTCACCTAGCATTGCCTTGAAATATTTAGAGAACCCTAACCGCATGTAGAAATTCTGCCTCCTTAATCCAGTCTTAACTCAATGGACAGGGAAATTAGCATGAAAGCCTAATAATCGTGTCTAGGATCAAGAAAGACAGACAGGTATTGTTTTATATTCACATTCTAGCAGCATTAGTAAGCAAGCACAAGGGAAAAGCAGTTCTCTGCTGCAATGCATAAGGATTTTGGCAGGAGGAATAAATACTGAAAGCTCTGCTTGTAATTAACTAAGCTGTGTCTGCAGCTTGTAGCATTGTCCAGAAGTATTCCCATTGCTCCAATTGAAGGTGCTTCAAAGTCCATTGCAAAGCGCACACCATTGAAAAGTTTTGCTAGTCAGGTCTTTAATTATGGCTTTGTTATACTTTTAATTTATAGATGAAAGAATAGCTATTGTAAGTTTGGCTGTTGAAATCATACACGTTGCAAGTTGTTAAATAGACTTCTCTCTTTTTGTTAACTCTCAAATATGTCAAGAAAGTAATTTAATGTAATGGATACAGAGCTTGGTTTTTGTTTTTTTTCCCTCCTTCTTCCTTTCTTTTTAAGTTAGATTTAATTGGATGGGTACTGCAGTGAAGCCTAAGTAGTGGCATGAAGTTAAAATGTAGTATTTCAGGGCAAGATTTCAGGTTTAAATTTTAGATTTCAGTTTTGAGACACCTGAAAGAGGCACACTCCACTTAAAAACAAGGAGGGTGTTTAGGTCTTTGGACCTGCCTCACTTAGAAGCAGGCTCTGCAATCACTCTTAGCAAAAGAGAACCACAGATTTTTCTTCCAGTCAGAATGTGCTTTGGTATTGTGCTTTACCACTCCTTGCATGGTAAAGCTAAAAGAAGCCTCATCAAAAGGCTGGACCCTTGCAGCCAGCAGATTTCCACACAAATCCCCTGTGATACAAATGCCTCTCATCGAAAAGATCCATATGATACACAGAAGTGAAACCAATTTCCTGGCCAATAAACAGCATCAATTTGTTAATTTTCTCCCTTGCCTTTTATAAAGCAGTCCTATAAAAGTGAAATAAAAACATCCTCCCTGAGAACCTGGATCACAAAGCATTTAGTGATCCAGATCCCACTAATTTTCTGCTCAGGCTGTGTAAGAACACAGCTATGTGATCACAGATCTATGCCTGTGTTATTTTTTCCCTTTGGCTGCATGTGTTGGCACATAAAAGTCCCAGCAGACCCGGTGATGTGCCAGGCATTGCTCAGGGTGAACAAGGGTGCAGCCCTGGTGCAAGCCAGCTCATCCCAACAGGGAGCCTTGAGCAGATCTTGGAGCATCTCACTGGGAAATGGATTTAACACCAGCGTGCACTTCTGAACCTCTGATTAAGCAAGGCCTTGAAATGCCTTCTGACAATGAGATTTACCATCTGTACAGAGAGTAAGCCTGCCAGCAGCAAACTCATAGTACAGCCCAAAGGGGCCGTACTAGTGGCCAGGCTCAGCCATTCATTCAGGAGCTCACACAAGATTAAAAATGGTGCTCATCAGGCAAGAAAGGAGAGAATTCAAAAGAAGTTACCTGCTTCGTTAAACAAAGCCAGAGCAGATTAAAGATTGCTGCCTCCAAAGAACACATGAGAACATATGGCACCAAACTTTATTTGTAAACAGCTGTCAAATGCATGCCCATTCATATCCTGCTTGAAGACTTTTCCTGAGCAGAAAATGAAGCCACATTCAGAAAATAAATTATTCACTGTGAATGATTCATTGGATTTATAAATTACCTAATCCTTGAGCTTTTTCCAAAAATGAATAAATTAAAAAAGTGTATAAATTTTCTGGATTGCTTTTAGTGTCTGTTCCAGAAACTTAATTTATTTATATATACTTTTTTATCCCTCATTTGGTTTCTATTACACTTTTCTTGCCTGTTATCTAATCCTAATGAGAACTGTTTCCTTCCTGACCTATTCCCTTCCAGCAAAGCCCTTTTTAATTGCTGTCTTCTGTTTGCTAAAGTGATTTTCTGGGTTCTGGTGCTACGTACTCTTTGCTGGTTCACCTCAACCCTCTTCATTTGCATCCTGATTCCTCAGAGTCTCAGCAGAACCCCTCTATATCACTGAGCAGTATGCTTTCAGCCACCCGTCACTGCACACTTTCACACTCATCTACACCTTGTAGCTTGTTTTCCCCTTTCTCAAGTTCCACAAACCCACCCTTTTACCTTTTCACATTCACCTAGTGTACCTCGAGTACTGTGTCCAGTTCTGGGCCCCTCAGTTTAGGAAGGCCGTTGACTTGCTGGAACGTATCCAGAGAAGGGCAAAGAAGTTGGTGAGGGGTTTGGAACACAAGCCCTATGAGGAGAGGCTGAGGGAGCTGGGGTTGCTTAGCCTGGAGAAGAGGAGACTGAGGGGTGACCTTATTGCTCTCTACAACTACCTGAAGGGAGGTTGTGGACAGGTGGAGGTTGGTCTCTTCTCCCAGGCAGCCAGCACCAGAACAAGAGGACACAGTCTCAGGCTGCACCGGGGGAGGTTTAGACTGGATGCTAGGAAGAAGTTCTGTACAGAGAGAGTGATTGCCCATTGGAATGGACTGCCTGGGGAGGTGGTGGAGTCACCATCACTGGAGGTGTTCAGGAGGAGACTTGATGGGGTGCTTGGTGCCATGGTCTAGTTGTTTAGGTGGATTGGTTGATGGGTTGGACGCAATGATCTTGAAGGTCTCTTCCAACCTGGTGTATTGTATTGTGTTGTATTGTATTGTATTGTATAAACAACTGTCCTTCTGGACATATTTACTACTATGAACTGCTGTCAGTGCCTGCTGCCATTCAGGAAGAGTTGGATAATGGATCAGAGTGTTACTGTTAGGTGTCCACAGGTGAGGTGAGCTCTTCCTGGCTTCACAGCATCCATAAAGATGAATACAAAGCCAAGCACATGCCTTTGCCATGCCTGAGCTTGCTGATGTAACTGTGCAGGGGAGATGGAAGAGGACTGTGTGGGAAGGAGGAATGCAGAAGGCAGGATCAAGAAGTGGGTTGCCAGGGTTGCCACTACTCTGCAACTCCTGTGCTAGCAAGAGATGGGCCAAGGGAAGGTGAGGAGCACCCTGCAGATAAATGCAATTACCTGTCCTGCTCCTGGAGCAGGGTGCAAGCAAATGTGTGTGTCCATCCACACCAGTTCCTCCTATCTGCTCCTCCTGCAGTGCAAAGCCACACACACTCCCACACCCAGCAATGTGGCTGATGGTTTAATCTCACCATTCATTTTCAGGAGCTGATCTGCTGGTCTTCAGCTTCATGGGGACTTTCCCTTGTGGCTGTAAAGCTGGATCTCAACAGTCCCTGCCTGTAGGCATCAGAATCCAGAGTGAAGTCCAGAGCTATTTGGAGACTCCCTCCTTCTCCCTCTTTGTCTTGAAAGAGCCACCTTTTCTAGCTCTTTTTACTAATGGACAGTCTGAGGCAGTGAGATACACTGAATGAATTATAGTCACTTTGCCACTTACTTGTCAAGCAAATGGCAAAGCTGTTGTGATCAAGGCTTTTGCAATGGTGCAGAAGCACAACATGATAACCAGTGTATAGTCCAAAGTGATTTGAGTTATAAGTGGCAAAGATTTTTTTTCCTTAATTGCAGCTTTTCACAGCAAACCAGATTTTTCAGTCTCACGAGTTGTCTTTGACTCCTCAGCAAAATGAATGTAAAGTGCTGCTTGGTCAGGGTGGCTGAGTTCAGTGTTTACTTTTCAAGACTGAATAATAGGGCACCAGGTAGAGCTGCCAGAGGAAGAATTTTCAAAACCATAGAAATCATAGAATCAGTCAGGGTTGGAAGGGACCACGAGGATCATCTAGTTCAGGCCCCCCTGCCATGGGCAGGGACACCTCACACAAAATCAAAATGATCAAACCTCTTCTGCTGTAGCAAAACTATTAAAAATAAATAAATAAATACACAAGACCTGATATTACTGCTGGTTTGTAGTTAAAATTTTCTATACTCAGAGCCATGGAAACATACACAGCAGCTAAGCTAAGTTTAACTGCCAGGCCAAGGAGTGATAATCCTCATCATTTCCCATGGTCACCCTTTCTATGGCCATTTGTTTCTTAGTGTCTGCCAAGACAGAGGGACTCATGCGTGTGGTGATGTCTTAAAAAGCTCCTTTTTACCTCTTTTGATTTTTGTAGGAAGTCTTCTTCTATCCAGTCCACAAACTGAGTGAGGAAGAGCTGACAAACTGAGATGTTGAAGTTGCATTGACTTGCTCTCAAATTATCAATAATCTCTGGTCCTGGAACAGAAACATCCTGTTGTTCTGGCAGCGGGACTTGTACAAATGTGAAACACAAAATTGCAAGCGGTAGAAGTGAGTGACAGTTGGCTTAACCACATCTTCTCTAAATTGGGTGACACAAGCCAGGGTCCTAAAAATAAACATTGCAATTGCGGTTTTGGTTTCAGAGCTGTAACACAGTTAATAGCTTTGGAGCATATAAAGGAGAAAAAAACCCAAAACCCATCTCTCCTTCCAAAAAGGTGAGAAACCTCCCCTCAAACTGTCATGGTTTAAGCTATTCAAGCCCAGATAAGTACAACCACAATATGAAAGATTTGCTGGTTGCCATTGAAACACTTGTTGCATGCTACCCAAAGTCAAGGCAGAAGACACAGCTTGCGCTTGAAGATGAGACGAAAAATTGCTCTGGAAGCGTTGTGAGGATCAAACTGATTTGCTGTTCTCTCCTCAGCCAGGCAGTGAACTAGAACCAGCACAAAGTGCATTCTGAAGGATTTTGCTCAGAATTGCTCATTCTGTGTTATATGCACCTGTCACCCCATCGCTAATGGGGCTCTGAGATTCCTCCCACGAAAAACCAGAGCAGAGGAGACACTGGAAACAAACTTGATTGCAGTCTGCAGATGTGTACCATGCCTTCCTGTTTGCATTCATCTACATTGTGGTGGTGTGGATTAGTCTGCTTGTGTCAAAAACCAGCTCAGAGCAAAATTGTTTTCTGCATGGTGAACTCATATCATTCTCTGTTGAGGTATCCTGGGAAGTGCTGTAGATACCACAGTCCAGTACCGATGGAGTCCCCAGCACTGCAAGCTATTTGGAGTATGGAATACGAGTTTGTCCTGTGGCCAGGAGCTTTCCATGCACAGCAAGGACCTCTTACCTTTGCTCTTTTTGTGGGAGGACAAGCCTAGTTAACAACAACCAGCTCTTCTTTAATTTGAACTATTCTGTTTCACTGGAGAATTGCCACATTTTCAAATAAAATGGACTCTTACGTTCACCTTCCTTGCTTTTCTGTATCCAGAGAAGACAGCATGAGAAAACAGAAAGAGAGAATATAAACCTGTTGTTCCTCTGAACCAAATATCTTCAATTATGAAATATCATTGCATTCTTTTCAGTGTTGTCACTAGAATAATTTTATTTCTGTTTTTCACCAAGGAAGTGCCTCTTTGGAAATTTTCCAAGAAGGCTTCTGTAGGTGGAACACCAAGTTGGAACATTATTGTTTCATCAAATTGATGTTCCTTTACCCTAGTAATGGTGTAGAGTAGGGAACTTGCAGTACTGAGGAACACTAGGCTGCCAAATCAAACAGAGCAGTGGTATGCAGTGACCTTAGCTGTCCACATACCTGCTGGGCTAATATTAGGGGAAATTCTCTGTATCTGACAGAGCTGCCACATATAAAAAATGTTTCTGTGGCAAAAGCAGTTTTGACTTGAGCAGCAGTTCCATCTAAATCAAAAACAACAGTAACCACAATAGAGTTCAATTCTACCTCACCAGACTCATACCCTAAGACTACATTTGTTACAGTGAACTTCAGACAGGGGGATTTCTAAAACTGGAAGAAGCAGTTGAGAAAGACCCTTGTATGAAAAATGGGGAAATTAAAATTCTTAGACTCAGCCGGGGGACTGAGTGCATGTCCTGCACAACCCATAAGAAGAGCTGCAGAAGGTATGAGGCTGGACTGTAAAGGAACCAATGGACAAATAAAACAACACACATAGGATTAAGTGGCAGTCTTCAAGAGGTTATTCAAACTGTGCTGGTATGTACCAGAAAATGGAAATCTGAATCTAACACAGCTGAAAGAAACAGCATAAATAAACACAGGTAAGTTCTAAACTTAGAAATGAGACAGCTGAGATGAGGGGCTGAAGAGAACAAGCAAACAAACTGTCTTAAAAAATATGCATGATATAAAAATGTCTTTCCATGTGTTAAAAAGTGAAGCCCAAGAGCAAAATGGCTGGTCTGACTGTTTCCTGGTAAGTCAAGGAATGAACTCAGGTTAATGAAGACACTAAAGGGAAGATGACTTTTCTACCATGTTTACTTTACTTTGTCTTCCTCAGTGAATTCAGTGGTTAGATGGGTTAGTGGGTTGCTCTTTCCAGATACTGAAGATGATGCTCTGTCAGAGTTTGTCCACAAAGGAAGTAGTGAGGCCAAGAGAACATACTCATTTCAGAACAACTGACACAGCAGGTGATGTACTTCTCTATGTCCTGCTATGAAGCTAATATTTACCTCCAAGAGATAATGAGAGAACACTGAGAATCAAAACAAATCATTTCTATTCCTCCATTAGACAGAGGTACAACTGGAGTTATCATGGTCATGAGGTATCATGAAACTTAACAAGTCTCATCTTGAAAAGCATTGAGCTCTTACACTGATACAAAGACACTTATCTAAAAGTGTGTGTGTGTAACTGGAGGGGAACTTCATTAACTTCATATCCATCAGAACATGCACCGATAACTGATTGACATGGGTGGAAAGGAAGTTCCTGTATATGCAGATACTGTTATAAATAACCACTACAGGACTTGGTGAACTCCCTACAGGCTTCTTAGTGTTGTAAGATACAGGATAGTGCAAAAAGAACACTGCTGTTCTAATGCAACTCTGACAAATGCCTGCGGTCTTAGTCTCCTGAGAGAAAACTGGAGATCTGCATCAAGAATATTGGTATCTAAGTGATAGCACTGCGCCTGTCTCCTCACCAAGAGTGAATTTTGAACAGGTATGCAGAACAGACAGCAAAGTATTCTGGGGGCTGACTGAGACACATATACAGTGTACTCTGAAAAACTGTATCTGTACCTGCTGGAGGTCACAGATGAGATTTTAGAACTGCCTGGTCCAAGTTACTTTGCTGTATACCACAGACAGACTAGCTGAATTCTCCGGTAGTCTGTGTGCTTCATGAAAATAAAATTTGACCAGACAAGACGCAGCAAAACTTGTTGGTAGAAAGTGCCAAGAAAGAAGAGATTTAAAATTCCTCCATGCCCATATTTACTCATTGCAGATATACTGACTGCTGACCCCTAACATATGATAAAAGCTCTCCTGATATTCTGATTTAATTAGCACTACATGGCAGACCTCTTTGCAGTGTATCAGTAAGCTCTCCTATCTGCCATGGGCATTACTTTGCCTTTCACAGCAGTTGTGCTGCATCATTCCACTCCCTGTTTGCTGTTTTGCAGTGCTGAGCAGGCAGACATCCAGCAAGACAATTTGCAGCGTGTGGTTTACACGAGGTAACTGTGGCAATGGGCCCTGAAAATACCTGGATAAAGACAGGATTCAAAATTTCATCCAAGAGAAGCCTTTGGGATTTGGAGGTCCAAATCCCATTTGGAGGTCCAAATCCCATTGACCTGAACTTCAATTCCCTGAGGCTTCTTTTAAAATCTCAGCCTAAATTTCAGCCAGACAATACCAGCTAATTACCGTAGGTTTTCTTTCAACACACAGGACTAAGTAATAACAGACTGCAGGGGTGAAAGAAATACATGGCCATGGTGGTCTTCATTTTTCCAGACCCTGTGATGAGATGTCCATGAAGTCTGCAGTTGTTTGGACTGCAGGATCCTCATTTTGTTCTCTAAGCACCACACACTGCATCAGGCCCATTATCACAGGAAGAATGTAGAATGCTTTTGTACTTTCCCCCTGGGTTTTTTTTTTTTCTGAGATTTTCCCAGTTGAAATACTTAAAATTAGACACTAGTTTCTGTGATGCTGCTCTGTTAAGGAAGCAATCATTTTCTGTATATGAAATGAAGTGAGCTGTTGAGCTGTTTCTAGCACTTACTTTAAAATCTGCATGAAAGGGAATTCCCAGCTGAGTTACAGTTTTTCCACCTAAATTAGACCTTCAAGCAGATTCCTCATCCACAGGCAGAGGCTTCACCTCCCAGCAGCCTGACACGAACCAGTAGGCTCAGAACTGGGCACTTGTTTTAAACCAAGCAGTGTTTACCTAATTAAGAGCTCCTCAGTAGTCCCCAGCTAGTTAATTGTGTCATTAGCAGCAGTTTTGACATGAGGAACAACTTGTGTCTGGAGGATCAAGCTGGCTGCTGCTCACGAAGCCCTGTGGAGCATCTCCCCAGGGAGCAGGCAGCCGCCTGCTGCAGTTTGTACAGTGCACATCTGAGTAATTGGTCCCTCGAGGGCCTGCCTGTTCAGCTGCCAGTGGGGATTGTTTTGCCTTGTGAGCAAAAGCCAAGCTCCCATGCCTCCCCTGCCACATGTTAATTCATGGCTCCCATGGACAGGGCGCATGTGAGGGATTAGATGAGGGTGATCGTTACAGCTGTTCTCTTCACCATTTGGCAGCTTATGGAAGCATGAAATTGCCAGATCCGGTCCAAGGAGTGGTAAAACTGGTGTCCTGGCAGCTCCACCAAGTTGAAGCATGTTGGACTACATGCAGGTGCCAAGGGGTTGATATGTCGCAAGGTGACAGAGGTTGTTTTGAGCAGCGCAGAGCATGAATTGTCTGGGATACCCATGTTGATGATACACATGCTGCTGCTGCTGCCTATCCTGAGCTAGTGGGGAAGAGAGTTGCTCTGTCTGGGTAGTCAGAATCCTGCTCCCCTCAGGATCTGGCTGGTACAAAGAATCCTCTCCTTGGAGGCACAACCACCACCCACTCTCCCATCACTTCTTAGAAACACTACATTCAGGCAGCTGTATGTACACACAGCCCTGTGCTTGCAGCCACAATGTGCCTAGGAGACTGAAGGAAGAAGAAAATGGAGCAAGCACACTTTGTGGGACACAGATTAGGAACAAATTCACCCTAAAATTAACAGAGGAGAAGTTTCAAAATCATACACAGAGTAAGGGGAAAAGGGGGAAAAAAAGGAGGAAAAAAAAAAAGGATAACACATCAGCTTCTTGGAACCCAATATTCTTATTTTGTCTACTTTCTTTCCTCTACTGGGATCATTACCTTTGCCAAAACAGAGATAGGATAGGATAGGATAGGATAGGATAGGATAGGATAGGATAGGATAGGATAGGATAGGATAGGATAGGATAGGATAGGAGAGGATAGGATAGGATAGGATAGGATAGGATAGGATAGAATCATAGAATCATAGAATCATAGAATCATAGAATCATAGAATCTATAGAATCAGTCAGGGTTGGAAGGGATGACAAGGATCATCTAGTTCCCACCCTACTGCCATGGGCAGGGACACCCCACACTAGATCAGGCTGCCCAGAGCCTCATCCAGCCTGGGCTTAAACACCTCCAGGGACGGGGCCTCAACCACCTCCCTGGATAACCCATTCCAGGGCTTCACCACTCTCATGGGGAAGAACTTCTTCCTCACATCTAGCCTGAATCTCCCTATTTCCAGCTTCATTCCATTCCCCCTAGTCCTATCACTACCTGAGATCCTGAGAAGTCCCTCCCCAGCCTTCCTGTAGGCCCCCTTCAGATACTGGAAGGCCACAATGAGGTCACCTCGGAGCCTTCTCTTCTCCAGACTGAACAGCCCCAACTCTTTCAGTCTGTCCTCACAGGAGAGGTGCTCCAGCCCTCTGATCATCCTCGTGGCCCTTCTCTGGACACGCTCCAGCACGTCCACATCCCTCCTGTAATAGGGGCTCCAGAACTGGATGCAGTACTCCAGGTGGGATCTCACCAGAGCTGAGTAGAGGGGAAGAATCACCTCCCTTGACCTGCTGGTCACACTTCTCCAGAATAGAATAGAATAGAATAGAATAGAATAGAATAGAATAGAATAGAATAGAATAGAATAGAATAGAATAGAATAGAATAGACCAGGTTGGAAAACACCTCTGCCCACATATTATACCCCCTTTAGTGTAACAGAGAGTTTTGGTATGGAGCACAAGCCCCTTCTTCTAGAAAGTGGGGTCCAAACCACTGTAGTGTTTTTGCCTCCCTCTCTGAGCCACTGAAGCCTGAATGAGTACTTTTTGTGGTTTAAGATCTGGCACAAAAGAGAAGATAAGAGCATTACATCTTACCTCAGGGAGGCATGTAAGAACTGAGGAAGACACGGATGTGTGTATTTTCAAATTAAGGCTGGCATGGGTATAAGGTCTTCCAAGCCTCACATCTGAAGTACACACTGAGCAACACGAAGGAAGTAGCATCAGCTCTCTCTGAAAGCGTTAAGACAAGCAACATCTGGACAGATGAAAAGCACATCAGTTAGTTACTGTGCATATAGTGGAATGATTTATAGGCATGTTAAACCACAATGTGTTTTCATAATTATTTGGGAACATGAGGGAAGGGAAAGATGAAGAAGGGAAGGTTTTGTCTTCTTTAAATCAATCTATCTATTAGAAGTTTAAAAGGCAGCATTCATTTATCATCATTAATAGACCAATAGGCATAATAATCCCTCCCATCCTGCAAGTTGTGGTTTTAATGATGTCCCTGTGACATTACATAGAAAATAATATTTTTTGATGACTGCTACATTCTATGAAAAATTAAATCAAACCATTCCTTTGGCCTCTAAAACTATTCTGTATACTTATACAAAAGATGTTCTCATCTCTTGATACATGAGCCAAAAGTCAGGGAAAAAAAAAAAGGGGTTTTGCAAATATTTTCCAGAAAGCAAGGGCTGTACATAAGCAGACTAACATGGGGATTAATAATGTTTTCCTTCAAAGTGGTAAAACCAAGTAGATTAGTTGGCTTTTTGAGTTCAAAGCCACGCTAAGCAAAACAGACACTGGACAACGCAGGCAAAGCTGTCCAGTTTGCAGACACAACAGGATTTCTATGGCCTGGAACCTGGGAAAACCTTCAGAGCAACTCCAACGTTAAGTAATTTACAACAAAAGAGAAATAAGTGGAAAGACCCATAAGCTTCAGTTAAGTCCAGGATTGAAGTAATTTGAAGAAACTCTCGCACAGTTTCCATGGAAGACTGTCTAGCAGGAACAAAGCATTTTTATATATACAAATTGGTGGAGGGTTGTACATATTTAAGAAAGCAAGTAGCTTTTACTGTGATAATGTTGGCATCTATAGAAAACCCCTTGCACAAATTGAAACATGACCAAACAATTCACAACACAGATTGATTTAATTTTCATTCTCAGTTTAATGTCAACTTCCTATTTTCCACAGATGTAAACAGAGATCTGAAAATCTTGAAAACAAGAGAAGAAACAGAACACTGAAACCAGAGGGGACAAATCAGGAAGTGGCCAAAATGCTGTTCAGTCTGTGGATATTAGCAAAAAAGGGAAAAAAAAGAAAATTAGAATGCCTCTTGGAGTGACTGCACATCATTAAATATTAGAGGGGCTATAGCAATGGCTGAGTGATGTTTCCCAACTCAAACATAATGGATTGCTGTTTCTCGTCGTACAAGAAATAAAGTCCCCACAGGAAGGTAAACTTGAGTTCCTCTGGGCAGGATATGTTGAAAATCCTTGTTCTGTTGAAACAGTGTGTTTGGTAATCTTAAAATCCCAAGGAAGGGTTTAATATAAACGTGGGAGCCATGGGGATTGAGGTCGGCTGCCTGCACACTCCAGCATCAAATGTGTAAGGAAGACTTTCTGCTGAGTCAAATGGGCTCTGCTTCAAGCAGGGACATGCAACAGACATGCCAATCTAAGCAGTTGCTCTGCTCTGCAACTGAGAGGACTCTCCTTGCACAATACTGGAGCCTGGGAAAAGGATGACCACCGACATTTTACTGCCTGTCTTTTCAAGTCTTTTGTTTGCTGAGGGGGAATCAGCGCTGGCTCTTGGCTTCTCGGGCAGTAGTGAGTAAAGCTCTTCCATCTCCATCACAGCCGCCTCTGCGCCAGCAATGCCAGCCCTACGCAGCTAAGCCCAGGGGATGGATTATCTCAGTGAAGGGAGGATAGGCTTGTTGAATAGCTAGCTTCATGGCTTCTTCCCTGCAAACTAGGGACAGGACTCAAATCCAGAGCTCCCCTTGCCTAATCATGCAACTTCCTCTCCATGGACTAGGCTTTAGGAGAAAGTCTCTTTACTAGAGACTAAGTGCTTTTGAGAGGGAGGATGGATGGAGAGAGCAGTGGCAAGATGGCAGGGAGAAAGGAAAGAGAAATAATACAAATTAAAAAGAAACCAGGGAGCAACAATATGCTCTTGGTCACAAAAGATTCACGCTCTAGCTGCTGTTTTGACCCATGATGAACCAGGTATCACCTTGTACCTCCCACAGGCCACAGGAGGGTGCACCACCTGCCCAGGAAGTCAGCCCTGTGAAACAACCTTGCATCTAAGTGTCTATCCTAGCTCTGGGAGGTCTTCTTCCAGGTAAAGCCTGATCGGAGCTGGTACATTAGTGACACAAGATGAGCTTATGCAACCAAATACCGCTTGCCCTCAAAGTGGAAGAGCTTCTCATCAGTATGTTCCCATTTGTTCCCCATCCAGGAACATGCTGTGCTGGAGTACATCCACTAAAAGCAAGAAGAGCTGCTTTGCACAGGCAGCAGCTTTGAGTCCTTTTTGTTTTGCTGGTGTCCCGCTTCTTGCTATCAGTGGAGAGAAAAGGCCATAGTACTATGTGTTGGAGATGAAAGCTGGTAGCATAAGGAGAAAAACGTTAGGCCCAAGGCACTCCTTTGTACATCAGAGACACTCACCTCCCTTCTGACTGACCTGTCCCAGTACCTGCAGAAGGCATTTCAGACATTCCCTTCACTGCAAAACTTGAGAGGTTTTTATAGAACTACACTGCAAATCTTTGTTTACTTATTGTCAGCACAGAAGCTTTGCTATTTCACGCTAAAGAAAAACTGCACATACAGCAGTAGCAGGTCCCTTCAAAGATGTGACATCAAAAGTGCTTTTCAGTTCAGCCCAAGAGAAGGCTGCCTAAGATACATGAATGTCTTCTCTTCCATCAGACACTGGCATGTAACAGGACAAAAAGAAAATCTCTTTTACAGTCTGCGCTATAGAAACTTCCTCACCTAAGTGCTTCATTAGGGATTAAAGACATCTTCATCTCTTCTTGCCAGTATAGGATTTTACAATGATATTTTCTTGGTTTTAGAACTATTTCACTCTTTCTGTTATGACACATGAAAATCTCCCACAGAAAACTAAAGGAAGCTGACTAATTATTCCTGGGAAAGAGTGAAAGTGATTACGGAGACCATAACGTTTTTCCTCTCATTTATTTCATCTGTAATCACCTTCCATCATCACTAACAATGTGTAAAAATTACTCATGCTCTCTCTTTAATGACTGGGAATCACCTCTAATAACCAATTAAAAAATACCGAATAATGAGGGAGGCACAAGAGATTTTTCTTGTTTAGCACCTGGCCCTCAGCCATCATGAATCACTGGAGCCAGCCTGATACAGCTGGAGCCCAAATGTTGCCTGAGCTGCAGAAGCATCTGCACGGCACCAGCACCATCCACAAGGTGCTGGTGTTGTGGCAGTGGAGTTGTGCGTGGGTGTAGTAGGCTCGTAATCAGGCTCTACAAACCTTCTAGGTGGCAGGAAAAGCAGCTGGCTTCCCAAAATGGGCAGCACAGTGGTTTGTGTGTTTTGTGTTTGTCCTCACCAAGGGAGAGACTTAGTGTTTCACCTCAGACCAGGACTGCCGCATCACCTTAGGCAGCACTGAGCAGCAACTGTGAGGAATGAGCAGTTATAAAACTGTGGCTGACCTGGCCAGCCTGGTGGGGAGGAGGAGAAGAAACCACCTCTTCAGGAACCGGACACACTCTGAAGTGATCGCATGACTCACCTCCACTGAACTTCGTTTA
The DNA here is from genome assembly GCA_033816785.1 of Picus viridis. Classification (NCBI taxonomy): domain Eukaryota; kingdom Metazoa; phylum Chordata; class Aves; order Piciformes; family Picidae; genus Picus; species Picus viridis. The sequence goes on from CM066570.1 coordinate 14,123,900, forward strand.
CTGGCATGGGTCATCAGCTTCCTGAAGCTGAAGGGTAATGTTACACTTTAAGCCTGAGCTCAAAACTTTCAAGGCCAACTTGTGTTGACTAGAACATTTCAAGATCCCAGTGCCTCTGCTATTATTTCAAGCAGTAAACAGCTGTTCCCACTTGCACTTCTCATCAACGGAAAAAACCCACCCTCCTCTTACAAATCCCACTGCAAAATGAGAGCACGCAGCCATGGGTGCCAGCATGCATGCCTTTCAGTGCAGACACATACTGACCCAACTGGCAGCCTTGCCCACCCGGCCTGCTGCCACGCAGGGAGCATCACTGGTGTTGCTGGAAATGTCTGTGTGTATTTGAGGTGAAGACAGGTTTTCCTTTCCTGTCTGCCCCCACTTTCTCTGCAAGGACTGCTGACTAGATCATTGCCACCCCAGTGCAGTGATAACCACTGTGGGAGTGGTGGTTAAACCTGCAAGACTTGGACAGACTGGAGAGCTGGGCAGAGAAGAACCTAATGAGCTTCAACAAGCATAAGTACAGAGTCCTGCAGCTGGGAAGGAATAATAAACTGCACCAGTATGGGTTAGGAGGTGATCTGCTGGAGAGCAGCCCTGTAAAGAAGGACCTGGGAGTCCTGGTGGATACCAAGTTATCCATGGGTCAGCAATGTGCCCTTGTGGCCAAGAAGGTCAATGTGATACTGGGGTGCATTAAGAGGAGTGTGTCCAGCAGATCGAGGGAGGTTCTCCTCCCCCTCTACTCTGCCCTGGTGAGATGTCACCTGGAATATTGAGCCCAGTTTTGGGCTCCCCAGTTCAAGCAGGACAGTGATCTGCTGGAGAGAGTCCAATGGAGAGATGCGAGGATGATTAAGGGACTAGAGCATTGCTTTATGAGCGGAGGCTGAGAGACCTTTTTAGTCTGGAGAAGACTGAGAGGGGATTTGATAAATGTTAATAAATGTCTGAGGGCTGGGTGTCAGGAAGAAGGGGACAGGCTCTTCTCCATTGCACCCTGTGATAGAACAAGGAGCAATGGATATAAACTACGGCACAGGAGGTTCCACCTCAACATGAGGAGGAAGTTCTTCACTGTGAGGGTCACAGAGCACTGTAACAGGCTGCCCAGGGAGGTTGTGAAGTCTCCTTCTTTGGAGACTTTGAAGACCCATCTGGATGCATTCCTTGCGACCTGTACTAGATTCTGTGGTCCTGTTCTGGCACTGGTGTTGGAATCAATGACCTTAGGAGGTCCCTTCCAACCCCTAACATCCTGTGATCCTGTGATTGGCTCAGAAGGGTAGGAATCAAAGGCAAAGCAGGAAGTGGCTTGAGGGAGGGAGATGAGCTGTTGAAGCTGTGTGTGTCTGCAAGGCAGGCTGAGTTTCAGGGCTGAGGCATTGCTGCTGCTGTGTTGATACTGTCAGTGAACAAAGAGGCAGAAACCAAGCCCCAGGGACCAGCCCCAGGTTCCTTACACAGCCTCAGTAAAATGAGTGGTGAGCACCACAATGAAAACCCACCCTGGCTGCAGCTATTAGTCAGAAACTCAGATGCACTGAACTTGCCCACACATTATGGGAAAAACATTAGCTCTTTTAAAGTCAGCAAGGGAAGGCTGGGGAGAACAGGTGCAAGGTGGAGGAGGAGAAGATAAAAATGTCACTCTGCACCTGTTTTCCCCTTCTTTTTCTTTTTACTGAAATACAACAATTTATCACCGGATGCTCAACATAACAGCAATACTCTTGCCTCTTCAGTATTTTGCAGTGATTGCCTATGTTAGTAATGGCTACAATATCCAAGCAGACCCATAATGAGGTAAAAACAAAAACAGAGAGACAGTAAGAAAACCAGTGAGGCTACAGAGTTTAAACACAGTCAAACCTCAACACTGAAATACAGAAGTAGTGCAAACCTTTCTCTTTTTTTAAGATGTAGGAACAAAGCCAACTTTGGACCAATGGCTGGGAACACTTTGGAAGAGCGTTGCCAAAATGGGAAATGGGAGATGGGCAGCAAAGAGCTTTCAGCCTGCCTTTAGAAGAAACCAAACAGGATAAGTGAGGCATAAATTTCCCACCTGCTGGACACCTGTCTATGGAAAAAGTGATTTTTTCCTGGGCTCTGGCAGCAAGTCTGGGGCTGTGCACCACAGGAGACAAGTAGATGACTTCATCAGCAGAATTCATCAACTTTTCCCTTTCAGTGAAGAACAGCCTAAACCCTGAAAGACAGATAGTTAAAGTAAGGTTATGCTTTTTTCCTAAGTAATGATAAGACATGTGGGAAATAAATATTGCCTTCACAATTAGCATCTGCACCAATCATTGACAAACCAGCAACAAGAACAATGCTTTGACAGTAGTTGAAAAGCATGGGCAGAAGCACATGTAGAATTGCACTGAAAGGCATAGAAAGCAAGTAGTGCTTTTGAATGCATAATGTCTGACTATTCACAGCATGAAGGAACTACACTGAGGGAAGTGAGGGCTAAATCACTTCACTGGAATAAATCTGGAACATAGAATTGCTGGAAGACCATCACAAAAGTGTCACTCATGCTCTTAATAAAATATCAGAGAGGTATAGTAGGTCAAGCTTTTCCGACGACATTTTCCACCCAGGTCAATGGGGAATCCAGATGTCAAACTTGGTGGAAAAACAGAGTAATGCATTCAAATAGCACCTGAATGGGGAAAAAAGTACAGAAGCACCCCACTGCTGGACCAGGACTAAGCCTGGAGTCACCTACCAAATTGCCAGTTAGTAACCCTGAAAAAGTTTCAGTCAGCTACACCAACTTGTTTCACAGCTTTCTATTTCTGGCTGCAGCATTTGTAACCAGCTCTTCCCACGAAGTCTGAGAAGCCTTTTATTTATTTACCTTATTTCACTCAGGGAAAAGGAGTGTCACTTTTCTGCTCAGCTTTAGCAGGGATGTACTGAACTGAAATGAGAGCAGCAACTTGACGGAAAGAAATTAATTTCTTTGAAATAAAGAGCATATTGTTAAGGAATTATTTTGATTGTATTGTTAAGGAATTATTTTGATTGTATTGCTAAGCCTAAAGAGTTTGCAATTAGACAGTGAGTTGCGTGTCAAAATAAAAACAATTAGGTTTTATGACAGTGACCCATATATATACACACACAAAAGCCTATATCACAGCTGAAATAGGGCTGTCAATTTTGCCCAGGGTCACATTTGCTGTGTGCCAGCCTCATGATGACCAGTGTTGATTCTAGTCTCTTTGACTGAAAGCGATTCAGTGAGGTATGGCTTTAAGTTTGTGTCAGCTAGTTAGAAGGTATCACACTGCTTCAAAACAGCAGACTGGGGCACTATTATTAGCAAAAGACAGGATATAGGAATACTTTTTTTATCCTCTGTTCAGTTAAAAAAAAAAGGCATAAGCAGTCTCAGTGCAAAAAGGGGGCTGTGCAAACAGGGGGCATTCACCCCTCCTTCCCAAGCACCACTATTTGGCTGTTCATGAGTCCTGACTCAGAGGAACAGCGGCTCACATGGATAAAACCATTGATAATATGCATGATCACAGGCAGGACACTAGCATGACAGTCACTTTGTAGGAGCCTCGCTTTTCTTCTGCTCTTTTTCACATCTGCACAGGCTGTGAGGTTGCTGTGCAGATACTGTGCACACATGTAGCACAATCAGGTCTGATCTCTACTGCCTGCATACATATCAGCCTTTTAGGTCCAAGGTAGCAGTGTGTTTTTAAGTAAATTTCTCAGTTGCTTTTACTTATTGCACATTGTTTCATGGGACTGTTTTAACACATCCAAACTGGACTCTTTTCAGAGGAAACCGGCCTAGAAGCTATACCTCAGGTGTGCACCAAATGTGCCCTAATTCCTGGTGGGTCATGAGAGGCTGAACCCTGGATAGGTGCTGCAGACAGCTTTATACCACATGCACAATGAGGGTGCTTGGTCCTGAGAACCAAACCCAATTTAGTTCAAAGTAACCCCCCAAACTGCACATTGTGGATATGTGACTCAGCACCAAATGCTTTATCTACTGATACGCTCCTGCCGTACCAAATGACTTGTTAGTATAAACATAGCAACAGATGTCTCCAGACACCACTGTGGCTTGCCAACACAGCAAAAGCAGACCCAGTGTTAAAAGGAGAAAAACATATTTTGAAGTGTATGAAATTTAAATCCTTTAGTGAGTGGTCCAGTATTTTTCACACCAAGTCTCAGATTTTGAGTGCAGAGGTGGAGAGGAGCAATAAGCAGCTGTGCCTATTATATTAAATTGAAAGGTCATTGCTGTGAGTACAAGTGCTTTATAGGAGGGGGAGGTGAATCAACTAATTTTCCTCTCTATATATGTACATATCAGCACATATGGTCAAAGCCTACTTTGTGAAAATAGGCACAATTCACTCTGGTCATAACTAGAGTCAGAGTCCAGTGATTGTAATGGGGTAAGAAGAACTTTTTTTGCCCTATTTTACTTCAAAAATTCTCACTCTGGAGGCTTGCTGACCACTGCAGAGACCAAAGACTGCATTAGCACTCACTTTCACTATCTTCCAGCCCCACCAACAAACAACCACAGTTTTGGTTTCCAGAAAGCAGAATTATCCTTGAATATGCTACAGCATTTTTTCAGATACAGTCCTCAGGATTCACCTATATGCTGAGTCAGCTGCCACTCCAGAAGTGTGCTAAAGAGTGCAGCCAGCAGGTCAAAGAAGGTTCTCCTCCCCCTCCACTCTGCCCTGGTGAGGTTGCGCCTTGAGTATTGTGCCTAGTTCTGGGCTCCCCAGTTCAAGAATGGCAGGGAACTACCAGAGACAGTCCAGCAAAGGGCCATGAGGATGATTAGGGGACTGGAATGTCTGTCTTATGAGGAGAGGCTGAGAGACCCAGGGCTCTTTAGCCTGGAAAAGAAAAGGCTTAGATGGGATCCTGTAAATACATACAAATATTTAAAGGATGGAGGTCATGAGAATGGGGCTGGGCTCTTCTCAGTGGTGGCCAGTGATAGGACAAGGGGAGATAGGTGCAAACTATAACACAGAAGGTTTCATTTGAACTTAAGGAGAAACTTCTTTAGAGTGAGGATGATGGAGCACTGGAACAGGTCACCTGGTAAGATTGTAGAGTATCCTTCTCTGGAGACTTTAAAACCTGCCTGGCCGTGTTCTTGTTCAGCCTGGCTTAGGTGTATCTTCATTAGCAGGGTGGTTGGACTAAATGACCTCCAGAGGTCCTTTCTAATCCCTACCATTCTATGATTCTATCATCCTACAATCCTACCTTTGTGAAAGAGGTCCTAAGCTTCTGAGCCCACTGAGGGTCTGTATCTGTGAGCTTAAACTCTATTTGTAAATTTACAGCCTCTATGCTTTTCAGCCCTAGGAATAGTCATGTATTTGTTTGTGGCCAAATGGATTACATGCATGCATGAGGAGGGAGAAGGAAGGTGCTGCAGAACCTCCTCTGTTCCTCCCATTTGTGATGACCAGCACAGCATACATTCCAATGTTATATGATGCATCTTGAGATATATGTTTCCCCACCCATTTCATTCAGATCTGTGCTGCCTGTGCCCCTGAGGAAGGTTTGTTTTTAATTTGGATCTCCCACCATGATGACCTTTTCTTCAAAGCGTCTGAAGACATTTTTGTTCTATCCCATTTCCAGTTCTCATTAATAGTTCTTAACTTACAAAGCATCTTTCATCCTTCTAAAACACTTTTGGCAGCAGGTCACAGAAACTAAGGCAAAGGACTAGGAGAAAGAGGAAACATGCATTATTGATTTGTTATATTAAACACAGTTGGTTTAGAACAGGTAAAGACAGTTAGCTTGAATTGATCAGTACACTCTTCATCAAACACATAAGTAACTCTCAGGTTATCCTGAAGTTGTAGCTGCTCAAATTTTGATCTCAAGTTTCCAGTCTGTTGGATAGGATTATTTGACAACAATTATTTCTCAGCTTTTTCCTGCAAGATATTTAGAGATCCCATCCTTCCCTTTGATGCAGAGGACAAAACATGTAATGAAAGAAAAGAAAAAGGAAAGCCTGAAGCCATAGCTGGCATTGCGGGTATCAGAGGAACAGAGAGGGTAATGTTTTCTTTTAACTTCAGAAACTGATATTCTTTGCTTTAAAAAAGGTTATTAGAGGCTGAAATCTCTTTGACAAGAGTTCCAGAAATCTCTTGCAAACAATGATGATCTGTAAGAAGATAAGGTGAGTTTAAATAGGTGGAAACTGTCCTTTTATTACTAGAGCTCGCCTTATATTCCAACTTGCAATATCATCAGGTTCTAATACAAACCACATGAGATCCGCATCTGGAAGTTTTAGGTCAGTGCTTTGAAGACTATGAAAAGCTTCCCCTTACTATTTAAAATATTTACACTGACAGTCACTAAGCACAACAGGCCTTGTGTTCCCAAGGAACATCAATTTGCATAGAGCTGTGTAGCCAGAAAATACAGCACAAAACCAGCATGGGGAGAGGCTGGAGTTGTATGCCCTGAAGCTGGGAGCAGAGCTGTGTTTTACTGAGCTGTGTTTGGCCAAGGATGCCCTAAGAGCAAAGATACACAGTGAGAGGAGGGAAGCCTGTGGCCTGAGTTCATGATCCTGAGCCCTAAGCTTAAGTAGAGCCCATTCACAACCCATTGACATTGGAATCTCCAACAGGAACTAGAGAAAAATAGAGGGGATTATCTGAGGCCAGATCTGCACATTTAAGGCCTTATTTCTGACCAGTTGGCTACCTGAAGTACATCTACTCCCTTGTGGGCTGAGGGCTCACCATTCAGGGGAAGAATTACAACAAAGCACATGGTGCTTACACTACAGTGCTCCAAATGTGCAGCCCAGCACAAGAGGATTTGCTCCCTTCCATCAGAATAATGGGCCAGAAATGTTTCTGCTACAGCTTCTGCTGAGAAAAAGATATCTCCATAGCACATGTGGTGATGATGCACTGCTCTGAATGAATGTTTTCACACATTGAAAATGAATATTACTGAAATTGTTTTCCAGGGTTTGGACTGTTCTCTGTAGATCATTGTTTTGAATATTGGTCATATCATCTGATTACTGTGGTTAAAGATTCTGTATTTTGTGGTTATAATTGGGGTAGGCTCAGTAGCTATGTACTGTGGATTCTGTGGTTAAGCTGTGCTATCTATGTTGGCAGTAATTTTTGCTGTAACACTTGCTCCTTTCCTGCCACACACCTACCCCAAACGGTGCTGAAATCCTTCTAGAGATGCAACTCAGGATTTGATAAAGGCCTTATTTCCTTTCTCCTTTCTGCTAATGGAGTAGAGGTGCCATTGCCAGGGCTGGCGTGTCCTTGCTAGAATTGAATGCCACAGTCAGCTGTGTAGAGCCAGACCTTTGATCACCCTGGCAGCTCTCCATGAACCAGAGGACCTCAGCTGCTGAAGAGCATCAAAAGCCCATTCCACACCAGATATATTTTTATTGCAGAGAGTTTGGCAATGCCTGGTGAACCAAATGAAATAGGTGAAATCTGAACCCAAGTTGTTTAGATACTAACCTTCCCCTGTACTCAGCACTGGTGAGGCCTCACCTCAAGTACTGTGTGCAGTTCTGAGCCCCTCACTTCAGGAAGGATATTGAGGTGCTAGAGAGGGACCAGAAGAGAGCAACAAGACTGGTGAGGGGGCTGGAGGGAAAGTCATATGAGGAAAGACTGAGAGAGCTGGGGTTGCTCAGCCTGGAGAAAAGGAGGCTTATCACCCTCTGCAATAACCTAAAAGGAAGTTGTAGTCAGGTGGAGGTCAGGCTCTTCTCCCAGGCAACTAGTGACAGGATGAGAGGACTTGGTATGAAGCTGCACCAGGGAAGGTTTAGGTTAGATATTAGGAAGTACTTCCTCACAGAAAGGCTGATTAGGCACTGGAATGGACTGCCGACGGAGGTGGGGGAGTTGCCATCACTGGAGGTCTTTAAGAAAAGATTGGATGTGGTGCTGGGTGGCATGGTTTTGATGATGTCATGGTGTTAGGTCATTGGCTGGACTTGATGATCTCAGAGGTCTTTTCCAGCCTCAATAATCCTGTGATTTGTGAATTGGCACAGTCAAGTCCTAGGTTTTTGCAAATGGGCTGTTAGATGTGAGTGTATACTCATATGCTTTTTAAAAATAGTTGCTGTTGGACTAGTCAATAGTTTTATATCCCTTACCAGCTGGGAAAAATACAGTTCTGAAGTGAATTGTTATCTTCTCATATATAGTAGTTTAAGGCTCATCATCCTGAAAACTCCAATATTTGTGCAGCATGAATCTGCTAACATCAGTTAAAAGCAACCCAAGAACTTTTGAAGTTGCTTGGCTTTTGAAAGAACTTTCCTCAATTAAGAGTTTTCCCAGAGAGAACACTCTCAGATCATTGTTTATCCATCTATCCTGAGCAAATAAGAGATGCCTATTTATAGCTCACAACTGTCTTGAATTCCTTACCTCACCAAGATACTTGTCAGAACTAAGTCTTTCTAAATCGTCTCCCACGTCAAAACTTGGTGATTGTCTTGAAATTGTTACAGTGCAGGCTCTTTGTTGGTGCACAGATCAGTTGCTAAGGTGTTGAAAACAGAGTGGTTTCATAAGTGCTGCATAACCAAGGAAAAATTGATTCCAGTGATGAATATCAGATGCATCGATAGCACCCAGACTGGTGCTTGCATAGCAAGTGCTCATGTACTGTTTCAGGTGCATGTGGGTACATTGCAAAAGAGCCTGAAGACTTGGTGCCATGGGTGAAGTGGAAGAGTTTGGAAAGCACATGACTCTTGAAATACTCATTAATTTCCCCTATCACTTTGTTGCCAGGCGGTAATGCTCACAGAAGTGTCAGAGGACCTTTGGCAAACAAAAAGAAGCCATTGTCTCTTTACTTCATTGCTTGTCTGTGCTCCTTATTGGATGCCTTTGCCATAACATTTCTTTTTCAGGTTTAATGCGCTGAGAAGATAACATTAATTAAACTGAAGAGATCCTTTAAAAGGTGATTTAAAGATGTTGAAGAAAAAACTGGAAGTAGATAGACCTTTTTAGAACCTGGCTTAGAACCAGGAAAACTGCAGTCATGATTTTACCACTGCATTTAAATCATGAAAGGAATCCCCACACAGTGTTTGTACCCGCTGAACTACAGCCAGATTTTGAAGAAAAGAAAAAAAGGGGGGGAAAAAAGGTTTTCATTAGGAGGTGTAGCTTCATTTACTACAGTAGAGAGACTGCGAATCTTCTGGGGAAGCGTCTGGGTGTCTGGCTAGGTTTGCAGAGAGCTCAGAAGAGCAAACACTCAATTCTGATGTAGTTGCTGCCACATGAACATCATAACCATCAGAGCAAGGAGTGGCAAAATGCCTTTCTTCTCATTTGTGGCACCCCAGGATTGGGAAAGGGGAAGGATGAGAAGAAAGAGCTTTGTTTTCAACATTGTTTTGTTTGTGCCTATCAAAAGAACTGCAAGTTTTAGATGAAACACACCTGATAAGTATTTGATCTTCTGAAGCCTCAGAAGTTGCTGCTATTGAATCCCTCCATTTGGTGACAAGGTGTGCTTGTAGAAGGGTAGCCTGGTTTTGTGTTTGGATTTTCAGCTTCACCAGGCAACAATAGAACAGAGTGCATTTAATTGCAGATTTGCATTTAAGAAAGGGATATGCAACGTAAGGAGTATCTTCAGAAGCAGAGAGTGGATGGAGTGTAATGCTTGCTGTCCGGGACACTGTCCTCTGACACATCAAAGCCTTCGCCTCAGTACTTTTATTTTCTTATGCTGACATCTCAGGTCAGCAATTGCACTTTGTTGCTGTTCTTCACAAGTCAAACAATGCACCTATTATGTTTTTGCAGGAGATAGGATAATTATCTCAACTGCCAGGTGCGAAGAGTGAACTTTCCTAGGCCAAACTGCAGTGGTGGTAAAACAGCCAAAGTCATTTAAGGCTTTTGCTGTCTCACTGCCAAACTTTGGCTTCCCAGCTCTTGCCAAGCTTTTGCCAGCTTGGCAAAACATTTATGCGCCTGCTCAACTTTGAAATTACGAGTGATCATTCTCAGTTTGGGCAGGTTGCCTCACTTTCCTAAGCACCACCACACACAGGCTTGCTTGAATCACAGCAGAGTAGACCATTTACATAGCACTATTCTGCCCTTTGTTCCTTTTAAAGGTAGGGAACCATAGCACAGGGAGAGATGAGGGCTGTGCGTAGGCTGTAAGCACAGTTGCGTGGGGTAGGTACACCCAAGGTAAAGGTAAATTGGTTAGCAGGATTAAGTGCAGCAGCTGGCAGGGTGTTGCTGGCTACTCTGCACAGAAACATTCAGGTTGGTAAAGACCCTCGGGATCACCAAGTCCAACTGATAACCCTACTGTACAAAACTCACCCTTAAACCATATCCCCAAGCACCACATCCAAACCACCCTCAAACACATCCAGGGGTGGTGACTCAACCACCTCCCTGGGCAGCCCATTCCAAAGCCTGACCACTCTTGTGAAAAATTTCCTCCTAATGTCCAGTCTAAACCTGCCTAGTCGTAGCTTGAGGCCATTCCCTCTTGTTCTATAACTAGTCATCTTTGAGAAGGGACCAGCAACATCCTCTCTACAATGTCCTTTTAGATAGTTGTAGAGAGCAATGAGGTCTCCTCTCAGCCTCCTCTTCTCCAAACTGAACAGCCCCAGCTCCCTTTTTGGGCTGGGTTGGCAGCCCTGTTGCAACGGCAGTGCATCAGCCCACCAACTGTCCACAGCCAGCCCAGGGAAGCACCTAGTAGCAGATCAGTTTTCATTTTGAGTAGGGAGCTTCATTTTAAAGCAAAAGAAGATGGCTGAGGCTCCAAGTCTGGGCTCTATCTGAACACTTTTCATGTGGCCCCTGGCTGAGAGGATTAGTCTGCATCCACAAAGACAGTCCGAGACCAGTTCCACGATACAGCTGTTCCCTGCTGTATTCCCAAGCATTTTCTAGTGTTATCTTTCCCCAGCATTATTCTTAACCAGATAAAAACAGAGACACGCCTTTCCAAACTGAAGCACTTCTCAATCACTGTACTTATCAATAAGGAAATAGGGTAATCATGGCTCTTTTAATAAGCTTTCTCTTCTTCAGACCATCACATGTTGTTTCACAGAGATATTAGCACAACATGATGTATAGCAGGCATCCTAAGCCAGGACACTGCCTGACTATTGATGGTCCCTGCTAAGCAGGAGCTGGGCAAGGGAGCTGCCGGTGGCCACCTAGCTGCAGTAACCCTCCAGGAGACCACAAACCAGCCTGAATGTTGGCCACCACCCACTGACGGATGCTACCACGACCCAGTGTGACCCTTCCCTCCATAAGACTTATGAGCCCAGTGATGTTTTCTGAGCCCATTGTGGTTCCTGATGTCTGCTCAACTCCCTAACATGGTACCAGCTCTGTTCCCAGCTCCTGCCTTGCATAGTAGGCCTCCCACTTTTCTCTCCCATCTACTTCACAATGTGATTTGCTCTTGATTCTCCTCTGGTCCTCATTCTGTCCTCAGTTGCCTCTTCCATTGTGATTGACACCCTCTGGTACAACACAGGTTTCAGAAATAATAATAATAATTAAAAAAAAAAAAATCAGAAAAAAATGTGACCCATCACTGCTGCCCATAAGAGAGTTTCTGTATGGAACTACCACAAAGATTAACAAAGACTGGAAAGCAGTGCTCAGTGACTGAGGAGATGCATATCCTGCAGCAGCCAGGGCACAATGAAGGGGACATTTGCTAGTGGACAAGGTGGTTTTTTTAGCTATTTCTGCAGATGCTGCCTGCCACATCTCAGGATGCTGTTGCTTCTAAAAGACGCCATATAATTTAAGAAGGGCCATGGTGCTGAATTACTGAAAACCTTGTTTAAATACCTCAGGAGATGTCTGTGAAATGGCAACAAACTGCAGCAGCTGGTGGCTTGTCAAGCCAACAAAAACAATCTGAGTGACAGTGCACCAATATTTTTAAACTCTAATCTCCTCTGTCTCTGTAATTCTGGACAAAGCAGTGATAGACAGGATGGTGTAAGGACTAACTTTTGTCCCAGTTCTCAGGCATTTACTATTGCATTAAAAAAGAAAAACACAAAGGAAAAAACTGTTTTACCAACAAACTATTTTTGAAATATGAGACTGAACTCTGAGGCCAGAGTGTCTGTATTTATTTTGGAGCATTGAAAACAGTGTTTAGAGTTACATACAATTGTTTTACTGAATTTACTGAAAACCTAGAACGAATTCAAACATACACTTAAAATCACCTCTATTCATGACAAAACTGAAACAATTAGCTGGACACGAGTGAGATGTAAACACACATTAAATGCTTCCCTGAACCTCCACTGACTTTTTGACTTCTGTTTTTGCATGATCCATAAATAATTTCACTATTGACAAAATAGCCAAAACCTTTGAGAGATGTTCCCATAAAGAAAATCCAAGATGAGGTTTCCTTTGTTTCATGATCCCACTTCACACTGCAGCAAGACACACTTGTGCCTTCTTTTATTTCCTTTTCCTGTCCCTCTTTGGGAGCAACATTTACACTCGAAGCACCTGATAGTCACCCTGCCCCACAGCTACTTACAAATGTATCTCCAGTCTTTGACCTATTGAAAATTACTCTGGCAACATATTCAACATCAAAATACACACAAATACAGGCACAAATACAGGCTGGGCAGTGACTGGTTGGAAAGCAGCCCGGAGGAGAGAGACTTGAGGGGGCTGGTGGACGAGAAGCTCAACATGAGCTCTCAGTGTGCACTTGCAGCCTGGAAAGCCAATCTGATCCTGGGCTGCATCATGAGAAGTGTGGCCAGCAGGTCAAGGGAGGTGATTCTGCCCCTCTACTCAGCTCTGGTGAGACCCCACCTGGAGTACTGCTTCCAGTTCTGGAGCCCCTGTTACAAGAGGGATATGGACGTGCTGGAGCGTGTCCAGAGAAGGGCCACGAGGATGATCAGAGGGCTGGAGCACCTCTCCTATGAGGACAGACTGAAAGAGTTGGGGCTGTTCAGTCTGGAGAAGAGAAGGCTCCGAGGTGACCTCATTGTGGCCTTCCAGTGTCTGAAGGGGGCCTACAGGAAGGCTGGGGAGGGACTTCTCAGGATCTCAGGTAGTGCTAGGACTAGAGGGAATGGAATGAAGCTGGAAAAAGGGAGATTCAGGCTAGATGTGAGGAGGAGGTTCTTCCCCATGAGAGTGGTGAAGCCCTGGAATGGGTTATCCAGGGAGGTGGTTGAGGCCCCGTCCCTGGAGGTGTTTAAGACCAGGCTGAATGAGGCTTGGGCCAGCCTGATGTAATGCGGGGTGTCCCTGCCCATGGCAGGGGGGTTGGAACTAGATGATCCTCGTGGTCCCTTCCAACCCTGACTCATACTATGAAAAGCAGCAGCCATATATGATGGGGCTCTGGGATAAACGTGGTGAAGGCCAGCAAAATCTTAAGTCTTTGAACAGATAGACAAGTGTTCTTTATCTCTTCCAAGTGGGTTTTGGGGAGGGGGGTGGGGCACCTTTTGTTTAAATACAATTTCACTGTGCTCTTCTTTTGGCTGTAAGAAAGCTCACCGAATTTATTTAAGGTAAGAAAACAGGTCTGCAATTCTCCAAGTGGTTTTTTTTTCCAAAAGGCATGCGCAGGAAATCTCTTCTCTCCATCACCTACACAAACATGAAACAAGAAAAACATAAGCACTATTTTAACAAACTCATGGGAAAACTTTAAATAAAGCTGAGATGAGGCCAGGTGGACCAAAAGAAAGTGCTTATGCTGGATAGATGCTCAGCTGAGAGCCAAAAGAAAACAAAGTTATTTCCTTCATTAGCTGATGACTCAGAGGACTGGCAATGACATGGAGGACATCACGGACAGAAGTGCTGTTGCTACAGATGAGGCAGTGAATAATAGCCTTAAAGCAAAACTTTCACAGCAAGCTTATTGGCTAGCATTCACCCAAGCATCACCAGAAGTTGTAACTGGCCACTGTGTGGTTTTCTTCCCAGAAAGCTGCCTGTCTGCTCCTCCAAAGTGCCTGCACAGCACCCAGAGAACGGCCAATGAAAATGAGTGAAGCACAAGCATGCAAGTGGAGTACCAAGCAGAAGCTCAAGTGGGTGTTCACAGTGTTGTCCTTCCTGGATAAACACAGGATTTCAGCAAATAATATTAATCCAGCCCTAAGGTATCACTAAGTGTAGACTTATCTACACACTCCAGGGAAATAAAGTCTATTCTTCAGTGTACTCTGAGCACCACCTACCCTCTCATATAGCACTACAAACACCACACAGAAATGCCATTTCTCACATAGCTGGAATCTTCCTTCAACCAAATCACACAAGTCGAGGTGATTGGGGTGTTTTGCCCTCTCATATTAATAATAATTGGAATGTCTGTAACACCACAGTAGCCATCCTGGATTAGTACAGGAGCCAGTCTGCTCAGTAACCCATCTCCAGAATGGGCTATCAGCAGATGCTTTGGGAATGAATATAGAAAACAGTACCAGTCTAGAGCAATCATTTGCCTGGTATTGCCTTCTCTGTTTCTGCCATCAGAGACTTACAGAATACAGTGTATAGAATTAACCAGGTTGGAAAAGACCTTTGAGATCAAGTCCAACCTATCACCCAACACCATCTAATCAACATGGCACTAAGTGCCTCATCCAGTCTCTTCTTAAACACCTTCAGTGATAGTGACTCTACCACCTCCCTGGGCAGCCCATTCCAATGGTAAATCGCTCTTTCTGTGAAGAATTTCTTCCTAATATCCAGCCTAAACCTCTCCTGGTGCAGCTTGAGACTGTGTCCTCTTGTTCTGTCACAGGTTGCCTGGGAGAAGAGACCGACCCCCACCTGGCTATAAACACCCTTCAGGTAGTTGTAGATGGCAATAAGGTCTCCCCTTGTCTCACTGCATTCAATAGCAATTGAAGGACCTATGTATAAATGTTATATATTTTCTTAAAGGTTATACCCACTGTCTCCATTTTCAGCTCCATGGCATGGGGTAACAATGGTTATCACAGCTAATTTTTCAAGAAGAGACAGTTCTTCATGCTAATTCCGCATTAGTTAGACACTGGACATCCCCTTTTTCTTGAGCTATTACAAGGAATAATCTCTCCTCCATCACTATCTTCACACAACACATGATTTTGTATATCTTGCCTCCTACCTGCCCTGAGGTGATTATGTCTCAGCATCTAGTACCTGCAGTCATAAGCAGCAAGCTTCAGTTACTGGAAACCAAAGTGCAGGCTGTTGAGTTATTGTAAATATGGTATTATCTCAGTTGTTGAAATTGGGCAGAAGAAACACTGCAGAAGAATGGAATCCTTTTCCAGCAGGGTAGGAAGTGTTACTTTCTAGCATACATTAAATGTCTCACAAGATTTATCTTACTCACTGCTTTCTAAATACAGCTGCAGTGATAGTCCATAGTAACACACAGTCCCATGCCATTTTCATACAGAGGAAAACACAACCAGACCTGAGTCTCCAGCTCCAGAAGAAACCAGTCTGTCAGTGGGCAGTAGGCTCCACAGCACATTTCTTGTCTTCATTATACATCTCCACAGGAAATCCAAGACATGAGCTGTGCCACCTGTGTGGCCATACTTGGCTCGATCCCAGTAAGGGTGACTGTGCTGAATGCCACCATGGCCTGGGACAGCTGTGACCCCCACAGTGCTACTAGAATGGCACCTTTGCAAACCACCTTTCACAGGGAAATGTCTTCCCTCGTTGCCACCATAACTAATAATGTGTTGTGTTGTACTTACACAGTGAAGGGAAAATAAACTGTTATTTTCTTATGGGGAAAAAAATAAAGAAAAAATAAATGCAAGAGATTTTTTTTTTTCAAGTATTAAATTTAATAAAACATCTGAAGGGTTTTCTTGCTAACCAGCAGAAACCTTGCAGCTAAAACCTTGCAGGACCACACCAAGAACCAGGAGACAATACGTCGTCTGTGGTATCTCTACACAAGTGGCACCATATTTTTACATTGAACAAACACTGGTCACACAGAGCTATTTGTCTGGCTGCAAAACAGCATAGAGGTGTGGAGTCTGGGGGATCCTCAGGTGTCTTTCTCTGGAATATCATGGCTCAGCATAACTTCCCTCTGGGCTAAGCCTTGCATTGCATGGGATAGAACAGAATAGAATAAACCAGGTTGGAAGAGACCTTCAAGATCATCACGTCCAACCCATCATCCAACACCACCTAAGCAACTAAACCATGCAACCAAGCAAATGAGTTTTCTTTTCAAAAGGATAATGAGCTTTCTTTTCAAAAAGATAATGGCTCATCAAGCCCAATGCAGATTCTTTCTATGATGGCACTTAGTAAGAGGTTCCCAGATGCACCGAGGGATGGTTAGACGTCTGCACACATCAAGGACAAAAATATAAACACAAAGGCCTCCAGTCATCATGACATTCAAGTTGCAGTTCCCTTTTCTTCAGAAATTCTCTATCTACACCTCTTATAATAAACTTTGTCTGCCTGGTGACATTTCTACAGTCCAGATCATGCTTTCCCAGCCTACCCTGCAGGAAACTCTCTTTCCTCCAGGCTTCAAGAAATTACAGTTGTGAAGGCCTTACACCAATGTCCCCATAAGCAAACCCACAACATCTGATCTGAGCCTGCTATTTTCTTCTGTTACAGCAGCTAGGTTACATTTTAGGGCTGAACCTATTTTTATTCATTGAATAGTGGCAATCCCAATTAGCCAAACTGTAAACTCTTGCTGAATCAAATCACTTTGATAAATAACTATGAAACAAAAAGGATACTTTCTACACTAGTTTAAACCTGAACATATAATTTAGAAATGCTTATTTTTCGATTTAAGTAAATGTAATAAACATGTGTTAACACCAAAAATAAAACAAAATAAAACATGAATGAAACATTTTGTTTTCCACAACATTTTTTTTTTTACAGCATTTGGCTAGCAAGTGTAGGAATAACCTATTTGATAACTTTGGGAAAGAATAATGATAAGAAAGTCAAGCTATAAAAAAATACAAGGAGCCTAGAGAAAGATAAGGCACTTGACTAGATATTTCCCATCAGGAGGACATGAATGGAAACCTAGGAAGTCACTCTTCTTTCCCTGTCTCACTATTACTCAAACCACAGGCTATACTCACAGAAAAAGACAGATAGGGAAACAAACATGTGAAATATCACAGGGGATTCCCTGCTGCAGTTAAGTCAGATGCAATTTCCAGATTTTTAGACATTCTTACCAAAGGATACTAAAGAAAATATAATATCTCAAGTCAACATCTCTGGGTATCACTGATGCAGCAAAGAAGTGAATTTCCCTTGAAGAAGAAGCACCATGGAGGCAGCCAGCTGCTTTTTGGACAGATTGAGGAACAGACAGGTATTCATCACTCCTGTTCTAAGGACAGTGTACTGAGGGAGTCAAGAGCCAATCCTGCCTGGAAAATCTCCTGATCCAGATTGTTCAGTGGTTTATAGAAAAAGTATCCACAGGATGACACTGCTCCACATCATTTCTGCAAGCTCCAGGGTTTGAATCTGGATCTATGATTTAAATAACAGATGGGTAAAATCACATGTAACCAGGCAGCTCCCTAGTGGCTGCATAGATGTGGATGTTGGAGAGCACATGATTTTCCAAGCTAAGGTCAGCACTAACCTGAGCTAAGTTTTTCCTCTAGATCTGCTTTTTCTAGTGCTGTCATGCAGCTTATTTTTTTGGGCTTGTTCCACCCCGCTTCTGCTCATATCTCACCCCTGCAGAGGATCTTTCCAATGCAAACAGGGCAGTCATACAGCTCCAGAGCTCCACCATTTCTGGAAGAGGAGAACATACCTCTGTAAGGTGTGGAAACTGCTGTCTGCCACATTAATGAAACCAAGTTGCATAAATCTACAGTGTAAATATGATGGTATCATCTGGGCCTCAGAATACAAGAAATAAGCAACCCTGGTCTATAGAAAGTTTAGTAAAGCCATTGGAAAGTATTCACCAAATAAAGCAATTTGTAACTGATAACCAAGAAGCCTCTTGCACTTTTTTGAACTTGTGAAATCTGCTACTATATTTAACATAATTTCTTTCTCTCTATCAAATTGAACTCCTTCAATGGGTTTTATACTTATACTTTAGATATTTATGATTTGTGGATCTGGCTACAGATTAGAGGCAAACCAAACCAAACCACACCACAAGCACAGTGCGGGTGGCGGTGGGGTGAGGAGGAGTGAATTAATTTCTCTAGCAAGACTCAGATCTTGTGAGATGGGGTTAATCTAGTGAGTATGTGGGGGCTGGTTATCAGTAATGCCTACCAGGACCTCCTGGCCCTGAAGGAGCATGCTCTGCTGGAACGTGTTGCACCATCAAAAATGTGGTAGTTGCTGGGGATGTGTCAGCAAGCGAAGCTGCAAGAGCAAAGCCTTGGGGACTCCCTTTGAGTGCCTTGGTTTGTGTTAGGCATTTAAGAATCCTGCAAGTTCCTTGCTCTACTTTCATCCTTTTATTTGTATATACACAAGTATATATTTACCTCTTCAATGCTGAATTGAGAATGCCTAAATATAACATGAAAAGGCCTGAGCAGTTTTTTATCCAAAACACACCTGGCAGTGTTTCGGTTACATTCAACTTTCAATTTAAATTATCTGCAGAACTCAACAAAATGTGGAGAATTTCAACAAAGCTGCATTTTGGTAGGCACTCAATTCTCACTCTTCTCCTGCAACAGGCACATCCTAATTTCTATTTCCTTCATTCCCACCAAAGAAAACAACTGTGCCAGTATTTTAAAGGGTACCCAGATTGCTCTTTGACCTCAAGCTGTTTTGTGCTCCACCACAACTTATACCTTCATGGGTAATACCTAGGGACACGAGCACTTTTCCTGCTGCCTCCAACAGTTGCTGGTGTTTTGGTTAGCATTCAGCAGGCAGAGAAGAAGCAATGAGCTGATGAGTTTTGTTAATTGGCCAAAAAGAAAAAAAAAAAAAAAAAAATAGAAATGTGCAAACTGATTTTTGGGCACTGTACCTAGCCAGGTCTAGTAACTGTATAACAAATATGTATTATGCTAGAAAGAGTAGACTCGCAGGCGCCAGGAGTGAAACATTATCCTTTTCAGACAAAGTCTCAGACACAGATCTTTATCTCAGAATGATATATGGGATATATTTTTGAGATGACTCCACATAATACCTTTATTATTGTTGAAGTTTAACAACTTAAAAGGAGGGGGGGAAAAAAAGATCATATTTGTCCTTTGTTACTTATCCAAATATGGGCAGGAAACTTCCGACGGGGCTAGGCTTAGAAAGAAAAACACCATTAGACTAAAATAGCACTAATATTTATAGCCATGAGGGGGGATACATGAAGCAACTGTAGAGTCGGCCTGAAGAGCCAAAACCTGCTCTTGGCTGCAGACTGCCAGTGCAACTCCACTGAGAACAGAACAATTGTTCTGTGTGCACTCAGGTTTGACACTGAGGGAACTGGTACCACAGTTGGTGACAAAGATGAGAAATTCAGATTAAACTGAAAATAAGATAAGATAATTAATCATAATTCTTCAAGATAAAGTTGATGAAGATCAATTTTCAGGAAACTCAGAACTGTCTCAGAACATTAACACTTTGTGCTCCACTTCCAGGACAAGAAACTAATTTTAAACCAAGGTATGAGTAGTGTCCCTGGAAGAGAAATGAGCTATCCAGGCTTTGCTTTGGGGTTTTTCATTTCTTTAGGAGCATCTGCTTGAGAATGGGCAAACTTTCAGAGGAATATTCTACTTAATTATCCTGATCTGGAGGATCACCAAGAAAGAGAAGTAGTGTAGCAGTGGCGTTTCCTTGCATGCCATGAGGAAGGCAGGCTGGTTGCCTTCCCACACTCCTTGGCAGCAGGCTGGCTGCAGCCAGATGTCACACTGAAGGGAATGCACCTTATCACAGCTCTGTCACAAAACCCTTGACACCTACTCATCTATTTGGTCTTGCTCCACTCCTTTGGCAACTGTGGGACATGGCCTTGCTGATGGTCAAGATCTGTAGCCTTATTCTGCAAGATCTCATCACACTGAGTGTTGTGTATCAGAATGCAGTGTAGATGCTCATCCAACACAACTAACAGAATTTCTTGGGCCTGTGTCTCATGCCATGCTATTTGGGAGGGCTCTCATTTTTCTTTTTTAGTGGAAGTACTGCTGGAAAAACATAATGGTAATACCTATGATGTACATGTCTTACCCTGTTTGGTATCCAGCCACAGCATCCACAAGTAATATCCAAGGGGGGGGAAAGCAGAAAAAAGCTCACATGAGCAAAATGTGACTAGGCAACACCTGGTCATACCATAATAGCCATGGTCCTTAAGCCACTTGCACTTTTTCAGTGGTGGTTTGAATGCTGCTGAGGTATAAAGCACATCCATGCTTGGAAGGATCCAGCGGGATGAACTGAATGCTTTTGCCCACCATTGTCAAACCTGTCTTGGCGCCTACTGTACTTTACAGTGTGTCTTCAGGGTGTCCAGCTCACCACTGCTTTATTGAGCTGTTGCAGTATGACTCAATCTTCCAGGTCTTCTGCAGCCAGTGTGGGACTGCTTTCCATCATGACACTAAAGACTGCGACAGTAGCTAATGCAGGGAGCACACCATCACCCCCTGATACGAGCACTTGATTCACCATGGACAAACTTGAACTACCAGTGCCCTGAAGGAGGCCTTGGAGACCTCCTCTTCTCTGCATGAAGGGATCTAACCTCTGTTGGCTGGTCACCCTGTTGTAAAAAAAAAGAAAACAAACAAAACAACAACAACAAAAACCCAACACAAAGACATGCATGAAAAGTTTCCTCAGCTGTAAGGTAACATGTAGACTTCACTATGCTAAATAAAGCAGGGCAAGGCAAGACCGCACAGGTGGTCTGGTCAGGTCCAAACCACTACCTGTCAGACTGCCAGGATGGCAAGTCCAAGCAGAGCTCCTCCAGAGCAGCAGTGCCTGGAGCCTGGGGTCAAGGGCCTCTGCTTCTGGCTGTCTGTGGGATGGGAAGGACTCACACATTTTCAGTGGTAAAGCATAAAGGGGCCGTGCTGGGGAAAAGTCACTGTGACCCCTTGGGGTGTGAATGGCACATAGCAAAGTGAGAAAGGGTGGCTCCAATAGCTGCTTCTTACCTTGCAGTGCAGTGCTGTGTTACACCCATCCTGGGGGGAGGGCTTCGAGGGCCCTGCTTCCCCCAGGGGACAAAAGAAACCTGATCCAGGTGAACAGAGAGGGACTTGGTTTCCCCCTGTGGCAGTTTAGGCTGGGTGCCTCCTGCTGCCTGGCCTCAAACTGGGACACCCCCTCCCAGGAGGAGGGATTCCCTGGATCATAGGTGGTCTATTCCACTCCCCTTCCTGTCCAGCAAGCCTATAAAAAGGAGGATGCTGCTGCCATTTGCCCTCTTTCCTCTGCCTCGCCTGCTCTAGAGGACCAACAGCTGTTGGGGGGCGAGGGGAGGAGGCAGGGATGCTTGGTTTTCTACCATCTGAGCTCTTAAACTCCAGTTAAGGCTCAAACCACAAGTGCCTTTCCTGCAAATGACACTGCTGTTGTTCAGCCCTTAAAAGCTGTGTACAGACAACCAGCTGGAGCATGCACATGGCTGTACGGCACACTTTGTGTCAGAGGCAGTACTGGACGAAGGGAGCCAAGTCTTGCACAGCCCTGTTCTCTGCCGCCTGTGGGGTCAGTGTCATACCACTTCAGCCATACCCGGCTTTCCTTTGCAAGGACGCTAAATGCTTAACCCCAGATCCAGTGGGTCAAGAAGCCTAGGGTGAAACAGAGATCAAACTAATCTAACACTACAGACATCAACATGAGTTTCTCTTCAGGCACTGGAAACTGAATAGCCAGTACTTCCCAAAACACATCATTCACTTCTCTTCTGTGACCGAGCCCCCATGCTCTTTATTGCACAATTCTGAAAACTGTCTGCGTTTGTGAAGTGGGAGCAACTGATGTGAACCTTACCTGTGAGGGGGTGCAAGGAGGGGTGGGTAGGTGAAGGTATGTCTCAGTTACCTCTTTGTTCCAGCACCGTAAAAATGTATCCAAACAAGGAAAGAAGTGATCATGAGCTTTGGCAAGCTAATGGCAAAGCTGTAGCAAGGCAAGCCAACTGAGATCCTGAGAAGCAAGTTGTGCAAGGCATAAAATCTGACAGGAAATATTTTTCAGTCCCATCAATATCAGAGGCTCTGTCAGAACATCACAGGGACTGACAGATGAACGCAGTGTGCACCACTGCTCAGATAAGGTGAGAACACAGCTGGAAAGCTTGGTAACTGCTTTCCATCACTGGGACTTCCAGACTGGAGCCTTTCTTACTGGGGGGACGAGGTCAAGAGACTTCCTCAGAATAAGTCTTCAGTAAGAAGGAGCCAAGGGTGCTCAAGGGTCCACAAACCACCAGTTAAACCTGACACATCTCTGCCCCAGGCATCACCCTAGCAGCAGGACGAGAGAGTGTCCTGGTCTTTAATGTTTAAGAGGAGAAACTTGTTTTATGGAGAAGAAATGCCCTTCCTTTTCTGGAAACCAAAGGGCCTGGGGAGTCCTCACCCATCCCCAGTCATTCGTGAGGTGCATGGCATACCGTCTGGTGGCAGCAGCGACTGTTCATGTGCAGCAAGTACTGCATAAATACTGCATTTACGATGGAAGCAAAACAAAGAGGCTGGAGCTGGCCTTGATGAAACATGTCTTCTTTGCTTGCCCTTCCACGTGAGAAAGACTTTGATCGCTTTCCTGATAATCATTTGTGTCTTGGTGATGTTTTTGCAAGCCCAGCTCCACTGAACTAAATAGGAAGAGTGGTAGCATGCAGGCACTAATTACACAGTATTACATGACACCCTGTGTAGACACCTACACCATCAAACACAAGGAATTGCTCTTTCTTTGATAGTTCTTCACCTGATACCATTATATTGGTAGAAAATAACATTTATTTTGGTGAGGGTGAATGTGCAGGAAGAAACCAGTGCATCACTTTTAACTCCTCCTTCGCATGCGCTGCCCTGTGTATTTTGAAACACCTCCTTGCCCCTTGCCATCTCAAAGCTGGAACTAGCATATGCCTTCTTGGCACAACTCTGAGCAGAGCAGGAAGAAACTACTACATGGTAAATAAGAAGGGGAAAACTCTTGCCATGGAGCTAATCCTTAGGTTCTCTTTAGCTACCTTCTTCCTCTGGCTATGTCTGAAATATGGTTAGGAAACATGATCACAGATCAGGCAGATGCACACAAACAAGCTTTACACTGAACAGGTCACAGACACCGGTAGCAAGGAAGCTATAACATTATGGTTTGTATCAGGAAAAACCTTCAGGAGTAGTGAATACTTGATGACGAAAATTCTGCCACAAAGCTGTGTAATGCTGCGGTATCCTCACTAGCTGAATTAGAGCTGTTGTGCAGTCACACTTCTGGCTGCTACATTAGTATGTTTCCTATTTCACTACTCATCACATATCTCTCAGACCGCGTTGGCCAGTGAGTACGGACACGAGAGACCAAAATCTCTGTCACTCTCAGCTGATTTATGTGATGGATGAATATTCAGAGAACTGGGGAACAGACAGGAACAGCTGTGCTGTGTGGTCAGCTCAGTTCTCTGCTTAGTTGCACAAGTCTAAGGGCAAGCACTCATTTGCAAGTAGCACAGCTGCTAGAAGATAGTTAAACTGCTGGCTGCTCATCCCCACCCCTGCAATGAAGGTCACAGCTACCCTGGGAGTATCACGGCAAGAGCCCCCACACACGTGAAGGTGGGCACGAGCTCTGATCACACAGACTAGCAGGGACACAAATAAGCCTTTCTCACAGGTAAGGAGTAAACAGCTTCCAAATGAACACAGGAAAACAGGCTATGCAATAAAACATAATACCAATATTACATAACTTTGGATGATCAAGCAAATGTCAGACTTAACAGCTTTCAGACCCTGACCCAACAAAGCTATTATAATTCCCTGAATACCTGCGGAGTGCTTTCAGAGTCAAGTTCTGACAAGTTGTCCCACAGCGCCTAGTAGTTTGCTTAACACAGTTCAGTGAAAGAAAAAGACTGTACAGAGTTTATGCATCACACCATGTTGTACAGGGAGATGAGGGACTTAGATGGTGTCCACATAGCTCATAGGTCAGACAGCTGTATCAGAGTAAAGCCACCACTGCTGTCTGTGCATCCTGGGGAGTATTTCAGGCTCATGAAACCCAGAGACAGCTCAGAAATTATGTGAGGTCTGTGAGAAGCGTTAGGGAAACTCAACAAAGCACATGATTTGATGGGATAACACATTACAGCCACAGAATCACAGAATGCTAGAGGTTGGAAGGGACCTCCAGAGATCATTGAGACCAACCCCCCTGCCAAAAGCAGGATCACCGAGGAAGTCTGCACAGGAACACATCCAGGCAGGTTTTGAAAGTCTCCAGAGAAGACTCCACAATCCCCCTGGGCAGCCTGTTCCAGTGCTCTGTCACCCTCACTGTGAAGATGTTTCTCCTTATGTTGAGGTGAAACCTTCTATGTTCAAGTTTGTATCCATTGTTCCTTGTCTCATTACTGTACACCACCAAAAAGAGCTTGGCCCCCTCCACTTGACACCCACCCCTCAGATATTTATGCACGTTGATCAGATCCCCTCTCAGTCTTGTCTTCTCAAGGCTAAACAGTCCCAAGTCCTTCTTCACAGGGGAGATGCTCAATCTGCAGCCAGAGATCTGATTGTGCAGGTGCGCTCATCCTGGGACTGCCAGCATCCTGCAGGCAGAGCATTAAGTCTCTCCGTATAATGGGGATGTACTTTCAGACTCAGGTCCGCATTTGTCTGCCATAGGTGAGAGGAATTGCACTGAAAAACTTGCAGCAAAAACTCACTGAATGCCCAGTGTATGGCCTCAGCATCTCTGAAGACAGCTGGGGTGAGTTATTCCTGGGATATCTTGGGCATAAGCCTTCAGTCCTAAAGCAGTTTCTTTTCTCATGTCTAACTGTAGTGGGCACAGACAAAAGAAAGGGCCTTCTATTTTGAATGTTTTTGGTGTTTTGAAGAACAGTTCCCATACTTAAAACGCTGCAGGGGCTTCCAGTAGAGTTTCACATGGAAGAAATTTTAAAGCACAAAGAGCCGCACAAGGTTCCTGAGAGGCCAGAGGGAACAGCAGTGCTGGGCATCCTGGAGACAAAGTTTCTCAACTCTTCCCATAAACGATGCTAAGAAGAGAGATTAAGAGGAGAGGCAACCCCTCCCCAGCCCCAGCACACATCCTGCCACCACGTCCTAACCCCTGTGGTGGCTCTGTGATGGCTCCAAGGCCTTCCTAGCAACTCAGCAATAAGTTTTAAGTATGGCTATTGCATTGTGTCCGCTGGGACTGTGCTGGAACTGCCAATTTGAATCACTTTAAGCTCTCACAGTTATTTTACAAGTCCCAGGGTGAATTGTTTTACTACATTAGGAACCAATCAACTAGGATTTTTCTTATTACTGTTTGGTGTGTATTTCTTCCCATGTTATATCCACATCCCTGTCTTTCATCAGTTGCCCAAGGTTTTTGCTTTTACATCTAGCTACCACTGGGGCTATCAATATTTGTTTTTACTTTCTTTAATATGTGCACAAATGACACAAATGTAGTGCAACGATGCTTATATGTAGCAAATTTAAACTTCACTCTGCTTGGCTCAGAGCAGGAAAAGTCATGGTAATGTGTAGGTGGCTAAGTCATTGGGCCTGCCTTTATATTCGATACATAGGCTCCACAAAAGAATTTGTATGTCAAAGGCCAAGATTTAAATCCTTAAACCTCCCACTGAGCTGCCACCCTAAGGAAGAACTGCCTAAACTAGCTACCCCACTTTCATCCAGTAATTTTCTACATACCAAAGCCATATACCATCATGGTATGGACTCACACATTATTGGTTTTGCCTTGGCCATAATGAAGAGTCCGACTAATAAAAAAGCCCTGCAGGCATCCACAAACTGCATGATCTCAATTGGTCTCAATGTCTAAGCCCTATCCCACCAGCATTTTATGAGTGCCTCTGTGAAAGCAGGCCTCACACAAAACATGAATGGAGAGGAAGAAATGTGAGTTTTCCCTCACTATCTAGTCTGGAGCACATACAGGAATGTGGAAAGTGCAGAATTATATCACTTTTCTTACAGAACATAACAAACTCTCCCTTCCATCTCCTCCCTCCTAACATATTGCCTTAACTCTACCATAATAAGGTCCCTGTACTTGCCTCCTCCTTCAGAAGTTGTTTTTCTGCCATGTGAAAAAAATGACTGCATGCTCATAGTACCTGTCTCTTAAGGTCAAGTCTCCACTTCCAATGCATGCAACCTGACTACCATTTCCCTCTTTTTAGACATCTCAGTGCTAAAATAATTTCATTGGACACTCACATGGGTATGCACCTTGCTCATAAATAACCTGGCTAGATATCTACCTGGCAGACTGGAACCCCAAATATGCACTCCCATCCAAAGCACTTGCACTTGTGAGACCTCTGGCTTAGGGGTTCACCAGGGGTATCAGGGTTAAAAACTGGCCAGAGCCAGATTATCAATAAAATCATGATTGGAAGAGGCTATTGCTGTCTACAACCACCTGAGGGGAGATCATAGCAAGGTGGGTGCTTGTTTCTTCTCCCCAGTAGCAGTTGACAGGACAAGTGGAAATGGTCTCACGTTCTACTAGAGAAGGTTTAGACTGGAATAATGGAACAACCTCCCCAGGAAGGTGGTTGAATCACAATCCCTGGAAGTATTTAAAAGACACATAGCTGTGGTGCTAAGGGACATGGTTCAGTGGTGAACTTGGCAGACTTAGGTAATGGTTGGACTCCATAATGATCTTAAAGGTCTCTTCCAACCGAAATAATTCTATGCTTCTATGGTAAAATCTTCATAGGAGAATTCATACATGTGATGTACCAGCACTCATGAGGGACATGTAGCTAGAGAGGGACTCACTACAATGCCTCTGTGTGGTGCCTGAACAGGAGCCAGGTCTCAGCCTTGGCAATGATGTACGAGTATGTCAAGGGAAGTCAGTACCTCTTTGCAGGATCATGGGCAATTACAGCTCTAGCTCCCCCCCCCAGGTGCCTGATGGAAATGTAGAGAAGCCAGTATATGACTGTGTTTTCTATGATTCACCAGCCACCAAACAGCACCTGCCTCAAGCTCAAAAAAATTGTGATTGCTCTGTTTTGCCAGCACCACTACTTCAGTTGTCGTTCAAAGACAATCTTATCCTTGCCCTGCTCCTCTGCAGGGTTCTCTTTTGCAATATTTTCTTTGAATCTGTGTTATCTCTCATGCTCAAGTCTTCATGGAAGAGAAAGCCAATCCATGGCCAGACTGTTTGGACACAAGATCCCTGCACAGAGCAAGACTTCCTGTCCTTTTTGAGTCCTCCTCAGGATCCCCCACCCACCAGAGTTGAAATGCACCAGTGCTAATGACAAGCACTGTGGGTCAATGGCACGCATCAACAAAGCTGTCTGGAATAGTATTTTCCCTTTTTACCAACAGTGGGAGTAAGAGCTCTTTCCCACTGGCAGGAACCAACAGGCAATGCCACAGTTAAGCTTTATGCCAGCACTGAAGTCTGTGCTCCAGTACTTCTGCTAGGGTTGGTAACACAGAAAATACATCACTATAAACCCCCAAAGTCCAATGTTTTGGTGGTAATGGACTTTTTCCTCCTATTGCACATCTTGAGTAATAGCTGTTAAGATTTTAGTTACTGGTGTGAGGGTTGTGGAAGTCTGGGGAAGACCCCACTGACTGGAAAAGGGGAAACATAACCCCCATTTTTAAAAAGGGAAAGAAAGATGACCCAGAGAACTATAGGCCAGTCAGTCTCACCTCTGCCTGGTAAGACCATGGAGCAGATCCTCCTGGAGGCACTGCTGAGACAGAAGAATAATGAAAAGGTGATTTGGTACAATCATCACAGCTTCACCAAGGGCAAATCCTGCTTGACAAACCTGGTGACCTTCTATGACAAGATCATAGAATCATAAATCACAACATTAATAGATCAAGCAACTGATGTCATTTACCTGGACCTGAGCAAAGCCTTTGACACTGTCCTGCACCACATCCTGGTCTCCAAGCTGTATGGGTTTGATGGGTGGACCATTCAGTGGATAAAGAACTGGCTTGATGACTGCACCCAAAGAGTGGCTATCAATGGGTCCATGTCCAAGGGGAGGTCAGTGATAAGTGGAGTCCCTCAGGGATCAGTACAGGTCCAGTCTTGGTCAACATCTTTGTTGGCGACATGGACAGTGGCCCATGAGGGTGGTGAGACACTGAAATAGGTTGCCCAGGGAGGTGGTAGAAGCCCTATCCCTGGAGGTTTTTAAGGCCACGCTGGATGTGGCTCTGAGCAACCTGATCTAATGTGAAGTGTCCCTGCCCATGGCAGGGGGTTGGAACTAGATCATCCTTGATGTCCCTTCCCACCCTAATGATTCTATGATTCTATGCTATATCAGCAGTGTATAGAAAACTGACTGTAACTTGTCAAGGCATTAAACAGTCCATGTCTGAAGGATGTTGGAGTGCAAACTTTAGCTTTTGGGGGAAATTGGCTCAGACAAGCAGGATCATTCTGATTAGACACCCACATGGATGTATCAACCAGAAGTCACAGGTAGGGAAAAAACAAACAATCCTGACCTGAGATGGTTAAGTTTACCTGTGAGGTAGACATGGCACATGGATAACAGTTAGATGGGGAATACAATAGCAAAGACTGCAGCTCAGGATCTTAAACCACAGAATCAGTCTAATCTGTGACAATTTTTCTGTTAAGTATCATGGTCAAGGAGAATTTTGATGGTACAAGTCAAAATAATGAGGAAACATCTGGAGTGTTTACAAAGACCATAGTCATGAGGTCTGTGGTGATGGGTTGGACTTGATGATCTTTGAGGTCTCTTCCAACCTTGGTGATTCTGTGATTCCTAGATGTGAGGGGCAGCACTAGAAAAAACATGAAGCCTGTTTCTCAGAGAATAGTGTGACTCTCACTTAGGGAGAAGGGGGTGGGTTTGTTTGTTTGTTTGGTCAGAGAAAGATGACCTCACTTAAAATGTTAATGATTCCTGGCTCACAATTGCCAGGCAAATTAGTTGGATGAGGCAGCGGCTGTACCCTCATCTCCAAGGCAATGGAGATAGTCTTCACTGCAACAGTCTCAGTGAAATAAGGATTTGCTCTTTGAATACACAAAGAGTTAGTTTTCTGTTAACTCTGCTGAGAGTGCATGAAATTTTAGCTGCCAAGAAATGTCAGCCCAGAGGTGTGGAGAAAAATTGTTTTGTTTTAAATCCATTTCCGCAGTGCTTCTAACGAGTCTTTTTTTAAGAGAATTTTATGACTATGTGGAAATTTCAAGCAGCTATTAAGAATAACATTCATATTACTACTGGGAAGCTGTTTGGCTGCTTTTTTTTTTTTTTTTTCTTGGTAGAACAGCACAGTGGAGGTTGGACCCTGCAGTTCCCAGGTTCGTACAGTTTGGTTTTGCTTAATTTATGGTGTCCTTTGGTGAGGTCTTTCCAGAACACAGTACCAAATATGACTCAGACACTGATAAAGGTGGGAAACCTGTACCGTGTCTGAGTTTTCTTTACAATAAAAAAGGCATGCATTTATGCTTTCTGCACTTCTCTTATGAGAGAGGTGCAGAAAAGGCACAGTTGTAGCAGTCCTCAACAGAGACAACTGGTTATGAAATTCACGAGAGCATTTGTAATTAGAAAAATCCATGCAGCTTGCAAATCTGCTTGGTCTCAGTCAAAGTCTACCTATTTCCCATTAACCCACATAAGAAAAGGAACCAGAGCCAGCTCCCATCTTGTCTCTTCCAATCTGCCATGCAACTCCAGCAGGTAGACATCACCAGAGCCTGCCTGCGGGCGCAGAAAAAAAAACCACCAGGGACACTTTTGCAAGAGGTTGCTCAGCTCTGATTGATATGATTAGCAAGAGCCAACAACACAACACGAAGCAGGAAATATGCAGAAAGCATTTGTTTGCTTTATCAGTCTCTAGGCAAAACCAATCTAAGAACAAATCTTGTTTCAGCAAAACCCATCTACCCAAGATTATTTGCTGTTGAGATGTAGATTCAAGTAAATCGTGGGGGTCTGGATACCTACAAAGAAAGCAGAATTTTTCTTGTGATGGCTATGTTAAAAACAAAGCCCTTTCCTCTTCCATTGCTCCTCCTCCCAGAGGGATGGAAGAGATGTCTTTATTCCTGTATCTGCTTTCTCATAGACACTGCTGAATTGCATTCTTTCCTTTCTGACCTTCTCCCTTCTCTGTGCATTTATTTTCTGTCACAACTCTGCAAGGCATCTAAGTACATGCTTAATTCTAGGCCCATCAGTGCACTACTTGTACATAAATATGTGTTTAACATTTATCTTGCTGCCTTACTCCTTTTCTCTCTCTACCTCCACTGAAAAAAAAAACACAAACAACCATAAATAAACACACACACACACACACAAGTTCAGTAGTTCTTAGCTCTGGCTTCTGCTTTTTTCTCAGGGTTTTTAAATTGTTAATATATCATCTGCCTGTGTTCCTCTCTTCACTCATATTTCTCCCTTGCTAATTTTCTTTCTTATTTTTCAGTGCTTTTTCTCCACAGTCCATTGCCTCTCCCCTTCCAAGCTTTTGAGCTTGGAAGCTTTTGAGCTTTTGAGCTTTTTCTGCTCAACTATTTCTACTTGCCACTGTGACTTTGTCCCACTGAACAGTTAAATTTGAAGGATTGCAGGGATATATTGTTTGCCATAATATTGTATTTCATCGGATCTTGCTACTATAGAAATCAACAGTGAGCTTCCTGTGCAATTTCAGGAGAGCTGGAATGGATCTGAAGTTTTTGCAGTTTGCCAAATGGTGGGAGTCTGAGAGTCCAAAGCTGGTCTGTTTATATCAGGATCAAATGCAGGCTCCAGTTTGAATCAGAACCAGATGCTCTTCCGAAGTTATGAATTTTTATAGTAAAATAATCTGCATAAAGCATATGAAAAATGTCCCTGTTAAATGCTGACTCAGCACCATGGGAAGGGGAGGGTTACCCTGATCTTGCATCCTGCAGTGAAGGCTGCAGTATGGAGCTCAGATGTGATGGGCTGGGGGAGAGAAAAGAGGAGCCATGCATAGATGGAGAAAAGTTGGTAATGTTTAACAAGAAAATGTAGTTATCAAATATTTGACAATGTCTGCCACTGAGTGAAACTCTAGCTCCACTGACGTCAACAGCAAGCCCCTCAGTGACTTGAGGCATCTGGAAGTTCACCTACCAAATATTCAGTTTGCTGTTGAAGTGTGTACATGAACGAGATGGTGTCCCTGGGGGAAGAGGCACTCCTCAGAGATGCTGCATTTTGCCACTGTGCCACTCACTTTTAAAATGTTTTATTACTGTCAGGACTCTCAAAATACTCTGATAAATATCAGCTTGGTAGAAACAAACAAACAAGAAGGTGCTGACTACTTTGCTTTTACACTGAAGATTACTCTTTTGCAGATACTCAGGAAACTTGGAATGTGATTTGCTTCTTTGCCCATGAGGTTTTGGTACCAGCTTCATTGCCTCTCTGGCTGTGGTGCAATACAACTGGGCACAAAAGCCTTCTCTTCCCAGGGACAGCCGTGTTTGTTTGGCTATTTCCAGGGAAATAATGGGTCCTGATAGCTACAGTTGCTGCTAACCCTGGAGAGGTCCAGCTGAGGCATGGGGTGCCCCTGCTGCAGAGCTTGGCTCCCAAAATCCTGCAGGGTAAGACAGAGTTTGTGAATGCTTTTACCACCTGTAATTGTTATCATTTAAAACTGTTAGTCAAGGGATGTGTTTTCCTAGCTCAAAGGAGCCCTGATGTAAGAATATGGGATGAAGCACCCACTCCATGTAGCCCATACCCAAGACACAGTGCAGGCACAGTATTTAATATCTCATTAGATGATCTTTTTTTTCCACTTAAGTCTTTCCCTTTTCTAACTCTGTCTTCATGTTGATTTTTTTCCCTTTGCTTTACCTGTCACCATGCAATCGCACTGGATTTCTTTCTCTCCCAGCCACCGGCCTTTTTTCCTTCCCACTGTCTCTCCTGAGTGGAAAGCAAATCCATTCACATTCTAATGTTCCCATGAACAAGCAAGCTCACACTGTGCCAGTGCACTTCAGGCACGGCAAGACAAGCTTGCCTTCTGCTTTTCCTGAAATAATGAATCTTGTTCTTCCTCAGCAAGAGCTACTCCCCATGCATGACAGACCAGAGCAGAGGATTCCCCTACATCCATGCTCAGAGAGTAAGACACTGGACTCAATGATCTCAAAGGTCTCTTCCAACCTGGTTAATTCTATTCTATTCTATTTTATTCCACAGGATAATAGAGAAAGCAGAGTGTCAGCTCACAGGGTGTGAAGCAGGTTGGTTGCTTGCCCGCTTTGAGATGCCAGGGATAGAATGGGAGAGGAGGCATGCCACAGCCCCCGTGTCAAATGTCCTCCCGGTTGTTATAGTGGCCATAGTGTACCTGACTGTGGCTTGTTGGTGTTTTTTGTTTCCCACTGGGAAGGCAGCCAGGCCCTCTGCCCTGCTCTCTCCTGACACTGTGCCATGCAGCACAGCATGACTGTGCTGAGGACTTCTTCCTTGGGGAACCCACTGTAGAGCAGCTCCAGGGCTATGGCCCTTCAGAGCAAGGTGAACTACTCCAACAGTGGTAACATTTGCAGTTCCTCCTGGTGCCCCAAAATTTGGAGCTTCTTATGATGCCTCTTATACTGCAGATTGGCAGAGTCCTGTTTCTGGCACCGCTTAAGTAAGTTGGCCAATAGATGTGAGAGCTACAGCAAATATTTTCATGTGCTAGTCATTTTTTTAGCTGCAAATGTCACTGATGTGAGGGGAAAGGGAGGAGCAGAAAGCTTTATGTTGTGGTAGATAACAGGAAAGGGAGGTGGAGAAAAATGCTGTCTTCTTTCAGCCACTCTTAAAAGTGAAGCTGTATGCTGCTGCCTACGTGTGACCCCAAAGCCACCCTCCCGCTCCTGCTGCACTAGGGCAGAGTCTGCAGGTAAGCACTAGGGCAGAATCTGCAGGTAAGCTCACCAGGTGCAGAATACCTTAACTCTTCACCTCCAAGTCTTCAGAAACTTCTCTTTCACTGAACCCAGTTTCCTGGAAAGGCATGAAACATTTCTGTGTTTGCCAAATCACAATAACAACTCATCTGTAGGTCCCACAAACTGCTTTCTTCAATTGAGTGTGTATGCTCAGAGCTTTCAGAAAGAAGAACTTTGGCAATGCTAGGTTGCTTACTGCTGATTTGCAAATTAGTGCTTCTTTATCATGCACTGAATTTTAACCCTCAGTCCCTCATTTTTAAGGCATATATCAACCCCATGCTAGAGAATTCACAAGATAGGCTTCAAGTATTTCATTTTATGGAGGTTAAAAAGATTCTTGTAAATGACTGATACAAATAACTGGAAACCCAGTTAAAACAACTGGATAACAGATGGCAAAGGAAAGTGGTTTACTGTAAAGTGTTGCAGAGCAGAAGATCATTTACAAGAAGCAATTACACAAACATCCCTAAGCATCCAAGATCCCATAAAAGGGTTGCTGAGGTGGAAACACATTTTCAGTTGTGGATTTTTGTACTTGAATGAAAATAAAATCAGTAATTTTTCCCCATTATTAGGTTGTTGGTTTTTTTTAACATTTACATTTCTTACTTCCCTCTCCAAGTCCCTCCATTACCAAAGGAGCACTGGCATTTCTCAACCTGCACAAGTAGTGAAGCTGGCCAGGTCGGTACTCCTTCCAAGAAAATCTTTGGAAAAAAATTAGTAATTATTTTTCATCGATTTAATTTGTCTTTCCTCTGGAGTTAAGGACTACTTAAAAGACCAAGGAAGGCAATGCCTGCCCTGTGGACATAGCAAGTTAAGCAACTAGAGTAACAACACATTTTTCTTCAGTATCATGACAGAAGACAGAAGCTGCCTCATTCTGACATTTAGGAAACCAAAGGTACATCTGTCTTTACCTTTTCAAGCCCTTTTCATCCCCCCATCTAATCTGGTTTGTATAGATAATGGGAACATGACTTTCTTGTAGAATCTTGACATAGTGATGAGCTAAGAAGACCAAAGCTTTTGCATGCTGGATGTTTGCAGACCGAAGTACTTTCTCTTGACTGGAAGAAAAGCATTTCTAAAGTTAGCAAAGGCAATTCTGGCTAGTGTCTGCTGTTCTTCTAAGGATGATGAATTAGCAGTTCCTGCAGTTCCTAATGTTCTCCTGGGAGAGAAAAGGAGAGAGGGGCAGGCAAAAAAAACAGCATAGAAAAACTGTATTATTATTTTTTTTGCTACTTGTCACAGTATCCACAGCTTTTATTAATAAACTTTGGCAGCCTGATCCCTGGTAGGAATACTGGGTACTCTCTGCACTCACAAAATTATCTGAAATCCTCCAACCTGACCTTAGGAGAAGTCTCCTCATGTTTAAGAGCCAGTATGAGTATGAAAGGAATTCAGCCCACTGACAAATATTTCTCACATCCTGCCTGTACCTCCCTAGCCATCTCCAAATTCAAGTGTAGGATACAGGCATCCCCTCAACAGTAATCAACAGAGAGATTCTCCTCCTGTCCTGTAATTTGCAAGGTCATCCTTGGCTATATATGCCCACATGTCAGCTTGCCCACTTGCCAGTCGTCCCCTCACAGGTACTGGATTAGAAAAGTGGCAACCTGTCTGCTTCCTTGCACACACATTCATAATGCAAGGTTTCCTCATACATATTTGAGGGCTGCATTTGGCTCCTGCAGGCCAGACTTTAACCAAGACTGATGGACAAAGTGAGCCAGAAGATGTCTCTGGGAGTGGATAGGAGTCTGACCCAGTCTGAACACATGCACATCTTCTATCTGGACACTTTCTGTCCTCTGAGACTTATGCAGGGATAGAAAATATAGGTGGCATCCCTGTGTGCCTCTCTAAGATCAGAAGCACAGGAGTGTAAAGAGATTAGCCTCAAGAATGAAGTTCAGAAGGCAGGGAGGGGTAAATGTAACACAGAACTATTATTTCTCCAGTCCCCAAGGTGAACTAAGTGCAGTTTAGACACAGATGAAAATCAAGCATCTGCAGACCCAAAGCCAAACCACTGCACTCTGGCACAGCTTATAGCAGAGAGATGCAGCCATTGGTCTGACTTGCACCCTGAACTGCACTAATCTCACTGGGGCTTTTCTTTTGTGTGTGTGTTGCATGGCTTTTATCAACTCCAGCATCAGTATGGCACAAACCTGCTGATGTCAGAGGAGTTATTTCCTGATGCACATGGGTGTTGATGAGATCAGAAGCAGCTTGGCTATCAGACCAATACCGTCACTGTGTTGGCTGATAAACCAGCATAATCCTGAGAGTTTTGCAACATGAGCATTTTCTAATCACCACATGGTAATTTGATAGTACTAAGCAATACCCAAATTTCATTCTTGTCCCTCCTTGCACACAGACACACAGACATGTGATACACACAATGCCACAAGTGATTAATAGACATGGAGCCCTAACCAAAATATGACAGGTCTCATGGAGATACTACAAGATTCATTGCCTCCTACTCTAAGACCAGAGGCATAGTATCCTGGTCAGCACCATCAGCCTGAGACAGGAGCCTTGACAACCCCACCTGTCTCCTCACCAGATGGAATAACTGGGGGAATAGTCAGGCTGTCCTGGTAGGAAAGTCTCTGTGCCCTGCCAAGCTGCGGCTATCTGCAGCTTACATCAGTACCTAGCATTTCAGATGATACCTGACCCAATGTTCAAAGCTGTATGTACAATCCAGGTCCCCTCATGGGGAGTGAGAGGGAAAGATTCTCCAGGGGACAGTTTACCCCCACCTAAGCCAGATGTCTAGATAGGTGAACCATATTGCCCCTGCTTATTTCTCCTCACTGACAACAGAGTGACAGGGGACAGATCTCCCTTCCAGACAGCTAGCTAGGTAGGTGAGGTGAGTTCCTGCTCACACAACTTTAATCCAGACATAGGACAAATGTTATTTCTGCAAAAAGAGATGTAGTCAAATGCAAAACCTCAATGTTTTCTAAGCTGAACTCTAATAAGGACAATATTAGCTACCAATCACTGGCCAAGAGTATTGTGTACTTTGGAAAAACAGTACCAGATTTCATTTGAGAAATGTGCCAGTGATAGGATATTCCCCCAGCAGTGCTGCCAAGGAGTAGGACATGCTCAAGGCATCCTGCAAACAGTCACTGCAGTCCCCAGTATCTGAATAACGTATTGGTGGTCCTTAAACAGGCACCTCCTGAAGCTGTCCTCGACAGTTTGCTGACATGGGTTTTTGCTGAAGCAATGATCTTTATATGAAAGACTGAGCAAAGCTTGCAGAAAGATCTTTTCTGCACTCTGACATGATACCACTCCCAGCTTGAATTTAATCTTCATTAGGTACCTGACACATCAAAGCCACAATTTCCCTGGTACTTAATAGACAGCTTATGTGGTCCTAATCACATATCAGCAAGTGCTCAGTATTAAACATACATCATCTGCATGAAGAGAGGAGGGAGGACTGAATGACCTCATTTTAATTAAGGGGTCTTAAGTAAGTCACTGATCCTGCACATTCCAGATGTTAGTTATGTGCCTAACTATCACCATTTGGCCTACTCATTAAATTGCATCTACAGTTAATTGAGAGTAAAGCATTTCATCCAGAAAATTGCAGGCTACATTAAAAAAAAAAAAAGAAGGAGGAGAAGAAAAAACAGGCCAAAGATATGGTCCATAAGCAAAAGCAGTTACTGTGTTTCAGTGGAAAAGTATGTTGGTTGTTTTTTTTCAGAAGAGGGAAAAAGTTGTGTTTCACAGTATACTCATCAATCCCTTAGTGCTGGTAGTGCTGCATAATGGCATGAGGGTGGTATGAAAAGATTCTTTGTCAAGGATGAGGCGACAGTGTATCAAGCACTATGCAAATGCCACCACACCAGACTGTCTCTGCTGTAGTGAGCTAACAGCCAGCTGCAGTGGAAGTCCCGATTACCAACCAGAGGACTCTGGGCAGCACCAAAATGGAAGTGCTCTGTGTAATGATTGTAAGGGTAGCTTGCCACCTTCCAGTGGAGATAAGGGACAAATGTCCTCCTCTATCAACAAGAAGACAAACTGTTCTTATGCTGGCACTAGACCTTCAGCTCAGCCCAGAGAGGTGCATTTGGCTGTGCTGGATTTGTCACACAAGGGCAGAAGTATCATAATGAGGGTCTCTGCATTCACCTGGCAGTGTGGGCTCTGCTATGGGAGATAGCAGCCTGCCATCTCTTCTGGGGCTCCAGTCTCAGGGAGGACAGAGTGCCTCAGCCTGGCACCTCTCTTTTCTGAGCAGCAGGGCCAGCTCAGTTATCCCACAAGGCTCCCTTCAGAGCCTCCTCCCATGCCAAATGAGTTACTTCCTCCTCATTTGTCAAAAAAGCTGCAAGCCCTTGACTGCATAGCAAGTGCTGCCATTCCCTGGGTTCCTGATGACAGCTTGTGGAATCATCTGTCTTTGACAGAAAGGGGTTGTGTTTCTGCTTTACATACCTAATAGGATAGGAGCAAGAAGAGATCCTGGCTACTGAGTAATATAAAGCAGGTAACCAAATTTAGAACAGTTGTTCACAGCACAAGTATTTTTGGCAGCTTGCTCCTCCAGTGGAGATTCATGAGTGCAGCTGTTAACATTTTCTCACCCACCTACACATTTAGGACAGCCAGTGTTATTTTTTTTTTTTTCTTTTTTTTTTTTCTTTTTTTTTTCCTTTTTTTTTTTTTTTTTTTTTTTTTTTTTTTTTTTTTTTTATGGAATGAATTGTATCCATTGGTGAAAGAAGTTTTGCTGGAATCTGCTGCCTTCAGCAACTGGGCTCACAAGGGATTTGATAGGAAATCCCTCTTAAAGGAACATGAGTCAGTTATGTGGGTTGGTTGGTTGAGGTTTTTTTGGGTTTTGTCTGTTAGGTTTTTTTACAAGCTGCATTACATGGACAAGCTACATTTCAAGTAGTTCTCTAATGAGGAGCTTTTCAAGGAAGTCTTTGTGCTTTGATTGTTTGAAAGCTTGGTCTGGGAGTTGCTTCACTGATCCTCTCCCTTCTTTCCACCTGATGTCTCAGAGAAGCAACCTATAATGAATTAAAGTGTGTATTGCATTCCTTAAAGACTGGGAATGCAACAGCTAGTTGCACATCACCCAGGAGTCACAAAGAGACTAAAACCAAGTGCACCTTGAGTACTGTGTCCAGTTCTGGGCCCCTCAGTTTAGGAAGGATGTTGTCTTGCTGGAACCTGTCCAGAGAAGGGCAACAAAGTTGGTGAGGGGTTTGGAACACAAGCCCTATGAAGAGAGGCTGAGGGAGCTGGGGTTGCTTAGCCTGGAGAAGAGGAGGCTCAGGGGTGACCTTATTGCTCTCTACAACTACCTGAAGGGAGGTTGTAGACAGGCAGAGGTTGTTCTGTTCTCCCAGGCAACCAGCACCAGAACAAGAGGACACAGTCTCAGGCTGCACCAGGGGACGTTTAGACTGGATGTTAGGAAGAAGTTCTGCACGGAGAGAGTGATTACCCATTGGAATCGGCTACCTGTGGAGGTGGTGGAGTCACCTTCATTGGAGGTGTTCAGGAGAAGACTTGATGGGGTGCTTGGCTGCATGGTTTAGTTGTTGGGTGGGTTGGATTGGTTGATGGGTTGGACGCGATGATCTTGAAGGTCTCTTCCAACCTGGTGTATTGTATTGTATTATTCAGGTCAATAACTTGTCTGAGACATGGCAACCATTTTCATTCTTATTTGGGAAGCAGATCTTTTCCCCATCTCCTTGCCCTCCTTTGGCCTTCTCAGATGCTTCTGCGCCGTCCAAAGTGTACCCCAAATGGTCCAGGGGGAAAGTCTGAAGGAATGCACAGATGACATAATGTTCTTTGTGGTGATGTGCTGATTTAATAAATAAATCTGTGAAGCAGTATAATAATTCTCCAGACTAGAATATTTCTCTTAAAAAGACTTCAGACCAGTGGTCAAGACTCTTGTTTAGCCTGGAGAAGAGGAGGGTCAGGGGAGACCTCATTGCTGTCTACAACTACCTGAAGGGTGGTTGTAGCCAGGAGGGGGTTGGTCTCTTCTCTCAAGCAACCAGCACCAGAAGAACAAGAGGACACAGTCTCAAGCTGTGCCAGGGGAAGTTTAGGATCGAGGTGAGGAGAAAGTTCTTCACAGAGTGAGTTGTTTGCCACTGGAATGGGCTGCCCGGGAGGTGGTGGAGTCACCATCCCTGGAGGTGTTCACGGGGGGATTGGACGTGGCACTTGGTGCCATGGTTTAGTCATGAGGTCTGTGGTGACAGGTTGGACTTGATGATCCTTGAGATCTCTTCCAACCTTGGCAATTCTGTGATTCTGTGATTTCAGTGCTGCTCTGACATCCAAAAGGCAGCACTAACACAGAGGGCTTTTCTTACCTGCTGCCCCAATTAGACACACAGATCATTTCCCTGCTTTTTGCTTCCACTTTCACACTCTCTAAAACCTAGATTGGGACAAATTGCATTTGGAATTCTCCTTCTTTTTCCTATAAATGATGAAACACCCCAGAGCCACCAGATGAACTGGAGTCCTAAGTCTTAGGGACTTCCTTGAGGGGAGGGATTATCTTGCCACATGAGAAACTCAGCTTCAGGTAGAGGAAGTTCGTCAGGATAATCAGGAGCATGGGTTGCATTGTTAATTCTTGAGCAATAAAGCCTTCATTTCCACAGGAGCACCAATCCCAGTGATGGTTTAGTGTCACACAGAAGTCATTGCAGGAGTGAGTTCTGAGCTGTTTTGTAGAAGAGTGTCCAGCCATGCCACTCAAGGAGGCTTTTGAAGGTAGCTGGGACAGAAACACCAGCCTGGGGAGTAAAACGAAGTACAGGACACCACCAGCCAAATCAAGAGGGAAAAGGAACTTTTGTAAGACAATTGCTGCATTACATTTTGCTGATGACATTTCTGACATCAAATGAGGAAGAGAGAAAACACCATATTGTCAGAATTGACGTACGCGTTAGAGCCTGAGCAAACCACACTGAAAACAAAACTCAGGCAAAATGTTTCCCATTCTGTGTGCATTCCCACAAAGAAAATGGTATCTCTCAAGGCAAGTGTCATGACAGAAATATCTTACAGAATACCAGAAAATGCAGTGGTCAAGCAAACAGGGTGCTTGGTCTGGAAAAGGCAACTTGGAGGTATATGAGGAGCAGCCACCTGTCGTGACAGTCACAACCTCTCCTCCCACAGAACTGCTCACTGAATGTGAAAGCAGAAAGGGGTGGGTGAATGTTAGCAGGGGGGAATGTCACTCTTTGTAGCAGCCTTATGCTGAGATTCACCAGGATAAGTGGATGATGGTTTCAGACTCAGCATCCATGGCTTGACCTGCTCCCTCAAGGGAAATGAGTACAGAAAAATAAAGGTCGGAGTCACCAGGTGATGAGCCATGAGGCAAGGGCAGTGAAAAGGATTAGCGATACTCAATGTAAATACCCTAGATGTCCTGCACTTGCTGGCTTTCTCCAGGGAACCATGGATCCTTGTTAGTATGGCCTGTGCTCAGTCTGCATTGTAAGTGAGGTACCTGCAGCAATGTATGGCCTGCATCTTCCTGGGCAGCAACAACAAAATCCTGACTATTTAGGGGAACTGAAGAAGACTTTTCTTAACTGCAGGGAAAATAATCAGTTGACCTTATGTGGTAAGGAGAATATTTTCCCTAGAGACGTGCACATACACATACAAATACGCAGTTACCTCACTGGCTATCCAAGCCTGTCATTGATTAGCTGATCCTAAGAAAGTTGAGATATGGAGGCAAGGGCAATAAGAAGCCTTTTACTGGGCTATAATCAGTTGCTTATGTCTAAATTTGGCTTCAGGATGGAGCACAGCAAGTGCTGGTGAGTCCCATCCCCTCCCAAGTCTGAACCTTTGAAATACTGACCATGTTTTTTTCCTCACCACTGGGTGTGGAAAGACATTTCAACAAAATGTTCATGTCAGCTACAGAACTCAGGGTGGGAGTTTCACTTGCATGGTTTTTCTCCTAGTCATAAACAAACCTTAGACATACTTAGCTCAACTATTGACCCTCCTGATTTAATGAGTATAGCATTTTCCTGGATGTTGCAGTCAGGCTGAACTGCACAAGGAAAAGATACAGATATTTTTTTAAGCCTTGTCTATCTCAGAGACTTTGACAGTGCTAAGAACAAATAGATTTGAAAAATGTGGCACTTGGTTTCTCCAACTTCCAAAAACTGCAGAGCAAGCTACCAGTTTGGTCTGGACCATTTCAGTCTGCTCCTATTTTATTTCATTGTGAGAAGTACCGAACAGAAATTCTTTCTGTTATTCGCCTGTCATGTTCTGATGACCTTTCCACATCTCTGGGGGTTGCTCATATTGCTCTCTGGGAAATGGAGCTGTGAAGCCATCAGATGCACTCAGAGCAGCAGAGTATGATTTATGATTTAAGCACTTTGGAGGCTTTGGAGATGGTCCTCAAAGCAAGAAAGAATGAAAAGTCAACTCCACAACTGGCCTGCAATCCACCAAGGGGCTAACGTCCCCTCAGGGCTCTGTTTCCCAACATAGTTCAGCTTACATGGGATGGGTAGGTAGTGATGACTTAAATCATTCCTGTTTGTCTTGGCATTTGACCACTGGAAAAAAACATGCCTTAGCCATCATCACTACCCATTGCTGCAATGAAGGTGCTGCTGATGTCAGTAACAATCACACACACATATATTCACCACTTTAAATGTGAAACAGGGACTCCTCACTGCATTCCTAGGCAGCATGAGCGTTTTCACACAATGGATATGGTATGTAGCCCTAACCCCTCCAGGAGGGTTCATGGTGTTCACAACCAGGACAGGGGATTATTGACAAAGGCTCTCCAAAGCCTCTCCATGAGGCTGCAACCCTCATGGCCCATAGTGAGGCCAAGTCATGACAGGTAGGAA
Source organism: Picus viridis (assembly GCA_033816785.1). Taxonomy (NCBI): domain Eukaryota; kingdom Metazoa; phylum Chordata; class Aves; order Piciformes; family Picidae; genus Picus; species Picus viridis. The sequence continues at coordinate 14,166,213 of CM066570.1, forward strand.
GAGATAAGCCTTGCCTTCAGTTAGAATAACCAGGAGATTTACAGAGTTTTCTGCCTCCCTCTATATGTTGATCCCCTGAATGAGGAGCACCTTGTGTCATTTCTGCCTGCACCTTTCTGGGACAAAGTGACAAACTCCCCTGTCAATAGAATCTGAGGGCATCATTTTGCCTTTGCCTTTGGCTTATCCCAGTCTAATATGACTGTCTTCAATAGACAGATAAAAATCAGGAACTGAGGCCAGGCTTGGGCCTGTGCATTCCAGAAGAGAAGTCTTGGGAGAAGTCTTTTAAAGATACCTCACTGCAAGTTATAACCTTGGGCAGAAAGTCTTTATTTTTTTCCTGAATTGTCCACAATGCTGGTACAATTTTGAAGACAACATTTTCCAAAGTGAATAAAAAAGGACAGGCACCCAGGAAGCACATGGAACATATCAAACACTAGAGTTTTGTGCAGCAACTGCTATACACAGAGGATATTAGAACAGATGTTTAAGCAGGAAGATCTTCATGAATTGTAGTTTCTGCGAGCATGCACTCAGCAGTGGCCTTGAGAGAAGCAGTTCATCTTAGAAAGCAACCTTTTAAATGAAATTAAGCTTAAATGTGCATGTGCAAGGTAGCAGAGAGAGCTGTGGCTTTCTTCCCCATGGAGGCATATTTTTTTATTGTTGGAGACTTCTTAAAGAAGGCTTCGGTATGTCTGGATGCTAATTGTTGAGTTGTCTAGACGGTGATGATATTATTACCAAGTTATGCACAGATACTCACTTTGTCACTGTTTCCAGTGCTGCCTACACATATTGCTTCACTGAGTACTGTTGACATGTGCAAAAGCTCCCTAGATATTTATTTTTCTCATTTAGACAGAGATACAGCATGTTTTTGAAAGCCATTATGCACTGAACCATTTCTAATGTTTGAAATGTCTTGTGGGTTAGAACTGAGGAATAATAAAGAGGATAAAAAGCACTGTGGGCAGAATTTGATGGACTTGCTCCTGGTACGGAACAAAATACCTGGGAACAGAATGGGGAGATCTGCACATCTGCCAGATGTACAAGACAAAGGTATCTCCTCCAAATCTAACATGAAACCCTACTTGCCACCATGGCTTATATTCACCAGAGTCTGTACACAGCTAGGGAAGAAAGAAAAAGGAAAAAAACAAGTCACCTTCTGAGCCTCTAAGAAGGACTTTAGACATATGGTTCTCAAGTGGTCATCTAGGGTGGTTTTCAAAGGTAAAAATGGTGACTTACTGGAACCATCCCAGCATGCAGAAATGTGACCCTGGATAGGCTGACCGAGGTGAAGTCAACAAGGAGCCAATGCACCTCACACAGGCTAAGACATAGTCGAGTGTCCTCATGCCAAGCTTATGATCCTCAGTGCCACCTCTCATGCCATGTTTGTCTATCACATTTCAAAGCACCTAAAGGACATGACTTTGTTGCTATCTCTGCAGGGCTTGTTGCCTCTCACATGCCTCAGCTCAAATCAGGTATCAGGCCTAGCTTTACTATGATATCCTTTGGCATCCTCAGCATAGCTGACATGCAGCAAAAGGAATGACTGCCCTTATAAAACATAGCAGATGCTGCAGTTTTCTTTTTAAAGGATGAAGTTGCCCTCCCCTGCAGCTAAAGCACTTGCCCAGAGAGGAGCATATCTGGGTCTAATACCCACCTCATCCTGGGAGCCTTCAAATGTACATCTCTGCTTCACAGAGAGATTACCAACCAAAGTCACAGCCTTTTGAGGAAAAGGATATGCCTGTGCTGCTCTCACTGCAGCTGAGCCACTTGATCTTACAGAGCTGTAACCAAAGGAGGAGTGCAAACAAGGGCCAATAACCCAGCAATACAGACACTTGAGAAAGACATGCTTCAGTTCTGTTCCCAGATCATTTCTGCATTGTGCATCCTTTTTGCATGAACTCACACTCATCAAAGGAGCATCCAAACCACCACAATCCTTCTTGATAGCTCTTCCTGATTCAGTGAATCTTGCTGTTTATCTTTTACTTTTAAGTGAATCAGCTTGCTGAAGAATTCTCTCCAGCCAATAAGTGGCAGGTGGGAGTGTGGGAATGTCAATATGTTTACTGCAGTGGATCCCACTTTCAGCACCCTGCTTTCCCATGCCTCACGTTGGTATTGTAGGGGTCAAATTCAGAATTCTAGTCCCTTTGTGTACATTGGACACCACAGTATTTTATACTTTGCTTTATTGTCTATGGCAATATTATGGTGTAAGTGTGGTTTCAATGAGTCACAGAGTCACTGAGACTGGACAGGAGACTGTCTAGTCTAGTCCCCATAGTCAGATAGGGTCAGTTACAGCAGATTGGTCAGGACCCCAGTTTTAAACATCAATGGGGACAGACCCCAATACCTCTCCAAGTACCTTGTTCCAGTGTTTGATCAACTTTACAGGAAAACAAACAAACAAACAAACAAAACCACCAAAATTATGCTTACACAGAATTTCCTGTGTTTCAATTTGTGCCCATTGTCTCTTGTCCTGCCACTGGGCACCGCTGGGATGAGACTGGCTTCATTTTCTTAACAGCCTCCCTTCAGATTATGTATACACATAGATAATATCCCCCAAGCCTTGCTCTTTTCTAGGCTGAACAAACCCAGCTCTCTCAGCCATCCCTTCAATCCCTTAACTGTCTTTGTGGCCTTTTGCTAGACTTCCTCCAGTATGTCTCTGCTTCTGATGTACTGTGGAACTCAGATTGGAAAAAGTGCTCGAGATGTCACCTCACCAGCAGTGAATTAAGAGGAAAAGTCACTTTCCTCAACCTGCTGGCAATACTCTGTCTGATGCAGCCAAGTGTCTTGTTGGCATAAGAGTGAATATAATCACTTGCTCATGTTCAAATTCTTGCCCACCAGCTCCTGCAGGTCCTTCTCTGCAAAGCTGCTTTCCAGCTGGCTGACCCTCTGTACTGATGCTTGGAGTTACCCTTTTCCAAGTCAGGATTGGCACTTCTCATTGACAAAATTAATGAGGTTCATTTCTTGTGGCACTCACTATTGGCTAGACAAATCACCATTCTGGAGCACCTTCAGTCTGAGGAAGGTTTTACAGCAAAAAGTCAACTCTTGAGTATACAGTAGTGGTATAACTCTCCACCACTTTGTTCCCTGAACAATCATTATCCAGATGCAAGAGAAAGGCTGGATGCTGCAGAGAGAGTGGGAGGTAGCATCAAACCTCATACTCAAACCACCACTTTCATAGAATCGTGGGACATTAGAGGTTGGAAGGTACCTCCAGAAATCATCGAGTCCAGCCCCTTTGCCAAAGCAGGATCCTAGGGCAGTCTGCACAGGAATGCATCCAGGCAGGTTTTGAATGTGTATAGAGAAGGAGACTCCACAACCTCTCTCAGCTGCCTGTTCCAGTGCTCTGTCACCATCATTGTAAAGAAGTTCCTCCTCATGTTGAGGTAAAACTTTCTGTGCTCAAGTCTGTATCCATTGTTCCTTGCTTTATTACTGTGCAGCACCGAAAAGAGAATGGCCCCATCCACTTTACACCCACCCCTCAGATATTTATAGACATTGATCAGATACCCTCTCAGTCTTCTCCTCTCAAGACTAAACAGCCCCATGTCTCTCAGTCTCTCTTCATAGGGGAGGTGCTCAAGTCCCCTAATCATCCTTGTGGCTCTCTGTTGGATTATCTCCAGCAGGTCTCTGTCTCTCCTGAGCTGGGGAGCCCAAAACTGGACACATTATTCCAGGTGTGGTCTCACCAGAGCAGAGTAGAGGGGTAGAAGAACCTCCCTAGACCTGCTGGACACACTTTTCTTGATGTACCCCAGGATACCATTAGCCCTCTTGGCCACAAGGGCACATTGCTGTCCCATGGAGAACTTGCTGTCCACTAGGACTCCAAGTGCATGGGCTGCAGAGGTGGGTCTGTGCAGGGCTTCAATTCTTGCTAGACAGCAACTAACAGTTGCACTACAGAGGCTTGGCAAGAAACCGCTTGCAGGCTGAGGTTGCAGTAACCTACACAAGAGCGATCACCCAGTACTGCAGTGATAGCATGCACACATGATGACACTTCAAGTGGCAGGCAATAATGCTTTCAGTTGTCATCATTTGATCTTTTGGATTTGCAATCATTAGCAGTTGCATGGGTAAAGTGAAAGAGCCCATCTCTCCTGTTGGATCTGCAGGCTGACAGAAATGGGATAACAATACAGGAGATGATACATGTTTTTGTGCTGAGAATTAGCCGTAACTCTAAATATACCAATAAAAAGGATGTGCTGAGCATGCATGAGGATTTTTACTTTTCAAAATCAAATTAGACTTGGAGGGTTCAGAAGGATGCACTCACTCAGGGAGATAACAGAAGTTTGGCTTTCATGACTGCTCTGTTTGCTGACCTAAATACACAAAAAATGACCATCTGTCTCTTTTTCATAAAAAGCAGAAATTGATACTTTTCTCCATAAGTGGCAAAGAGATGACTTTATTCTTTTTTTTTTGGTAGATGGTCCCCACAGGAGCATTAAGTCACATCCTGTTCAGAAATCAGGACCTTGAAGCTGCGGTTAGAAAACTGAATCATAAGCTCCACTTTACTAACATTCTCCCTATTTTTATGTGGGATTTTTTTCTCTAGTTATTTTCATTTCCCCTTTTCCCTTGCTATTTCCTTCCCTACACCAAGCAGGCAAAGTTTGCTACTCGATCCTGGGGAGCACAACCGCATGCCCCTGCTATTTCTAAAACTGCGCTCAGCAGACGAGTGTGTGACACACATTCTATGAGAGCAAGAAACAGAGATGGTGACACCCTCATCTTCCCTTCCCAGCCTTGATGAAAGCCATGTCTGAGGCTGAACAAAGCTGATAGATAGCATGACTGGCAGGAGTTTAAATAAGTCACTTAGTCATTCATTTTCATCCACTTTGGATAAGTTATGAATTACATCATCACTTGAGGAAAGTGCATGAAATTTAGACTAGACTCTGTGTGGCCTGGTGGCTCAGGGCCTGGGATCTGGTTTCTGGATGGGCTGTTGATGCCGGAGCAAGCACTTTGCTGCTCAGTTCCCCCTTGCACCCTTTCCCTGCCTGAGACCTCATCTTCCAAATCTCTGGCCCTGATGGCTTGGGCAGAGCAGCCACCTTGCCAACTGAGGGAGAGTTCTCTCCGGTGTGGACTCAGCCAGTGGGTTTTAGCACTCTATGAGCTCAGGTTTCTCTCTATGCCAGTGAGCCATGAGTGCTACCTCATCTGCCTGGGGTAAAAGGGTGCCAGGCCTCCAAAAAGAACCTTTGCATTTTCCTGCACCTGTGTCTCTATATACCCTTTGAGTGACCCAGGTATCAACTCTAACAATTATCTGACCCTCTTTTTACCTAAAACAAGTATACACAGCATATTTTTTTTTCATGTAGGGTCTTTACATTTCCTGTATTTGTTATGCATTACTGAGCAAAGGGGTAGCATGCTCCCTGGTGCATAAAGCCTAGCAAGAGGAGTTAGGCTGCTTAGCCCACTTACCCCTTCACTGTGGGAAGAGTCTGACCCAAGCATTTTCTGCTTCATAGGAACCACAAAAACACAGAAATTGAAGTAATAGCTTTAGTACTCAGGGCATCAAAACATTAAATGTTGCAGCATCTTATTACCTCACTGACAGTCCCCTTGTCTCCTTCCATTTACAGCAGCCTGATGAAGAAGTGACCCCTATGAGGGCAGCCTGAGGGAGCTAGGGCTGTTCAGACTGAAGAAGAAAAGACTCTGGGGAGACTAACAGCAGCCTTTTAGTACCTGAAGGGGGCCTACAAGAAGTCTGGAAAGGGACAGTTTAAAAAGGCCTGTAATAATAGGATGAGGGGCAATAGTTGTCATAGAACCATGGAATCAATAAAGTTGGAAAAGATCTCAAGGATCATCAAGTCCAACCTGTCACCCAATATCTCATGACTACTAAACCATGGCACCAAGTGCCACGTCCAATCCTTTTTTGAACACCTCCAGGGATGGTGACTCCACCAACTCCCTGGGCAGCACATTCCAATGGCTAACAACTCTCTGTGAAGAACTTTCTCCTCACCTCGAGCTTAAACTTTCGCTGGCACAGCTTGAGACTGTGTCCTCTTGTTCTGGTGCTGGTTGCCTGGGAGATGAGATTTAGGCTGGACATTAGGAGGAAGTACTTGACCCTGAGGGTAGTGGAACAGCTTGCCCAGGGATGTGGTTGAGGCTTGACAAGGGCTCTGGGCAACCTAATCTAATGGAGGGTGTCCCTGCTCAATGCAGGGGTGCTGGACTAGATGACCTTTGGAGGTCCCTTCCAACCTAAACCAATCTATGATTCTATGACACCAGAGCAACATAAGAGGAGTCAGACTCATGAAAGATGGCTTCATCATCACCCCATCTGGATTAGAGGTAAATGCCACCACCTGTCCCAGTAGGCTCTACAGTAGAAATCGAGAAATTATAGTGGGACAGTCAGAAAACACAGAACTGTAATTGCAAAGTCATACTCCTATATTGTTTTTCATATTTGCATCTATCCAATTGAATATGCTATAATCTTATATCTTCTGTAACTACCTCCAGAACAGTATGAAAATATCAGAATATGAGGGAGAGAAAATAGGAAAAATAGTTTTTAAGAATCCTATTTTGTAATGAAGTATGAAATTTGTCTGGAAAAATTCAGAACTACTTTTAATTTGTAAAGAAGCATATAAAATTTCATGAATACAATAATTAAACCTATGTGAGGTTACTGTATTTCTCATTTTCAACATGGTAGCCTCAAGGAAAAGACACAAGCATTTGCTGTCTACATCTACCTGAAGGAGGTTGTAGCCAGGAGGGGGTTGGTCTCTTCTCCCAGGCAACCAGCACCAGAACAAGAGGACACAGTCTCAAGCTGCACCAAGGAAAGTTTAGGCTCAAGGTGAGGAGAAAGTTCTTCACTGAGAGAGTCATTTGCCATTGGAATGGGCTGCCCAGGGAGGTGGTGGAGTCACCATCCCTGGAGGTGTTCAAAAAAGGATTGGATATGGCACTTGGTGCCATGGTTTAGTCATGAGGTCTGTGGTGGCAGGTTGGACTTGATGATCTTTGAGGTCTCTTCCAACCTTGGTGATTCTGTGATTCTGTGATTTCAGTGCTGCTCTGACATTGGTGATTCTGTGATTCTGTGATTTCTTTGTCATGAAGCACATAAAAGAAAAATTCAAATATTCCTTTGCAATACTAATTCAGTACATTGGGAATGTTTTGTGTTGCAGACCTATTACTGTCATTCTTTGTTAGTTTGGAAGCCACAAAAGCTTGAAGCCAATGAGAATTGTCTTTCTAAATTCAGTCAGGATAGGATTGACTCTTTTATTGGTGGCTGCTTGTTTTGTTTTGTTTGTATTGGAGTTTTTAGGCTAGGAAAGAGAGTGTTTGAATATTAAGAATATTTTCCTAATGTGTTAAGAACAGTTGTGTGAACAGCACTGCTGGCTAGTGTTAAAAATCCTGTGGTTAGAAGCAATTGGAAGCTTTGTGACTATTCTGTTCCTCCCGTGTGCCATGTACGCAAAGGTATTCTCATCTCATCATTCATTTTTTACAGTGGTTTATTTTGTGGTTGAGCTTACTCAGTTTCAAAGAGCAGAACAGCCTTTTTCTAAGGTTGACCCTTCTTTGGCCCTTTTTGTCTTTTTTTCCATTAAAATACTGGGGGGAAAGTTGCAGGATTGAACAAAATCAGTAAAACATGGCTATGGATATTTTAAGGTAAATGTAAACGATACTAAAATGAATATAATGGTAAGTTCACAACATAAGGCTTCCACAATTAGGAAATATCAGGACTTGATCTGGAAAGGGTAAGTTAACCAGCACTGTATAACAGCAATGAGCTGCAGTATGATACTGATTAACACAGACCAGACAGCAACATGCAACTATTTCCACTTAACAGGGAAGGGAAAGCAATTATTTCACAAATGAAATGTTGATAATAATTTTGCCATTAGAGATTAGACTGAAGAGGGTAAGTTTCCTGAGTTTGAGTTGTTTGATTTCAGACCACTGAAACTGTGTTGGTTGTGAGGGCACTGCTGTTTCCCTCCATACAGTTTATTGAATGTAAAAAAACCCAAACAAACTATAATTTAAGTTGTAGTGACTGAAAGCTTGTGGTTGTTTTAATGCCCCTTTACTGCAAAATCACAAGAATGTTTTCCAAGGTCTTCAGAAATTCTGATCTTCAGACAAAACAAAACAAAACAAAACAAACAACACAACAACAACACACCCCAAAACAAACAAACAGAAGTATATAAAATTTCAGCTGAAAAAAACAGAGATGTTTGGCATGTGAACACAGGCAATTATAATGGGACTTATTTCACTTTGAAACTAAACTAGTGGCTACAATACCAGTAGTGTTTCTGGTTGAGTGTATACTCTTACTGCTGCTGTTAACAGAACCTGGTGAAAAATCTCACTGAAGAAAATAATTCACTCAAACAGCTCCTTAGCAAAAAATACTCTTCAGTGAAATTGTCATCATTTAAAAAAATGAATTCACAGACAATTTTGCATTTTAAAAGAATTTAGCACAAACTGTGATATTCACATGAACAGACTCCATTTTTTTCCTGCCAACCCCCTTGACTTGTTTTTCACTCATTCTGTTATTCAGTGGTTTCTCTTCACAGCTGATTGTGGCACGCCAGTTAGCTAGTGTAATTCAAAATCACCTTCATAGAAAGTGCCAGTAGTGTTTATGACATTCTTAAGGAGTTTTGCTCCCAGGAAATGATGATCAGTTAACTTCTTTGGTTCAATTGCCCCATACAAATGACTAATCATAGAATCAGTCAGGGTTGGAAGGGACCACAAGGATCATCTAGTTCCAACCCCCTGCCATGGGCAGGGACACGCCACACTAGATCAGGCTGGCCAGAGCCTCATACAGCCTGGGCTTAAACACCTCCAGGGACGGGGCCTCAACCACCTCCCTGGATAACCCATTCCAGGGCTTCACCACTCTCATGGTGAAGAATTTCTTCCTCACATCTAGCCTGAATCTCCCTTTTTCCAGCTTCATTCCGTTCCCCCTAGTCCTATCACTACCTGAGATCCTGAGAAGTCCCTCCCCAGCCTTCCTGTAGGCCCCCTTCAGATACTGGAAGGCCACAATGAGGTCACCTCGGAGCCTTCTCTTCTCCAGACTGAACAGCCCCAACTCCTTCAGTCTGTCCTCATAGGAGAGGTGCTCCAGCCCTCTGATTATCTTCATGGCCCTTCTCTGGACACGCTCCAGCATGTCCACATCCCTCCTGTAATAGGGGCTCCAGAACTGGATGCAGAACTGGACTAACATAGAAGCAAGAGTTGCCTCTCTCTTTTACATCCCAGGGAGTATGTCTGGCAGACGCACGCTGCAGAACTTTTTCCAAAGAAGAGTTATGTATCACATATGAAATACAAGAGTAATGTAAACATTTTCACTGCTGCCCAAACCTAACAGGCCTGCTTGAACAAGTGAAATTCACACCTCTCTGCTTTTTCCTACTGGTCCTTGTCAAAATATTTAGTGGTAACATATATCAAGCTTCTAATGTTTGGTCATTTCTGATGGTGATAGCCCACCAGCGCAGAGAGCCCAGCATTTTTTTACTGCCGTTATCCCTCCGATGCAGGGCTGTTTGGAGAAAACACACAACTAAGGCTACAGCAGGGTACATTCCTCAAAACTTTTCCTTCTGTTGGAAATAAAAATAGGTGAGAAAAACCCAGAGTGGTTTCATGTGAAGGCAGCTGCTCGGTTTTGTTTAGCATGCAAAAGAGATGCAAATATCTACCTGGCCCCTGTAAAACAGACGTTTATGTTGTAAACAGCAGGTTTCATCCCAGCATGTGCCTTCCTGCTGCCACCATGGACTGTGGCATTCTATCTGTCAGTGAAGGCCTCTTGGACTGTAATTACAGAACATGGTTGTGTTTCTTCCCCAGGCACCAGTGCCATTATACTCTATTGGTTTGTGGCTTCCCAACTGAAACTTTAGCTACCTAGTGGTTAAAAGTTGTGCATTTTGATGAAGTACAGTTACCACATGCCACTTCAGTTTGCAGGACTAAAAGTACTACGGTATTCACAGCCAGTGGATTGCAGATGTCTCTCCCAGCAAGGTGTTTATATCACCAAAATTGAAAAACTGCTTCTCCAGGAAAATGGTAGCTGGCCAGATAAGGTTACAATTTACAGCATATCACATGCTACATGCAAATGTCAGGCTGATGACTTTCGTGCACGCAGAAGAAAGATGGTCTTGTGGTTTAAACCATGGGAACGGCTTTGGCAGTCAGCCCTTCGTGACTCTGAATGAAGCACCACTGTGCCATTCTGCCTCAGCTCCAGTGCCAAAGAGAACCATGCTGCACCTCCTTCTCTGTTTATTGTCAGCGCAGTGCCTCATTGGCTAGAACGCTTCCCCCTTCCTCTTTCCTGGGCCCTGGTACTGAGGAGCCCTGACCTCAGCCACCACAGTAACAGCAACACTGCTGTGTGGTGCCTTCCACGCACATGGTGCTTGCTCTGCAGCCCTCAGCAGCCAGTCATTTTGCTCCATCAATGAAGAATCACTGTGATATTACAAACTTGGTTCCAGACCTAGCCAGTCAACTTGAGATGAACTTAAAATCTCACACTAAGATGAAACATGTGTCCTAGACACACAGACATTACAGCAAAGGCATTTGGAATTATGGTGCATGAACTGTTTTCATTTTTGTTTAATGCAAAAGCCATTCTAGTGTGACTGTCTAATAGTTTGACTCAAGATTAATAGATCTTTACATAGTTGAGGGAAGACTATCATTAAAGCTGAGCACAGCCTGGAAAAGTCTACAAAGATTTATATGTGCATATGTGGCACAGTTCTTTTCAACTGCAAAAAAAAAAAAAATCTCCCTTAGTTTAAAAAAGAAAGAAAAAGGTTGTAAAAGGAAGAGAAGGAAATCACTATGGCTGCACAAGCTAACAGAGGATGCTAGAGCACTCAGTGCTTCCTATTCATAGAATCATAGAATCAACAAGATTGGAAAAGACCTCAAAGATCATCAAGTCCAACCTATCACCCAACACCTCATGACTAACTAAACCATGGCTTCAAGTGCCACATCCAATCCTTTTTTAACACCTCCAGGGACAGGGACTCTACTACCTCCATGGGCAGCACATTCCAATGGTCAATAACTCTTTCTGTGAAGAACTTTCTACTCACCTCAAGCCTAAACTTCCCCTGGTGCAACTTGATTCTGTGTCCTCTTGTTCTGGTGTTGATCGTCTGGGAGAAGACACCAACCCCCACCTGGCTACAACCTCCTTTCAGCTAGTTGTAGAGAGCAATAAGGTCTCCCCTGAGCCTTCTCTTCTCCAGGCTAAACAACCCCAGCTCCCTCAGCTTCTCCTTGTAGAGATTGTACTTGAGACCTCTCACCAGCCTCATTGCCCTTCTCTGGACGCATTCAAGTGTCTCAATATCCTTCTTAAATTGAGGGACCCAGAAGTGGACACAGTACTCAAGGTGTGGCCTGACACAGGATCTACAGATTAACCTGGTCACCATGAATCAGGTCAGCCAGGGTAGTTCAGTAATATCAGGATTGATTATTATTGCTTTCCATAAACATAACACTCCTGGAGGAAGGAGATCTAAACAGTCAAGACAAGGGAGAGGCCCATGACTATCAGCTGCCACCAACCAACATAGCTCTACTGCTTCACATACTTCTCTGACTGACACTAACTGAAGATCCCCTCATCTTGCTGAGCACATTAAATCTTGAAATGCTGGCCAGAAAATAATATGCGTCTTACATTTGCATTCCTCCTACAGTGACCTAATTGCTGATTGGATGAGTTTTTGACTGCCCACAATAAAATCATCATCCCCGGGAGCCACAGAGTGACTGTATAACTATTCCTCAAAACCCTTTAAACCTCCCTGTTTCCCACACTGAGCTTTCAATCCTTTGTCAGGAGCAGGCACCAGCAACCCATCTCACAAAATAAATCTTCTCTAGCACAAGCCCTATGAAGAGAGCCTGAGGGAGCTGGGGTTGCTTAGCCTGGAGAAGAGGAGGCTCAGGACAGACCTTATTGCTGTCTACAACTACCTACACCAGAACAAAAGGACACAGTCTCAAGCTGTGCCAGGGGAGGTTTAGGCTGGATGCTAGGAAGAAGTTCTTCATAGAAAGAGTGATTGCCCATTGGAAAGGGCTACCCAGGGAGGTGGTGGAGTCACCATCACTGGAGGTATTTAGGAGGAGACTTGATGGGGTGCTTGGTGCCATGGTTTAGTTGATAGATAGTGTTGGATGATAGGTTGGACTCGATTATCTCAAAGGTCTCTTCCAACCTGGTTAATTCTATTCTATTCTATTCTATTCTATTCTATTCTATTCTATTCTATTCTATTCTATTCTACCCACTTCCCATCCCTGGAATTGTTCAAGGCCAGGCTGAACAGGGCCCTGAGCAACCTTGTCTAGCAGGAAGGCTGGAACTAGATGATCTTTAAGGTCCTTTTCAACCCAACTCATTCCATGAGTCTATGATTCTACTTGAGGATAAAGAAGTAAAAAACTTCTGGAGAAGGAGGCAAAAGTTTGCAACTTTTTAGACTTACATGAAGATGCCTGTTTACTGTGGTGGTTAAATATTAAGGGTTTTAATGGCACAGCTTTGACCCTGAGGTGGATGGGAGTCCTACCACCTTTGGGTTAGGTGCCACTTAGTCTCCAGCCCTGCTCAGGCTTGAGATATTGGCATGAGACTGCTATATGGGGCTAGGAGAGAGTATTTCCAGCACAGATGGCTCCCAAGGGGCAGAGGGTGCAGCTCACTGCCAGCCTGAGAAATCTTACTTGTGCTACCCAAATCCTTTGGATGACATCTGCTCTGCCGGCACAGCGACTCGCATTTGAGGTTTGGCACCTGGGGCCGGTCAGTCTCTGCCTGCAGTGCCGCAGCTGTGCGGCCAGCCGGAGGGGACGGTGGGGAGAGGGACGATGCTGGCCAGGCGCAGAGTTTCCCGGAGTCTGGAACAGCTGATCTCATGGCTGCTGACTGAAAAGCGGATGTGAATTGGCAGCTACACTTGCTCGAAAGGCAAGTCAGGCCAGAAGTCTGTTGCGCTCGAATATCTGTCAGGACGATAGCTGACCTCCCCGCATTAAAAATAGGACTGTTGGGAGAGGAGGAAAGTGCAGGCATGAAAAGGTGAAAACATCCTAGCTGAGGTTTTCAGAGAGATGGTTGTCTAATTCCCCTTAAAATTAGTAGGTAATGGGTTTCCAAAACTTTCAGGCATTCAAAAAGTCTACAGCTATTTCTGAAAACTGCAAAGGCAGAGGTGGGAAAGGCTGGTACAAGTACAAAGCAAGGAAAAAAAGCCTGGTGGATTAGACCTAAGAAAACATTCACTTGTTATTTGTAGACTTTGAGCTTGGTGGTAGGATGAATTTTCACAGCAGTTACGCTTTCATTAGCAATTAATACAGTGCAAACATATTTAATCCACAGTAAAATCAATTGTAATTTAATCCTGTCTCACGATGACAGAAGGAACTGAAAACACTTCCTGAGACCAGAATCGATACCCCAAACTGTAGATAGTTTTAAAGATACTGATTTGGAAAATAAATACCTCTGTTTTGTCTCAGACAAGTCAGAGATGATTCATACGAAATACACACACTTTTCATTACAGAATTATCTTGCTCTAAACTTCCAAAAGGTTTGCTGCCCTCCTAACCAAGCCTGACAAGCAGTAAAGCATGCCTTTAAATTGCTGTGAGTTGTTACAGTGATCTTTGGTCTTCTGCTGCTTCAGCTTTCATCCTCTGTTCTCATTAGATGGCTCCTACTTTTGTGACATAAACTGACAAGGATGAGGGGACAAATAAAGTGGCACATTTCAGTGTTTGCATCCAACTGTGCCTCAGCCCATAAGCTTCCCCTCTCATTTTCTCCCTGTCTCTCTACATTTATGCATCCAGCACTCTCTGCAAAGGTACCTAGCATGTCTCTGTACATGGTTAGACGAGCAGATGCATCAAGTAGAGGACAGAGAGGCTGGGACTTGGGTGGACTTGACACTTCTTGTGACTGGCAAAGCATCATGTATGGAAACGACCCCACTACCCAGAAGACAACACAAGACCTTAAGGAGGAGCAGAGCAGGTCAGAAGTAAAGGTGAAATTCAGCCCTCTGATTTATAAAAGTATGAATATATTCATGCAACAGATGTTCTAGAGATCCTTGTTTGGCACTAACCTATCAGAGAGCACACTGTGACCCCCAAGAGAGCAGATTCAAGGGAAGATGTTGACACCAAGACATGCTGTTAATGCAACATTTCTGAACTTGATTTTCTTGTACCATCAAGAGTGCAATATGCCAGAAACCTGATCTCTGGGGACCATTCAAGTTTGAACTCCTAACAAATGCTGCTCATGCCAGTCATTGCTGCTGATGGGATAGCTTGTTTACTGCCTGGAATCATTCCCCTATTCCACTGCCTCCTGAAGTTAAAGAAGAGTGTGGCCTGTAATAATTTGTTTTGCTTTTCTCATAAGTTTGCTCCCTAAACTTAAATACAACATTCCAAAATGAACCAAAATATCACTGAAATCTTCTACTTTAATCTCTTCAATGTCTGGCCTTGTTCAGCATTCTCCATGACAACCAATAGCAGCAGCAGCAACACAACCAAAGCCTAAGACAACAGCAAGATATGTAAGCACCAACATAAATAAGGAAAGACACAAATTTCTTTTATCTATGAAAAATAATTTCCTAAGCAAAGATGCCACTTTAAACATTCCTCCAGACTTCATGAACTGCCTACTGAGTAGATGTTATGGAAATATCCCACAAACTATGGCTGGCTATCTATCTGTCTGTCTATCTTTCTAGCTATTTGTCTGTCTGTCTATCTAGAATGCTAACAAAGAATCCACTTCTATTAGAGTTGGGAATACTTAGCTTTTTCTGCAGCTTTGTATGTAAGTTTCTGTTAAGCAGCTATGTGCAATGTGTAGCTTCTCACACACAGCTTTAGCAGTGATCTTTCTTGTCATGTTCTAACAGAACATAAGTATTCAGTCTCAAAAACACTTTCTCAAAGTAGCAGTTTGCTTTAGGGTTTGGGTTGTGAGAATCATACACACAAAATCATACAATGGCTTTGGTTGGAAAACAGCTTTAAGATCATCAAGTCCAACTGTTACCTAAGTCTACCAAGTCTGCAACCCTATCCCTCCACACCACATCTCTGCATCCTTTAAACACCTCCAGGGATGGGGATTCATAGAATCATGTAATCATAGAATAATAGAATTGTGCAGGCCAGAAGGGACCTCCAAAAGTCATCTAGTCCAACCTCCCCATAGTCAGCATGAACATGTCCAACTAGACCAGGTTGCCCAGGGCATCATTGAGCCTTACTTTGAATATCTCCAGGGAAGGAGCCTCAGCCCGTTCCAGCATTCCACCACCAACATAGTGAAGAACTTCTTCCTGATATCCAATCTAAATCTGTCCTTCTCTAGTTTGAAGCCATTGCCCCTCATCCTATCCCTGCAGACCCTTGTAAACAGTCTCTCCCCATCCTTCCTGCAGGCCCCATTCAGGTACTGGAAGGTTTCTGTTTGATCTCTCCAGAGCCTCCTCTTCTCCAGGCTGAACAACCCCAGCTCCCTCAGTCTGTCCTCATAGCAGAGGTGCTCCAACCTCCTGATCATTTTTCTGGCCCTTTTCCGGACCCTCTCCATCAGGTCCATGTCCTTCCTATATTGATTCCACCACCTTCCTGGGCAGCCTGAGAATGTGATATTCAAGACAACTGCAGAAAACACAAGTGGCTTCTTCTATCACAAACTGACTGTTTTGCAGCATGGTATCAGTAGCAAAAGTAGCTTTTCGGTTATCTTCCTATCTAACCTTGCAGGCAGAGTGTAACTACCTGCATGTCTTGTGATAGGACTGAGCAGCCATGCAGCCCTCTGCAGATGACACCACATATGCAGAGGGCAGACAGCAGGAGCGTGTTAAGGATCAGCTGAGGGAAATGGCAACAATTAGTCATAGGCAGTTGCCTCTTGCGTGACTGCACGACAGGAATGGCTGCAGACAGGCGAGTCGGCTGTATGTCGTGTGATGCTGCTGTGTCATGGCAAATTCCAGTACATGCTCTGGCTGACCCCAGGGCTTGACTCCTCAGGGTGGGTTGCCACTTCCAACAGGATCTTCCTCTGATAGCTGTTTCAGCCGCCACACACAAACTGCCTCATCTGCTCCAGAGCGTGGAACTGGCCAATTAGTGAGGGGAAAAAAAGAGCTTTGCACAGCTGGCAGCTGGCACAATGGCCTCTTAGATTTGTTTACATCAAGGCCCTGAGCAGCTCTCATGGCAAGAAATTTGTATCTTTAGGATAACAGTTATGTTGGTGCAGAAAGGTGCGATGAGCCTCACATGTGACTTGAGTCCTTTTCAAGCCTCTAGATTGCTTTGAAAATGTTATTGTTTACATGTGTGTTGCTTAATCTCTGATCCCCAGCACCATGCTCCACATAGAAAAGCGTGAGCACTGTGGCAGAAGGATTCTCCACCTTGAGTAAAAGCTGCTGCATTTTCCATGTCCATTAACCATGAAAGTGTTAAGAAAATATGATTTTTATTTCCTTCAGCTCTTTCATCACTGGAATTCATATTTCCCACCATAAGTGAGGCACAGGGCTTTCACATTTTTCTACACAGAAATATACCATATGGGTTTTTTTTTCCTGGGAAATTGTATTTATCTACCACAGAATGTTCAATTACGAAAGCTCACAGAACAGAGCAATTCAGTGGAGGGGTGTTGTTTTGTTTTGTTTTAACTTTAAGTGTATTTAATGATGTAAACAAACATTAAAAGAGTATAAGACTGTTTTGTAAGAGCATTGATCATTGTTTCAATGAAAGTCACGGTCTAACTCTTCCAAAAGAGTGTGTGTGTGTGTATGGGAGGGGTGGGGGGGGGTGATGTGCCCTAGACACTACTGTAATCTGTGAAGATGTCTGTAACAACCAACACTCTCCCTAATGAGACCTCAGAATGTCTTGATGATCTTCTCTAATTGCTCTGTATAATTGGAAGATGCTGCAGTCCCACTCTGCACTAAGGATGAGTATTTCAAAAATGCTAATCCGTAAATTGTATGAATGTGGCTCTAATTGGGCTGAGGGGGTTGGTGTTTTGGTTTTTTGTTGTTGTTGGGTGGGTTTTTTGTCAGTTCTGATTATTTAAGAAAGCAAGCAATGTAAATCAGCATCCAGATATATCAGCTGTCACATTGTTAACATAAAGCACCGCTGAGCAACAAAACTGCCTGTATGACTGCATTAAAAACAGTTGCTTGCTGTCGGGATTTTACATGAGTTAGTCTGTATTGAAGGTATTTCACTAACATGTTGATCCTCTTGGTTCATGAGGGAATTTTCACTGTTAGCAAGGGACCACCTATATTTCTTAATGCTTCACTTGCTTCTACTAAATGAATGCATCTTTCCAAAACTCACTTTTGAGGCACCACACAAATAACCAGAAAGATCACTTGTAGAGGAAGCTTTAAAGCATACATTTTTATGATGAAAACACATGTGAGTCTGTGGACATGGCTTGCAGGGGTGGCGGACTTGGCTCATCTTGGAGCAGTCTCCAGTGAGGTTTTCAGGCCCAAGGGAGTCAGTTTTGCTCCTTCACACCCCCACTGTCCTAGCCACTGATACTGGTCTAGCCCATGTCCTGAGCTGCTAGGAAAAGGAACAGACACAGTCTGCTTTTGTGCCTGCTGCTTTCCCAGCTCCCAGCACTGCTGTTCTGCTGTGGGAGGTACAATAACCACACTCCCTTTCAATTTTGGCTGGACACCAAGACAGTTGCCTGTGGCAATCATGGCCTCAAGTAGTTCTTGTGGAACCACTGGCAGCTCTGGGTGTTAGTGCTGTGGAAGGAGGATGCATGGAATGAAAAAGTTAACAGCAAGGTCAGTCGACCTGATTTTACCTTGGTTTTTTTACCTGTCAATCTTTCCAACTAGGACAAGGATGATTAGTTCAAAGCTGATGTTGTAAAAGCTGCATTTGCTTCTTTTCCCTTTTTCCAAGGTGCACTCCCCATTCCTACCAAGGTTTTGTATCCCATCAGACTTTCACAATGAGACACAGAGCTGCCCTTGGCTGGCATATAGGGACTTCCTGGCCTATGGAGGACAGTAAGTCAGGCTTTACAGCATCCCACTGTTTCCCACCTCCTGCCTCTGACTGGTATAAAAGAAATAACCAGCAAATGCAGTTTCAAGAAGCTCTCCTAGGGATATGACAGCAAGTAAGTCTGTGTTCAGTCATGTGAGAAGTTATCCCCCCAGACACCATCAGCAGGACTTAGAGGGGTGAAAATAGTGAAAAGCCCCACTTGTTCCAGCCTCCTTCATTTAGGATCCTGAGGGGACAGATTCATCCTACCTAACTTGGCACCTTGGTGGGGTACAAAGTTAGGAAGCCAGTCCTCCTTGTATAGTTCTGGGGTGAGAAAGACCTTGCAAAACTTGCCACCCAGATGGAGACCCCAGTCACATCACAGAGGACACTGTTTGCCTTGCACCATGGTGGAAAACTGTGCCTAGGTAGGGGCATATGAAGATACTTCCTAAAAGGAAGGTGACATGCACTCACAGAGGCCAACAAATCCTTTAATGTGCTGTCAGACTTGATCAGTCATAAGCACCTTCCCACAGATTAGGTTACATTTATCTTCATGCTGTGCTGATAGTTGCAAGAGATGCATGATACATTTCTCTCAGGACTGGGTTTCTTCATTGGTAGCAGCGTGGCATTACACCGCACAGCTGCCAGAGAGATGAAAAGAAGCTGTTGTTTTCTAGGTTTACTACTGAAAAAGCGTGACATCTAGAGCACCTTTTTTTTCCCCTAGCATGTGACTAAGTCACAAAGAACAGAAATCTTGCATTTTGTCATGGAAAGTGTCTGTCAGTCCTACTATCTGATACTGCCTACAGCATCTATACTTTCACAAGCAGCTGTGCAGAGAGAGAGAGGCTTGGCAAGGAAAACTACATCTGCAGTGCACTATACGCATTCATACTACTGTAGCTCATTTGCTGGAATATTGACCAAAAAAAGGATGATGAGAGGAGTACGGGCATAGATGAGGCAGTCTTATTACCCTTTCTGACCAGTACCATCAAGGAAGCTTTGTGGTGTTTCCCCATATTTTTATTTCTTTTTTTTTTTTTTTCCCTATATATAATTTTTCTTCAGGAGCACAAAAGAGAGGGGAGATAGAATCTTAGCACTTCATCATCTCTCTCATAATCTCTTTTATCGAAAATGTGTTAATTTGGAGAAATAACAAGGAGGGTAAAAGGATGATTTATGAACACACACAGACTAATAAATATGCTTATAACATTGCAAAAGAGCCATTGTGAAATATGTTTTACATTTGAACGGCTATAAAATTTTTTAAAGAAACTCTGGTGAGTCTGGTTTTAATGAAGTCTTTTTCTCTCCAAAGTAGCATATTCCATGTGGAGAAGGTTATTTCCAACTTCCCCCCCTCCCCCCCCTATTTCTGACATAGTTAACTCTCACAGAGATAGCCAGGGCACTTGTAATAGCTGCTGTATATTGTTCTTTTCCAAAGGAACAAGAAATCCCTGCTATCCAACACATTACCTTTAGCATGCGCTTGAAGTGGTGGCTGCCAAACAAAGTGTCAAGCATGCAAAGTTGGGATCTCTCCTGAGCAAACTGTCAGTGCCAAAAGCATGAGTAGCATCCCCCAAGGGGTAAAGAAATACAGGACCTGTCCTCTGCGTTCATGCCTAGTGAGCACATGCAGGCTGGTTGTCCTTTCTAAAGGCTCTAAAATCCCAGCACTTCTGACCTGTTAGCCTTTACTACCATCACCTGCTGATTCCATGCTCCTTCTTCTGGCTTCCTAATAATTTCCTGGACACTCAGGTATATGACTTGCTGACATTGGTTTGGTTTTGTTTTTGTGTGGCTTTGTTGTTATTGTTGGGGGTTTTGTGGGGTTTTTTTTTGGTTTTTTTTTTTGTTTCTTGGTGGTAGGTTTTGGGGTGGGGTGGGGGATAGGGGTTTCTTGGGTTTTGGTGGGTTTTTTTCTTGCTGTTCCCCCAGGACAAAAGATAGGATTTGAATTCTGAAGGTTTTGGTTTTTTTGTTTTTGTTGTTGCTGTTGTTGCTGGTTTTAACTGTGCTGGTCATAATAAACATGAACACAAAGCCCTGAGGTTATGTATGCATTCCAGCATTTGCAAATGAGCAGTACTTCTCGAAGTGTTAACTCTGTTTGAAAATTAAAACATTAACTGAGCTGGTAGTAGCAGCAGGTCATACGATGAAAAGCAAAGTCTGTTGTAAATGCAAAATGTCTGCAACTGATGTGGGGGTTGTTGGTCTCCAGCTTTTAATTAAAATTTCGAGTGCAAAGGGCCACTCCAGACTGGAGGATAAAAACACAGTATCACAGTATCACAGTATTACCAAGGTTGGAAGAGACCTCGAAGATCATCGAGTCCAACCTGTAACCACAAACCTCAGAACACAGAAACACCCCTGGTAGATGTAGGATTTTGAGAGGAAGAAATTTAGGGTGCTGTTTTCTTTTTCTTTCAGTGAACCATGAAGTCCTTCTCACTGCACCTTGGGTAGGAAAGAGTCCATCAGTTCTTTGACAGTTTTTCTCAAACGGCAGGCAGGGCCTACATGTGAGTAGCTTCTGAGCATCCCACACATCCTTTTAGATTGGGTTATCCACTGAACCTCTCCTTAAAAGCAACTTGAGCATCCAGGTATACCCTGTGCATCCTGCTGTGGGGCAGCTTAGTCTGTAATTTCTCCTTATCCTCACCATCCACTGATACTTTTGCCTACTCCTCCAAATGACAGGCTGTCTTTGACTCATCCCACAACTAACTCAAAAGCTCTCAGTAAGCAATCATGTCTTTACACTACCTCTGCAGCCCTTAAGTGTCCTTCCATGTTATTAAGCCAAAATTTCTTCAGCAGGGTGGACTCAGCTCTTCACCTTGAAGCCCAGGACAATATTGCCTAACATGTTTCTTACTTCTTTTATAGGCTTCCGGGGAAAAATATTTTTCTCTTAGTTTCCCCCTGCTGCTGTGAACTTTTCAAGACCTAGTTAAAAGCTCAGATCTAGCCAAAAGCCCCTGGCTCCCTACACCTGAAGAAGACAGTTTTGCCAGTGCTCACCATCTTGGTATTTGACTCCATTGGTCTCCCTGTTCATGGCAAA
Source organism: Picus viridis (assembly GCA_033816785.1). Lineage (NCBI taxonomy): Eukaryota > Metazoa > Chordata > Aves > Piciformes > Picidae > Picus > Picus viridis. The sequence continues at coordinate 14,187,634 of CM066570.1, forward strand.
ATCTTAGGGTAGTGGAGCAACTGTGAGAAACTGAAGCATCAATTAGGCAACAGACCCCTCTTGTTGTCCAGTAGAGAATGCCAAGCTTAATGTGCTCCAGACAAGAGGCAAGCTTCTTATCCTGAAAAGACAAGATGAAGAAAGGAGCTGTAATTCAAAGGTGTGAGGTGACTCATAAAAACTCTTGAGGATGCTTCTAAGGTAGAGTATTTCATGTGTCATCCTTCACTGGTGGCTGCAGCTGAAGTAGGGAATCTGGTCCTGCAAGGATGCATAGCAGCTTGCAGCTCACTAATTGGCTTTGAAATGAAGGGTGGCCTTTGGCACACTGTAGCTCTCCCTCATCTGCGTGGGTGTTATCTTGGCAGTCACTTTAAACTACTTGTATACCCTAGACCTGCTTCTTGCCCTTCCCTTTCTCCTTCTACAACAGAATGTGATTATTACCCCTTGGCATGCCCAGCGATAGCTTTGCTTCAACTGGCTCTGCGCCTTCTTTGGCTAGAGCGGGGCTCACTTCCATCCTCAAGATTTTCATTTGGAGCCAAACATGAGCAGCTCATGTCTAGCCCATCTGACACTATCCTAGTAGATCACATGGGAAATCTGCATTAGCAGCAGGTAAACATTCATTGGACTCAGATCAAAGGCTCTGAACAGTGACCGAGCGGAGGTTGCAGGAGGAAAACAGCCACGGTTCACAAAGCTAGTATCCCACCCACCTCACAGGGCAGGGCACAGACCGACCGCGTACTGGAACATATTTTCAGCAGTACCGGCCGGGGATAATTTATGAGAGCTTATAATGCTAACTACTGATGTTAAAAATGCTATATCCTGTGTAGAGGTGGGCAGAGTAATGAAGCATTAAGTCTGCCTGCAGCTGAAAATCTGGCTCTGTCTCGGCTCTGTGCCCATGAACGAGAGAGAGTCGGGACAGAGCCAAAGCACTGAAAACTGTCTGGCATCGCTTCCCGGCGGTCACGGTGACCCGAGGTGCGTGCATGTATGTCTGCATGTGTGTGTGCACACACACGTGTACGCCACAGTTCAGGTTTTCCTGCTGCACGCTCAGAGCCAAAAATCTGACGACGTTTTCACCTCACGGGGCTAAGACAAACCTTTGGCTTGTCATAGCATCAGTTATACCTTCAAAGCTTTTTGGCTTGTCTTGGAGTAATACTTAAAACATAATTGGAAATATCTTTCAGCAGGGCCTATCTCCAGGACTGCAAGAGAGAATGAATCGCTCCTCCCCACCAAAAAGCTAAACTGCTGCTGAACTCTCAGCACCGTGTTCACCTGCTTGATGAAACATGTTTTGAGTTACATAAGACTAAGTGATATTTAGTTTCTCAAGCAGCGGTGGTGAGAGGTTTGCACCTAACAGATTATTCCTGAGCCACACTTTTAGTTGAAGAATGCCTAAAATGCAAGCATTTGCATTCAGAGGTGGGAACTAGCATTTTGAGTAGCTTTCTCTAAAACCTTAAGTCATTTGCAAAACCTCAGTACAGCTCTGTCCCAAGTTGCGGCCACAGTGCTGTTCAGATCAACGGCAGGACTCCATGATCTTAGAGGTCTTTTCCGATGGAAACAATTCTGTGAGTCTATAAATACCAATTTCTATCACAAGTCAAGATCATCTCCAATATTTCATACTGCAGAAAAAGACTATTTGGTAAATTGCATTCTTTCAAAGTTGGAATTTTTCTAATGTTGGGAATGGATGTGACTAATGTGACTGATAAACTGCACCAGTACAGGTTAGGATGTGATCTGCTGGAGAAGAGCCCTGTGGAGAAGAACCTGGGAGTCCTGGTGGATACCAAGTTATCCATGGGTCAGCAATGTGCCCTTGTGTCCAAGAAGGCCAATGGGATCCTGCGGTGCATTAAGATGAGTGCGTCCAGCAGATCAAGGGAGGTTGTCCTCCCCCTCTACTCTGCCCTGATGAGACCTCACCTAGAATATTGAGTCCAGTTTTGGGTTCCCCAGTTCAAGAGGGACAAGGATCTGCTGGAGAGAGTCCGACAGAGAGCTACCAGGATAATTAAATGACTGAAGCATGTGCCCTGTGAGGAGAGGCTGAGAGCCCTGGGGCTTTTTAGTCTGGAGAAGAGAAGACTGAGAGGGGATTTAATAAATGTTTATCAATATCTGAGGGCTGGGTGTCAAGAGGGAGGGGACAGGCTCTTCCTTGTTGCACCCTTTGATAGGACAAAGAATAATGGATATAAACTACAGCACAGGAGGTTCCACTTCAACATGAGGAGGAACCTTTTCACTGTGAGGGTCACAGAGCACTGGAGCAGGCTCCCCAGAGAGGTTGTGGAGTCTCCTCTGGAGGCTTTCAAGACCCATCTGAATGTCTTCCTGTGCGACCTCTGCTAGATCCTATGGTCCTGCTCTGGCAGGGGGGCTGGACTCAATGATCTTTGAAGGTCCATTCCAACCCCTAACATCCTATGATCCTATGATTTTGGCATGAGAATCACACACATTTTGAATCCAGACACATCCACTCGATATACTGAATTCACATACATTGATGTAAACCCAAGCAATGTGGGGTTTTTCCACATTGAGTGATAGTTTCTAGGTTGAATATGCTTTCAATGCAAACAATAAACAAGCAGTGAAGTCATGCAAATCCCCAGGTCAAATCACTCATGAATTCCTCTTTTTGACCTCATGTACTTCTTGCTGACTGCCTGTAAGTCCCAGTTCTCATGCTGAACACCCAAGTGCCTCTCAGTCATACTGGGTCTTCTCATGTGCTTCTGCACTCTTTCATCTGCAGAGAGAAGTGTTGATAATTGCACAACATGTGGATTTTGACCTATTTTAGGACTTTTTTTATGCCCTGTAAAAGCTATAGACTTGATATATCTGGGATCTGTTGAGATGCTTTGCAGAGGGACCTGGGAGTGCTGATCGACAGCTGCCTGAACATGAGCCAGCAGTGTGCCCAGATGGCCAAGAAGGCCAACGGCATCCTGGCCTGCATCAGGAATAGTATGGCCAGCAGGAGCAGGGAGGTCATTGTGCCCCTGTACTCTGCTTTGGTTAGGCCACACCTTGAGTGCTGTGTCCAGTTCTGGGCCCCTCAGTTTAAGAAGGACATCGAGACACTTGAACGTGTCCAGAGAAGGGCAACAAGGCTGGGGAGAGGCCTTGAGCACAGCCCTGTGAGGAGAGGCTGGGGGAGCTGGGGTTGTTTAGCCTGGAGAAGAGGAGACTCAGGGGTGACCTCATTGCTCTCTACAACTACCTGAAAGGTGGTTGTAGCCAGGAAGGGGTTGGCCTCTTCTCCCTAGCAACCAGCACCAGAACAAGGGGACACAGTCTCAGGCTACACCAGGGGAAGTTTAGGCTCGAGGTGAGGAGAAAGTTCTTCACCGAGAGAGTGATTCGCCATTGGAATGGGCTGCGCGGGGAGGTGGTGGAGTCACCGTCCCTGGAGGTGTTCAAGAGGGGATTGGACGTGGCACTTGGTGCCATGGTCTAGTCATGGGGTCTGTGGTGACAGGTTGGACTCGATGATCTTCGAGGTCTCTTCCAACCTTGGCGATACTGTGATGCTGTGATCTTCAGACTCTGGTAGGGCATGGATGCTGTCTTGTGACTTGGGGAATCAGGAAAGCTGTGCTCTCCACCTCTCTGTGTTTGCAGGCTTGCTGGGTGACCTTGAGCAGTTAGCTTACTTTTCCATGCTTTCATCTCTGCAGTAGCAGGTTGATAACAATTCCTGCCATTTTCTGTGAAACCAGGTACTAGAGTTAGATACTATTATCAGTAACCACTTACCATGGCAGTGATTATATATAAAACACGAGCCCCTGTGTGTGTTGTATGTACACATGCATGCAAGCTGCACTGCAGATATTTAGAGGGGAGTGTTATTCAGATATTTAGAGTGCTGAGGAAAAAGAGAGACTAAACTGAAACAAATTTCAGCAGAAACACTAAAGAGATTGAGATTTAAATAAGGATTTTGCATACCACATGCTCTGGAAAACATTTAATTCAGTTTCTTTATTGAGTACCACAGCAGAACATTCTTAAAAGATAATTTAAAAAAGCTAAAATGCTCCCCTGCTCTTCTGGTTTTTTTTCAATGTATGGGAAAGCTTTACTTAGAAAACAAACTTTCACTGGTGCTTTGATTGGCTGAAAACCATGTGGGTTTCTCCCTCCCCCCCCAATTTCCACTTCATTCTTTGTTTTGTCCTGCCTAAAGGTGTATTAATGTTGTGGTCAAGACACTTGCTCAGTCCTGTCTTTATAGGGTGTTCACAGGCAAGGTCTGTGAAAGAAGGACTGGGGGAACAGTCAACAAATTTTGTATGCCTTAAGAATTGTGATTTTATTCTAATTTTTTTTTTTAAGTGGGGAGATTTTAGGACAAAATAATGGGTTTACAGTACTTTCCATTGGCTTTTTGTTTATTTATTTTGAGGTGGGCTTCCAGGTCTTTAAATGACCTGCCATGAAAGCTAGCAGGCAGAAAAAAAAGGCCACAGGGAGGAAAAAAAAAAAACAAAAACCGATCAACAAACCAAAACAAAAAATGAATCAAACCAACAACTACAAAACCTGAGTGGGGAGTCGTGTTGAGTGGCAAGGAAAAATGCCATTTTTGAGAGAGTCAAGATGAAATACAGGGTTGGAATCATGGAAATCCCCTTTCTGTGCTATCCTGTTTATATCCCTGGTACTTGGGAATAAGTTAGATCAGCAAGGCTGAAAAGCTTGAGAAGAGTGAAATGCGAAGTCGAGGGCAGTTACTAACCTCCACAAAATGCTAAAGCTTGAGAGTGTCACTCAGTGACTTGGTGACCTGAAGAGTTGTTTCATCCAGTTTAGCTTTGTTTCTTTGTATATTACAGGCTTACTCCTTCAAAGAAACACACTCTCCTCCTTTCATGGGTCAGCTAAACCCGATGCTCAAAAGCTTTAAGTCTGTGTTGACTTCCAGTATGAGCCACTGAAAACACATAGGAGCCCTCCAGAAAGCCGTATTTTTGGGGGGGTCCTGATATCACCCGGGCGCCCCACGGAACCCAGGCTCTGCCGACCAGCCGGCCGCCGCGGAGAGGCAGCTGCTGGCGGCAGGCTTGAGATGTGCCTGCCATCTATCGGCCCGGGCCACGAAGAGCGGCTGCCGGGGCGAGGGCTGCCGGGGCGAGGGCTGCCGGGGCGAGGGCTGCCGGGGCGAGGGCTGCCGGGGCGAGGGCTGCCGGGGCGAGGGCTGCCGGGGCGAGGGCTGCCGGGGCGAGGGCTGCCGGGGCGAGGGCTGCCGGGGCGAGGGCTGCCGGGGCGCCGGGAGAACGTGACCTCCTCCACGGGGCGGCATCTGCCGTCTCACCCCTCTGCCCCCTTGCACGGCCCTTGTCACCCAGGACGAGCCCAGGGCTGCCTGCACCCAGCGGGACTGGTGCTGGGCTGTCCTGGGCCATGCTTCCTTGGAGGTCAGCCCCGGGCTGTCCGGGTGCTGGGATGGAAACATGGCTGCAGGCAGCGGGTGTCTTGGGACCCATGAGTATGCTTTGATGTCTACTGGAAGGGCCACAGAGACAACGGCTGTTTGAGTCCCCAGCCAACGTTTTTCTCACTGAGCCATGCGTTAATGAAACTTTATTTATTTGCTGTTACATTTGCAACTGTATTCCCATTCTGACTCTTTAACACAATAGCTTTTACCCATTCTGACTCCTCAGACAGTATTTTTTATGCCAACAACTGTGTACCAGTGTAAATATTACAACAGCTTTTGGCCAGATTCAATAAGAAATGTCTTCTGTAACTACTTCTGGCTGTTCTTTGATTCTTGAGGGGAAAAAAAAAAAGAAAAGTCAATGACTACGTGTCATAGAATGGTTGTTATGTTTTTCTACAGTCCACTTTCATGGTAAGCCAAACATGTTTTCAAAGCCAGGATCTGCAATCTTAAAACTCACATGACATGAAAGGCTGTGGACATTATGTTCTTTACTGAACCACTCTGTGATATACCATGAAATGTTCTCTATAACACTGAAGAGAAATTCCTAGCACATAGTGAGATGGATTGATACCATTGCATAGGAAGTGCTATTTTAGCTTCTGAACCCTGTTTCTACACCATGTGGTCTAGCCTCACTTCTCTCTTGCCCTCACCTTAGCCTTCTCTTGCCAGCTCAGCCCCACGGCACAGTCCCTCCAGTCTGCGTACTCAGAACCTGCTCCAGATGTCTGGTGATCCACTAAACGATTATGCAGATTTACCTCTAATATACTGACCAAAACCACTGCCCTGTACTTGCTCCATGGGTTAATCTTGGGCATTGTTTTTGTTTTTGTTTTGTTTTTCATTCTGTGCCTTCATCTTTTATGTTTTGCTGGCTTCCTTCTCCTCAGGTGATGCCTATCTTACCCACAGCACCCACTGTTCATCACCAGCATGGTGCTGTATTGATGTTACTCCCCATTTTTCTAGAAACAGAGATGCAAGGACTGTGATTCACCCAAATTGTGTAAATAGATACTGTTGGGTAAATGGAAACACACCCCAGAAACACATCTCTTTCTAATTCTAATTCTAGTTCTGCCTGCACTGCTAAATAAGAGTCAAGAGCTAGTCCTTGCCCCACAGCCAGGTGGATCAGGCTGCCTGCTGTCCATTCTGTTCAGGAGTAGCTCCTTCAGTAACTATTTTGCCTTTGAAGCAACTAGATTGAGTTATCCAAAATGGTATAAGGAGGTAAGCTGTAAGGAACTTAAGATATTTATCTGAATTCAAGAGATGTGAAATGGTCAAACATCCAGCACTCTGGACCTGTACTCCTTATTTTTAGCAGCATGGGCAAACCCTCTGGAGGATATAATGGAAGCCAAGGGTGATAGATTCAACCTAGGTGTTTTAATTTGGTGATATTAATCCCAGTCAAAGAATCTTTCAAAATCACACACTAAAGAAGTAGGAGTAGGAGACTGGGAGCCTAGTCCACATAGCCTGGCTATTCCCATCCCATAACTACTGTCAGCAGTGGCTGGAAAAATGTTAACATCTTATTGTATGCCATTAAGGATAACTGAGACAGCAATATGAAAGTTTAAATTTATCCTTAGTTTTCTTCATTCAGAATAGATCTGTCACTGAAGTCCATAAAAGCTTTGGAACTAAACACTGTGCTAAATGTAGCACCTCCAGACATTGTCTTAGTTGAGGGGAGAGAGAAGATTATGGGTTATTCCTCCATTCTTATTAATCACATATATTGATTACCATTAGCATTTTAATATATTGGGGGGTTGTAGTTATCTCTTATTATTTTGTTTAAACCTTGATTCTATGTTGCTGTTTCTGGTCTCATAAGACTGCTAAAAAGCATATTTTTTTAAAAAGGTAGGTTATGCTTCCATATTCTCTTTTTGCCCTTCTTCTTCAGCAGACAGCACAGACAGGCAGTTCAAGGAAAGCAAAAAGAGGATACTTTTCTGTGAATACAGTAAACCTGCTGTAATTAATGCAGCACCAAGCAAGTGATAGGTTAAAGAACAATTAAGCCATTACCAGCTCAAGTTTTCTTGAGATTATGTGGTATTAGTGTACGTAAACCACTCTGACTTTCTGCTGTGTCTGAGATGGGTAAGGAAAAAATATCATTTGCAGATCTTGAATAGTTTTAAAACCCAAGTGGTATAAGAATATTTCATGTTATTTTTTTAACTCCTCAATGTACAGAGAATAAAATTCATTTTAAGAAAACAAATCCAGCTGATTAGCCTATGCAGTATTGTGATCTGTGAAATAAAGATAGTGCTAGACTGCAGACTGCATATTTCCTTGATTTCTGCAAGTTTCCATAGGGTCATAAATAGATTTCAAAGTGGAACGAGACTGGAGCTGGCTGAAATGAAGGATTTAGCCTTAACAATACTTTTTATTCTTATTTTAGTGTGGTTTTGTTTGGTCAGGACCTACATAAATTTTTTCAAGACCTTCTCATGACCCAGAAATCTCCAAACACTGTTTCTAAAAGGAAACATGCATGGTGTTTCTGAAATATATCATTTCCTGAGACTTTCTTATTAGTTTCACCTCTGCTGGCCTCCACTTCCAGAAACTCTAAGTTCCTAGCAGTGTCATCTGGCATGTCTGAAACCTTGCTACGGTGAGTCAGTCCAAGGATCACAGAGCTCAGAAGCCCATGTTCCCCAGCAGCCTGCTAGCAAACCAAGCAAGCCTGGTGGAACTATGTCCAGTTGGTATTTTCCTCCATAAATTTCTGAACAGCGCTAAGTGAGGCAAACAGTAATTGCCTAACAAAGACCTTAAGCCTCACTCCAACTTGAAAAGACAAGGACTTGGACTCAGTTTGGTTTGCTATGAAGAAAATAGTGGTATGTTTGGCCTGCTGTAGACTGAACTTTTAGACCATATAATCTCTGGTTTTATATAGATTTTCAGACACAACAAAAGAAGAAACACAGGCTTTGGAGTTTGCTTGTAGTGTTTCCAATTCGTGGAAATCCCTGCTTAGTAACATAGTGCTGAAAAAAAATACTTTATGGGCTAAAATAGAGCAAAACTAATTTTACCTTCAAAACCAGACAGCAGGGAGAAGTGTTTTGGTGTTCCTTTAAATACAAAGTCACCCAAGACTACTTCTCTAAGCACTCTGTACGGCACTAATTGATCTCTTAATTGGCTCAGTCAACACAGCAGTCTCCATCACACAACAAGCGCTAATTGCTACAAGCTGAAATGTTAAGTACTCTGAAGGCAAAGCACATATATACACTGGAATTGACTGCACTGGCGAGGAGCTAAGCGAGTGTAGGGAGCCACGCCACTTCCAGGTGTTCCCCTGGGCAGCAAGGCTGATGACGTCCCTCAGCTCCACACAGGCACTAGCGCTCTTTGCAGCCTAATATGTACACGTGTAAAAAGTAGAAGTGGAAGGTCTTGTCCAAAGGCCAGAAATCATTTGTAAAGGATATTAGCAAACACTTGCACCCACTTTCAAAGATAAAATTGCAAACACAGAGGAAAGGTTCTTTTGTGAGATCTCTAACTGTAATGGTGCCCTGAAACTGATAAATGGATGTCTGCTTTCTGCAGGACCCAGTTTAGAATATAATGAGCCAGAAAGCTACTTTATAATCACTTAGTCTACATAATGTACCTGAAGACTGAATAATGATTTAAGTGAGAACAGTGTTATGGTATCTCTAGTCTGACAGATCTGATTATTGACATGGAGGAATCTGTTCCTCCCCTTGGGGCGAGATTCATTACCTCTGTAGGTGGATTAGTGGCAAGGTGCCTGACAAAGTGCCTCCAAGGACTTGGCTACACAATACAGTTGCACCCATTTAACTCAAGATGTGATTTTTAAACCAGTTGAGTTAAATTCATGCAGAGACCTTTAATAAGTTAACCAGGTAGGAAGTCAAACTCTAGAAAAATGGTGTGTGGGTGTGTGTGTTGGGGACGAGGCCTAAAGGTGGCATAGGTTTTAATACAACCTACGATACAGTCTTCTTACCAAGGTCCAAGGGATGACACATTGCCTTCAGCTGAGTGGTGAGGATGGCAGAAAGTCTTGACCTGTCCTCATGCACCATCTATGACAAATTTATCTCCATAGCTGGGTCGGGGCAATCCCAAGCACAGATACAGGCTGAGCAGTGACTGGCTCGAGAGCAGCCCTGAAGAAAAGGACATGGGGGTGCTGGTGCATAAGAAGCTTGACATGAGCCACCGGTGTGCACTTGCAGCCCAGAAAGCCAATCACATCCTGGGCTGCATCAAGAGAGCACAGCCAGCAGGTTGAGGGAGGTGATTCTTTCCCTCTACTCCACTCTGGTGAGACCCCACGTGGAGTACTGCATCCAGTTCTGGAGCTCCTATTACAGGAAGGATCTGGATGTGATGAAATGTGTCCAGAGGAGGGTCACGAGGATGAGCAGAGGACTGGAGCACCTCTCCTATGAAGACAGCAAGAGTTGGTGCTATTCAGTCTGGAGAAGAGAAGGCTCCACAGAGACCTTATTGTGGCCTTCAAGTATCTGAAGGGGGCCTACAAGAAAACTGGGGAGGCACTTTTTAGGGTGTCAGGTGGTGATAGGACTAGGGGAAATGGAGCAAAACCAGAAATGGAGGGTTTTAAGGCCAGGCTGGATGTAGCTCTGAGCAACCTGATGTATCATGAGGTGTCTCTGCCCATGGCAGGAGGGTTGGAACTAGATGATCCTTGAGGTCCCTTCCAACCCTAACAATTCTATGATTCTATAATACAGGTAGTCCAAAGAAAGCAGCAGTAATTAGAAGATGTATTGGGTTGGCTGAGCTGGACTTCTCCTCAAAGCATCTTTCTAATGCTGTGTTCTGCTGTGCTGCAGCTGATAACTGAACAGTGTTTTGGCTACTGCTGAACAAGCATCCAAGCCATGCTTTTCCAACATTTCCCCACCCCAAGAGTGTGCTGAGGGGTGGGCAAGATCATGGAAGGGGACACAGACGAGGCAGCTGACCCAAACTGGCCAAAGAGGTATTCTGTACCATATGACGTCAACTCAGGTATAAGAACAAAGCAAAAGAAGGAAGTGAGGGGATATTTGTCGATGGCATCTGTCCTCCAGAGAAACCACTCTGCACAGAACCATGCTTCCTAGGAGTCACTGACCACTACATGCTGATGGGAAGTAGAGAGTAACATCTCTGCTTTCACTTCCACACATGGTCTATTGCTTGTGCTTATCATTGTTGTTACTTTACTTCTATCTTATTACTGGCTTTTGTTATGTTTTCCCCTCTCCCCTGTCCATCTAAGAAGGGGAGTGATAGAACAGCTTTGGTGGGCATCTGGCCCCCAGCCAGGGCCAAAACACCACAGAAACAGATCAAATTTCACCAAAGTTCAACCAGAGATGAATAAGAAATTTCACAAGGTGCAGAAATCTCTGTAGAGAGGTACTGCTGACTCTGATGGTGTTTTCATAGGAAAGGTGGAAAGAGGGGCAGAAAGCATAGTGCTTTCTTTTAGCCCACAGACTTGTTGGTGTGTTGGGGTAAAGGTATTTAAGACCTGGCCTCATCCTTTTCCAAGTTACCTGTGATGAAAAACAGCTCTGACTCAAAAGCAGAGACTTCCATTTTGCTGAATTACATGGACTAAAAAGTAGGTGTGCACACTGGAAAGTCTAAAGCCTTGGCCCAGAAGGGATATTTTGACACATTCTCTTTTTATAAATATGTTCCAAAGATTTTATTTTCATGCCAGTAGGAACTCAAAATGCATGTTGAAATCTTGAAAACCGCTACAAAACAAAGTTACAGCCTGAGGTCAGACTAAGTTTGGTCTGCAGTGCACATTACAGCTGGACAAAGATTTTACTCAGAGAAAATACTCAGATTTTCTATCAATTTTGTGGATAAGGTTTTCCTAAATTTAACAGACCACAGGCAGTATTAAATTGGTAATTTGGGAAGTCAGTTTCTGGAAATCGAGCTTCCAGTATTAGGTCACTGACTCAGTTTGTTAGAATGAGAGCTTAGCACTAATCAAGACTAATGAGAAATGAAGGGAATGGAAAATGTTAGAAACTTTATACAACCTAGTGGAAGGGAGAGCAAGCTGAGTCAAACATGCAGCAAAAAGACAATTTTAATGTGATTTTTATAGCAGCCACTAAAATCACTAGAAGTTGTGTCTGAGTGCAGAAAACTGCAGAAGAATCCTGCGCTGCATCTGCTGGCATAATACTTACATAAGGACTTTCAAACACCCACTGCAACCCTTCCTGTGCTGGCAGGGTTATGAATTTGCTCTCTAGTATCTACCTGCATGCTCTAGACCCTTTCTTATTAGTGGGTCTTCTGAAAAATTCCTTTTACTTTTTCCTCTTGACCCCAGTATAATTTCTCTATATGGTCCAATCAGTTTCTATGGGGCTGGACATATAGATGTGCAGGAAAAATGCAAGTGATGAAATGAAAGAAAAATCAGTGTTGCTCTGTTTATGCTGAGGTTAAATCAGAAAGATCTCTCTCCTTTTTCTAGCCAATGTTTGTTACTTGTCCCCAGGCCTATTTGTCATGAACTATATATCTTGTTGCATTCTCTAGCAAAGAAACAAAGCCAACCAATTTATTAATGAAAAATAGTGCTGAAATGGTTGGCTTGGGATTGAAATATTAATACTCTAACCAAGAAGATGAAAACATAAGATTTGTGTGATGTACCCCCTTTTCTGACAGGCAGGACACTGGCTCTGGATGTTAACAAGCCATGTTTTCATCCTATTTATGTCACTAGGTTTTTCACTTTTTAATCTGAGTTCAAGATCATTTGTTCAGTGAAAAGAACATGATGGACAGTCTGGTGGAGGGAGTGTGAGATGATCTTCTTCAGCAACACAGAAAGAGTGGGGATTTTGAAAACAAAATAATAACACAGCAGGGCATAAAACCAGTAGACAACCAGAGAGATGTCAACTGGAACTACAAATGTTTCTAGGCATGTTTGGCTCTTAAGACCAGGTGAGCTTTAAGTGGACAAGTGTGGACACCTGTTTCACAGCATTGTGCTTTGGTGGAGTACATTGCAGGAGGTGTAAAACAACATTCAAAATTATCTGTGTTGCAAACTTCTTTCTATTCTATCAAGTTCACATTTCCAGTGTAGATGGCAACGTGTACTTGAATAGCACAAAGCTCAGGGATGTGCTTGGAATGGAGATGTATCATGAAGGAAGAATACCAGAATTTTGTACCAGCCATATCCTCTACATTCTCCCAGAAGAATCATATTGTGTTATTCCAAATAGCTAGATATCATTTTTTGTTGGTGGTTGGCTGGGTGGGTTTGAATCCAATTAGTTTCTCAAAAGCATAGAATTTCATCAAAGATCTCAGGTGTATTATTACCCAAGGTGAAATACACTACACAGCTACCAGACTCTCCGTCCTACTTTTTAATTGTTGTTTTATCTTCATCCAATGTTGCAAAATCCCCATCCATCTGCCAGCTGTGACAAATTCTGCTGTATCATGTGGCTATTGTTATCCTGTTAAATTTCTCCCTGTCTCCACTTCCTGTATGGTGTTAACACTAGTGATTTCAGACCTGATCCTTTTGATATTCCAATTTTAGAGCCAGATTTTACATGCCTTACCCATGAAAGGAGCAAGGCATTTCATCTCCACCATGCAGATGCATTCACATTTTTCTAGTGCAATGAGTGGATGCACTGGGAAGGATAGAGACTCGAGGAATATATTTAAAGATAGAAAAATTGTGGAAACTGAGCAAAATAAGGCCATAAAATTATATCAGAGGATGATCAAGATCCACAAATAGTCCAAAGACTCAGCTTTGAGGAATCATTTACCTTTTCCAAGATGTTTATGTGACAAGGGTTTTGTGAAGGAACATGACCTGGCAAACTATAGTCTTAAGTCTGCTTACTAACAACAACATTCACCATCCTGAGCTGTAGAGCATGAAAATCTTTAGGCAACTTGTTAAGGAAAGCAAGAAAGACACAGATATACTGAAGCAAATCCAACAAAGGGCCACTAAGATGGTTAAGGTTTTGGAGAATCTGGCATACAAGAGAAGTCTGAGAGAGCTGGGAAAGTTCAGTCCCAGGTAGGGAAAGCTCAGGGGGATCTTACCAGTGTGCATGAATTTTACTCCCTTAATATGAGGGAGTAAAAGGTCCCAGTGACAGGACAAGAGGCAATGAGCACAAGCTGAAATGGAGAAAATTCTATAATAATTCTATTAATAACTCTCTAGAATAAAAATTCTGTAATAATTCTATTCTATAATAGTTCTGTTCTATTCTATTTGTTAAAACAAAGCAAAACAAAGCAGGCCAAAACTGTTAGTGTGAGGGTGCCCAGAGAGGCTGTGGGGTCTCAATCCTTGGAGTAATTCAAACGCCAAAAGCAGAGTTTGAACTAGGTGATCTCCAAAGGTCCCTTTGGATCAACATTCAGCACTTCTGTGATTGTTTGAAAAGAAATTTGGGAGACACAGGAAAACAGACTAAAATAAACTCTGAGTAAATCAAGAGATACGTTGTATCTTAAATCTTTACTCCATGTAAGCTTCTTTTTAGATGAGGGACACGTGTATTTAGTTTCTCTTATAGTTTCTCTTATCTTTCACTACTGCTTTGTGGAAAACCATTAACTACTGTAGAAGCAAGAGGAAGAGTCAGAGATGAGTTATGGACCATGCCCAAAACAAAAAGAAGAAAAAAACCAAACCAAAGAATCACAGTATCAATCAGGTTGGAAAAGACCTCAGAGATCATCAAGTCCAACCTAATACCTAACACCACCTGACAGTTGAACCATGGCTCCAAGTGCCACATCCAATCTTTTTTTGAACACCTCCAGGGATGGTGACTCCACCACCTCCCTGGGCAGCACATTCCAATGACCAATTGCTCTTTCTGTGAAGAACTTACTCCTCACCTCAAGCCTAAACTTCCCCTGGGACAGCCTGAGACTTTGTCCTCTTGTTCTGGTGCTGGTTGCCTGGGAGAAGAGACCAACCCCCACCTGGCTACAACCTCCCTTCAGGTAGTTGTAGACATCAAGAAGGTCTCCCCTGAGCCTCCTCCTCTCCAGGCTAAACAACCCCAGTTCCCTCAGCCTCTCCTTGTAGGGCTTGTGCTCAACACCTCTCATCAGTCTTGTTGCTCTTCTCTGGACACATTCAAGTATCTCAGTGTCCTTCTTAAATTGAAGATCCCAGAACTGGACACAGTACTCCAGGTATGGTCTAACCAGTGCTGAGTACAGGGGCACAATGACTTCCTTGCTCCTGCTGACCACACTATTTCTGACACAGACCAGGATGCCATTTGCCTTCTTGGCCCCCTAAGCACACTGCTGGTTCATGTTCAGCTGGCTGTACCAGTACCCCCAGGTCCCTTTCTGCCTGGCTGCTCCCCAGCCACTCTGACCTCAGCCTGTAGTGCTGCATGGGGTTGTTGTGGGCAATGTGCAGAACCCAGCACTTGGACTTGTTAAATACCATCCTGTTGAACTCTGTCCATCTATCTAGCCTGTCAAGGTCCCTGTGCAGAGCCCTCCTACCTTCTAACAGATCAACACCTGCCCCCTACTTGGTGTAGTCTGCAAACATACTAATGGTGGACTCTATCTCCTCATCCAGATCATCAACAAAGATATTAAACAGGATTGGGCCCAACACTGATCCCTGGGGGACACCACTAGTGACTGGCCTCCAACTGGATGTGGCACCTTTCACCACCACTCTCTGGGCTTGGCCCTCTAGCCAGTTCCTAACCCAGCAGAGAGTGCACAGATGAGCAGCAGTGCTCATCTGTGTAATGACATACTACCCTTCTCCCAGTACCAGGCACTGCAATTAAAAATGCCATTCAAATGAGCATCCCAGAGGAGGTTGCATGGAAGTACTGCATCTATAGTGTAGGTGAGGGCGGGGGGGAATGATACTACAGATATCCAATATCCATTAGGCATAATGTTAATTGTACTCTGGGTATTGGAAAGCATTAAAAGATTACAGAAAAATCTTAGCAAATGCCATTCTCAGGAATTTTAGCTTTTATGCTCTAAAGAGCAGAATGCTCTAAATGATGAAATAAAGGCCCTGGTTTTTGAAAAAAGCCAGACATGACTTCAAACTGAAAGCCTGATGCTATGACTAGTGTCTCTTTCTGTCCAAGCCTTAAGCTGGAAACTTATGAATTACCAAGAACTGTGAATAACTTTTGTGGGGAGGTACCTGAAGATGCACCATTGTTTCCAGTCTCACAAGATGTCAGCCTGAACAGCTAGTGTGTCACATAAGCCATGGTGCTTGCATGGTCTTCTAGTTCTAATATGC
The DNA here is from genome assembly GCA_033816785.1 of Picus viridis. Taxonomy (NCBI): domain Eukaryota; kingdom Metazoa; phylum Chordata; class Aves; order Piciformes; family Picidae; genus Picus; species Picus viridis. The sequence goes on from CM066570.1 coordinate 14,203,518, forward strand.
CACTGAAATGTAGCCCTATTTATGTTGTCTTCCATAAAGGATGGGAAGGAATTGAGGCACTCTGCTCTACCTGGCATCAAGCTGATACTCATAACTAGGACTCCATAGTTGTCACATTGCTTACATTTTTCAGCATCAGTGTGAAATTCAGTCTTCTGTTGCCATGGAATAGCAGAGTAACTCTGTCTATGCAGAGCTTTTCTCTCTCTTACAACACTCTGCATGATGATACTAGTTAGGGCTTGTACCAGCTTCTGTATGGTAATGTGCTCCAGGTCAGTGAAATCAGCAGCAGGAGTAGAGTTAAATCAATATCTGCACTTTTGAGAAAACACACAATCCTGCAGGTCAAATGCATTTTTGCATAAACTTAGAGCAGACATACTGCTTAAATGATGCTACTATTGTATTTGTTCTTTACTAACCACACTTTTCAACATTTACCTCACATGGTCAGGGGATGTTCACTAAGATGCTGTACCTAATGCTATTTTTGTTTTGCTCTTTGGTCATCTTTTTCTTTTGTAATAGAAGAGCAGGGAGGATATAATTCTATAAAGGTTGGTAAGTTGGGTTTCATAACTCTAGGAGATGAAATCATAAGTGGGATTTGATGCTACTCCTTCCATATCCAAGGACACCCACTGAGTCCTGAGAAGAACTGATCCAAAAGCTATGGTAAGAGTAAAGGCCTACTACTGCTGGTTTTGAAACACAGCTAAAAAATCCCACAAATTTAAAAGACAGTGCTGTCTCTACACTACACTTCAATTATTCATGCTAAATCAGTTCCTGAAATATCTGTAATGATTCCATGTTAGATACTCTGGTCAATTTACAAATTATTTTTAGGCAAAATGTGCAGCAAAATTCTTTCAAGCTAATTGCAAAATGTAGTTCAGATTGGCCTGATTTGACCCTAATTTGAGCACTTGCCTGAACTGCTTATCTGCATTGACTAAACTGAGCCTAAGAGAAGACAGGGACAGGATTTATCCTGTAATCTATTCCATTGTGGTCCCTTTCTTGGCTGCATTATAGTGCCAGGGCTCAGGAGTGAGACTACATAAAGTTATCTGGTGCATGTCTTCTCAACTGTGGGGTTAAAGTTCAGTTTGCCACTTCAGAGATCAAGAGGCAGGTTAGGTGAAGGAAAAGGTCAAGCTAGGAACTGGCATGGGAACAAGAATGAAGGGAATGAAGATGCTGGGGAGACCATGTCTTTGCTCCAGCTGCCAGTGGGGGAGCAGGAAAAGCAAAGCTACAAGTAATGATAAAAGTTGCTTTGCCACCTCTTTTCTAACACTCAGATACAGTAGGACGGCAAGGCGGTGGCTATTTTGCAGACCCCATCATATTGCCATTCTAGAAGGTTACCTCTTTTGCATGTATATAACACAGATGTAAATCCAATGTGAAAGCAGAAAAAAATCCTTCCAATGTTAGCCAAAAGAGACCTTGTCTGGTTTTGTGTAGCTCATGTCCATAAGTGTGTAATTGACTGAGGGCTATTAGCCCTGTGGTATTGCGTATAAGGTACAGACTTAGCAGGACCATCTGGAATGAGTTGCATGATTTGATCAAGATGACAATAAAAATCCAAGAACTGTGAAGGAAGTAATTTGAAAATCTCTCCCACATTGCCCTAGAAATTACTGTTAGCTTTGGAGTAGAGCCTTCAACAAGTGTGGTAGTAATTGCTGAAGTAGAATTGCTCACTAAAGCAAGAAGGCATTATGGTGGCCGTAAAACAAAAGTTAAATTTCACTTACAAATTGTATAAAGGGGAAAAAAGATTAACCAGTAGCATGGCTGTCATGTGTTTATCCAACCTGTTCTTAAAGATACTCAGTGATGAAGATGATATCGCACCTGAGAAACTTGTTTAAGTTCTTCAGCATCATGAGTGTGAGAAGATGTCTCTAAGTTTTTATTTTCCTTGCTGCAAGTGTTCAGTTTTACCTAATATCCTTCTCAATTGTTGGCAGTTCCAACAGAAAAGTATAGGGACCAGATGCCTGAAATATTGTCGTGCAATTCAGCCATCACTTAGAGCCACCAACTTCTGAAGATGGTTTCTGCAGCAGGCAACTACTAGATAACCTATAGCAGGTAAAGTGTGAACTTCTGTCTGTTAGATGATGCTTGTTTACTTGTCTGAGGTATAAGCTGTATGGAGTAAAAACAAACAAACAAACAAACAAACACAAGCCAAAACAAAAACCCCACCAAACCAAACCAAAAAACCCACCCCAGACTATACCATATTAAAACAAAGCTCCCAGTTAAAGCCCCACCTGGATTTGTTTTGTGTGACAGGTTTAGGCTGTGCCTTTAAGAGAAGGACACTTTCTGAACACTCTGGCTGAATGTTTTGGTATATGAATGAAAACAAAACATATGCTAATCCAATTTCATTGGTGGGACCCGGCTGTAGGTTCTAGCTTGGTCTTTCAGTCGGGGGGGGCAGTCAGTCGTCTTCGTCTTCCCCCTGTACTGTGAGCTGGCCTGCTTTTCTCTCTGAAGCAACAGCTTGCTATGCAGGAACGATTCTTGCTAACCAGATAAGAGAAAACTAACTTTTGCATTCGCTTTGAGCTTTAACAAAGTTTTCCCCTTTTAATTACCTTCCTTTCTCTCTCTCTCTAACCCTTTTGGGAAAAAGGGGAGGTAGGGAGGGAGAAGGGAGGGACAGGCCGAACCCCCTGGCCACAGGATGGGGTTGGGGAAAGGTTTCCTGTATTACATACATTGCTGTATATTTCTGTATATATTGTAAATATTGTATGTTTTTGTACATATTCATTGCATTCCATATCTGCTTGTAAAATACAGCTTTCATCTGCTTCTCCAGCTGAGTTAGCTGGAATTCTTTTGTGTGTGTGGGGGAACCTTCCTACTCCACCACATTTTGCTTCACAGGGTCAAAAAGCAAGCTCCCAAGGTTTTACAAAACCCAGCTATCCCAAGCTGCACATTACAGAAGTGGAGCAGGGGCGGGGGACAGTCTGTCATCTAACTTGCAACTCTGAAAACTTTGGTGGTTCAGGTAAAGCAGAGGCTGACTCTCAACCCACACTGAGCTGCAAACCTCAGACCATCCGTACATATTGCTAACACCCCCTAAAGACGCTGCCTTGTGCACTGCAGATGATTTGCGGTGTCTACACTCCATCAGGTTTCCCTACAGCAAAACCCTGGAGATCTTGGCAATTTGGAAGGCTGAGTATGACCCAAACATTAGCTAATTTCGAAAGAGTACAGCGTGAAATATCGCCTGTGACTTCCAATAAGCAGCGTCTCTGAAGATGACTTCTCAGAACTGCGGAACTCTTTATGGGCGTTTTAGCAGAGATGGTGCTTGTAAGTAATCTCATTGTACAGCCGCCCATCTTCAAGAATACACTTACAGCACTAATTGTTTCCACAGAAAGTGGTGTTTAATGCAGCAAGATCCTCTCACTTCCCCCTCCCTTATTCCCCCATCTTGCTCAAGAGTGTCTAGCTCTTCCCTGTATGAAAGCCACCTCCTTCAGTCCTGAGACTCAGAAATTCACTGCAGTCACCAGCATCGGTGTTTTGCCCTTGTGCTTTTCCAGAAATACAAACCAAAATGCAATAACAGAGAAACAGGTAGACACTTTTAAATTATTTACCACTTCCTCCCTGACTTTTGGCTGCAGAGTGGCTTGTGAAATTGTCACTATGATTGCATATATTATTACATTTGCTATTTGAAATGGTTTTGCAAGAGAACATATTCACTGAGTCTGATCTCAGGCCAGTTTTAATGGTGGTCTCAGCACAATTACTCTAGATATACCAAAAATAAAGGAGTCTAGAGCCATATGTTTGACCTATACATCTTTGCTTTTTTTCTCCCCAATGAACTATTTGGAGGAGGAGGACTGCTTCTAACTCGGGGTTGGGTCAGCAAGATATTATTCCTGAAAACAAAGACTCTATGTGACTTCGAGGAAATTAAATTAAGGTTTGCAAGGCCAAGTAGAGAAATTGAAGCTGAGTCCCATAAACATCTTTGAATGCTTCAGTCATTATATTTTGTTGATTTTCCTCTAGTTATTGTTGTCCATTCAGTCATCAAGGCCCCTTACACTAAAAATCAAGCAGATTGAGTCCCTAGGAAAAGGAGAGGACAATAGATGAGTATGATGCAGAAGGGAGTCCAGGCTGGTCAGCAGGCTAAGCAGTTGTGCCTCTCACCAAGTCACATGTGGTATGTAAAGAGACTGTTGTAGGAAATATGTAAAGGAAGGGAAGACTGTGGCTCTGTGGATGTTCAGTGGCAGCTTTACTCTGTATCTCAGATTTCACATCTGAAAAAGGGTGGTTATAGGCCCTTGCTTTCTAGAGACTAATGTTGATACAGTTACTAATCATCATTCTTGGAAGGAGCATGATGATGAATCTATCTATAGGAATATGTTACCTCAGAATTCAGGCAATTTGATGGGAAACCTGGGCTGTCTTGGAGCCATTTCCTGTATTTCAGATGGCCAGACTGATTCAGCAGAGATGTTTGTGGCTACAAATTCAGCAGCTACTTAATATAGATACTGTCTGATCTCAACTTGAAAATTAAACTTTTGGGAAACACCAAAACCAGAAAAGGACAGATTTGGATGTACATCTCTGAAAACTGCCTGTGGACTTGGTGTGTTTTCAAATACAGGTAACCACATTTTACTTCAGGCTTTCTTTTGTGCAAAGATCCTCTATGGGTGTCACACTGGTATCGAGGAAACACAGCTTCTTTTTGTCTACCACAGTGCAAAGAGTGGTCAACATGCTTGGAGGAAAGCTTAAATTGAGTAGATTTGCAGCTCACAAGCCAAAGGGGATGGTCATAAAGGTAAACCTTCTCACTTAGTGAGGCTAAGGGAGCAATGAGTGACTCAGGAGAGGAGCTCCCTGCATGTACGCTGACCATGCTGGGGAAGGCTCCTCTCCTGTTCTCTCACCTTTGTTAACATGCTCAGGGTAGCAAACCTCAGTTATCCTGTGTGAATAAGGCCTATCCCTTTGTTCTTGGTTACATAAATCATAAAAATAATTTGAACTACTATTTGTCCTCACTTGCACCTCTTCCATGAGCTGTTAAAGTCAGCTAGGAAATAAATCATTTTGCCCCCAGGAACAGAGAAAGACATGATGTTCATTAAAAATAGGAGACAAATCTTCTGTACTGTCCTTGCCAGGAATGTTTTTGGAAAGGCCCCTTTGGCTGGGATGTGGTGAGCACCCACAGCCAAAACCAAAGCCTTTTTGGCTTCTCCAGAACTGACTGGGAACTTCCAGTGTTCTGTGCCTTCAGTGCCCAGTCCTCCCTCAGCAGTAAGTACTTAATCATATCCCTAGTGAAGGCGTGGGCGTTTTGCTACCTACTTCCCCAGGGCATGACTGAGCCCTGATTCTACAGAATCAAAAGTTAAAACACAACCATTGAGCAAACACATGAGACACTTCAGCAGAAGCTTTCTAAAGACACAATGCCAGGGTAGCTGGTGTTTTGACCTTTTATCAGCAAGCAGCTCCATTTTTGCATGCATTTTATAGGTGTTATCACTCCAAGGTATGCATGTTAACCAGCTTTGACATCTATGAGAAAGGATTTGGGGGTACTAATGGATGAGAAGCTGGACATGAGCAGACAGTGTGAGCTTGCAGCCCAGAAGGCAAATCACACCCTGGGCTGCATCAGAAGATACATTGCCAGCAAATTCAGATGATTCTGCCACTTTGCTCTGGTGAGACTTCACCTGAAGTTCTGAGTGCAGGTCTGAAGCCCTCAATATAGGCAGGACATGGACCTGATGGAGAGGGTTCATAAGAGGGCCACAAAAATGATCAGGGGTTGGAGCACCTCTGCTACAATGACAGGCTGGCGGGGCTGGGGTTGTTCAGCCTGGAGGAGAGGATGCTCTGGGAAGACCTGATAGCAGCCTTCCAGTACCTGAGGGGGCCTGCAGGAAGGATGGAGAGAGACAGTTTACAAGGGCCTGCAGTGACAGGACAAGGGGCAATGGCTTCAAACTAGGACAGGTTTAGATTGGATATAAGGAACAAGTTCTTTCCTAGGAGGGTGATGGAACACTGGAACAGGTTTCCCAGGGAGGTAGTTGAGGCCTCTTCCCTGGAGATGTTCAAGGCAAGGCTTGATAAGGCCCTGGACAGCCTGGCCTAGTTGGGGATGTCCCTGCTGACTGTGGGGAAGTCAGACTAGATGACCTTTGGAGGTCCCTTCCATCCTGGACCATTCTGTGATTTGATGATTCTGTGATTCTGTGATTGATTCTATGATTCTATCTGCACAAAAGCAGTTATTGGCAAGTGCATCAAGCCCACTGACGGTTTAAAAACTGCCCCAAAAGGCTTATGGGCTCCCAAGTTATGTGAGCATGACAGGGAGCCAGGGGGCAATACATCAGTGGGTGTCAGGTCTGAGAGCTCGGCATCAATCTGCTGACTTTCACACAGCTCAGTGATGTGCCAGTGCTCTGGTGTGAGGGAATAACAGTGGGAAATCACCCTTCTTGGAAAGGCAGCAGTATTGGCTTTTTCTGGACTGTAAGACAAGGCTTAAAATGACTGCAAAGGAAATGTAGTGTCACCACCTCCCACACTACAATTGGGAATTCCACTGTAATTGACATTTGCTGTCAAGTTGCAGCACCACTCCTCCAGGAGCAACACACCAAACCCAAACAATCATCTTTAGAGCACGAACAGAAAAACGTAACTAGAAAAACTGAAATCTACCCTTCATTAATTTTTTAGGGGAAAAAAAAAATCTCATTTTTTTTTTCTGTCTGACTAATAGCCTTTGAATGCTTTGGGTTGAACACAACAGAAGCAGTTCATTCACAGGAACGTGGTCATCTCTGAGGAAAACACATTATTTCGCTGCTTAATTTGTTCAAACGCTCTCTTTAGCCTAGGATTTCAACCGTTGGTGCTTGGTCAGCAAATTCCTCTTGATGTTCTTCACTGCTGCATTTTCTTCATGACAATTGCTTCCTTTTCCCCCTGCCTGCTTTCCCTCTGAGCAAAACCGAGGCTAGATGTGGAGAAAGATAAGCAGGCATTCAGCTGTTCTGCCAGGGTACTCACAGCTATGCCGCACGTGAGCCACTGACACTGTCAACAGTTACAGCAGGGTGGGTAAAGTTCAAACCATGTTGACTGGGGTGAATGAACAAAAGATCCCTCTAACTCTTCAGCACCCAGCAGGAATTAGTAAAGGGAGGTGGCAAAGTAAGGGCTCTGTTTGTAGTGGCCTATTCTTTTCTTTAGCTTTGTGCAAACCCCTAAAGCCTTGATCATTTGGCATTGAGTGGCTTTAGTCAAAAGTCTTTGATTTCTCTCTGAGCTCACTCCTCTTGAGCTTCCTGTTTGATCCTTCAGTGTTCTCCTCTTCAGTGGAGAGACACAAGGTACTGCTGGCACAGAAAATACAGAGTGAATTAAATCCCACAAGGTAAGAAAGTGGGAAGATTTCACTTCCAGCACACCAAAACTTTTTGTTAGAGGACATAGGATCTTTCTAAGTCCATGAGTTCCCATTGGTAATTGTGTAACTACTGTAGGGCACATGGTAGATGAAGTATTTTGTGCTTTGTATCAGGACCTGAGAGAAAACAACCATTGTGGATCCTAATGCTGCAAGACACTATAAAGTATTTGACTTTGGTGACATGGTTTATCCAGAAACACTGGTCATTCAGGCTCAGGGACTTTCAGCATATAAAGAAATGCCAAAATGCAGCAGTCTGTGGCAATGTATATCGAAGGCTTGAAGAAGACTACAACATACAGCTGTATGTTTCATACTGCTGTAGTATCTGCTATTTTCAGGTTTCAAAGCATCTTGCCAATATGAAGTAGTTCCACCCACTGTAAGGCAGATAAACATCTAGAGAAAAAGTGCAAGCAGATCTAGGAACCCTTAAGGATAAATCCTGCCCTAAGAGACAGGAATGTCTCCACTATGAAGACCAGAAAGACACAATTTATTGTCACAGTCATTTAGCTCCCAACTTGCAAATAAATTGCAAATAGGCAGTGACACTGGAGAAGAGGCAGTTCTCCCATGAGATCAATTTCCCAAGGAAAAGATGGGATGAGGTGAATATCCAGTCCATCATACTAACTTTCTGCATCTTTCAGGGTGGGAACTGGACTGCTAGTACAGGATAATTGATGAGGAGGTACTGGCTGTGAAATCAGGATTACTTTTAAAACATGAGGCTACTACTTCAGCAAAATCTAAACACTGAAAACAAGTATTGCAACAAATTTAATGTCACATAAAAATAATAATTAAATAATTTAATAATATTTTTTCTCATTCATATAAATCTGAAGAGAATGGCAAAGTCAGACTACATCCTGCAATAATTAAGTATTAAATGCAAGTCATCCGCACACATCATCACAATATCTCAGCATTAATGCAGGAAACATGGTCAAGAAAAACAGCCTCCTTGTATATATCTGAGAGCACAGGGCCACCCAGAGACATAGAATCATAGTCTCACCTCTCTGCCTGATTTCATCAACAACTCTTCCATCACCTCCACATCACTGGTTGGGCTAGAAAAAAATATGCTTGGGAGAACAGGCACTGCCCAATAAAGCCTTCTGGAAGGAAGGAAAACTATTCTAGTCCACCCCTGGCACAGCTCTGATGAGAAGGACATGACAGCATGCTCATACCTACTGCAAATCCTGTCTGACCTGAATTCCTCATTCCTTGGAATAAGGCTTTCTACAACACCCCTGGCACTTTTGGAAAGCTTTTAGAGGCCTATGTTGCTCACTGAGTTGTTCCTGTTCCACTGCTTCGTTGGGTCCTTATTCCGATGACGAGGGAAAAATGTGGCATGCTGGTCTCATGAGAGCACCTGCTTAGTGTTAGGGGACAGAAAGTCACATGAGGGGATCAGACATAGAGTCACTTGAATCTGTACAATTATTCTACTTACAAATGAAATGAGTGATGATGTTATAGAGGGAAGGAAGTTGCATTGGGCATTTTAGGCAGCTTTCCCCATCTACTCCACTACCCTTTCTCCAGGGACATTCATGATCCAGAGACCCATCAGCAACCTGAGACTGGGGTGTGTGCAGCTCCTCAAACTCCACTCCAAACTAGCTGCATACCAAAGCCCATGAAAATCTCAAGTGAGGCATTAGAAAATCTAGTCCTACCCCTTTTGCTGAAATACACCTGCATGAGAGCAGGAGGAGGCACACTTAAAGACAAAGTCCTGGGCACAGCTTGACTGTGTCTGTGCCAAGCCCCCTGGGTAAGGCAGAGGGATCAGAGGAAAGAGGGACAAGCTGGTGGGTGAAGGTGAAGGGCTTGCCTGTCTCTGATGGGGAAGCAGTGCTTGCCCAGACTAGCAGAGAGGCTGCATGGAGCCTATCAGTGGTATTCTTTTCAGCATGTTCTGTTGCTTGCTGCACAAGGACACCAGGGGCAGCAGGTTGGTGGCTGTGGGTGGGAAGAAGGATCTTCCCAGGGGTAACTCAACATCTCTGCCCTCTTCTGCATTCAATGCTCCTACCTCCTGCCAAAGTGTTTGCTCTTATTTCTGCCACAAAAACAAACAAACAAACAACCACCCATGATACTGCACTTATACATTGTGAGTATATATCTACCTTTTGTGATGCTGGAATGTATTTTCCTGCCACACTGAAAACCTCCCTGTTATCAGAACCCATCCCTACAGAACTTGCAGACCTTCTTTTGAGCAGCTAAAACTAGTATTCAAAGTTCAGATATAAGTGCAGGAAGGGGTAGAGCTGATGAATGTAGATGGGAAAAGGTTAAAGGAATCTTTCTTTTGACTTCAGTGACTTTGGATGGGACTCAAAGAGTCCTGGACTTGCAATCTGCTGAAATTAAGTGTGAAGAGCAGAAGTCGTGAGAGGGAGACACACTGAAGCCTTGAAAGAATGTCAGTTCTTCGAGACTACAAAGTGACTGTTAGCATCTATGCTTTAATGAAAGAAGCCAAGAGTGATGAGAGGAATTACAGACTAGCCAACCTCACCTGATACTTGGAGAGAAGAGTGAGAGTCTAATTAAGGAGAGCACAGTCCAGCACTCGGACAAGAAAAGTCCCCAAGGGTCAGAGCCCATGCAGTTTCTGTAAAGAGAGCTGGTGCTTCACTGTCTATTAGGAAAACAGTTCATATAATATAAAGGAGAGGTGATCTGATGGGCATCATCTGCTTGTATTTTCAAAAGAAGTTTTATAAGTTCCAGCAAAATAGATCATGAAGAAAAAATAAACAGGTAGAGGGTAAAGAACAAGGCTACACAGAATCATAGAATCATAGAATCAGTCAGGGTTGGAAGGGACCACGAGGATCATCTAGTTCCAACCCTCCTGCCATGGGCAGGGACACCCTGCACTACATCAGGCTGGCCAGAGCCTCGTCTAGCCTGGTCTTAAACACCTCCAGGGACGGGGCCTCAACCACCTCCCTGGATAACCCATTCCAGGGCTTCACCACTCTCATGGTGAAGAACTTCCTCCTCACATCTAGCTTGAATCTCCCCACCTCCAGCTTCATTCCATTCCCCCTAGTCCTATCACTACTTGATATCCTGAGAAGTCCCTCCCCAGCCTTCTTGTAGGCCCCCTTCAGATACTGGGGTAAAATCTAATTAGACTAAAAGGAAAAAATTGCTGAAGCTAGAAGACCCCTATAGATATAGGAAAGTCAGTGACAAAGCTAGGCAAGTTGGTTTTCATTGAAAAACAGTAATTCACTGAAGCAAAAGGGGATTAAACCAAATCTTGACAAAAGCCCTCTTTGCTTAAAAAGTAAACATATCTCTAACTTTCTGTGTTGTTTCTGTATCTGTACAATAAAAGAGCACACTTAACCAGGCCTGAAAAAAATAAGGTGATCTGCTCATCAGTGATGGGCAGCAGTTGATTGGAAAGGACATTTGAAAATGTGAATGGTCTATGTAAAATACTTTGATGGATACATTTCATTTTTTAATTATCATTAGCAGAATTGCCCTGAGCATATCTGAGCTTTTAATGCTCCTTTCAGGAAGGAAGATTTTTCCATCCACCTAGCTCTTACAAGACACTGAGTACTGTGTCCAGTTCTGGGCCCCTCGGTTTAAGAAGGACATTGAGACACTTGAACGTCTCCAGAGAAGGGCAACAAGGCTGGGGAGAGGCCTTGAGCACAAGCCCTATGAGGAGAGGCTGAGGGAGCTGGGGTTGTTTAGCCTGGAGAAGAGGAGGCTCAGGAGTGACCTCATTGCTCTCTACAACTACCTGAAAGGTGGCTGTAGACAGGAAGGGGTTGGTCTCTTCTCGCTAGCAACCAGCACCAGAACAAGAGGACACAGTCTCAAGCTGCAGCAGGGGAAGTTTAGGCTCGAGGTGAGGAGAAAGTTCTTCACCGAGAGAGTGATTTGCCATTGGAATGGGCTGCCCGGGGAGGTGGTGGAGTCATCGTCCCTGGAGGTGTTCAAGAGGGGACTGGACATGGCACTTGGTGCCATGGTCTAGTCATGGGGTCAGTGGTGACAGGTTGGACTCGATGATCTTCGAGGTCTCTTCCAACCTTAGCGATACTGTGATGCTGTGATACTGTGACAGGCAGCCTTACTCTACCTGGCAAGGTTTTTAACACAAAGCCTGGTAGCATTGGGGAGTGTTAGGAGCATTGTCCTAAGGCAAAGAGTTAAAAACTAGGAGCATGTCCCACTACATTGGACTGACTGATCCCAGCCACAAAGCAAGCCAGCTTCCTAAGGTCTTACTCAAAATTCAAGGAGGGAATTACTCACACACATATTATTTCATCCAGAGAATGTCCACCCCCCTGGTTCCCACAATGTACCTCAGAGACGGCTGGCATTAGCCTATTAGCTTAATCTTCCTCTCTCACACACGGTAACAACAATAAAGTTTTGGCAGGCATCACATTTCTCGCATAACACATGCACTATCCATTACACTCTCACCTACTTTTCAAGCTGCTGCATGTATCAAAGACAGCCTCATTGTTTCCCTCCTTTGTTGTGTGTTTTTTTCTTCAAGTTGAGTTCTGTGTTGGTTTTTGTTTGTTTGTTTACAAAACATCAGTCAAGAGAAAGAAGAGGAAAGAAAAATCAAACCAGAGCTAACCTCCTCATTACTCAGTCAACAGCAACTATCAAAGAGTTAAGAAAATATGAAACATCTTTTCCCAAAAGAGTAAACAAAACAAGGTGCCCGATGCAAGAAGATGGATCTGACTCAGTCAAAAGCAGATTGTGAGGAGTCATGGAATACCTCAAATCAAGTGAATTGAAAATAAATGGATTAGCATACAAGCAGAACTCTCTCTTTATGTGCTTACAGCATCTGCTGGTGTTCCAGCAGCAGGTCTCCAGAGATGGTTTAGGTTGCCCATAGATTCTTTAAGAAAACTAGCATGATTTGCTGGAATTCTGTAAGGACTCGTTTTTTTGTTCCCCTGCTTTCTTGGTGAGCAAACCCAAAAAAGCTCCAAACCAATAAAACTCTTCCAAACTCTTGGTTGAGCCTGCAGACTATCACCTGGCAAAAACTGCCATATTTCAGCTGAAGAAAATGGGTCTCTACTTCAATGGCTGCAGAAAATCTAGCCCACACAACTACTCAGCAAATGTACTGCTCTCCTTTCTGCAGTGATGCCCAGCTGATATTTCTTCAGTGGCATTGGAAATCAAGTCCCATGGAGTGGATACCAAGGAAATGGGTCTGAGAAACCTGTGAAGTGGCAGGGGGTTGGAACTAGATGAACCTTGAGGTCAGGGTTGGAAGGGATCATTGGGTCATAGGATGTTAGGGGTTGGAAGGTTCAAAGATCATCAAGTCCAAACCCCCGCCAAAGCAGGACCATAGAATCTAGCACAGGTCACACAGGAACACAATCTCTCTGGGCAGCCCATTCCAGTGCTCTGTGACCCTCACAGAGAGCCTAACAATTCTATGGTTCTATGAAATTCCAGAAGACAGGGCAGCTGGCCCCATCTGTCTGCATATGGCAGAGACACACCAGAGAGCCATAATGGTCATTCTGTAAAGCAGAATGGCTTTTCTTCTTCCATCAGTTGTAGGTGGTATTTTGTGTCTCAATACAGAGTAGATGATTTGCTTTCAGATTTTTGTACAGTGCAGGAATCCTTCAAAAGTGGAGAGGATGGTCTGGAAATATACCTTTCTAAGCACAACCTTTTGTTCAGTACAAAGCCTCTTTGTCATCGGTTCAGTCAAGTGAAATAATTTGACATATCAAGCTGATTTGCAACACATTCAAAGCCCTACATGGTGGGGAGGGAAGACTGGGAAGGAGAGCTTTTATTAATTCCCTTTCATTTATAAATATTGTAAATGCATTTCAGGGCGAGCCGCTAGCATGTCCTCAGGCTGAGTTAGAGGGCAGGGGGTAAACACTCCTATTGTTTCTTAGCCAGAAAATTATTACTTTATGACCTCTGAAATGCCCTGTCTGCTGACCTCTGAGGATATTTAGCCTGGCAGTTAACATCTGTGGTCCCATCAGCAGTGCTGAAGTAAAAGGTACTTAATGCAGAGCAGCTCTTTTGCAAGGTTAGAAAGGATCAATAGGAGATGTGTTTAATGTGGTATCACTATCAGGTCTCATCTCACTTTTAAAACTGAAATATCCACAGTGGGACATAATCTCAGTCACACAGCAAAGAGATCCTTAACGTGGCAAGATCCCTTTCTTCCAGGTCTAGAAATGTAGCTCAAGGCACACGGAGGGAATTACCAAGGTTTGCAATAAATATGCACTTTTCAAAAAGAAAAATGATTGGAGGGAGGCTTCTGGCATTTCAGTCCCTCTGCATTTATGGCTGGAGTTTGAGCAGTTCTTGTGGAAAAGAGGCAGGCTTGCAGCAAACTGTGAGCAAAACCAGGGTAGTTTTTCCCGTGGGTACATGTGCATCCAGTGCCCAAAGCTAATCCTCTCTGACTGCAGGGCAGAAAAAAACACAATATGAAGGAAGGTAACCTGGCCCAGAAAATTTGGTAAACTGCAATTCCTACAACAAATCTGTCAAGGCTCACCAGAAAGAAGCACAAATAAGCAAGGAGTTAAATATCTTAATTCAGCCTAGCAGATCTTGCATTACAGCAGAGAGTAACTCCTTTACTTGTTTTTTCATCCAAGACACTCTTCTGAGCTCACTATTGCAGCTTTAAACATTTACTGGCCATGAAGTACATATGCCTGCCACTCCTGCTGCAGTTTAAGGGCGGGAAGATGAAGCTGGGGATTCCCTCTACACCTTCCGGTGCCTCGAAGTGAATACCCAGTGGGACTCCGAGATCATAGAACACTATACAGTACCCACATGCCCGTTCAGTGCTCCACCAGGTCCTGCCTCTGGAAGCATCAAGTGACTGAGTTGAAGCCGGTGGGAACAGCTGCTCCCCTGGTGAATCCAAACTTGGGTGAGTGACAGAAAGCCAATGAGCGTGCCAGCAATGGCAGAGTGACCCCTCAAAGGGCTTTCTGCTCCTGTACAGCATGTACGTGTAATACAACAAGCTGAAGAGTGCAGCTCTATTGCTATTCCCCAAAGGCATCTGCTCAGACGAGTGATTCAATTGTCTGGCTTGGAAACTTGCTGATAATTACAGTTGTTACAGTTTTCAACCCAAGTTGCTGAGCTGGGAATTAAACAGCAGCTTGTTTTCATGCCTACATGCTAGCCACTTTTTACTGTCCTTAACACGATCGTGTGTGTCCTCTCCTGCTGGATATGCCTTCTTGGACAGGTTCAGCTCAGCTCATCTCTTGGCTCCAAGAGGCACTTGAATGTCCACATAAAACACATTTAAAACCTCATTCCAGCTTTCTTTTTGGACAGACTCAGTCACTCTGGGGCAGAATCTGCAAAGGTGAATTTAAAAATGGAACTGAACCGAGTGTGCTAGGTTTGCAATATGATGGCTAAGGGAACAGGGAGGAAGAAGAGATACCAGCAGAAGGGCTGTGCGAGCTGCCAGTGTGAAACAAGTTCTGAGCAATTAAGAAGTAGGGATTGGTTTTTTGTTTGGGGGTGGTTTTTTTTTCTTTGTAGGCAATACTATTCAGACCCATCTTCATGCTCTTTATTTTCACACATCCCCCAAAAGCTAAAGTATCCCTGACTATGCCTGGGCTAAGCATTGCAACTACTCCACTCCCACTGCAGGCAGGAAATCATAGCTGGGTACCTCCACAGAGCAGCAGGCCTGAACTCTTCATTGTTAATGTGGGTGCCACCAGAGCCAGCAGGACTGTCATACGAGGCAAAGTGAGTCAAGCCTTTGCTGCCATTAGCTCTTCTAAAATCAACATCTCCATCTCCTGATCTCTAATAAGCAAAGTGTTGTTGGAAATAATATTTCTATCTCTTCACCCCCCCATGTGCACATATTTTATTTAATTACCAGTAAATCTGGGTTGTTGCAGTTACTTGAGCAAGTGTTTCATGCAGCCACAGAGCAATTGAAAAGGTACACACCACCTGATGTAAAACCAAAACAGCCCTTGCAGTTCTGACATCTAACCACAGCCCTTTGTGTGCTGCACTCAGTTGCAGCCCCAGCCAGCTTCTTACAAAATGCAAGAAAACAGTTTTAGTATTTCTCTAGGTAAATGTGTGCTGAGAAGGGAGGAAAAAGGCACGGGATAAAAAAACCTGATCCCATTGACGCTGATGGTAAGTTACTCATACACTGCAACATGGGGTAATATTTCACCTAATGTCCCACCTTTTGAAAGCACAACACACCAGCCAAATTCTGAGTCAATCTTTTGTAAGATCATAGGAACACACAAGGAGTATTTGGCACAATCGCATCGAGGCCGTGCACAGACATTTCAACGTTGCGTACAAGTCGTCTCCTCCTCAGGGTTTGTCAGCCCCGTAGTTTTATACTGATATCCACTCTTCCTGCCTTCATGCACTTTTTTTCCACAAAGTGAATGATTTTGATGATTCTTCTAGTGGAATTGATGGCATCCCTGTCCCTTCTGCCTTAGTGGAGGGTGCTTGCCTACTATTAGGCTGTGTGTGTGGTGGAGGGCTCTGTAGGGTCTTTGGGATGAAAACACTGATGGGATTATGAATATGACAATGAGATAGTGGGAAAGCTATCATTTAATAGCATTAAAGAAATAAATTAGCAGCATACCATTTCTCAGCATTAGGCAGCCTATGGGAATCCCTTGATCTCCTGTGAATTATGCTCAGTGTTCCCCCCAGTTCTCACTGGCTTCCCATAGGCTTTGTCACCACAGTGGCCCAAAGACTAGTAAGGCAAGGCGATTGCTAAGTTCAGTCAACATTTTGGCCTATCAGTATATCTTGAAAATTAGGACTGGAAGCACACAAATTTGAGGACACCTCTGGCAGGCTTTTTGCTAGCCTAAAGCAAGGAGAAGGTGAGCAAAACCATCCTGATATCAGCAAGTGCTTTGCCTGTTCACCTTCACCATCAGATCAAGTGTCCTCACTTCTCCCTGCAGACTGGCAAATATTTGGATTCCTGCAGCTACAGAGGATGAAGCAGCTTCTCCTAGCAAGCTTATATGATAAAGTACAGCCAAGTGGAAGGTGAAAAGGAGCACCAGTGCTATCATTGGAGCACAGTGTCCTCTAGAGACCTCAGAATTCCTCTCCTGATTTTCATACAAGCATCTTCATTTGCTCCTCACCCCTTTGTTTGTCAAATACCTGATTTGTAGCAAGAGTTCACTCTTTAGGAGAAGCAGAGGTCCTATCTTGCTCTCAACAAAATATGCACACACATGAGTTTAGGGTTAAATTACCTGCTTCCAGGGGCTGGCATTATGGGGCTAGCAATTGTTAGCAGAAACCTAAAACCCTACCTTACTTTGCTCCAAGGTGCATTTGTCAGAGTTGTTGCTGCCAAAGTGGGGCAACAAGACCTGTGTGCCTGGATGACTCAACCACCCCTGGTGGCTTTGACTCCTGCATATGAGAGGGACACCCCAGGCTAAACCCTGCCAGGCTGTCACTATGGCTGGCACAGCTGCACCTCTGCACATCCCATCAGCCTCCTGAGACAATACAGATAAACACACATCAGCTGGCTGTGGTTAAGCTTTGGGTTAACCATGCCTGGAAAACGTGTTCAGAGACATGCTGCCTTTCTAAACCTGCTTGATGTAGATAAGGCCACCACAGAGGGGAAGAAGGAGGAGGCTTGGGTCCCTGCAAGTGGAGCTCAGCACCAGCTCAAACACAAGTCACCTCCTGCAAAGTGGAGTGGGGAAAGACCAAGCTGCGCTGGTCTCAGGTCAA
This sequence comes from Picus viridis, assembly GCA_033816785.1. NCBI lineage: Eukaryota > Metazoa > Chordata > Aves > Piciformes > Picidae > Picus > Picus viridis. The sequence goes on from CM066570.1 coordinate 14,220,892, forward strand.
CCCAGAAGAGTCCTGCCAATCTCTTCCAGTTGCAAATTCACCTTGGGCCAGTAGCCAAAGTGTGGTCCTTGGAGGGAGAGACTGTGCAACACCCCATGTTCCCATAGTTCATATGAGCAAGTGCTCTACTCACAACCATTAAAGGGCATGAAGCTTATGGAGGGGCCACCTTTCTTTTTGTGTGCACCCTACAGAAACAAGTAAACCTCAAGGGTGAAATCCTGGTCTTGAAGAGAAACAAGGAGATTTTTTTTATGTCCTTCCAAGTAGCCAAATTGTCAGCTGACATTTTTGTCTTCTGGTTGCTTTAACCTGAGTCATAATCATGTTACAATTGCTAACAAATGACAGTTACAGAGCCCATAAATGTGAGATCACTCTCAGCAATTCCTCTAACCTCTAAGTGGAGCCAGTCCTCAGGGATGGATGGAATTTCACTGAATTTTTCCTTTTCATTTGTATAATGAAATCACTCTCTGGCCTCTGCATTGTCCTTTTTGCCTTTTTCGGACTTAAGGTAGACCCATTCGATACAACTCTCAATGGTGTTCACCAATGACACAATCATAGATAAGCAACAACTAGGATCAAGAATTTGATTTTTCAATGCATTACTTTACATTAAAATTTCTTTTTTGGTATTCCCCAACCACAGCACATGTTACTGCTTAGAGTGATTCAGAAGCATTCAGCTTCACGGAATGCAGAACCGCTCCTTTTAGTTGGGATGCGTGCTTTGGTATCAGCGCTACATAAATGTGTCTGAACACAAGGGCAATTGCAACTAAAACAATCATGCTCTTTAATATCTTCATTGATGATCTGGATGAGGGCATTAAGTCCATCATCAATAAATTTGCAGATGATACCAAGCTGGGGACAGGTGTTGATCTCTTAGAGGGCAGGAGACCTCTGCAGAGGGACCTTGACAGGCTGGACAGATGGGCAGAATCCAACGGCATGAGATTTAACACATCCAAGTGCTGGTTTCTGCACATTGGCCACAACCACCCCAGCTACAGGCTGGAGGGCAACCAGGCAGAGAGGGACCTGGGGGTGCTGGTCGATAGTAGGCTGAACATGAGCCAGCTGTGTGCCCAGGTGGCCAAGAAGGCCAATGGCATCCTGGCCAGTATCAGGAATAGTGTGGCCAGCAGGAGCAGGGAAGTCATTCTGCCCCTGTACTCAGCACTGGTTAGGCCACACCTTGAGTGCTGTGTCCAGTTCTGGGCCCCTCAGTTTAGGAAAGATGTTGACTTGCTGGAACATGTCCAGAGAAGGGCAACAAAGCTGGTGAGGGGTTTGGAGCACAAGCCCTATGAGGAGAGGCTGAGGGAGCTGGGGTTGCTTAGCCTGGAGAAGAGGAGGATCAGAGGAGACCTTATTGCTCTCTACAACTACCTGAAGGGAGGTTGTAGACAGGCAGGGGTTGGTCTCTTCTCCCAGGCAACCAGCACCAGAACAAGAGGACACAGTCTCAAGCTGTGCCAGGGGAGGTTTAGACTGGATGTTAGGAAGAAATTCTTCACAGAAAGAGAGATTTGCCATTGGAAAGTGCTGCCCAGGGAGGTAGTGGAGTCGCCATCATTGGAGGTGTTTAGGAGGAGATTTGATGGGGTGCTTGGTTGCATGGTTTAGTTGATTAGATGGTCTTGGATGATAGGTTGGAAGCAATGATCTTGAAGGTCTCTTCCAACTTGGTCCTATTCTATTCTATTCTATTCTATTCTATTCTATTCTATTCTATCTAGAAATATGAATAGCAGGAACCAAATTTTCTAACCTTGAACTAAATTTTTGAATCTTGTTGTAGCTTTGACAGTCCACAAACTCTCATGGATCAAATCCAGAGGCATAAACATTTTTGCAGACATGGGCCTTTACTCCACTCAGAACTCAGTCAGTTTTTCTGCAGCACAATTAAGCTGGCACCAGCAGGATTACTTCTGATCTGCATCTGCTGTGCCACCCCAAGCTAGCATGCCTATTTACCAAAAGCACACTCTGCAGGAATCCACTGTGATTCATTCTACATGTAAGGAAACTGGAAGAGAGTGGAAAAACATGACAGTTGTTTTTGTTGTGTTACTTACTCTCCCAGCTCTTTGATGTGTGAGATATCAGCATACTCCATCTTTCGTGCTATTATTTTCTTTACACGTATATTCTTCATACACACTCAGCTCCCACAGCTGCACATTTATCCTGATGAAGTGCAAAGTGCAAAGGAGGATTCATGGTTTCAAGTAGCCACACTGCAATAAAGAGTTTTGCATCTCAGCATTGAGGGAGTCTCATTATTTCTAGATTTTGCCACAAATAATTAGCCATAGAGTTAATGTGCTTTTGTGTGATCTCATGTGAGGCAGTGCAGAGAGCCATGCTAAGTGGCAAAACTGGGTTACTGAGAGTTCAGTTCATAAATCTACTCCTGGGGGCACCACCAATGAGGGACAGAGCCAAAAGCCTCAGCTTTGGGTCATCATATTCCCTCAGAGACCTATCTGAAGCCCAAGAGCAACTCTTACTTTACTTTTCTAGTTGAGATCACAGCTTTGAAGGACTGCAACACAAGCCTTAAGTTTGTTTCAGTGGTAATTATTGGATTGAACTGCTGGGAGGTAAAGTGAGAGACACCCTCAGGCTGTTTAATGCTGCTGAAAGACTGACCCTGAGCTGTACAGACCAATCACCAATTATTTCAATGGAAACAAGCTCAGACCTGTGCCTGGCTTGAAACAGCATTGTTAATTTAGCATTTCTGTGGGCAGGGAATTCTTGCATCACTTTTAAAGAATTTGTTTATACCCCTTATTAACAACTGACCCACTGAGATCAGTGGAAACAGAATCCTATGGATTTCAGTGGGTGTAAGACACTTGGTCTCATTTTCCTTTTATAAGTCACATTTGTCCCTTAAATGAATTTGCTTGCATTAGATTGCATTAGAACTGTACACTTACTAGACTGCACTTGGGAGATGCAATACCTAGTGAGGGTGAAAATTTGTTTTACTTAATATATAAGGAGGGAGTTATGTAAGTTTTGTACTATTTAGAAATCATAGAATATTGCCTATAGATGTTAAGTTGATATAAACAGGATGCCCAGGGAGGTGGTGGAAGCCAGGAGGTTTTTAAGGCCAGGTTGGATGTGGCTCTGAGCAACCTGGCAGGGGGGTTGGAACTAGATGATCCTTGAGGTCCCTTCCAACCCTAACAATTCTATGATTCTGTGATAGTGAAAGTATGAAACTCTTTAAAAATTTGCACCATGATTGCAAAATACAAGGCTACAAGTCTTGTAATGTAAGAGTTTTTAATTCCTTAGCAACAGGTACTTTGAATCCTACACTGGACTTTGTTCCTTGGCAAATTTGCATTCTCTTTGGTAAGAACAACATCTTGCTGCTCATTTGCATTGCACAAAGATAAACTATCCAAACCTTCTTTAAGAATGCAAATAGCTTCTTTTTGTTTGTCAAGTTTTTTTCTGTCAGAAAGACATGTGGACATCTTTATTTTTCCCCCAATATTATTTATCCAAAGAAAGGAAAACAGTCATCCCACTAGAAAGTCTGCCTCATGAGCAGTGTCCTGAGCCAGTTTCTCACCAGCAAGACAGGCTATGCCACAAGTGTCCCACACAAATACTGTGAGTTAAGTTAATACACCAGGCCAGAAGAGACCTCAAAGATCATCCAGTCCAACCCTCAACTCAACATTGAAGGGTCAAAACTAAACCATGCCCCTGCACACAAGGTCCACATGCTACTTGAACATGTCCAGGGATGGTGACTCCACCACTGCCCTGAGCAGACCATTCCAATGTCTGAGAACCCCTTCCTAACATCCATCCCAAACCTTTGGTGCACCTTGAAACCATTTCCTCTAGTCCTGTCACTTGACACAAAGGAGAAGAGAGTGGCTTAGTCCTAATGAAGAGGCACCTTAGTCAGCTGCTGTGCATGGAGATCTACAATGCTCCATTTCTAGTCAGGAAAGATTTAGAAGACCCTTAACTACTAAAAAATTCCATCCCTACTTTAAAGGAGTACATCTTCATTTGATAAAGTGTGACTCATTGTGCTCAGATAAGAATGGATCAGACAAGAGTGGTTAAAGTCCCTTCTGTTTCAATCCAAGACTGGAAATGAAAAAAAACCCCACACTTAATGAAGGATGAGAGGACAAGACTAAATAGAAAATGTTTCTGTTTTGTTTGGAAATGGTTTATGTCTCTTACTTTTGATCCTAAATAGTTAGGCATGTTCTTAAACTTTACCCTGTTATTTCACCGAAATCTAATTATGTTAAAAAATAGCATTTGGCCATGATTCTCAGAAGCACCTGGGTGACATGGATGCTGAAATCCCACTTTTAAAGTGCCTGGGGAGCTCCATTTGAAACCAGGGCCATTTCAGTGTTTCAACAAGAGCATCGCTGTGGAAATGTGGCTGAAGAACACAGCTGCATGGTAGCCCATCTGCAGCTCTGGAAAAAATGTGTCATGTAACATACCCTTCCTCTTCAATATCAGGTATTGTGGAAAGCATTTCCTCTAACAACATTATTTCTGTATTTCAGCCCATGTACTTGGCTAAATGAGAATTCTTTTCAGGCTCAAGGTCTCACATATTAAAAGTCAGTTTCTTTCTTTTCTTATTTTTTCTTTCTTTTCTTATTTTTTTCTTTCTTTTCTTATTTTTTCTTTCTTTTCTTATTTTTTCTTTCTTTTCTTATTTTTTCTTTCTTTTCTTACTTTTTGTTTATTTTCTTTTTTTGTGTTTTTTTTTTTTTGTGTGAAAGAAAATATTCAAAAGCATTCAGATTACATTGAGCATTCAACTCTTTTCATTTCCATTACCTTCGTCCTCTAGCTCCTGTAGATAGAGAGGGACATATTTCCAAACACCTAAAACTAAGTTCTTTGTCCAGAAAATAAATAAACAAGCTGCAAGTTCTTTCTCTGTAGAGGCACCACTTCTATTATCCCAACAAATGCAGCATTGCTGTGATGATGCAAACGTGAAACAAAGTGCAGCCAGATCCAGAAAGCTCTGACTTCCGTGCTCTCTCATGCTCTCATTCCTGTCATTCTCGGGCTCAAAAGCCACTTTATCATGGGCACCTACTTAGTTTAAAGAAAACTTGACCAAAGAACTGAAAAACCCTGCTGGAAAACAATCAATCAATCAATCAATCAAACAAACAAACAAAATGAAAGGGAAGAGGGAGGTATTTGTGGCTTCTTGTTTGCCAAGAGTGTGGTTTTCTCTTATTTTTTGTTCCTGAATTGTAGGGTATTTTCCATGCTTTTTAAGGCAGCCCTGCTGTCTACAGCAGGACAGCACCTGTGATCAGCAAGGAAGGTCAACATCTTAATTATTGCTGTGATGCTACAAACAAGCATCAGTAGCAGACTCCACTATGGTGAATGCGGCTGTCTTACCATGACAGTGTTCTTTGCACACTTTTAACGAGAGAGCATTTTGTCTCCACTCACCATTAAAACTATTTGGAAAATAGAAAGAAGTCTCTTGCCAATATGGGTTTAGCTATTTGTGCAAAGCTTTGATACTTCAGACCTTCATTTGGAAATCTGACACCCTTTGCTGCTGCTTCTTCCATGTGGCTATCACTGGTTTAATCCCTGTGCCCTGCTGGACTGCAGCCATCTCACCGGCAAGCTCTGCATCAGAAAATAGGAGCTCTAGAGTGATGCAGCACACAGAGAAAGAAGTCAAATTTAGCTTTTCATTTCAATTCTACAGCACTCTCACTTCAGTTGTATTGTGCACAAATGAGGTAACTGGAGTTTTCTCACATTTAAAGCAATGCAAGGAAGAAACAAACTGTGAAGACCATACACATTGGAGGTTTAATCAAAATCCAATAGGCAAGGGCAAACTGTTAGTCTAGATCAGAGTCTCAGCTTCTATAAATCCAGGTTGCTCTGTTGCCTGTGGCAGAGATGTATTAGCTTTCCCCAGCCAAGGATCTAGCCCAGGAGCACATTCATAAGGGTGGTTTGATCTTCTGTGCATTTCAGATGTGTGTGGAAAGGATTAAATGCTTTCAGAATAGAAAAAAATGATAAAAGTAAGAGATAATAATTGAGAGTAGAATAAAAGGAAGATCTTGCAGGTTTGTTAGGCAGTCCTCCAGCCTCGCTCTCTCTTTCTCCCCTCTGCAAAGAGAAGCAAATTAACTGTTTAACAAAGGGATCGTATTTCCGGATATGACAGGAGAAGACAGATTATGAGCAGATACAAATGAGAAGTCTTGTGCCAAAAATTGAATGCTCTTAAGGAAGACTAAGTATCCTGGGCAGCTACCAGGATTGCTAAAGGAAATGAGGAAAGAAATTAGTGAAACCTTAACAGATTTTTTCCAATTGCCCCCATGACAGGTTAGGCTACAGAGCAAGGGAAGGAGAGCAACACAAGGCACTGACTTATTTCAACCATGTTTTCTACTATTAAGGGGTCATGAGATACAGCAGGTAGGTAGAATCCAGTTGGCTCAAAGTTATTTCCTGGGGAAACAGTTTTGTGGGATTTAATGAAGTCATGATATAATACTTTGAAAAGACTCATTTAACTGGAGATAGCCAAAATGCATTAGTCTGAGAGGCAGTTTTGCTTCACAGCTGTGTGAAAGTCCTGGAAGGCATTGCTAAACCTGTCTGAGAAATGCTTTTCCCATCTTGCAAAACTTTTTGAGATTTTAAAATATGTTCTTGCTCTGAAATGGAACAATAAACCAGACTTTGTAGCTTCTTCCCTTCTTTTCCTTTCTTTTCCCTTTTTTTTTTCCTTTTCTTTTAATTTTCCTTCCTTCCTTCCTTCCTTCCTTCCTTCCTTCTTCCTTCCTTCCTTCCTTCCTTCCTTCCCTTCCTTCCTTCCTTCCTTCCTTCCTTCCTTCCTTCCTTCCTTCCTTCCTTCCTTCCTTCCTTCCTTCCTTCCTTCCTTCCTTCCTTCCTTCCTTCCTCCTTCCCCTTCCTTCCCTTCCTTCCTTCCTTCCTTCCTTCCTTCCTTCCTTCCTTCCTTCCTTCCTTCCTTCCTTCCTTCCTTCCTTCCTTCCTTCCTTCCTTCCTTCCTTCCTTCCTTCCTTCCTTCCTTCCTTCCTTCCTTCCTTCCTTCCTTCCTTCCTTCCTTCCTTCTTCTTTTTTATCTTTTTTCTCTTTGTATTAGAGACACACACAAAAAAAAGAGAGAGAAAACAGAGGGAAAGAAAGAGAAAGACTGATCCCACTCATCTGTGTCAAAGCCAGTGATACTTCTATCAGGTAAGGAGTACTCACTACTTGTGCAGAATCAGACAGTGGTCTTGCCTCGCCCTGCAGCCTTTATATGCTTTCCCTGGTGCTCTCCAAGTATTTCCATCCTCTGCTCTTCTTTGCCTTAAATTTTGATTTTCTCTTCGAAATCAGTATTCTCTTAAGGAAAGTCATACAGTGAAAAAAAAACCACCAGTATAATTCAGGGCTAAGCATTACAGTCTGGATTATATATAAGAATAGTACTGGGCAGTACAACTCCTCTCTCCTGGAACAAATGAGTACTCTGAGGTTTGTTATATCAGCTAAGCAAAAAAAAAATAATCAACTATGTCTTACCGACTGAATTGTGCTTAGAAAGATTACCCAGACACTTTCAGTTTTGAGCAGAGGCCTCTTCTAATTTCACTTAGGTGGGGAAATGGTCCTACTGCATAAGCATGTAAAGAATATCTGATAGAAATATTCTGATACCCAGGAGCTCTGGTCCAAACATTGCCACCGAATCTCTTGTGTAGTTTTGAGAGGGCGAGCAGGCAAAGAAATTACAGTGGATAAACTGTCTGCTAAACAGGGATGAAAATTATGATGTCTGTCTCACAAAAGAGTTTTAGAGAAGGATTATCTTGTGTTTACTAAGTATTTTGAGAAGAACACAATCTGTACTCTGGGTCTTCAAAAAACTGAGGCCTTTCTTGGTACTTGTTACTTAAAAAAGTGTACTATACCTTCAGTATCCTGTAGTGCCACTGATCCAATATTACATTTGGTGTTGTCACCCATTTCAACACCGTTACATCAGACATGAACTTTTTCCCTCGTGTTGTCAAGCACTTCATTTTACCCTATCCTGCTTTCTGACAAAATCATTAGGGTAAGGAAGATTGGGTGTGAAATAAATTAGGAAATTATCATGTGGCATACTGCAGCAGTTCAATGTGACAGGCTGAGTAAGCCAAACATTTCTAATGACTAAAGCACTTTATTAAGTTTGAATGACTTTTAAATCATATTTTAAGACCTGTAGTTGTTATTAGCAGGCAGTGACTTTAATGATGAGATTAAATCTGTTCATGTAAGAATGTCTTGTGACTCAAACAGCTGTATTCACTGACACATTATGCATTTCTCTAGACTTAAAAACAGCTTTACACTTCATTTTTCCAGTTACTGCAACCTGATGTGTGCCAGCTTCCCATTGCCAGAGTGCCAAAGAGAAGCCATAGAGACCTGTGAATGAAATCTGAATTATTACTCAGACTTTTGAAAGGAATTGCAGAAGGGGAGTGCAAAAGCTTTTGGTGCTCACTGGTGTCCAAGGATGACTGTGTTTGCCTGTCAAAACAAACTTGTCTGGGAGGGTGATATGTTAATGGAGGACAATACACAGTACTGCTATTTTTCAAAGAAACCCTGACACAGTAAGTTCAGTGAAGCTAGGTTTTGATTGTAGCTGGCTAGCATAAATATCATAAAACCAGGGCATCTGTAAGCTGAAGCGTAGCTGAAAAGGAGGACTAAAAGGAGAGGCACTGGCCAAGGAACTTACTATGACCAACTAGAGGGTGTGAATTCTGGCCTAATAGCTGGAGTTTCCCCTCTCCTAGATCCTCCAACAAGTTTACTGGGATTGGAAAGAGATAAGAATGGGATGCTGGACTATAATAGTAAATCCATAAGCAGCACATCAAACAGCCTTTTGTTAATTATACTTCAGTGACCCATAATTTGAAAGAAACCATAAGCCTGAATCACTGTTTTGTCAAAAAAGGTTGCTTCCAGCTATTTATATTCCAGGGAAAGAAAGGAAATTTTAAATCAACACACTACAAATGAGCATTCATCTTGAGTCAGTATAACTGAAAGCACAAACAGGATTATGGTTCACTGAACACACAGCCACAAAGAAAGTGGTATATGCCTTGTTTTTGCAGTATTTTTAAAGACATTGAATCTTAGAATTGGCAGGGTTGGAAGGGACCTCAAGAATCATCTAGTTCCAACCCCCCTGCCATGGGCAGGGGCACCTCACACTAGATCAGGTTGCTCCCTTAAAAACCTCCAGGGATGGGGTTTCTACCACCTCCCTGGGCAACCTGTTCCAGTGTCTCACCACCCTCATGGTGAAGAACTTCTTCCTAACATCCAATCTGAATCTACCCATTTCTATTTTTGTTCCATTCCCCCTAGTCCTATCATTACCTGACACCTGAATGCTAATAGTCATATATATATATATATATATATATGGACTCACACAGAATGGTTTGAGTTGGAAGGGACCTTAAGGATCATCTATTTCCAACACCCCTGACATGGGCAGGGACACCTCCTACGAGATCATGCTTGTATATATTATATATTATATAACTATATATCTATAAAGAAATATGAATAATATAAATAAATATATTTACGTGATAAATAGGAGCTTTATTCAGAAAGGGTGTTTGTGGTTAGCTAACAAGTTCTCAAATCAAATGACTTATGCATAGAAAAACACTTAGTTCTCATTTGATATTGCTTTCCTGTCATTTTCCCCCCAACTTGGTGGTGACAAAAAATCTTACCTTCTGTACCCTGCAGAAGATTGTTACCACCTTTGTGGCTGGACAACCTCTGCACAGAGAAGTGATGTAAGCTTGATTCCTGGCCCAAGTGAACATGATATGGTGCTCCCTTGGCTGCCTGAGCACCACAAGAGAGGCCACACCTAGCAATTATTCTAATCATGCCTTCATTTTGCCTTCTGCCTGTAGCTGAGTTGGAACAGCCCTGGTAATTATAATATAATTAGACGAGAAACAGAGTTAAAGCACATGTCCTCTGGAGGCCACAAGAAGGGCCAGGCAACAATGTGGGGCTCTGCTGCTTCCCTGTAGGATGAGGGCATCTCTTTGTCATACTTTTGTTCAGTTTGCTCCACTCAGTCATTGAGCTCATATGGAAAACACATACTTGGACAAAGAAATAGGTAACATGATTTTCTTGTGAGAAAAGACATACTCCAAACAACATCACTGCATCCCCATCTGCTGCACTGGCTGAAAAGTTGTTTTGTTTATTGATGAGAGCACAAGTTAAAGAGATGAAGAGAGAGAGGAGGGGACAGAAGGATGTCTAATGAGCATTAAAGCCGTACTTTATTTATGGTAAGCCCCCACAGGTCCCCTTTAGCATCCTGGAGACTTGAGAGGAATGTAGACTAAGCCCCAAAAGAGATACTTAAGTGCTTTCCTCCCTCTTGAGCATCAATCGAGATTGAGAGAGGAAAAGGGGAGAGTAGCAATAGCCTCAGAGGAATGATGCATAAATTGCTGGTGTCTTTCATGCAGCTGATGGACTGCAATGAAGGAAAAAAGAATCATCTGAGCTCTAGAAGGATGGAGAAGTACCACTTTCCTGTATCTGGTTATCTTGAACAGCAGATGCAAGATAACCCTTTCCTTCACCCAAATGTCTGTACTGCTAAGTCCTGGTCCTGTGAATAGTCACCTGTATATTCAAGCTGAATACCAAGGGGAAGACTTCAGTTAAAAAGAGTCAATTTATAGACATAAGGAGAAGAAAACTGAGACTTGGCATGGAAACAGTGGAAATTGCTTTTAACTTCAAATATGATCAAGACAAACGCAAAAGCGAAGGAGAAGTTGTAACAGAAGACACAAATAGAGCAATACAGCATATAAGGTATTCTCCCTCTCATCACTTCCAACTCTTGGCAATATTTAAAGAACAGAGGCAAGAAAAGCTGAATTGTTACACAGACCAAACTGAAGGTTTTTAACCTGCAAATGCACATTCATCTACCAGCTTCACCTTCAAGAGTGGCGCCAAGGCTATAGGTTAGCACACCTTCTACGTTTGTAGTGATGCCTGTTGTCGTCTAGGTACATACATGAAACATTCACACAAAGATACAGCAGCTTGCCTTGCACAGCATGTGGAAAGGGAAGAGCTGCCATGGAATCACACGAGAAATTCTCATCATTTATTCAATTCTTCTCTCATTGTAGGGAAGCACAATGAAAAGCAGTATCAAGAAAATGAAAAGTCCTCAAAATATTTTGCTGTGGGAAAAAGCTCCTACTCTGATGACAAATAACCAATAGCAAATTTGGGGGCAGTTCTAGTTTTGTGCAATGACACCTGGCCCCAGGTAGAGAATGTGAAGGAATCTGTTGCAAGCCTGGGGAGGGACTTTCTCATTGAAGTAAAAGAAGATAAAATTGAAGTTCACTTACTTTCTTTTGTACTATCAGATGCTTCATACATTTTACTGTGTATTTACTGCTTCTTCACCCACAAGTAGCATATAAGCCTTTATGCTATGCAGAGCATAGCACAGCCTACTCAATGGCATTCCCCAGATTTCAATATTATTGGGGAGTTGTTTCATCCCTTTCTAAAGAATATTTAGGAATCTGAAGGAGTTTCTTCTCCAGGTGACATTTGCTAAAACTGACATTCTCCCTGGCATGCTACTGCTCCTTTGAATCCAAAAATCTTTGGAACTGTGTGAATTGCTTCCATCAGAAGAAAAGGCATTTCTTCAGTGCAGTTCTGCTAATGCAAAGACAGCAGGTAAACTGCCTCAGTTCTCTGAACACCAAATGGTTCAGATGCCACCATGCACTTCTGTAAAGCACTATTCAAGACCCTTCCCCAGACAGGAACTCTGCCTCTAAACGTGTTCTCACTTTCTCCCTAGGGAAGGGAACAAGTGTTTTTCCAGCTGCTTTGCTGATTTCTGTTTGTTTCTGTGGTGTTTATGGGTGATGTTTCTCCTACTTGTATGGATGAGCTGTAAACCTCACCCTGTACACATCAACCTCCTGCTCATGTCTGCCTCAAACCACAAGTCTGCCTCATAACTGTCAAGACCAGGAGGAGAAATTTTGCCCCTGTTATTTTCCCTCTTGGGTCCCCATCAATTACTGGCACCTGCTCAGCAGCACACTGCTGGGAGCAGTGCCAGCTCCATGTCAGGGGAGCAGGATGTGTGCACTACAGAGACTCGCACCCCTTCACCCTTGCCAGTCAGTCCAAGCCCTCTGTAAGTGTGTGCATTGTTTTTTAATTGGCAGCATTACCTCATATAATGTTTTCTAATTATATTATCTTTTTCCCTCCCCTGCTCTTTTTAATGGATTCCCCTTCCAGTTCACCCTCACTAAAGCCACTGGCAAGTAGTATGGATAGGCCTCCAGGGAAACTCTTCCAACTGTGTGTACTACATGCAGCATACAGGTGTTCTATTCTGCATCATCTTCTTAGTTAGCCAGAAGCAATATTGTTTGGGGGATGGTAAAGAGAGCAAGAGGCATCATGGTCCACTAACACAGTCAGGCACTATAATTACTGCTCCATAACAGCAGGTAAAACTAATACTGTGCCCAAGCTTCTTTTTTATCTGCTTTATAACTCAGATGAGATGCCTGTAGAGCTAAGCAGGAAACAGATCTTATATCCCACAAAAAATTTGGTAACTTGAAAGATATTCTCATATCATATTGGAAACACCCAAGAACTTTCAAATAAAAATCATCTTGAGTGTCCCACACCCGAGGCAGAATAGCAGGTAAGTAGCAAAGGCACTACAAACAGCATGTCTGTGTGAGTGTGCAGTCAGGTAGATGTTAGGGGGTCTGACCATCCTCTGAGCTGTCTAGACACAGCCCCATAACAACAAAAGTCAAGCTAGAGTCCTGTACTGTGAGCTAGCAGCCCTTGCTGATCATGGAATTGGTGAGGGAAGGAAGGAGGGAATATTGCTTCCTCAGGGTGGTAAACCAACTCAGATGAGCTGATCTCTCTACTTTAGGCATGCAGCTGATGCTCACCCAACCTAATAGCAAATCTACTTGCGTCAAAGCTGGGTCCAAGCTGAAGACATGAACCTTAGGCTCCTCCATACTGGGCACATGCTGTAAGCACAGAGCTGCTGCCCTGTGGAACCTCATAATGCAGGAGTCAAAGTTTGAGCTTCTCCTGTTGCCATTACAATGGCATGTGTCACCCTCACACAGGCACTGGTTTTTTAAATGTGTTTTATGCCCCTTTGGAATAAACTACATCAAAAAACATTAGTTAAAACATTAGTTAAAAAGAATCCTCTAGCATAATAATTGTGTGCTCCAGGAACAGAACCTGTTGGAAGCACCAAGATAATTCTAGCACTCAAGTTCCCAGTGCAGAGCATCTCAGTGGACCCATCTCTGTAAATCACATTATGCAAGAGGAGCAATATTTCTGAGAAAACTAAAAGTGTTTTAAAGCTGGAGCATAAAGTGTTGGTATGAAATGCCCCCTACCCTATTCCATCTGTCCTGCAGAAAGCTTGGGAATGAGTGGTAGCATGAAAACAAACAAACACACCCACACCAAACCAAAACACACACAAAAAAACCCCAAACAAACAAACAAACCCCCAACAAAACCAACCAAACAGTGGGGGATCCTTGGACTGTGGTGGGAGCATGCAATAACCCCCAAATACTCTTTTCCTTCCTCTCCAGTTCATTTAAGCTTTTCCCAGCACAGCTGACTGATTCCACACATTGGGAGGTGCCTGCTGGCAGGTTCCCCTCTGGAGTACCACAGCTGGGGGCTACACATGCTGCTGCCTTGGGTGAGGATTATGAGGAAGGAGGTTAAATAGGGCCCAAAGACTTGGGCTCAGGCTCTTCTAAAACCACAACGTCCATGGTGACTCCACAAGGGCTGAAAAGAGGATTGCAGCCAGCTTGGAATTGCAGAGGACTGGGTTTCTCATTTTGTGTGCTCTATAGCTTTATGGATGGTTTTAAAGATTAGATATAGGCTGCTGCCTATATGCCAGCTTCTTAACTGGCACAAACTGCAGTGGCACCATCACCACTGGTGAGGCTAGACTCACTGGCAACAGGGTCCAGCTCCATCCCCAAGTGCCTGCTGGTCTGTGCCATTGATTTCCATGCAGCTCCCACACATTTAAAATGGAGCCAATAGTATGATTTCTCTGACTGGAGGGCAGGCTGTCAGTGCCATGATGTCTGCACTGCCCAGGTGGTACCATTTGTTGTATGTCATCTCAGCCTGTGTGTATCAACAGACTTGATGGAGAAAGGACAGTATATTCTTTTGTTCCAACAATGGTATTGCTTTGCCCAGAACCTAATTAGCAGCATGGCTGTATAAAGCTGCTGTTCCATGATACCCTTCCCACATGAGTGTTCCAATACAAGCACTGGGTCAGTTGCTATTTCATTACTCATTAAAATTCTGAATCTCAAGACTGAACATTTCTGCAAGTAATGCACAGCATTTTGAGTGGAGAAAGCAAAACGTTTCTCTTGCTGAGGAAGTTGTTTTCAGAGCAGTGGGACAGAAAGGGAAAATGCAGCCCTAATAAATACCATTTGCAGTTAAATGAAGTAGAAAACCAAAAGGGGAGTCATCTCGGCTTTTGAAGCTCCATGACACTTTATTTTTCCACATTGAAATGGATTATCAGAGAGCTGTAGCCATAGGTTTTCACAGCTGCCATCAAAAGACAACCTTGCAATAAATGTCTCAGAAGCACAACCCACAAACTACCAGGCACCTGCAGTCTCACCATCAGCCACTTCTGGCCTGCACATCCAGGCTGTTGGTAACTTTGGACTGGGTCCTTTTCCCTTGCTTCACTGCCCACAGCAACAGGCAAAAGACAGGCAGGAAAACAGGCAGCATGGGGAACTGTACTGGTCCTGTGCACCAGCTGACCTCCCTCCTGATACCCATAAAATAGAATGGTTTGTGTTGAAAGGGACCGTAAAGATCATCTAGTTTCAACTGCCCTGCCATGGGCAGGGACACCAAGCCTGTTCTTCTTAATACCCATCAAAGGAAATAAGATGAAATGTGATGGATACCTGGGACCACATAACACCTCTGCCTTTGTCTGGCTGTGGTAGTGTCTCACTAACACATCTATGTCACTGCACTGCTGTAGCAATCAATAAATTACATAGCTGACAATATTCTTTTTCCCAATAATTCTTTTAAATTCCTATAGCATATGATTTTGTAATATAGAATTAAGTTTATTTCTCTGTACCAAGTGATAATAGACAGGTTACTACAAAACATTCAATATCAGCTTTTGAAACACAAATCCCTTGCTTGTGATTGAATACACAATTCATTCAGTTCATGCTTTGATGAAATAAACATCCAAATTCTATAGCAAACAGGCAAGTTTCACAGTATCACAGTATCACTAAGGTTGGAAGAGACCTCAAAGATCATCCAGTCCAACCTGTCACCACAGACCCCATGACTAGACCATGGCACCAAGTCCAATCCCCTCTTGAGGAGGGAGGACATTGCTGCCCAGAGAGAACACTGCTGCCCACTGCAGGCTTGAACTCACGACCTTCCCAGTAAGAGTCTTATGTGCTACCAACTTAGCCACATTTATAGGGCACAATATATATATATTATTATATATTATATTATATTATTATATTATATTATTATATTATATGATATATAATACTATTATATTATATATATTATATATAATTATATTATATATTATAATATATATATATATTATATAGTTTGATGAAGTGAATTGGTTTGAAGCATCACATAAGCAGTTAGGAGGTAATGAAGTCTAAAGATTTTTAAATGTTTCACTGTTAATTTGTCCAGACAAAACTGACATTTCATGGGTGATGCAAATTTGGATATAATGTGACATCAGTTTCTCACATTCTTCTCACAAACTCTGATTTCTGCTTTTCTATGCTTATATTGACCCTGATATGTGTTCAAAGGGTCAAAGCCAAGCGCCACGCAGCTTATGTGGAAACCCTTTGGTTAACCAGAACTAGAAGCAGCTTTTCTAACCAGGATTAGAAAAGCCACAGCCCACTGGAGCTGGATCTGCTTTCTGTGTCAAGTTTTATGAAAGAAGAGCAAGCCACTGAGTCATGCCAAAAGGCCACTTGGCCCAGTACAAACGGTGGAAACTTTTAGTGAGGGCTATTTAAACCTCACATACATCCTCAAACTTGTTGGAATGAGTAGCTTTAGTCTCCCTGAGCTGGGAGGTACACACATTTAATAGTTATCAGTGTATCTATCTCTCACAGGTCACAAGCTGCATGGAGATGCAGGCAAGTAAAGGAAATGGAATGTGGCATATAAATAAAAAACATGATTGTTGCATGCTCTGTCATGAATGGAGAGAGATGAGATTTATCCACCCTGCTGGAACAAACATATTTGCCTAATTAGCCAGTCTCAAGGAATGAACAAAGTTCAAAGGGGTGCATTCCTAACCATGTTCTCTGTGATAGGGAAACCACTAAACAGCAATGCAGATGTCAGACCCACAGGTGCTGTGAATTCTTACCCCTCTGCTCCAGGGTCAGCCAAAGCACTGCCCAGAGCTATGTACTGCCTAGGATAAGGTAGCTATTTGCCCATAAGCTCTAGCTTGGGAGACAACTTTATCTGGATGCTCCTTGTAAGGTAGCTCTGTTGGTTAAGAAAACACCAGGAAATTACACTTTCTGCAGTGAAGAGCAAGAGTTAGGCTTTTTCAGCTTTGCTGCAATGAAGTTAAGGCAACTACAGCCATTCACTTAGGACAGCATTGGTATTGTTATCAGATGTTTGTATAAAGGAGTCTGAGTCCTGGATGGTGACAGATGAGTTTTGCTAGTGTTTAGTAGGGATGTCAGTGCTCAGGGAGAACAAAGTCAATTCCAGGCTGGAATGCCTCCTGCTAATTCTGTTCCTTCCAGCACTTCCATCTTGAAAAACAAATTGCATCTGATGCCTAGAGTGGTGTCTTTCATCACTTTTGAGCATAGGTGGCAAGTGTGAGGTGATTTCTGATCTCATGCAATGTCCACAGAGAGGGATGTTCTCAGTAGACTTGTGCACCTGTGACTTCTGAGAACAGAGAATGGCACCCACAAGCTCTGAATTAAAGTCCTATACAGACCTTTAAAAATGTCATTTACAGTGACAGAGAGAGCGTGTCCTTTCCTTCTGCCTTCTACCTCAGCATAGAATCACAGAATAGAATCATAGAATCAATAAGGTTGGAAAAGACCTGTCACCCAAGACCTCATGACTACTAACTAAACCATGGCACCAAGTGCCATGTCCAATCCCCTCTTGAATGCCTCCAGGAACAGTGACTCCACCACCTCCCTGGGCAGCCCATTCCAATGGCTAACAACTCTCTCTGTGAAGAACTTTCTCCTCACCTTGAGCCTAAACTTCCCCTGGTGCAGCTTAAGACTGTGTCCTCTTGTTCTGGTGCTGGTTGCCTGGAAGAAGAGACCAACCCCCTCCTGGCTACAACCTCCCTTCAGGTAGACAGCATAGGTAATGTTACTTTTCTCCTAGCTAAAGACAAACAGGAGGAAACACTTTCAGCTTTGTTGGGAATTCATAAACAAAACTTGTGGCTTCTCAGGTATGGAGGAAATTTTATGATAACTTTAACATCTCCAGGCTAATTCATGTGTATGGCTAATCCCCATTACAGAACTCTTTGTGGTTTTTGAGCCAAACTCCACTCTCCTAGTGAGTGAGATGTCACAGATGTCTGCAAACTTGCAATTACACCATCTCAAAACTGGAGATGACCTGTCTTTATACCTACTCAGAATCCCATTAGCACTTCATGACTCATGTGGGGCCATTGTCTCTGCCTGCAATAAACTCTAAGTGAGAAAAGGTCCCTGTCCTTAGGGATTTAAATCCAGAGACACAAGGAGCACAGAAATGCCAACAGGGGATTGGAGGTAAGGTAACCAAGGGTACGTGACATTAAGTGGCCTCTGTTGAGCTAAGCTATACTCCAGCCTCTAAGACTGTACCACTTCATGTGCTATATTGTATTTTGCAACCTGTGTCTGTGTGGGCTGGTTACCTGAAGGTCTTTTCAACAGCTCAGGAGATGCAAATTGTGAACGATGGCTACACCTCCTTCCAGACATTTTTGCATCCTTAAATTACAGTCATGGTTGCAATGCCAGGACAGGTAGGTACCCCATAAGCTGCTTTCAAAGCTAGAGCCTGGCCAGCACAAGGCACATGCCACCCTGAGGATGTGGCATCATGGGCTTCCCAGTGGGGCCAGCAGCTGCCTTATGCTCCTGATGCTCTCAGCAGGCTCTGTGTGATTGAACTTAGCACATTTGTACACAGCTACCTCAGCCACAAACACTGCTGGTGTAGGCATTTTCTCAGTTTCAGAAACTTTTGCATCACTGAGAAGACAGCCCTACCTGCCTTAGTGCTTTAACAGGACAATTTCTTTGAAAACATGGGGCGTAGGCCATCCCCAAACTGACCAATCACACTATAAGCTGAACCTTTGCTCTACCACCCTGAAAAAAAATCCCCAGGAAATAAGGGCTCTGTGAGTCTAATCAGGCTTAAGATCAGGTAATTTTATTTTAGTACATGTTAAGACTTCCCTTCAAGGCAGGAGTCTGTTGCATGAACATAGTGTTATGAATAAAGGCTAATAAGGAGAGAAATTAATAAAGATATAAATTATTAATTTGACTCCACCTCCCATGTAACTATTTATGAAACTTATAACGGTTTGGTATTCAGTTGAGAAATGATCTTCACAACTGGAATGCTTTCAAATGGTTTGAGAACAGTGTTTGGGAAAAGATAAATCCAAAAGCATATGTCACCCCAGTAACAAAAGGAAAGACGTTCCCAGAGACTTAAGGAATATATCCATTACTCTCAATGCTGCTTGCTGACAGTGGGAATTACTTTTTTGTCTCTTTCTATTGGAAAATCCTCCTGAACTGGTGCTACTGTTTTTAATTCATGGGAGAGGGGGTAGGGGGAAGGGAGAAGAGGGGCAAAAAAACCAAGAGAAGAGCTATGCTCTGCAGCAGACCTGTTTTATCAAAGCCAGGCTAATTTTTGTGTCACACATTACCATCTAGCATATCCAAAGACAAAAAAGGCCAGAAACTAATAACCATCAGTTCTCTGCCTAAAACACACCCAGACTTGTCCCAACATGGGGGTCTGTGCCTGGCACATGGCTTGGGGGGAAGGGTCCAGGTGAATCCACCCATCCAAAGGCCTGGGAGGGGGAGGTATCTCTCCTGGTTCCCTTCATCCCAGGTTCCCTGTTTCCCCCATCCTGTCTTCATGGAGGGCAGAGGAGAGATTTTGGGTGTGCTGCCACACATAGGCACCTAGTACATGGTGCTCCGTCCACCTAGTCTGCCACTTGCCATCTGAGGTGGTCTGGAGCATTCAAGCCATCCCTGCTAGGATGTTAGATATGACCTAGAGAAGTCCTGCACTCCTAGGATGTAGCAGCTTGGATGGGGGGAAGATACCCTGGGCCTCCTGAACAGCACCAGACAGAAATACATGGGCAGTACATCTCTCTCATTGTCTCCCACCTTACAAGCCTGGCATTGGGCAAAGACCCATCCCACACATAGCAACAGAAGTGTTCCTTGAGAGCATGACAGTAATTCCTTCTCTTTCCAAATGGAATGAACATGGGAACTCTGAAAAACAAAACAAAACAAAACAAAACAAAACAAAACAAAACAAAACAAAACAAAACAACTAACAAAACAACAAGCCACCAGTTTTAGAAGGGATCCTTCAAGATTATTTTCTTGCTGTTTGACACATGGAGCAAGCAAGTTGAAGGTTATGTGCAGTATGCAGTCAGATGCTCCCTAAAATGTGTGCTTCACAGTGAGAAAGTCAGGCTGCCCTTTCCACACCAGGAAATTCATGCAACAAGAGCCCTCCTTGCACTCTTTAGTCAGGGAAGTTGCAACACCACTGTGCCTTTCCCTAATTCAGCTCCATTTTCCTTCATGTCTCATGTGTCGTGAGCCAGGATGGAGGCATTGCAGTCATCAGGGGTGTTCTGGACTCTGTTACAAAGAAATGATGAATTTATGCTTTTATTTAGTCTCAGTCGGTGGAAAATAAAAGCAGTGCTGATGTGTCAAGCAGCAATTTTGGCAGAAGCTGCCAGAGAGACAGGATCTGAGAATGTTTGGGTAATGTCCTCTTGGGTTTGTTAATCTACAAACTGTGTCACAGCTGGTAGTGTAAATTGTTACTGTGCTTTTTTGAGAGTGAACCGGCATATTATTCATCAAGGTGTGCAAAGCCTTCTCATTAGGGTGGAGAGGAACTTTGCTGAAGAAGCATCCATATTCTGGTTAAAAATGTGTGACAAGAAATTATTGGTGTTTAAGTCATATTTGTTCAATACAATTTGCCATATATCACTGAAGTTCCTTAGTGTATCAGCTGAAGTATTTAGTTCTCTTGGGCATATACCCTTCACATAGTATTCACTCTACTGAGCATCTGCAATTATACCATGGCAACAAAGTGTAACGTAATTGTTTATGAACTTTGCTAAATCTTTCTCTTTTTTTCAGGCCTTTGAGCTACATCATGATAAAGAGGGAGACTAGCAATAGAGAAACTTATGATTTGGGTGATAAGAACAAAGAACATAGGCAAAAAAAACCCATAAAGGTAATAATTAAAAATAATAATAACAACTAGTATCTTATTTCCTGCTCTTGCAGCCCAGCCTTAGAGGTCTCCATAGTCCTGGTGTATCAAAATGCCTGATGAGAAGCTGAAAGAGCTGGGGCTGTTTAGCCTGGAGAAAAGAAGGCTCAGGGAAGATCTCACAAGTTCTCTACAGCTACCTGAAAGAAGGTTGTAGTGATGTAGGTGCTGGTCTCTTCTCCCAAGTAAGAAACAATAGGACAAGAGGAAGGGCTTTCAGTTGTGCCAAGGGAGGCTTAGATTGGATATCTTGTAAAATTTCTTCACCAAAAGGGTTGTCAGGCATTAGAGCATGATACCCAGAGAAATGCTTGAGTCACCATACCCAGAGGTATTTAAAAGCTTAGGGACATAATTTAGTGGTGGACCTGGCTGTGCTAGATTAACAGATGGAGTCAATGACCTTAAAGGTCTTTTCCTACCTAAACAGTTCTGTGATTCTGTGAGATGGTCTCAACATCCACAGGCAGGTGTGTCCTTACAGCACATATTGAGACAACTTTCCCACGTTTTGACCATGCCATAAGATAAGATTGTGGCATGAAGCACATGAGATGCACTTAGCTGGTGCTGGTAATGCCCTGCTGTACCTGCAGGCCACTCTTTTTACTCCTCAACCCTATGGGAGCCCCTATACCATGCTAGGGCTTCAATGCAGGGCTGCTTTGGCAAAGAAGAGAAGTTATTCAAGGGACTGGGTTCTTGCTTGAGCTTGAATAACATTGGCTAGACTGCTGTACAGGTCTGGTGAGGGGATGCAGGGGAAGGCTGTGTGTTCCCTGTGGAAAGCAGCCAAGTTAACTTTCTAGGGGGAAAAAATAGAGGGATTGCTTGTATTACTTACTTGCCCTCAGACTGGCTATGGCCAGCCCTGGAAACATCATCTTCAGGATAGATTGTCCTTCTTTACAGACTGTTTGGTGTAAATGGTGTTTCTTAAATTGTTTTCACCACAGAAATCAAACATCACTACTGATTTTACATAGACAAAACACAGGGCACAGAAGTGAACAGCAATTTTCTTGGCAATTGCCTTGGCAATACAAATGTAATTGATTAAATGCCTGAACTCCAAACCAACGGAGACTTGGCAGCATGCTCCCTCCTGAGGATGCTGGATTCACCCCAGCTTTTAAGAAGCAAGTAATACTTTCTTGAGTTCAAAGAGTACTAGGGAGGACCTTGGGCTTTGCCAACAGCTGTTTGCCTCCCGGTTTTCCTCTCCCTTTGTCCCAGGCCCCCGCAGGTCCACACTGGCATTCACAACATCACTTACGCACAGCGGCACACGAGCTCAGATCCATGCTCGCTGTCATGCCTGAAGTCTGTGTTCATTCACTTTGCTGTTTTTTGGAAAAATCATTGATTTAATCTTTGTGGAGGCAACATTTCCCTTCTCATGTTTCAAGGGCTTTCTGTCTGTGTGTTTATTGTTTTCTCCAGTGGTTTGGGAGACTCTATAGCCTGACCTAACTCTAACCCTTGTTTCCTGTTTCAGACAAATGCTGTTAAATGGCTAACAAAGGGAAAAACCCACAACCTCATCCCCCCAAGAAACCCCTGAACCAGCTGATATTTTTCACTTGGGCAAAGACAGTAAACAGCCAGCTTATTTTCTGAGACCCCTGTTTTGAAGACAAGTGTTATGTCACACATTATATGCACGGCTATATTTGTCTTAGAAAAGTAAAGCGGGCCATGTTTCTGAGCCTCCTGGGGCAAGAGCAAGCAGCCATTTTAAAGGGGTAGGACTAGACATCTCCTGTACAGCAGCAAGCACTGTGTGTGAACAGGGGAAGGGTGGCCAGTTTCAGGGTATAGCCAGGGGGTGCTACATGAGGAGGACACTGTCTCAAGCTGCACCAGGGGAAGTTTAGGCTCGAGGTGAGGAGAAAATTCTTCACTGAGAGAGTCGTTAGCCGTTGGAATGGGCTGCCCAGGGAGGTGGTGGAGTCACCATCCTTGGAGGTGTTCAAGAGGGGATTGGACATGGCACTTTGTGCCGTGGTTTATTCATGAGGTTTGTGGTGACAGGTTGGACTTGATCTTTGAGGTCTCTTCCAACCTTGGTGATACTGTGATACTGTGACAGGTTGGACTTGATCTTTGAGGTCTCTTCCAACCTTGGTGATACTATGATTCTATGAGGGGTTGCTGCCACAGGGAGGTGGAGTTCATGCCCAGCGTGGTACAGGAGACCATGTTTAGTACAATTGCTGTTAATATGAAGTTTCTTCCTTTCTTTTAGGTGCTGGTGGAGATGCACGTCAGAACTGACTTGTGTGGTGAGTCGTTGCTATTCCTCATCCTTGATTAAAGCCTGTGTGGACTTTGTTTCCCAAGATGGGAAGCAGGCAAGACACTTCTGTCAACTGCAGTGACAGTGTAAAGTCACTCACACCCCCACCACCCTCCACCCCCAGGTATAAAACGCTGACTTGGAAGAGCCGTGACTCTTTTGAACTAGCAATTACAGCATCTTGTGCTTGGGAATTTTAATTTGATCACCTCAAGCACTAGGTTTGAAGATTCAATTTTGTTTTGAATCTGTATGCCTGTTTACTTTCTTAAAGGCATGTAAATTTTATATGGAAGTTGTTAAAAAGTTAATGAATGGGTGCTTTACATTAAAATTTAAACTTATTTCTGTTTGGACAGAAATTGGGATTCAAATAAACTGCATGTAATATCTTTTGATATATATACATTATAGTACATATAATATAGTTTAACTAGACCACAAATTGTGGTTTTCATTTTACTCTTTAAGAAGGATTTTACATCAGCAGTCATTTCTGTGTTTTTAGGTCTAGTAGGTCTCACCCCATCACACAGTTTTTATGTGTTTTGTGTAGCTTGGAAGAAGAAAATGGAACCTTTGAGTCTCCAGCTTACTGTTTCTTCCCAGTGGAGCTGCACGTGTTGAAGCACAGACAGTGACTCAAAGCAAAACTGCCTTCCGTCAGAAGTCTTAGCAAGTTCTACCTTCAAATGTTCCACCAATGGCTTTACTTTCCTTGATACCCTCAGGGCAAATACATATTTCTTCCTGTTATTAACTAGTTGCTGAAGTTTGCCATCTGTCTCACCACCGTTATCCCTGTAACTCTATAAAATGTGTTCAATTACGTTTCTAATCCATTTAATGTTCAATTCTTGATGTTCCATCAAGATACATGACTCTGGATTGACAGTGGCTACCTCATACCTTGTGAATTAGCTTGAAAATTTAGAAAGGAAAATACTGTAATACTTCATTTACACCCACTGACAAATGTCAGGGAGATGCTGCAGAGATAATAGAACCATATGGGTTTGGGTTGGTAGGGACCTCTGTCAAGAGGACACAGTCTCAGGCTGCACCAGGGGAGGTTTAGGTTGGATGTCAGGAAGAAATTCTTCATAGAGAGAGTGATTGCCCATTGGAATGGGCTGCCCAGGGAGGTGGTGGAGTTGCCATCATTGGAGGTGTTTAGGAGGAGACTGGATGGGGTGTTTGGTACCATGGTTTAGTTGATTAGGTGGTGTTGGATGATAGGTTGGACGCGATGATCTTGAAGGTCTCTTCCAACCTGGTTTATTCTATTCTAATTAATTAATTAAATCTTGTCCACCCTTTCTGCAGTGAGCATGGGTATGTTTGACTAGATCAGGTTGCTCAGAGCCTTGTACAACTTGACCTCAAATGTTTCCAGGGGTGAGTCACTTCTGATAAAGTCACCTGAAGCAGTATGGTCCTGGTTTTTGCACAGGAAGAGTGGGCCAGAGAAGAGCATGTCCAGACCTTCCATATTTTTACACTGGCATCTGAATTCCTATTTCATTCACTGTCCTACATTCCAAAGCTTATAGAAATCTACATGGGCTAAATCAAGAACAAACATCTCTGCCTAAGATTAAAAATATGTGTCTGGTGGTAAAAGAAGGGCAGCTGTCAGAAAGGTATTGCTTCACCTGTTTCACTGGCTCAGGTCCAGCAAGACCTTACCCATCTCCCGTGAAAGAAAAGCTACCAGAAGGCATCACTATAAAATGTGTGTCAGAAAATTTTCTTCATGAAGTGTTGTTTCAGAGTCAGCTGAGACTTCAATAGTTGCCAAGCAAGTGAGCAGAAGCAACAGCATGATGGATATGAGGGAGGAGAACTGAAGGCAAAATGGCAGTAGTTAAATGTGTGGTTTGAGTGAGTTCAGCATTAATTTAGGAGATTGTGGTCACTTCAAAAAGAAGGAGGGAGAGAAAAAGATGATGCTGATATGATTCTTCTAAAAGCAAACTTTTATATCAGATATTATTGGAGAATGGATTTGATTTGCCCACAGCTCTTTTATTTTGTAAGAAAAAGTGTGTTTTCTACTTTGAAATAGGTACTGATTTCTTGAAGCAAGTCATAAACATTAGTTGCAAAAGCACCTTCAGTCTCCAAAGAAACACATCTGAATTGATTACTCCATCTGCTTTTGTCAACCTATGTATGGTCAGGCATAAAAGTGAAGAAAATCACAATTGAATCTAAAAGATCTCCATAAAGTGCTCTATCAGGGTGAATCTGCAGCAAAGTTGGGCATGTCTCATCTTCCATAAAAGGCTGAGAAGAGCAAGTCAGTTCTTCTCAAGTATCTAAGGCTGAAACACGAAAACACCCCTCATGCATCGCATAAAACAGATGTGCTTCCTGATTCAGATTTGGTTTCTAACTAGATGATCATAGAGCTGTGCTGCTCTAATTATTTGAAAGTGTGGCCTTTTGAAGAGATGTTTTTTCTTCTAGAAGACTTTTCAAAGTTTGGCATTCTGCAGAACAGCCTGTATCATAAGTGTACTCCGGCACTCATGTCAATAGTGGTGTTTAAGTACACAAAAAATCATGACCAACAGCCATCGTGCTTTAATAGCTATGGTTCATGGAAGGAGCATAACTCAGAGCAGAAATCCATTTAAAAGCTTTAAAGGTGCTTTTCTCTACATGCACACACAGTATACTGCTGCTGGACAAACAGATAAATGTAACCAGTTGGACCTGCAAATCAATTTTGGTATTGTTAGACAATTGAAAATGACTCCCTTGCACTGTTGACCCCAGACAGGCTGGGCATTAGTAAAGACAGGTCAGCCTACAGCTTCCTTTATGGCTAAAGGCTGACAATCCCTTTAAATTATCTCTGACTGAAATCTGGAGATTGTGGTAAGGAGGGAATAAGAAACATGAGGGTTTCCCGTGCTGTCCTGACACACCAGGACATGATGAAAGCATGGGGAACTGAGTTCAGAGCAGAGACCAACATAGGCATCACAGGCTCCTACAGATTTTGCTGGGGTAGATAGAAGGGGTTATTGCCCACAGATGTCAGTCCTGGCCCCCACAAAGATTCCCACCCTGTCTTTTGGTAGTTAGAGCAGAGTGGGTGGTGTAAACCCATGAGTCAGCCCCTTTTGACAGTGAGGAAAGTGCAAAAACTCTGGAGTTGTTTTGACTAAAGATGACTGGACGGAGGGATTACAGCCATCTAGGACAAAATAAGCTGCTGAAAAGTTACAAAGCCATTTTCTTCAGGCATTCATGGCAGAAATTGAATGGGATGGGCAGTAGCTGCAGAAGAGAAGAGCCAGGTTCTGCATAGATAGGCTTACCCAAACACTAAAGGCAATGATGGCTGGTCTGAGTGGGGTGGACCCATTGCCTCTGAAGGGTTTTAAGAACAGGCTGGAGAAGTAACTGTCAAGAACAACACAGGTCTTCAAGGCAGGCAATGCTCCTAGGCTGCTCCATCACTATTTTTCTAAAATTGGAGGACTTTGCTGCAAGATTTTTGAAAACTTGACCCTGAGTTTACATCTCCAGTAAGTACAGCACAGGAATGCAATATCCAACATGCACAGTGTGCATACTGCTGTTGTAAGCCTGTACAGCAGTAAGTGGTACTGCTATCCATCTCTCTATCACTGAAAACCACTTGCTGCAAGACTTTGAAGTCAAGGGACCAGCCAGTATGTAATTGCGTATGTCACTTCCAGAGTGACATGCGACCCAGAAGGCATGCAGCCCAGAAGACCACTCACATCCTGGGCTGCATCAAAAGATGTGTTGCAGCAGATCCAGAGAGGTAATTCTGCTACTTTATTCTGCTCTGGTGAGACCTCACCTGGGGTACTGTATGCAGATCTGGAGCCCTCAGTATAGGAAGAACATGGACCTGATGGAGAAGGTCCAGAGGGGGCCACGAGAATGATCAAATGGCTGAAGCCCCTCTGCTACAAAGACAGTCTGAGGGAGGCGGGTTTGTTCAAGCTGGAGAAGAGGGTGCTCTGGGGACACCTAATAGCAACTTTCTAGTACCTGAAGGGAGCCTACAGGAAGGATGGGGAGAGTCTGTTTAGAAGGGCCTGCAGTGACAGGATGAGGAGCAATGGCATTAAGCTGGAGAAGAGCAGATTAAGATCGATGTTAGGAACAAGTTCTTCACTATGAGAGTGGTGAAACACTGGAACAGGTTGCCCAGGGAGGTGGTTGAGGCCCCTTCCCTGGAGATACTTGAGGTGAGGCTCAACGAGGCCCTGGGCAACCTGGTCTAGTTGGGAAGGTCCCTGATGACTGCAGGGAGTTTGGACTAGGTCACTTTTGGAGGTACCTTCTGGCCCAGACCATTCTATGGTTCTATTACATCTCATCAATGTCTATAAATATCTGAGGGGTGGATGTTACATGAATGGGGCCAATCTCTTTTTGGCTGTGCTCAGTAATAAGACAAGGAACAATGGATACTTGAACATAGAAGGTTTTGCCTCAACATGAGGAGAAACTTTGCAGTGAGGGTGATGGAGAACTTGAACAGGCAGCCGAGAGAGGTTGTACGGTCTCCTCCTCTGGAGACTTTCAAACCCTGCCTGGATGCATTCCTGTGCAGACTACCCTAGGTGATCCTGCTTTGGCAGGGCAGTTGCACCTGATGATCTCTGAAGGTCCCTTCCATTGGCTGATTACAGCCATTTGGCTGTCAACTGTGAATCATAGAAAGTTAGAGGTTGGAGTTACCTCTAACATTCTATGATTCATGGTTAAGAGCCAAATGAGAAAATCAGCAGGAAAACAGACTGCATCACCCCATCCATAAGTTGAATAACATTTCTGCATTGTGCTTTGTTCCCCTCGTCTTTATCTTTCACTTCAGAATTCATTTGCTCCTCACTGGAAATGCAAGACATCCTGAGTGGCTGAAGTCAGATATTACCTTGACTGGCCTTCACGAGTCTAAAAACACCACAAAGCTACCGTGTCTGTGCAGGCAGGAAGAGGCTTGTACAAATGGCTAATGTAGATCATGTCAGAGGGAGAAAAAAAAATTACTTAATTTCTTTTTAAATCCCAACCCAAACTGCAGCACGCTGTTAATTGGCGCCATCCAAATGCCAATGTACGTGTTGTCCTTGCAGTGTAGGGCAGGCAATTGGTGTAGTATGTTAAAAGACATCTGTGTCTTTCTTTCTAAATAAATTGTTTAGAGTTCTCAGATTTCTAGCTAAATGGTTATGAAGTTTATCAGGGCTTGCAGATAGTGTTGGTTCAAAATAGGAACTTGCAATTAGCACTCAATTACAGTCCTTCGAAATCAGACAACGAGGCACCATTGGCACAGCCCCAGGAAAACATTCAGTACAGAGATACTAATCAAGATGCTGCTCTTAACAGCTAACAAGAAATTCATTTTAATACATTGTACACTGAGCAGTTTGATGTTGTCAGATCAATGAGCCCCTTTGATTTTGCAGAGTCCCTGTGAATAAAGTGTAAGCTAAGGCTCTGATTCATTCCAGTTATTCCATTATTTACTAGTGTGTCAGAAGATTTTGCAACCCATCCTTTATGGGGGACTTAAAGCATTTTCTCCAGACAAGGGAGGGAGAGCATTGAGCAAGCTGCTGAAAGGTAGTAATTCAGCCCAGCAGTCATCCATGTCAGCTCCACAGAGCTTTGCCTCAGGGATTTTCCCAGTTCAGAAGATAAAGGTTTTGGTTACAGCTTGGCTGGACTTTTGCATAGAAAACACAGCCTGCTCTTGAAACAACAGACACCTCTCCCACTAGCACTGCCTGGGGGTGTTTTGCATCAGGGGTCTATAGGAAAACAGCAATGAAAGTGAAATTGGAGAAATGGGATGACTGATGAGATGAGATTAAAACATAGCTGTACAAGTCAGACAAATTCTTATCTGTCTAGAGGGGCTCACCTCAGACCAGCAGAGCACTTTGGCACATGCAAGAATTTAAGCAAGGTATCATATAAAGTGTTATGATATTGACTATTCATTAGCTTAAGGCTGGAAGTACTAGGAAAACAGGAAGGTGTGACCTTGTTCCCCTAGAAATATTTCATAGAGGTAAAATGAAGTAAATTTGCCACTAATTTCCTCACGCTCTTGCAAATGCAAATATCTTCTACTCGAAGCTCAGATCAGTGGAAACTATGAACCTGCAGTGGAAAACTATTTTCTACTGTAAAAGCTCACCTAGAAACATGACATCATTTCTTGGAAGGACCTCAGACAGTCACAGAAGCATGTCACATTTTAGTGCTCCGTACCATACTTAAATTTGAATGCAAAATCAAAGACATCCTCAGCCACGTTTAGTTTGTTTCTTTGCATTTTGCCAGGTGTTACTGATTTGGAGTGCTGAATAGCAAAACTGTAATATACTTACAAAGGAGCAAAAATGTACTACAATGACAAAATAGGAAAATTGGAGCAAGAAACTATTTTAAAGTCTTATTATTCAAAAGGTAAAACATTCCAGTTTGAAAAATTACCTCACAGATTCTTATCTGATACATCTAAGCTTCTTGTTCTGTATGAAAATAGAGATTCCAGTTATGCCAAGAGAGAAATATATTCAAAACAAGACATGTTTACCAAACTTTCCTATAATAAGCACTGTTATCACACTTCCAATGAACTCCACCAGTAATGCTGCCAGCTTACTCCTAATGCTCTCCTGTATGTCTCTGCGCAGACCCTGACCCACTGAATTTGAAAACACTTGTGCAACACAGCTGTCAGGAAGCAAGCTGCTGAACATTAGCTGTATAACTGGGTGAATCAGCTAATGCTGGCATGGGATAGAAGGGCCAGGACTCTATCATGGTATTTCAGGTGAAGAGTTGGGCATTTAGAAAAAAATACCTTTCTCAGTTCTCTAAAAGCCTTTCACAATCCAGCTGGGCCTTCCATCTAGTCACAGCCTCTGACAAAAAACACTAATCACCAGCGGCGCTGCTGGTGTGTTTTGCCCTCAGCCACAGCAAGCATGTAACACTGAGGAGAACGACTCTGCTGCTGTTTGGTTTCCAACCACAGAAGCAAGGCTATGGCAGACAGCAAGGGAGTTTCCACCCTTTCTCTGTTCTACAGAACTCAGTTCCTCATGCTGCTGTTTTCTTAGAACCACACATTGATATTCAGATCTGTTTGCAGTTACTTCTGCTCAAAGGCACAGATGTATGTAATTCAAGATAAACAAATGGCGTAAAGCAAGTACTAAGCGCTCTGTTCAAGATTTCTTTCCCAACAGGAAGAAATAATCATCACTCTGCAGCTATCATCTCTCTGCATGCTCCTTAGCAATGACAGAGGAAGAATGTGGTTTGCTTGTGCTACGTTGTTGACTTCACCTCTGTCTCAGTACAGCTGCCACTGGCTCCACGACTTGGCTCAACTCTGGAGAAGAACTGAGAAAAAGTAAATTTAATACAATCCAACTTTCTCAGTTTTCATATCCTGGCTTGGTCTGTTGGTCAATTTTAGAAAACCGAGGTGGGGAAGAAAGTATATTTTCCAGGAGACTAATTCCTCCATTACCAGCTGCACTGGCTTCCTTTACTGACCTCTCTCCTTTCTTGTAAGTGGGGGAAAAAAAAAAAAAAAAAAAAAAAAAAGAAGAAGAAGAAAAGATAAAAAAATAATCCCCTGGCTCCCTGAAGGGAAAGTTTAGCTTCAGTTCAACAGATTTCTCTGTGGGCCAATTGCTCATATTCACTCCCGGTCTCACTTATTAACAGCTGGAACAGAAAGAATGGAAGGGGCTGTTCACAGAAAGTGGGATGAGGAAAACAGGTGAACATGAGAGAGAGAGCAGCTGAGCTCAGGATTGGACCCACACTCTCCAGATGAGACTGAGTAAACTCTGTTCTGTATTTTCTTTCTGCAAGCTGAGAAAGAAAGTGGTGTGACAGGATCTGAGTCTCAGCTCTGAGATATCTATCAGCTTCTTAGACAGAGCTCCTCAAAGAAAGATGAAGCGACAAAACTACTGAAAAGAGAGGGTACAAGCAAGGATGCATCTATTTATAAGCAGTGAAAATGAAGTAACCAATTAGGAAATACAAAGTGTTTCTGCCCATATCTGCCCCTGCCCACTGTATTGCTGTTGATGATTTATTTCTTTAGAGAGTCCTTCCATCAACTCAATAACTTTCAGTATTTTCAGCTACCATTGCACAGCTGTTTCTAGTCCCTAGGAAATCTTCCTCTGATCCTTTATGAGGCATCACTAGGTGTTTTCTCCTAGCCTCTCTCAACACTCAGTCTCATTTACTCTGAGCAAATGAATCACAGCATTTTCCAGTACTATTTCTTTTACCTGCCACCTCCTGTCTTGAGGAACCCTATCTTCTCTTTCCACTTGACCCAACAGAAGGAAAAGGAAAGACAGTAGGATAAAGTGAGAAGTAAATACATAAATAAATAAAATACTTGAGTCAAGCTGGAGCTACATGTAAGGTTGCAGCACAAGTGGAGGAAATCAGACTCGGTATGACCTCATACCTTGATTTACCACTCTACAATCAATTCCATGTTCTTCTCTGCACATCTTCTCTGGTTTTCAGTCAGACCTTCTAGAAAGAAGCTTGTCTGACATTTTGTTAAGAGGAAGAATGAAAACAAAAGAGGAGAGCAGTGTCAGAAGATGCCACTTTTCATTACCTGTTGTTTCTATAGCACTCCTTTGCGTTACATGTAATTCAGACAATTGTTGATCGCTGTTTTTCAACAAGTAACTTAACTGGATTGAATTTATTTTAGAAGACAACTGCTCTCTTGGAGAACATCTGTGTTTATCAGGGAACCAGTTTCCAAAAAGTATAAGTCAAAAATTTATTCTTTCTGTGCTGAAAGCCAAAAAGGCTTATATTATGTGAGAAATTTCCACAGGAAAAGAAGAAAAAAAAACACCTTCTCTTCAGATGGACACAAATTTATAGTCAGATGAATCATAAATGTCAGGCTCTGGAGGAACTCAGCCCAGAGAGTTCCTTTTCCTGCTAATGTCGTGCGTCTGACTTTGTGGTTCAATGCTTACACATGTCCCTGACTGACATCCTCCTAGAAAGTTCAGTGAAATTTCAGAGAAATTCTCCCCACCCTGTGCATGTCGTTTGTGTTTTATTACACTTCCAGATGGGTTTTTCACCTTTCACAAAGATAAACACATTGCCCTATTGTTCTGGACTGAAAAATGAGTGCATAAGTACACATACCTGTGTATGTGCACACACATATGCATATATAGAAAGGTATATACTTGTATATGCATCTCTTTATATATTTATGCATATGTCATGGAGCCTTTTTTAAAGGCCAGCAGGGGAAAACCATCAGGTAGGATTTTTTTTTATGGTAGTAATCAGGACAATGCACAAACGTTTTGTAAACAGAATACCCTGAGTGGAAGTCATCGCCTGGTGTGTGTCCTGTTAATTTGGTTTTGCCAAGGTAGAAAGATCAACACTAATTTCTCCAAGAGGAGTGAAATCATGCTCATTGAAGGCCTCTCAGGTCCAGAGGATGGTGCTTCTGAGGCATGTACTGAGACAGGGACACTCAGTCTCACCCGCCACGTCAGTTCAGGTTGAGTGCCCCCTGTCAAGGCTATCCCCCGGTGAAATACAGGAGGCTGTGCTCAGGGCCTCAGCCCTGTCATCTTGTCTCCCATTTGGGCTCATTTATTAAGAGTGCCGGCAGGAACCAGCCATGGGGAAAGGGGGATCTCACAGTGACAAAGCTGAGGCATAACAAGGCTCTCAGCAGCCAGGCATGTCAAGCCTGCCTTAGAATAGAACAGAATAGAATTAACCAGGTTGGAAAAGACCTTTGAGATCATCAAGTCCAACCTATCACCCAACACTCTCTAATCAACTAAACCATGGCACCAGGTGCCTCATCCAGGCTTGATGATCTTTGAGGTCTCTTCCAACCATGGCGATTCTGTGATATTCTGTGATATTCTGTGACCTCCAGTGATGGTGACTCCACCACCTCCCTGGGCCCATTCCAATGACAAATCACTCTTTCTGTGAAGAATTTCTTCCAAACATCCAGCCTAAACCTCCCCTGGTGCAACTTGAGACTGTGTCCTCAACATGTGTTGAAAACAAACACTCCAAACCTGAGATCAGGCACCCCCTCACTGAGGATCACTCCTTGAGTCATCGCTGGGGTCTGGTTAGAGTTTTCCAGTTTCTGTGGTGGTGTTAGTTTGAGGCTGGGCACAGTTTTGGGTTATTTAGGTTAAATGAGTCTCCAGTGGTCAAGTATCCATACCAAAGGCCAGACCACAAAAATCAGCATGGTAGTTATTTACCATAACCGTATACAAAACCACAAGCAGCAAAGATTCCCTCAAATACATCCGAGACACTGCACACCTCTTTATTAAAGCCTGTTTGCTACACCTCAGTTTGCCTTTAAGTTTCAAATTAAAACAGAAATTTAAGCCAGCAGAGACAAACCAAAGGATGAAAATAATAACAAATGAAGCAAACCAGAATTATGAAAATCCTTCCCTCTCCCCCAAATCTTTCTCTTTGCTTTACCTCTGTATTGATTTTATTCCATTCCAGCACTGAAGATTAGTGATAGGCAGCTATAAAATTCTTTTATTCACTCATAAATAAAATATCTACACTGTTCAACAGCTGTTCACTCACTTTGACAGTAATGAACTTGCCACACATTTTAGTAATCCATTATAATCAATCTAAAGTCCTTCAGCCAGAGGGAGCAAATACCTGGTTAGAAATTGACCGACTCTGTCTCTCTGTCAGTGACCCTGCTCTGCTGGGTCTTTGCATAATTCCTATCTTTGTTCAGACATCCAGTATAATCAGACACACATTATTTTGATGTGCCTTTTCTTTTTAAAGGGTGGGGGAATTTTTCAGTTGGATGAATAATTTCCATCTTTTTCAATCAAGAAATTAAGTCTGGCTCCTGAACTTGAGGTTTTGTACACAAACAAAGAGATCTCCTCTGGCTTTCATTTCCCCTTTTTTTTTTTTCCCCTTTAACTTTTCTCCAGCCCTTCTCAATTACAGCCTTTTTCCTTGACCTCTCCTAATCCTCCTTACTCGCTCTAAATGTGTTTTTTTTTCCAATATATTTCCTCAGAGCTGCCCCTCCAAGGAGCTCTGTCCAGCTGCTGAGTCCACTGCCACTAGTGAGACGGTTTTCTCACTCAAAAAAGAAAAGGAGATTGAAGCTAATTGGCATTCCCAAATTATGGGAAACTTGTTCTTGTAAACAGGAATCATTTGGCAAAAGCAGCAGAGACCTTTAAAGCTGCCAGTAGGTAGACATCTTTCAGGCACTTGGGACAAGTGCGTCCTTCTCTCCACCATTTTCAGGGCTCCCTTCCCCATGTGATCTATTTCTTTCTTCCTCTTCACTCAGACATAGATAAAGTGATGTGACCTTCTGCACAATTATACTGAAGAGGGATTAATGGGTTTATTTACTGCTCTTTCTCAGAAAGTTTTGTCGTTATTGATTAACCCATCAATAAGAGGATTTGTAAAAGCACAAATGCAAGTTCCCTGCCCCAGCCACCATCTGTTGAAAAGCTCTCTTTGTGGGACATGTACACCTTCGTGCTTCAATATCACATGTAGATTTGATGACATTTTCAGGAAACAAAAATCTGCATTCTCACTTGACCTGAATTTATTAGCAAGTTGAGGTCAAACTCAGCAAATCCCGACAAACAAACGAAAATGAACAAAAACGTGTTGCAAATGTGGATTTTGGTGTTTTGTAGATTTGGAAGATCAAATTTACCAGCATTTTAGACATCAGTGTCCCCTTTGTAGGTACATGGTGAGAGCAACAAAATGTTATGCCCTCCTATGAATTAGGAGAAGGGATATCAGCTCCAGTTCACTGCAGCTCACTTCAGTGGGCTTGGGATCTAAATTGAAATATAAAAAAAGTAGAAAGAATAGAATAGAATAGAATAGAATAGAATAGAATAGAATAGAATAGAATAGAATAGAACACAATACAATACAATACAATACAATACAATACAATACAATTAACCAAATTGGAAAAGACCTTTGAGATCATTGAGTCCAACCTATCATCCAACACTATCTAATCAACTAAACCATGGCACCAAGTGCCCCATCCAGTCTCTTCCTAAACATCTCCAACTCCTCCACCTTCCTGGGCAGCCTATTCCAATGGTCAATCACTCTTTCAATGAAGAACTTCTTCCTAACATCCAGCCTGAACCTCCCCTGGCTCAGCGTGAGACTGTGTCCTCTTGTTCTGGTGCTGGCTGCCTGGGAGAAGAGACCAACCCCCACCTGGCTACAACATCCCTTCAGGTAGTTGTAGAGGGCAATGAGATCTCCCCTGAGCCTCCTCTTCTCCAAACAACCCCAGCTCCCTCACCCTTTCCTCATAGGGCTTGTGCTTCAAACCCCTCACAAACTTTGCTGCATAACCCTAATTCTTGAAATGTCTCGTTAGTGTATGAAATCCATCAAAATTGATTTTAAGAAGCTGAAAAGCAGGAAAAGAAACAATGACTAGTGATAAGACATAATCAGGGAAAGCACTGAGTCCTCAAGTGAACAATAGGAAATGATCGGTCACCCCTGTCTGTGAGACCCCAGGCAGGTTAAACAGACTCCTTTTTTTCTAAAGACCACAAAAGAAAACAAGCAAGTGCCAAAACCTCCTGCCTTTGATGATCAAGGGAACGACAGAAGAATCAGCTGCCTTGGGTGAGACTGAGCTGTAAGCAGGAGGATCAAGAAGGCAACTTGTATCTGTCAACCTGGAAGTGGGATCTAGGGCTGGTCTCTGGATTTTGCAAGTTTGGGCAAGATCACAGCTGCATGAAGTTCTGCTGGATTAAATTGTTTCCTCTGCACAACTCTGTCATTGGTTGAATGAGCAATTCACTGGTTTTGGAAAGCTGGTTTGAGTCACATCAGTCACTGATCACAGCAGCCTGGAAATCTCTGTGCAAGTGCCCTGCACAGTTAAGCTGCATGGTTTGAGATATATTGATAAATGAGATAGTGGTAGGACTGTAATCCAGAGATCCACTCCTCTCTCAGAGAGATGAGGAGCACAGACCTCTCACCAAACAGGTGAAAAAGCTGTTTAGGGGATAGCTGTTAAACAATTTTGGAGGTGTGATGTATATAGCGTGGTTTAGACTTCTATAACAAATAAGCAGTTTGCATCTAATGAAGGAGCTATGTCTAGGATTTCCCAAGCAGGTGCTGAAGCAGATTTAATCAGTCAGTAAGGCTTCATTTTTGGTAGCATGCCTCTAATGCTGTTTAATCTCCAAATTCAGTGAAGCAGACCTCAAACTAACATTGCTTACATAGCGTGCATACACTATCATTTGTTGCTTATTAAATGCAGAGAGGTAGGCCAGGGTGGTTCTCATTTCTTCCTGCAGAAGACAACAGATCTTTGTTTTAAATTTGCAGAATCCACCTTAACTGGTAGATTCCTTAACCTCCTCCTTTTCCTGGGACTGGGAATGGGGAATATCTGTGGTCAGCTGTCAACTCCATCTCATTTTGTATTAGGATACAGTGTGTGGAGGGCAGGCTTTGCATGATAAATCTGAGCAGCTGGCTTCCCTCCTGGAGGTTCAGTATTCTTCTGGCAAGGCTCACTCAGGCAGTATGCATAGCACCTCTTGCAAGTGGATGTGACCTAAGACTGGTTAGTCTCTCCAGAAGCGAGTGATTTGCAAGATGGGTATCCCCTCTCCCCACACAGCATTAGCATCCCTGGCTTAGCCAGGAGGAAACAGGCAAGCAGCAGGAGAATAACATGGATTTCAGTCAACCTGCCCCAGCCGAGAATCTGACTCTCCAGCATGCTAGTTAGACTGAAGATGTGCATCAGCCTGTGCTCAGACTAGTTCAGACTTTTTCTCAAATCTAATTTTAGACATTCCCTGCTATTATTTATTCAACAATGTGAATGAGATATAGATCGCTGACATTGATTGCCTTTCTCCCTTGTTTGCAATTTGCCTGTTCTTTCTTGAGTATCTCACAAGCATAATGCTGTACTATGCTAAGATTCAAAAAGAAACCATATTGCATCAGAATATTTTTTTTTTTAGCATATTTTCTAAGCCATGTTAATCCTACATTTCACATGTTTGTCACAGGCTGGACTGTATAGCTTCCTCTGCACATAACAAGTTGCAGTTTGGCTCCTGCAATGCACATGGCGCTTTCTTAACAAGAACAGAAACATGCAACCTGAAACCGATGCTTGGATGGTCCTCCACAAATGCTGACCTTCCAGCATGTGGCAAAAACCTGCTTTTGATTTTGTGCTACCACCTGTACAATACTCCTGTCCACATTTTATTTTCATTTTTTTTTCCAGTATAACCTTAATTTGACAGCAAAAGAAGTCATGCACTGCAAATATTGTGTGTCTCTCAAATCCCAGGCAATGCATTAGAGTAGGAAATATTAATAGGTTGTGGGGGGTTTTAGCAGGTTTTTTTTTAGTTAATAGTTTTTTAGCTTTAATAAAGTCAGGAAGATAACTGACAGCTCTTTTCCTTGACTGAAGGGCTCTCTGGTTACAGCATCTCTGCTCAGAAAAAGGAAGTTCACTACTTGAAGAAAATCTGTAAAGACTGAAGAGAAAACTAATGCAAAGCACTTTCCCTGTGAGGACTGCCATCACTAGAAGAGCAGTCTCCCTCTTAGGGCACTCCATGGATGCTTCCTTTTGGTCTCACAATCATACCAGGTTGTGACTGTATCTGTCATTCCTGTCCCTATGTACTTCTCCTTTTCCAATTGCTGCCAGTCAAATATGAGTGAAAAAATATGAGAATAGATCATGTTCTTCTGTAATATCAGAACAAAATCTAAAGACTCCAGTCCCTGCAGAAGCCACACTTGTTATGTGAGTAAAAGTAGTCCATGCAAGACTGGACAGAAGAATGTTTGCCCTTCATGTGCTAGAACCTCACGCCCCTGGGGCCTCATTTTGCAACTTGCTGCAAGAAAGACTGCAAGATGAAGGGATAAAGCAGCACATAAACAATCGGTGTAATTAGTTTGCATATGACACATTGAGACATAAAAGTTTGATCATTGCTGTTGGGTCAGGAGTTGCACATTTTAAAGAGAAAGTTTTACACCATTCTCACACAACAGCCACCAGATCCAGTGGGTGCATTCCAGAGTGGGAAGTGTTCTGCAGACCCCCTTATACCTAGGACAAAGCTACTACTACGGTGACATTTTTCAGAAGAGAGTGATGTGTTGATGGTGCAGCTGGGGAAATACAAAACCAGCATGCAGCTAGTCTCTCTCCAGTTCTGCTACAGAGTGCTGCATGCACCTGTCACCTACATGTCTAGCGTGAAATAGTTCTGTCAATGGGAAATCACAAATACTGTACTCCAGCAGAGGTGGCTTGTGTCAAGCCCAGGTGTCCAGCCCACCTGGGTATATTCCAGCTCATTCTGACAGAATAAAAAGGGGATTAATTGCCCAACTTCCGGTAGAGTATTTTGACGCAATAGCCGTCACCTTGGGATTCTTCTATTTCTCTTTCTTTTCTTTTTAATTATTTTATTTTGTTTTGTTTTAGTGAAAGTTAATTTCCTTCTAGGCAGCTGCCACTAGGCCTAGAACACCTTGAATTTTGGACATCAACATGCTCAACAAAGAGGAAATTTCTGTCATATTTGGAAAACTCTCTGTGCTAGTTTGCTAACTAAAACCAGTAATAACTGGGACTCAGACCCTGAGATTTCTCTTTATGTAGATTAATCATGTTCCTGTCATGGGAGGATGCTGATGTGGCTTGTTGTAACTCATGGCAGATGAATCAGAGGCATGTTTGGAGAACAGCTTTAGGAGAAAAGATAGCATCCATGCCAATAAAGTCTAACTAGAGTGGTTCACACTGGCCTTTTAGAAATTGTGTTCTTCAATTTCTTCCCCTTATTACTGATCTGGAATGCAGCAATAGAAGTGAATTACCTATTTGCTTACGTTTTGGGTCCAGACAGGCTTCTATGGAGGATGTATATCATAGTATCAGTCAGGGTTGGAAGGGACCACAAGGATCATCTAGTTTCAACCCCCCTGCCATGGGCAGGAACACCCCACACTATTCAAGTAAAGTTTTCTTTATCAGAGGTGTGAATGCATAAAATGGAAGGCCTCTTGAGTAATGGGCTTCTCTCACCTGCTATTCAGAAGAAAGGCACTTCAGGGCTGGCAGACACTTTTGGCTCCTAAGAGAAAGGTGGCCCTCAGGAAAGATGTCTCTTTGCTCTCAGCATAGGGTAGCCTTTAATGACACAATATGTGCTGAGAAGATGGGGGTGGGTAGAACAGTAATTTTAACATAATAAAAAAAGGATGACATCACTGTTTTTCAGTCTATCTTTGTAAGTAAACTCTTTGTAGCTCTGGACTGCTCACAGTCCAGTTACTTTCTGCAGAATCCAGGGAAAGTGACAGTGTGTTTTCCATAAAGACGTGGAATAGCTGCCGAGCTTCCTTCAGTTTTCTGGAAAGGGCTAAGGCCAGTAGTGCAATGCCTACCAGAGGTGATGTAACTCAATATGTTGTTAACTTAGGGCAGGTCTTAGATGACACAATCCATCTGTTAGCAAGAAAAAAGTTGTTCATACTGCCCCCGGTGCAGCAACATCATGTTATTGGAGATAACTAATTGTGGAAGTTACTGACCTTGGTGCTTTTGATTTTGCAATTGAGAATGGCGTCACAATCCTAAGGGCAGGGAGTTCTTTAACTTCATTCCTTTTATTATTTCTTTTCAAGAAAATACAATTTTGGTACTTAAAGGACATTGTAGTGATGTCATGTGCACCAAGTTAAGCTGTAGTGTTGACAAGAACTTAACAGCTGATAAATTCCAGTGCCACCTGACACAAACACTTCAATTAAACACAACTGGGAGCTAACATGCGTGTCTGACAACATGTGTAATTATGTTTGGTAAGGAATAAAAATCACCAGTGCAACTCTCTGCAGAGGTAGCCTCAATGTAGGAGCTTTCGGACATAGAATACATTACATAACAGTTCATGAACTGGAATTTTTTTCTTATCTATGTTCAGTAGGGATCATTAACTCAAAAGGTGGTTTCAGTGGAAGCATTTACAGTGCTGGTGTCCATGTCAGCAGTGCTTGCACAGGCTCCTCTTAGAACCCTGAGAGAAACAGACTCTTCACCATGAGGGTGGTGAGATGCTGGAGCAGGTTGTCCAGGGAGGTGATGGAGGCCTCATCCCTGGAGGTTTTTAAAGCCAGGCTCTGTGCACCCTGATCTAGTGTGAGGTGTCCCTGCCCATGGGGGGGGATGGGAGTGGGTGAGGGGGTGGAACTAGGTGATCCTTGAGGTCTTTTCTAACCCTAACAAGTCTATGATTCTATGACAATTCTATGATTCTAGGACACAACTTGTCTCCACTTCACAACAGCTTTTTGACTGAAGTGGATTCTTTCTACACGGCCTCTTTCTCTCCACTCACTGCAAAGACAGTCCAGACGACAAACTCAGACATAGGTTGCTCCACATCTGAGGTCAGATGAGATGTGCTTATCCACTTAGGATATCTAGAGGCACTGCTAAGACCAGACTAGGCCAAGCCATGCCATTGCCAAAGCATGCATACTACTGCAATTCCTCTCCTAAAGGCCCTGGGAATCTGTCTAGCTGTTACCTCTGGCACAAAGGGTGGCAGCTTCCTCAGGAGTAAGCTGGCTCATTAGTACCTAGCTTTACATCTTTGTTTCATATTCACTTAATAAAAAGAATTACCACTTCTGTGAATGCCACGTCCTGATCTAAAACATGCCTGACTGGTGTGTTTAGTGGTCTAGCCATCTCCTTGCTGCACGTTGCTAACCTTCATGAAAAGTCCACAGCATTACACACTCTGTGTGAAAGCCACACAGGGGTGTTGAACAGTTTGGAAGTGTCCCCATATTGTTCCTCACAGCCTCTTTTCTACCTATGAAGCAATAAAAATATATGTTCAGTGTGTGGTGAAGTGCAGCAGTCTGGATCCACTTACCCCAATGGACACTGTCTTCGCAGAACAGGCAACAAGTAGGTCCTACTCCTCTTCTCCCTTCCCTGACCTGCCAAACACTGCATGGGAGATGCATGCAAGTGAAATCTCAGTCCTGGAATCTGGAGAACCTGAACCCCATGCCTGAATCAAAGAATGTTCATTCTTCAATTTATCATTCAGGAAATATTGCTCCCCAAAAGCTGAGTCCAAGACTAGTCTAAAAACTGCCTTGAATTCACTTAGACCCATTGATAAGTTAAGAGGCAACAGGCACAGACTGGAACACAGGAAGTTCCACCTAAAGATGAGGAAAAGCAACTTTACTGTGTGGGTGACAGAGCACTGAAACAGGCTGCCCAGAAGGGCTGTGGAGTCTTCTCCTTAGAAATTTAAAGCCCAGGACATATTCCTGTGCAAACTGATCTAGGCAAACCTGTTTTAGTAAGAGTGTTGGATTAGATGATTACCAAAGGTCCCTTCCAACACCTACCATTCTGTGATTCAGTGATTCTGTGAAATGCTTGCTTGTGCCACCCTGTTCCAAAAGGACATCCATATAATCAACCCAGCAGCAGCAGTGTGATGCCCCTGGAAGTGCCGCAGGAGAATTTATAGCACCAGCTTAACTGATGTCCTAATTATGGTCATCTTTATCAGAAAAAGTACCCTGCTGGTGCCACAGTCATAATTTTTGAAACTAAAGAGAAATTTTAGTTTAAAAACACATTTCACACTGAAAAGCTGCTCTCTAGAGTTGCTTGAGTCAGCCAGTAATGTGCACATTATCTATGTAAAATATCTACCCACTGACAGACATAATTACTGAGTTGGTATAACACAGAGGATAAGCTATATTCCCGTGTGAATCCTGAAATGACAGTTTGTCTTCATTCAGCCTGTGGTTTCCCTTGCTGGGCTCACCCTGTGAAGTGGTTACATGTGCAGGATGACAAGCATGGAGGTGCCTCACTATAGTGGGTGAAGTGGAGGGTACCTGAGGTCTAACCACAGAGATATGATACATCTTAGTGGTTGCATTTTTAAATTCTTTTTGCCCAGTTCCTCAAGGGGAGTACTGTGTGCCAGTCCCACTGCTGCCATCAAACCGTCTCCAGTGGAGGCTCACAAACTCCCCAACACAGCTGTGATGTGAGGTACATACAACTGGAGCGTTAGATCCGTGGCAACTTTTGTCCAAATAGGACAGGTGACCCAGAGAGGTTTATAATCAATCCAGTGGAAATGCAGCTGTCCTCGGACCATTAAAATACACAGTTCTCACTTTAAGTAGGAGTCTGATGAGAAGTATTATTTAGGTACATCAGTGACAACTGAAATACAATGTGCAGGATGATTTCCACCTCTGAAAATTATAACTTCATGGCTGCATCGAGAGTGTACTCATAGGCAGTGGTACTGCACAGATCCTGTTTCTCACTTCTCTCTAAGCACATGCTACCAGCCACTGCTGGAAACAGAACTCCT
Organism: Picus viridis; assembly: GCA_033816785.1. Classification (NCBI taxonomy): domain Eukaryota; kingdom Metazoa; phylum Chordata; class Aves; order Piciformes; family Picidae; genus Picus; species Picus viridis. The sequence goes on from CM066570.1 coordinate 14,263,636, forward strand.
GCCACCTCTGTCCATATGACCATATATCAGTTCTGGAGTAGCCTTTTTCTACAAGGCAACAACATCTCCGAAGATGTTTTAACCTGAGCACTGTACTCGCACACCAAAACATTTATCATGTGTGCCTGGCAGAATAACATGCCTAATATCCAGCTTCCTTCCACTTCAAATCACAGAATCATAGAATCAGTCAGGGTTGGAAGGGACCACAAGGATCATCTAGTTCCAACCCCCTGCCGTGGACAGTGACACCCCACACTAGATCAGGCTGGCCAGAGCCTCATCCAGCCTGGGCTTAAACACCTCCAGGGACGGGGCCTCAGCCACCTCCCTGGACAACCCATTCCAGGGCTTCACCACCCTCATGGTGAAGAACTTCTTCCTCATGTCAAGTCTGAATCTCCCCACCTCCAGCTTCATTCCACTCCCCCTAGTCCTACCACTACCTGATATCCTAAAAGTCCCTCCCCAGCCTAACTTATCACTTCATAAATCATCTTTTAGCATCATGTAGTCCATGAAAGTCCAGTGTTGTATAAGCCACCTGATTTTCTCCATTCACTGTGCAAAACATAATGATAAATGCCTACACAGCTAATTAGGCAGATAACACTATTTGCAACATTAAAAATGTTGTATTCCCTTTATCTAAGATGAGACAATCAAATAAAGAAAAGACCTATCATGACACTTTTATCTGACAGGATAGAGGTGATACAGGAAGATGTAATCAGAAAAACAGGCCTTCACGATGTTAGTTTCTCTGAGCTAAAATGTTATGAATGTTTGCTTATTTGCTTCACTCCCAGATTAAGGCCAAGTTAGTTACAACATTACAATAATATCCTTCAAACTGACTTTCAAAGCAGAGTTTCCTTAAAAGTTCAAAAGTTACTGCTGACTAAATCAACAATTGTTTAGGGGGAAAATACATAAATAACACAAACACACCCTCATCCCCAGGAAAGAATACAGGGATGGTCTAAGTCTCTTCCAGTTCTCCAAGTTTTCCATGCACTAATATACCAGATCTCAAAAGAGGACAGCAAGAGAAACTAAAGGGCACCCTTTGGAATGGATTACTAATTTGAATGACTCACTCATAATCTTTGCAATTTATGCTTGTATTCACTTCTACATGCACCAGGTTAACCTAAAAAAGACACAACCTAAATCTTCACCCTGCTCCAATGCAGAACTCGCTGCCAGAGAGTGCAAGTGATAACTGAAGTACTAATCAGAAAAATTGGAGGGTGAAAAATGTCATCAAACAGTATTTCACACCAAGGTATAGATACAATTTCTTGCTCAGAATTTCAGGAGTCACAGATTGCTGAAGGCTAGAAGGGTATGGACTTGGTGATGCTAACACAGAATGCTTGTTGTTTTCTTTAGTGTCCATTCTTAGTCACTGCCATGGCTCTGGCTTTTAGCCTTATTCACAGTGGCTCAGACTCTATTGCCAGAATTTGTACATTTTCTTCAAATTAGCTACAATTTCCTCAATTTTAGGAACAGCTTGGTTGCTTTCCCCTGCTTTTTAATATTACTTTCTCCTACAAGACCAGGTTTCTGACCTCCATGAGGACATAGATATGGATGTGTCCATAACTCCATAGAATAGAATAGAATAGAATAGAATAGAATAGAATAGAATAGAATAGAATAGAATAGAATAGAATAGAATAGAATAGAATAGAATAGAATAGACCAGAATAGAATAGAATAGAATAGAATAGAATAGAATAGAATTACCAAGGTTGGAAGAGACCTTGAAGATCATCGAGTCCAACCTGTAACCATAACCTCACAGCTAGACCATGGCACCAAGTGCCACATCCAGTCCCCTCCTGAACGCCTCCAGGGACGGAGACTCAACCACCTCCCCGGGCAGCCCATTCCAATGACGAATCACTCTCTCGGTGAAGAACTTTCTCCTCACCTCTTCACCTCTTCTCTGTTATTGGATAACACCAATCCAGCAAAACATCTGTTCCAGGACCAAGCTATAGCTTTCTTTTTGCCTTGCCACGTTTAGGATTTTATCTTCTGTGATAAGTCACAACTGTGCTGAGGACCTGAGCTGTTTGTAGTCAGTTCAGCACGTCCCAGAGGAGTAAACTTAGCACCTCAGGATGGGCAGGGCCAGCAGAGTCACAGCATATCCAGGAACTCCTGCACTGTGCCTCCTGTGGTGCTCTAATGTTTTTTCTTTTCTTAAAATTAAGGACTGCTTTGTGCTCTAGCTCAACCTCCAAGCTGCTGTGAGTCACCACAGGTCCATCAAGTTTAATGGTGACAGCAAGACGGGGCTTGTCTGCTTCATCCACAAAGCAAAGCTGGAGGTAACCTTTATGAATAACCACTGAGCAGATCATGTGCTGAGCAGTTTGTGACCTTCATAATTTCTTCAACATGGCCAAAATTTGTCATCTTTGGTAACTATTTTGCCGTCATTGTTGATGCAACTGGTGCCTCAGAAAGCTCAAGAACTACATCTACCTGCCAGGAAGGAAGGGAGGAGATGCATTTCCCAAAGTGCTGCAGCTGTTTGTCCCTCCTGTGGGGAAATGGAGATCTGAAGGTGTCCAAGGACGTATTTCCCAATAAATGGCTTGAAGAGCTGAGTAAGAGCCAGACCTGGCATTTTAACCTTGGCCAGCTGAAAGAGGAGATTGTTTGCCTTTTTTTCCTCTTTTAAAAAAATTAAAAATTAGATACTTTCCTGGTACCAGCTGCTCACTTTGGTTTGTAGACAGCCTCCCTGTCACACTATGCTGCCATTACTGGCCCTGCTTCTGGGACAGGACTTTGCCAAAACCCTGAGCTGGAGCCAAGGCTTCTGCATTTTCCTGGCCAGGCTCATTCTGGGAAATCCAGCTGGTGCTATGTGTCCCATTTTTGTGGGTGGGAAAAAACTGAATCTCGGAAACAACTCATTCCAGCCAAATGCTAACAGGAACAGCCCCTGCCACCCACACCTCACCACCCCGCAGCCCCCAGACAGGGTAAACCTCCCAGACTTACAAATTCCACCTGGGTCACTGATAGCAGGGAGAGACAGCCAAAAGAGGCCGAGAATGAGAAAAATAGGGAATCTAAAATGAAACAGACTGGACTGGCAGAAAGGTATGCCTATGTGGCTTTCAACAAGAAGCAAGCAGGAATTTGCTCAGAGAATAGGAGAATTCAGCTTTGTTATGAACATGTTAACAGCCAAACATGTTAACTTCAATGTACAATAGGGGATCAGTAAAACTGGCAACTCCCTGTCCAGCTGAAGGGTGTAGTTTTATATAACTGAGAGAACTGCTTCCCCTTTTACAAGTGTCCTCTGAGTCACCATGTTCACTGGAATGAAGATTTAATTTGAAGCATTTTGCTGGAAATCCTAATCATCAGGACACACAGTCACTCTCACTTTTTCTGAAACACAATACATGTTTCAGCATTTTCTGCCAAATGGAAGAGTTTCCAGAGAGGAAACTTTCACCCTGGAGTAGTCTACAGCCAAAGCTGGTGCATCACCAAGAGACAAAGCCTGGCCTCAAACAGGCAGAATAAGGATCAACACCCAAGTCTTCATACAAGGCACCACTCATCAGGCTGTTCTGTAGAAAGTATTTACCATGTGCCCGGGTTTTGCACCCTGATGGGAAGAAATGTGGTAGATAACCACATGCTTTCTTTATAAGGATGTGTTAGTCACCCTAGTTTTGATGGCTCAAAATCTGCAAGTAGAGTGACTGCATGCACATCCTTCAGCTTTCTGCTAGACCTTCAACACCTCAGGAAGATACTGGAAAATGTCATTTACTTGTGAATTTAGATGGCAGACAAGAAAACGCTCGATGATCTAAGTCTGGGGTACAATGTTAGCTAAAATCCAAAGCCTCTTTGGGAATGAAACGTTCACGTCCCTTGGAGCACAGATATGGTTGCCACACACACTAAACATTTTTACGTTTTCCATTCAAACTTAGTTGGCTGTGTAGCACTGTCCTCTCAAGTCAGGCACATAGCTGTGAAGCAGACAGATTGAGCCAGAGCTGCCCAAACAGTGTTCCAAAGCTGGAGTGACCAGAGTGAAACTGCTGCAACTTCTACTCGCTTCATGCTAATAGGGACAAGTGAAGGAGACAAAGAAACCCCTGTGCTGAGCTACTTAGTACTTTTCCAGAATTATTGCCACCCACTTTGCACAATCCAGGATGTTCATAGCCAAGGAATCTGGGATCCATCTGGCTCTGGTCAGAGTTTTCCAAAGGTGTAGTTCCCCACATACTCCAACTGTTCTCTGTACGCCCAAAAGTTAGATGCTGGTGGCCAAAACATTCACACTTGCTTTAGGATGCTGTGCAGTGTTTTGCACAGATGTGAACTCAATCTATGTCCACCAGCCCACATCAGGGTGCCCCAGGCACCTTCAGCCACACACAGCCTTTTCTCCCTGCCTTAGCCTGGGCAAAGGTGCACACATGGTATCAGTAGAGTCGCAGCCTCCCCATTTTCATTGAAACAAAAAAAAACCTGATGCAATAAAGAGAAAGTGTAAATGTTTTTCTTGGAGTGAGACAATCGTCAGTACCTAGATGTTTAGCAGAGCAACTTTAGAATGGGCAAGATGAGGATCCTCTAACCCTCTATTATTGTTTTCTTTGGAAAAGCTTGGGGTTTCATTGTCAAGAACCATTTAACATGATAAGTTACAGTGTTAAAAAAATGTCCACAGGAACAGATGAATAACTCTGTCGGCTCAACCATGCTGAGACCAAAGTCAAATATTTGAGGTTCGCCACAAACCAAGATGAAGCTTATTTACACTAACACAGGGCACCCAAGGAACAGTGGTGGACTTAAGTATGCACAGTGTGTTTATCAACACCAGATATTTACCTTAACTTTTATATTTGGAGAGCGGCTTCCCACATACTCAGAGTCATGACCTACGTGGTTAGCTTTGTCTTGTCTTGCTTCTGTACAGCACATGCTGTGTGTTGTAGAAAGAGACCAGGCTCTGACAAAAAAAAACCCAAACAAACATGTGCAGCACAAAATAATACCCCTGAGTATTCATGGAAACCATCTTCCTCTATTATATCCCAGACCATAAGACTCCAGAGCTTTCTTCCTTCGCTAAGTTCTCACAAAACCTTCCAGCTATTAACTATAAATTAGTTTCTTTCCCAAGGACACTTTTTTTCAGAGAAAAGATGCTTCATTGCTAAGAAAGTGGAGTGATCCTCCCTTGCATCGTGTCCTCTGGCAGCTCTCCCAGGCTCTTGTTAGCGTGGCCTGGTGTTCATGGAGGGGACTTTCTCAGCCCCCATGATGGGCCAAACATGACCAACTCTGGGGATGCATGTGACAGCATGGGCTTTTGTAGTCTCAGAACTAGAGTGACCTGTCTGTGCAGGAAGGCCTGGAGAACCAGCTGGGAGGAGGGAAGGAGCATCATGCACAGAGAATCTGAGAATGTGAGAAAAGACACACTGCTTCTCACCTGGCCTACCTTCAAGGGGACATAGAGAATGACTTATCATGACATGTTACCTAGGGACAGCTTTCATGTGGGGAACTTGTTATTTCTGCACTCCACTGAGAGGCCCAGTCCTTTCTGTCTTGCCTCATGTTTGCTGTATCACTACTTATGTATGTCATCCTTTCCCTATGTTCTCTCCAGGTCCCGCAATTCAATAAGCAGAATGTGAGTGTTGCTTTGACAGTGCATAAGGCTTGAAACAATGTGAGTGTTGATTTAATGGTACATAAGGCTAGAAACAAGAATATCAGTTTGGAGAAAAGGACACTCACCTGGATGTTAGTGAGGAGGAAAAAAATCACCTGGTTTCCCCCAAAGAGGGAATAACCTGACAAGCACATCTGAGCTGTCCTTGGACCTGTGTGCAAATTGTGCCCTGCTCAGTAACTCAGCAAGCAAGGGTCATGTGGCCAGCTGAGTCACAGGAAGGTGTTAGTACACCTGACAGCAGACTTCCAATTCACAAAAACCTCTATCAGACAAGTTTTTTAGTCCAGTTGTCCGCAGACAAGAGGCTTTTTCAGCCATGTTGGGTTCCTGAGTCACACTGCACAGAGCAGGTTATTAAAACATAAAGGAGAGTTGATCACTTGTTTCTCGTCAATATTTCTGCAGCTTAAGTTCACCTAGCACAAATTCCTATACTGAGGCAAGTTTAGGAGTTGTCAGGCATTCCACAATTTTCCCAGATACTCTGCTCCGTCATTTCACTATTTTTATAAATCAATAAATGCAATAGGAGGAGCCAACAACAACAAGAGGTTTTGCTACTAAGCAAGGTATATATCTGGCTTGAGCAGATATTTTTTCCTGCTTCCCTAGATGAACTTGAGGAAAATTGATTATGATCCTATAACAGCTTTTAAATATTCCAAGACTATACAGCCTTCACCAACCTTTGCCCTTGACAAAGCCCCCAACTTCCTTTAATCTTTCCTAACAGACCATGAGGTTTTTTAAATTTCTTATTGTTCTTCTAATTGTCCTCTGACCTTTCCTTAATTTGTCTACATCCCCAGGCACTGAGAGCATTTGCACTATCCACTCTGATCTTCTGAACAGCAGTTCCTCCTCCTTTCTAGGCTGATCATTAAAAGCATTTTTCTGCTTTATGTTGCCTTTGAAAAGTAATGTGAAATTCAAGTGGAGAATAACAAGCACCACCAATAACACTTTTGACTAATGGATTTGCTTGCAGAGAATTCAAGGCACGCCAAAGCAGTCCTTCCTTGCCTGGGTCCACAGCTGCCTCTGGCTGGATGTGGGTCAGCTGGAACCACAAGGTAGCTGCAAGGCTCCAGGCATCAGAGAAAAAGCCACATAGAAAACAGGAGCTTGATTTGATCCCTTAACATAACTACCTAAGATTCTGGGTACCTCAGAGCTTCTGGTTCCTCAGAAATCAGTTACCCATTTTCACTGGTTTAGATTGAAATACGAACCACAGCAAAAGAGAATATGACAGACAAACTGCAGTCAAATTAAGCCAGTAGAAGTGTCCTAAATCAGATGGTATATCTTATGACCAGGAGTGATCAAGAAGGTGAAACTGACACTACCAACAGCTCTGTGCTCCAGCTGGGGTGGTCTGTATGGGAAACCACAGGAGCATCACCACCAGCACTTCAACAACATTTTATCTTCCTTTTTGCTTTTGACAGAATACAACAGAAAGCTGATGAGGCTCTCCTGTCATCCAGGAAGGAGTGAGCTACTGCTTGGTGTTTTTTGGAGTTGACAGCTGCAGTTCCATAAGGCACAATCCCTCTCCATAGGATGGAAGCCATGGAATCTCTCTTCTCTTGAGCAGAGGCCCAAGGATGGCTCCGCTCTTCGTTTATCCGTGAGAAAACTCTTGAAACAAAATAATGAATGTGGCTTTTTGCTTTAATCTGCAAAATCATATGCTGTTTATTTTCTAAAGAGCTCTTGGAAATTAAAAGGGAAGGGATTGGCCAAAAAAAAAAAAAAAAAGAATGCCAAAATTAATTAAATGAAAAGCTCAGTTGCTGATCCTGCACAGTTAAAGATCCTGGATAACCTTAGGGACATATAAGCCAAACACGGGACACTATTACTCCAGACATGTTAAACAATCATTAACTTCCCTGTGTGAGGGAAAATGATTTGGTCTTGCTCAGTGCATTGTGTAAGAAATCCCTTATATAATCAGGTTAGCTCTGAAAAGCAAAATCCCACAATGTAGAAAAAAGGCAAGTTGTATGCTTATGGAGGTATCACGCTAATGTATATGGCACTGCTCTCCCTCCCCACCCCCAGAGCCCCTTCAAACCCCAGATTCCCCCTGGCCTGATCTCCTTCCATTCATGCTTGGTACTGCTACATGCTGCCACTGGTATCCCACATCCAGTCCAGAGCAGGCTCAATGAGAGTACAGGATATCTGGGGCCTTATTTTTGCAGAGTATTTTTACAGTAATGAAGGTTGACTGATACAGGGATAAATTGTGCCTGAAACTATAGCATTTTGTATGTCTGCCATTTGCTTTATCTCAGGGCTAATACATTTCCTGTAAAAAATGAGAATTTCCAAACACTGGTGAATTCTGGGATTCTACTGAAGGCAATGGCAGAACTTCATTGACTTTGCTGAAAGTAGGGTCTTGCCCACAGGGTAGGAAGGTGTGTGGAAGAGAAAGTAAAAAGTCAGGGGACGGTAGGAAAAAAAAAAAAGATGGTAATTTCAGTTTACCTGGTCTGAAAATTGCATTGACTAACTTCACTGCAGATCATGAGGAATTGAGGATGCATAACATAATACTAGCTGTATTTCCTGGCTTCACATTCACAACACTTTTACGGACAGTGGGAAAGAAATGATGGCTATTGCCACAACCTGAGTTTTGATGCTGCTATTAGAAAATCTCATCAATTTCTAAAAGTTACTTCTAGTAGCAACCAGCTCTAATGCTCATCTAAAGCTAAATTTACTCAATCCATCTTCCCCAGGTAGGAGCATATCATTCTGCCCCTGTAGTCAATACAATACAATCAATACAATACAATACAATACAATACAATACAATACACCAGGTTGGAAGAAACCTTCAAGATCATCGCATCCAACCCATCAACCAATCCAACCCACCTAAACAACTAGACCATGACACCAAGCACCCCATCAAGTCTCCTCCTGAACACCTCCAATGATGGTGACTCCACCACCTCCCCAGGCAGTCCATTCGAATGGACAATCACTCTCTCTGTCAGCTCTGGTTAGGCCATTCCTTGAGTACTGTGTCCAGTTCTGGGCCCCTCAGTTTAGGAAAGATGTTAAGTTGCTGGAAAGTGTGCAGGAAGGGCAACAAAGCTGGTGAGGGGTCAGGAGCACAGCCCTGCGAGGAGAGGCTGAGGGAGCTGGGGTTGCTTAGCCTGAAGAAGAGGAGGCTCTGGGGAGACCTTATTGCTCTCTACAACTACCTGAAGGGAGGTTGTGGACAGGTGGGGGTTGGTCTCTTCTCCCAGGCAACCTGCGACAGAATGAGAGAACACAGCCTCAAGGTGCAGCAGGGGAGGTTTAGGCTGGATGTTAGGAAGAAATTCTTCACAGAAAGAGTAATTGGCCATTGGAATGGGCTGTCCAGGGAGGTGGTGGAGTCACCATCCCTGGAGGTGTTTAAAAAGATACTGCATGAGGCACTTAGTGGCACGGTTTAGTTAATTAGTTGGTGTTGGGTGATAGGTTGGATTTGATGATCTTCAAGGTCTTTTCCAACCTGATTAATTCTATATTCTGTATGGCTGAGAAAGTGAAGATGAAATGTACCTTGATGGTGCTAAGCTGTGCCAGCTTATATGTAAAAAGCCATGCGGGATTTTCCCAGCTGATATATAAACTGGCAGAGCAGGCCTATGGCTCCTCGAACATACAGGGGAAACTGGTTCTGACCTCAGCATCAGCATCTGAGTGAGTAAGGGAGGGTACAGCTGCACATGGCCAGAGAGACTCTATCTCCTGAAGTTCTTGCTCCTTTAAAAAGTGCTTTACTGTCAGCAGTGTTTGAATAAAGTCTCATCTCATCTTGGAACTGAGGTGCCCTGAAGAAATGTCACGAATACTACATTGAAAAAATATATTGTGTAACATGTTTATTATTTACCTTGTTTTCAGTTAATTGTGGGTTTTGTATGGACTAGAGGGTACTACAGCCTCTCAGATACTAGTAGCACACTGTGTTAAACCATCAGGGAAGGCCTAATTGGCTTGTGGTTACAGATATGTTGTGACTTGGCTTGAAGTTTTGCTGGCCACTTCATTTAGATTAATCTTTCTTTGCTCCTTCAAAAGAGGAAGAAAGCAGCTAGATTCCTAGATCTCCCATATTCTTCAAAATGAGTTGAGACACTAAAAGCACTTCAGCCCATAAAACATAAATTCATTGGAATTTGTTCTCTTAAACTGTCTACTTAAACAGTAAATTATTTGAGTACTGAATCTCTTAAGCCAAACCTTACATGTTATCTCTTGGACCTTATGCTTCTGGTTGTTGTCAGGATTACCTTACAACAGGGCAGTCCAGCCCCTGAAGGGTGGGAAATGATAGAAAATAAGTTGCATTTCTCTGTACACCTTATCTAAACACAGTTTCTGTACACATACAATTATTTCAGTCATCAATACGACCTCCTCTTCACACTGTGCTGGGTCTGTGCTACCACAGGTGGGAGTGCCACATCAGAACATAAATAAGACATAGACAGTAGGCCTGTGTATGCACCTCCCCACATATCAGCATTTCAGCATGTTCCTTCTGGCATCCACTTCTGTACAAAATTATCCCTAATTAGATCCCCATAAGGCTTGGTAGGGATATAGCTGTACTTAAAGAAAAAAGCCTTGTTGTGGTAAAACCCTCTGCTTTCTCTGTAGGAATAACCCAAATTTGCATAGACAGCTTTAGAGCTGTGTGATTGCATCTGCACCAGGGAGGAGGGAGGAAAGGTAGACATTTAATTATAACAGTAAGGCTAGAGCAGTACAGCCTTTCTGTGTGGGCAAGGGCTTAAGCTAAGGGTATATATATGCAATAAGTGGAGACCTCTGAGAGCTGATAGGTCAGTTACAACTGTTGGGGGGAGTGTGGAATTTTCAATCCACCACAGGTAAGAAAGGCTTTTACTGGACATGCCATTTGGGACATAGCTATGTAGGAATGCAGGGAAATTGTAATGGAAACAAAACTTAGCAGAACGACCCAGAAAGTACACATAATGGGGAAACCTTGGGTGTTTTTGGGAATTCAGGGCTGGGAAGGGCGTTGTGTATTGGCAAGTCCAGCCGCTCACTACCTCAGGCAACATATCCTATAACCTTTCTCATAACTAACTGAATTATATCCTGAAACTGCTTACCTAGGGAAGAGGGGAATGGTGCTCTACATTTCACCTCCTGGGAGACTGACAGTCATTTGCATTGACGTTTCTGCCTGGCAGAACAAAAGCTGAGTAATGTAGCAGAGTAGGGCAGCAGTGCCAGGAGTCTAACATGCTCAGCTGGAAAGATAGTAACAAAAAAGCAGGGATTATAAAACCAACAAAAAACCCAAACTTTATATAGTTTGGCTCCCAGAAAAACTACATGCCTAATTCTCTTAGGAAAATCCTAGCTCTGGCTTTTGCACGTATGCCTCCAGGGCTGACACCTTAGTCATTCAGAAAACATTCCCAGTCTCATGCAGACACAGTGAGAGGTTAAGTGTCCCTGGCAGCTAAAGAAAGAGCTGAGCCATGGACGATGACCATACTGACCAAGTGTGGGAAACCCAGAGGTTTCCACAGCTTGTGAACTTGTAATTACATTTCCCAAAATGTTGATTAACACCCACTGTGTAAAGAAAGAAATTCCTTCATCTGGGCTCTCCACGTAGAACCCACCCAGCGACACAGTGGAGGAAGCAATGATACACTGCTGAAGCTATGCCCACACAGCAAGCCTCACTGCTGTGACTCACCCAGATGAGAAGCTGCACGCAGCGGTCTGAGCACATGTCTAGCAGGGGGCAGCCTGTTTGCCAGCCCCACGGCTTCCCCAGCCAGTTTCAGTCCCATCTCCAGGGATAGACAGCAGGCGCCTGGCATCCCCTCTCGCATGCCTCCCCCTCCCGGAACGGAGGGGAAATTCAGAGACCACTCAGCAGCCCTGCCGCTCTTTTCCCACATGAGCAGAAAAACCATTGATATTTGAGGCATTTAAAATATCAGCTGCACTGAGTGTTTACATTTTGGTCGTTAGTGAGATGATGGGTGCAGCTCGCATGTCAGGGGACTGATTTCCAAGTTCTGTGCAGAAGTTTTCCACAACAATACACAAGGATATAGACCTTTTCCAGATTAATGTGGTTGAGAGCATCTTGTGCAAGGTGCCAGGGTTAGAGCTAGATCTTGAGCTCTGCCCCTTTCTCTGACTCTCCAAAGCCACTCTGATCCTGTCACCAGAAAGTCCCTCAGCAGCAACAGGATGGAAATCTGGCAGAAAGCCCCAGAAACCTTCAGCTCCTTTCTTCTGTACCCTGGCAACATTTCCTGCCATATCTGAAGATTACAGATGCAGATCCAACAAAAATAAACACCACTGGGTGCCTCCACTTCACATACTTCTCATGGGACAGTTTTGTCAGGTTGGCCCAATGTTGAGAGCAAACCTCCACTCTATCAGATTTAATCAGCTTCCTTTCCTGTGCTGTCCCATCATCACCTTCCCCAGAGAAGACCCAGAGGGAGTAACAATGTCTGCAACAGCTCAGATAATTTATTCTGACCTCCCCTCTTCCAGAGGTAGCCAAACTTCCTTGGCTTGAAACCAAAGATCACAACTATTTCAAAGCTTTTCTCTCCTCCTTTCCTCCATCCTGGACAATAAGCATCCTCCTCCAGCACTGGAGGCAGCTGAGATGAAGCTCAGCACCCAGAACCCCTCAGACTCTTTTGAAGGTGACAGGAGCTCAATGAAAGTCAGAAGCTACCATCCATTTGGAGTTAAATGAATAGTTGGAATTTCTGTTCAGGCTGTCTTTGTGCATATCAGCCAGCAGCAGGTGGCCAGGCAAGTCCCACAAAGGCCTAGTGGCTGAGGAAAGCAGTAACTTTCCAGTTTGCAACTGAACATAGCTGCCTGAAAATCAGACTTAATAGCCTTCATCAGGCTGCACAATCATGTGGAAACTCAAAGGCAGAAGTTGAGGGAGAGAGAAGGAAAGGGAAGTATTAGAATTAGAGTTACTTAAACATTATGGTTCAGAAAAGGTTACTTGAATCTTGAACTTGAACCAAAGAGCAACTCTTATTTCATTGCAAACCAGCTGCTTTTGTGATTTGGTTGATCAGCAGCCCCTGATTTCTCTGCATGTATGTTCATCCTCATCTTCTCATGACCTACCTGACATGTAGCAGAAACATGAGAACTGGGGAGTATGGAGGGAGACTTGTAAAGGGTGACTTCTTGTCAATTAACCTGATTTTCAGCCTGTCACTTCCTGTCTCAGTGTAAATCCATCTCTAAAATCCAGTCTCATAATTCTGCCCTTGGTGACCAGTTAGTCACCAAGGTTAGACTGAATAACATGCCCCTTCTCCATGGGTGATTTGGGAAACTTGTTACTCCCTATGGATGCAGATTAAATGCTCACTTAGGACATCATCAGTGTGTTTGTTTTCATACTATTGGTGGATCACCAGGTTTAAGACAAACATGTGAGCGAGATATTAGCATTGTGCAATACCAGAAGGGGACAAATGCCTTTCCTTTCACCTTAGTCCTATATGTTCTTCCTGCCTCCCAACACAACCTAGCCTATTTCCTCTTAGTCTTTGTTTCCCTATGGTCCAGCCCATCCTTTGGGACCAATATCTCATAAAGCCCTGTGCTCTGCAGGCCTTGCCCAGACTTACTCCTGCTGCAGCACAGGACCACAACGTCTCTCATCCTGGGACCTAGAGCCTGCACTGCCAGACTACGTCACATTTCTTTAGAGCCAACCTCCAATGAATAGCTGAAAACAACTGGCTTTTAGCCCTCACTCACACAACATATCATTAGTGACCAACCACAAAATTTGGATGAGAACGGATCTGAGTGCCATCAAGATAACACTGTTAAATGAAGTACACAATCCTTCTTGGCATTATGCTCCTCACCCCTTTCCTACTCTGCAAGGGCCAAAAGAGGAGCATGGACATGCCAGAGCAGTTAATGGTTAGCAGGCAATGCTGGCAAGAGTTTAAGTGTATTCTCAAAGCTGTTTGAAGTCAGTGGAAAGATTTTACATTCACTTAAGGTCCTTGAAGCGTGCTCTAAAAGAAGCTGCTGTATGTGGGATATTTATATAGTTTGAAATTAAAGATTATAACAGCTCAGAGACAAGTCAGTGTCCTGAATCTGAAAAGTATTGTTTGGGGCTTTTTTTTTTTTTTTTTAATTATCTTAAAAGTGATTATTTTTTATTATTATTAATCATAGCTATTTAGAAGAGTTCATAAATATGCATTTAGGTGTTAAACCACTGATGTCTCTGTAGCTATAAACACTCGACTGGCTTAATAACACGCATTTTAAAAGCATCAGTATTTACACTGCAGGGTCAATAATTATGTGTAAGTCATGCTTCTCATTGCAGGAATTTTTTTTCCAGAACAAGTACTAGCAGGCTGGTTTTGCTAAATCTTTGTCATATATTAAGTTCAGATACAAGGATACCTTGGCTGAGGTAAGTTGGATAACATTGCCTAAAAAGATACACATTGGAAAGGCTGGACTAGGCTTAACAACTTAAAGCTCATGCATGTTGTTAGATAAGAACACAAGCCCTATGAGAAGAGGCTGAGGGAGCTGGGATTGTTTATCCTGGAGAAGAGGAGGCTCAGGGGAGACCTTATTGCTGTCTACAACTACCTGAAGGGTGGTTGTAGCCAGGAGGGAGTTGGTCTCTTCTCTCAAGCAACCAGCACCAGAACAAGAGGACACAGTCTCAAGCTGTGCCAAGGAAAGTTTAGGCTGGAGGTGAGGAGAAAGTTCTTCACTGAGTGAGTTGTTAGCTATTGGAATGTGCTGCCAAAGGAGGTGGTGGAGTCACCATCCCTGGAGGTGTTCAAGAGGGGATTGGATGTGGCACTTGGTGCCATAGTTTAGTCACGAGGTCTGTGGCGACGGGTTGGACTTGATGATCTTTAAGGTCTTTTCCAACCTTGGTGATTCTGTGATTCTGTGATAAGGATCTTCTGGCTACAAGAAGTTATTGAGGTCATGAGTATAGCATGAAGGAAAAGGACATCAGACAGGTTCAGATGAATAGCAAGAAGCATCTGGAGTTATAATAACAGTAACTACAGAGACAATCATCAGAGAGATGAGGTATTTGAGTAGAAGCCCATAGGTATCCAGGTATCCAAGAAAAGGAAAGTTTGAGGGCAGAGAAAACTCTGCCTGACATAAGTTTTCTGAAATTTCACCTGTTTGAGCAATGCTTTCCCTTTTCAGAGAACCTCAGCTAGCAAGCCTCAGGAGCTGATTAACTACAGTGTGTACCATTTTTCAGTTCAGAGCAATACAACTTTTTCTGCCAAATTCATTGCACGTCAACTTCCTTCTTCTGTCCCGTGTGTTTTTCCCTTGTGCCTTTCTGTTCCTCTTCTAGTTGTTTTCACCCAGTGTCACTACTCCTGCACGTAGCACCAGACCAACGTGCCCAGGAACTGGATTTGCAATGCCATAGGTATTTGATACAACACTTAAGCAGCATGATTTCACTCATGATAGCTCTTGTTTATTCAGGCAAGAAAAAAAGTGCTTGTGATTCATTCTAGCTTGGCAGTAAACATTCAACAAACAGTCTTATTACTAATGATAAGAATCAGCATGTCTCCAAATGAAGAAAACTCCTGTCTAAAACCTGAGCCTTACAAAGAAGGGTCAATAAGGAGGCCTTTTTATTTTGTCTTCTTGAGTGTCAGAGTCTGGATGTGAAGATTTCCTTATGGGTTGCTCAACCAATGGGCCCTTGTGTTTCTGGATTGCCTGAGACTTGTAGAGACATTCCAATCCTCCTGGACATTGGCGTTGAAACACTCCACCCCCAAGGGAGCACCTCAGCAGGAGACCTGTCACTTTGCCTGCTGCCTCCACTCTGGGATGTTTGAAGTCAGGAGCAGTCACAATCCAGATGGCCTGGTAGGGAAGCCAAAACTCCAGCTTTTTGTGATGCCCACTCTTCTGCCATCTACTCTGAAGATGTGACTTGGTTTTAAATGTGTTAGTGATCCTAGCAAAATCAGTGGGTCCAGATATGACACCAAAAGAAATCTTCATATCCAAAGACCATACAGGATTAAAGCCTTATTGACATTCCATTGCTGCTAATCTGGAAAATATTTGCCTTGAAACACATATGCACAATAAAGCATAAATCAGGGACTGTGTGTTATGGAGGGATACTTAACTTTGTCTCATGCAACTTTTGTAAGGGCAACTCAAAATCTTTACTTTCTGCATAGACTCTTTGCTTGACATATTTACTCTGGTCCTATCTTGTGAGAAGTCTGTGCTTAGCAAGACCTGAATATCTCCTCCCGTTATTCATTTAGTAACTGCAAGCTTTCCACCATCGATTAGTCTGCTGCAATATAGGGTGTTAATCAACTTTAAACGCTTAATTATGGTTTGTTTGAGCATAGCATTTTACAAACCCAGTGGTTCATCATGTTGCTGGAACAAGTACAATACAGCATCTTTAAAATTATGCACAAATAATAGATTCATTTCAGCAATACTTTTTCAGCAGCATTAATAAAATCTCTCAAGCATGCACAAAGCCAATGGCCAGGAGGATTCTCAGGAGGTCTTTCATACAGGATGTACATCTTTGTTACGAAATTCCTCAATGCCTTTTTGCTGTCTCCCTAATGACCAGTTAAATGGGCTCCCATGAGAATGCCTGAGTCAGAGCCAGCTTGAAAACTGCTGAGGAAACATCCTCTCTTACTGGAAATGATTTCCATCAAACTGCCATGTGCCATATTTAGACTAACGGATCAGTAACGCCAAATAGAGGGAGCTGGGTTCACAGGGCTTGGGATTCTGCCTTTGTTTGGCCACCGGTTGCTTTAGAGCAGGCAACTCAAGAGCTCTGTAATGTTCAGAAACAAATTCCACTGGTAAGCATCTACCACCAGGCAAAGTTGCAGTGGGGTAGGCAGCATTCAGGAGCAACAGCTGACCTTGCAGAGTCTGATCTTACCTGCAAATGAGAATTGAGGCACATCTAATACCTGATCATGGGAGAGCTAGTCTAGCCAATCAGCCTGTGCCTACAGCATGGTTTAAATCTGAAGCAGTATTTTCCTTTCTCACATGGCAAAAACATAATGCAGAAAAGTTAATTTCAACCATGTGCTTCCCCTCTCAGTGAATGCATACAATAAACCAGTAATTAATAGAGCATAGGGACTTCTAAGGTCACTGGAGAAAAGAAGGCGTCTGCCCTGTGTTATGCAAGAAGCCTAACATAAATCTGCTTTTTTATTATGCTTTCCTTGCTTAGCTCAGTGTCTATTAAACAGATAATGGTAGTTGAAAGCAAACCACATGCAGGAAGTTTTCTTTCTTTTTGTATAATAAAGATGTTTGTTGAGTCTGGATTGCTTAGGTAGCTGCCTAAAGCATTTTTATTTTTAGAACTAGTGAGAAATGTTTACCAGGGACTAGAGGGAAAAGTGACTCCCTGGACATCCCCATCCTTGTTCTTCCTATTCACAGGACAGCATTTTCAAAAGGTCCCAGGTTTGCCCAATTGTGTTCCCATGCTTAGCTGTATTTGCTTTGACATTATCTGGGGCAGAGAAGCAGCAGCTTTGAAAATCCCAGGGTGGAGGGGACAGAGCAGGAGAGGCATCAGAGAGAAGAGACCATGTTCAGGGCTCACTATACTCCATTTCTCTCCAAGGCCTGAAAGGGGGTCAGCAGCTTGTTTGCTGTTCGTAAACATCTACGAATGTCTCAGTGAAGCATATTTGTCCTTGTCCTTCCTAGCTGCTGGTCCTGACCAGGGTTGTTACCTCATGTTGCTAGCAGCAACTGCATTAGCCCCAGCAGAGGAGCCCTCTACTTCAGCTCCAGATATTTCAGCCCTGCTTTCAGACCACAGAGGTAGCTGTAAGGTCACAGCCCACACATATCTTTCTAGTCTTCCCCACTCCGCCCCCAAAACCTAGGAATTACTCATTTTTATTTTGTCCCCTTCCAGGAATATCATTAATATTGAAAATGGAACCATTCTGAAACTAGGGACTGCTATTTGATCACGTAAAATATGTCTAGGTCTGAGCAAGAGAGTCTGGGTTTAAAATTGGATTAGAAGTCCAGGTTGCTCAGTACCAATAGATAAAGAGGATGTCTTCCTACTCAGTTCCTTATCTAAAAAGGAAGACTTAAGTTTGGGTTCAAGTTAGGGTCCAGACAGACCCGGCATGTTGATTCTGTGATCTTTTCCATAGCAACTCTGCTTTAATGAATAAAAGAAGGAGACCAGCTCCAGGCAAGACAGGATGGTAAAGTAGCATGAAGTCTGAAGTACATCTGTTTTATTTGCTGTGAAGATAGGGAAGTATGGAGCCAATGAGCCACAGGACTAGAGGAACAGAGAAGCCTGGATACTGCCTTGGGGAATCTGAATTCTGCTCTTGCCTCTGCCACGGTGTGCCTGCATGATGTCAGGTCTGAGTATTTATTACAAGTCATGCATTCATCATTTTCTGCATGCCAAAACTGAGGTCAGACTTGCCAAAATGTTGAAACTCATAACTTCAATCAAAGTCAAATGACAGCTGTTCTTGGATGATGGTGCTAGTGTTAAGTAGATTGAAAACTAGCATTCTCAGGCTCTTAGAAATGGAATATCCAAACTACTAGATGTTTTGCAACTACAAAACAAGGGTATCATGCTCTCTCCTTTCAGCAGGGCGCTTGGAGTTAAAAATCACTCTTGTTTGCAGAGTCCACGTGCAGGCTGGTGTCTACCACAGGAAAGGCATTGAGGAAACTGATAGCCCTATCATCAGAGCAGGCTTTGAACATTGTGCAACAAGTAAAGCCTGGAATCACACATTAAGCAGAGGACAGAACTAAACTTCTCATTATTTGTGTGTAGTCTGTCTTGTGCACTGAAGAAAACAAGCTCAGTGGAAAAAACAGCATGCAGTCGTGACTTGGGGATTGTCATTAAGGCAAGCACATGAAGGCTACAAACAAAAATTGGGCAACCACCCTCATCCAAAGCAATGGCTAAATTCTTTACAACCTTAATAATGTTATTTTAATTTAAATGGTTTTTGCTTGTTTGTTTGAGGAGGACAATTGTTTTCAGTCATGCCAGCAGATTATCAACTAATTCCTTGCTGAGTATATTCAAAGGAAGGGGCTGATCCTGTCTGGCTAGGTTTGTACTAATAAATATAGCAGAGACATGGCCCAGAGGCTAGGTGAAACTGTATGCTACATCCATTCTGTTAAAGCTCTTCCTCCTCCATGCTCTCCCCACCCAGTGAGAGTGGTTACATCTGGACTGGGAAGAAATTTTAGCATATGCCATCTCCAAACCTTGCTTTGGGAAAAGGCTGTCTGGCAAAGGTCCAAACCTGGCTGGTGAGTTTGATAGCGGTTAACAAATAAAAAGAAAGCTACCGCTTGAACCTGTGCCCTGGGCCTTTCTTCTTTCCTGTATAGCTGGAGTATGTTTATGCTGTTAAATGAGGTTAAGGCCACATGCCCAACTAGAGTACGTGGCCTTGTGACTTTCCATACTTCATGGGTATTACTATAGTCCTGGTCTCTGTGATGGAGCCACCATGCTATGTTTTGGAAATTGCACCTGAGCATAGTTACAACTATTTCCAGAAGGGTTTTGTGTAGGTACTAGGGATCAGATTGACAGGACTGATTTGCTCTGCCCTATGCACAACTCTAGCACCATCTCCACAGGCTTCATATCCCCCACAGCCCCCATATCCCCCCAGCCCCATGCACCAGGCAACAGTGCTGAATCCATCCTTCCACAAGTAGATTACACATAAGGACAAGGTTAAAGCACACCAGAAAGCTGCAAGGGGATACAGATAGACCCTCTGCAGTGGTTTTGGGGGAGTAGGCTAGGGTGAGTGAGGCAAAAAGCAGAAGAAAAAGGGGTCTCTGATGGCAGCTTGTCCCAAGATGGCCTGGGGGCCTGCTGCTGAGACTGTACTGGCATCAAGCAGCAAACAGCTTTGCCAAGGCAAATCTCAGAAACAAAAATCTGATTACAGAGAGACACCAGAGGGTACTGTAATAAGCTTCAGCAGATGTTTGGCTTTGATAAAGAAGGTGCACTTTGGCAACTCACAACCTAAAACTACAAGGCTAGAGGTATCCAGCAGAGGGAAGGACCCCAAGATCCCACGTTGCCAGATAAGTGCTGGTGACTGGGTCATGTACCGGGTCATCTGCTTCCTCCACACTTATATCCAGGGGCAGGAGCAGCACCACAGGTACAGGACAATAGCATGGGTGCACTGCTCCATCACATCTTCTTAATGGTGCTAAGGAAACAAGGACCAAATCTGGAGGAGAGCTGGCCTGTGTGGCTTGATAAGTCAGCCACAGAAAACAGGCTCTCAAACTGGCTGCTTCCTCTGATAAACACAGCAGATAATGACTGGTTTTTTCCTCAGCAGCCATATCAACACCTCCATTGCCATTGGCAATGCAGCATAGGATGGGAGCAGACACACCACAGAGCACAGATTTCATGACCTATCAGGTGCATGGGCAGGTAGGCATGCGCTGTCCTCCTGGCACATCTCTGGGATGGGGCTAAGGATGCTGCACAACATCTAAAAATGCTCCTGCCCACTGCAGCCAGGTAAGAGAGCCCTGACCTTTCCAAGCACACTAGGGGTTGTCAGGCCTAGCCAACATTACAGCACTCCCTGGCTCTCTTCTCCAAATAGTGCACTCAGGATTGGGGCACCTCACAACAGTGCAATAGATGTTGGTGATGGAGGGAAAGTAGCCCTGAGAACCCAAACTGAGAGGGCAACTGAAGGAGAGGAGAGCTTCTAAACTGGATAGCAATAGAGATGATGTTCCAGTAAGTGACTAGACACACACATGGTGATAAGGATCTATCAAATGCTTTTCACATGACTGGACAGCTGAATATCAGCAGAAATTTCCTTGTACAGGAATAAGAGGGGAGGTGAAGAGCTGAGGGACAGAAGAAAAAAGCTACATGTGTGCAGAAAGAAGTAACCCTGATTTTATTTTGTTTGGTTTTTATTTTGTTTTGCAACTATTGCAATAAGACTAGAGGCCTTGGTGGAGCTGATGCTGCAACGTGGTACACGCTGGCTGTGATGCTGTTGAGCTATTGTTAGGGTAGTGAGAGGTCTTGAGCACACTCCCTATGAAGGGAGGTTGAGGGAGCTAGGGTTGTTTAGCCTGGAAAAGCAGCAGCACAGGGGAGACCTTATTGCCATCTACAACTACCTGAAAGGAGGTTGTAGACAGGGGGGGTTGGTTTCTCCTCCCAGGCAACCAGGGACAGAACAAGAAGACAGTGTCCAGCTGCAGCAGGGGAAGTTTAGGTTTGAGGTGAGGAGAAAGTTCTTCACAGAAAGCATAATTTGCCATTGAATGGGCTGCCCAGGGAAGTGGTGGAGTCACCATCCCTGGAGGTGTTCAAAAAGAGATTGGATGTGGCACTTGAAGTCATGGCTTAGTAGTGGTTTGAGCTTTAACTGGAGTTTAAGAGCTCAGATTGTAGCAAACCAAAAATTCCTCTCCCCCACCTCCCTTTTCCCTGATAAAGAAAAAGAGGGAAAAAAAAAAAAAGTAGGGGAAAATAGAAGGAGAAATCCACCAAAAAATAATCTGGAGTCAGTTTGGAAGTAGAAGTAAATTTTTTAGTAATATATATATGTAGCAGTAGCAAGGAAGATTTACAAGGGTAAGGAATAAGGATGAATGGGAAAACATGCAAAACCAAAATTTGGATGGCTTTGTATCTCCCTCGATGTATGTGGATTTCAGTCCTTCAGAGAAGCATGGATGTGGAAAGGAGAAGACCAGGCCTGGGCACATGGCAGAACCAGGAGACTAGCAGTGGCTGTTGCTCCTTTTGAACAGGCGAGGCAGGAGGAAACGGCTCCAGTGTCTTCCTTTTTATAGGCTTGCTGGACAGGAAAGGGGAGTGGAATAGACCACCTGTGACCCAGGGGACCCCTCCTCCTGGGAGGGGGAAGCCAAGTCCCTCTCTGTTCACCTGGATCAAGTTTGTTTTGTCCCCTGGGAAACAGGGCTCTCACAGCCCTCCCCCAGGATGGGTGTAACCCAGCACAGGTTTAGTTGTCATGAGGTGTTATTAGGTTGGACCTGATGATCTGAGGTCTTTTCCAACCTGGTTGATTCTAAGACTCTGTATGCAGAAGACATTATTTTCAAAATTAGGTTGCTTCAGATCCAAAATCCATCAGTTCATCATAGTTACCATATTACATTTTGATTTCTGTGTACAATAGACACAAAAAAAAAAATGCCCTTAAAGATGCTGACTTGGGCTAGTGGAAGGTGTCCCTGCCCACAGCAAGGTGGTTGGAAGGAGATTATAGAGTCATAGAATCACCAGAGTTGGAGGTGGCCTCTAGAGGTCACCTAATTTAACCCCTCTCCCTCCCACACCACCAGCCTTCATCTTCTCAAAGCAGCTCCTGCTCCCTCTACACCGTCCTCCACCCCGCCTATAGAGCTTCTGCTCCACCACCACCATTTTTGCACCCCTCCCAGAGCTGGGGGCAAGACCCTCAATGAGCCAAGATACCACCCAGAGGAGCTCAGCCCCAGTAAGGAGGCCCAGCCAGCACCCGTGAATGATATTGGAGTCATCATCAATCACTGCCCTATCTAACCGGGGGCCACCAGGCCCCCGGCCTTTTTTGTCACCACCACCATCACCCAGTGTGTACCATGGGCACTCACCAGAGATGAGAGGAGGATCCTCAGCCCAGATGGGCTCAGCTTGGGGCTTCTGCCGTTCCTGGAGGGAATTTAAAAGGGGAGTGGGTGGGGAGGGCAAAGTGGCCACACCTGGGGCACGGGGAGGCTCCAATAGAGCCCAGGTGCTCTGAGATTGGAGAGGAAAAAGGGGTAAAATGGGGCAGGTGGGGTGGAAAAGGGGCAGATATTTTGGGAAAGGGGAGGTGGTAGTGACAGAAGGGGATTTTAAAGTAACTTTATTGTTCATAAATCTTTCATAATGCACAACTGCAGTCCGTAGTTTGCTTTGCCTCCATGCAAAAAGAACAAACCCATCAATGCTTCATAAAATAAAGCACAATGATGGCTATTACAATGGAAAAAAATAGAAATGTGTAGATTCAGATTGGGTGTTAGGAAGAAATTCTTCACCATGAGGGTTGTGTGACACTGAGACAGGTTGCCCAGGGAGGTAGTGACAGCCTCATCTCTGGAGGTTTCTAAGGCCAGGCTGGATGTGGCTCTGAGCAACCTGATCTAGCATGAGGTGTCCCTGCTCATGGCAGGGGGTTGGAACTAGATGATCCTTGAGGTCCCTTCCAACCCTAACAATTCTATGATTCTATCTTCTGCCAGAGAGGTATAAATGAATCCTCACCACTGATCATTCTTGATGACCACAGGTCCCCTGGCTGAGGGTCAGGACTCACCTGACTCCAAGGAGCTCGGATCCACCTGCAACGTCTCAACCTCACACAAGCATGATGGTAGCACAAGACACACAGCCCTGGTATCACTGCTGTCCCTCCCATCCCCTAGTTCAAATGCACCATCCACAACCATGGCACTCAGTAACAGTGACAGCAAGTATGCCTGGGCACATCAGCCTACCTGGAGTGCCAGTGTACCCTGAACCACAGTTCCTGCTCCCATTTCATAAGAACTGTCCACGCTCTTCCTTCCTGCAGGCTTTGACACCTGATAAGATAAGACATAGCATTAATTTGGGTGGCTGACCTCCATGCTGGGCAAAAAGCCACACAACTCACGTATGACAACACATGCCAGTGCAAAAATTGCAGCTGATGGTTTTACAGTCTTCCACCATGATCATGCCTGGTACAGATCCAAGGGACCTGAGCTAGAGTCCTAGCAAGTTGTAAGGGTCAAGAGTGTCAGGTAGCAGCACAGGCTCCCAAAATGTCACACACCTCACATTAGCTAAACTCTTCCAGTAACCCACCAGGTCATAGATTGCTTCCTGTGGAATGCAGTGGCACAGGCATAGCCCTTTGCATGAATGTGAACATAGGCTGCTGTGAGACAGAAAACACTGAGCCCTTCACAAGGCACCAAAGACCTTGCCATCATGATTTATCCTCTCTAAAATGTAGCAGGGGTGGCAAGCTACTGGGTGGCAAGGGCTGCTCATTTAGTTGATCTGTTAGAGGGTAGGAGGGCTCTGCAGAGGGACCTTGACAGGCTGGACAGATGGGCAGAGTCCAACAGCATGAGATTTAACACATCCAAGTGCCGGGTTCTGCACATTGGCCACAGCAACCCCATGCAGTGCTATAGGCTGGTCAGAGTGGCTGGAGAGCAGCCAGGCAGAGAGGGACCTGGGGGTACTGGTTGATAGTAGGCTGAACATGAGGCAGCAGTGTGCTCAGATGGCCAAGAAGGCCAATGGCATCCTGGCCAGTATCAGGAACAGTGTGGCCAGCAGGAGCAGGGAAGTCATTGTGCCCCTGTACTCAGCACTGGTTAGGCCACACCTTGAGTCCTGTGTCCCGTTCTGGGCCCCTCAGTTTAGGAAAGATGTTGACTTGCTGGAGCATGTCCAGAGAAGGGCAACAAAGGTGGTGAGGGGTTTGGAGCACAGCCCTGTGAGGAGAGGCTGAGGGAGCTGAGGTTGTTTAGCCTGGAGAAGGGAGGCTTATTGCTGTCTACCACTAACTGAAGAGAGGTTGTAGCCAGGTGGGGGTGATCTCTTCTCCCAGGCGGCCAGCACCAGAACAAGAGGACACAGTCTCAAGCTGCACCAGGGGAGGTTTAAGCTGGATGTTAGGAAGAAGTTCTTCATAGAAAGAGTGATTTGCCATTGGAATGGGCTGCCCAGGGAGGTGGTGGAGTCACCTTCACTGGAGGTGTTCAGGAGGAGACTGAATGGGGTGCTTGGTGCCATGGTTTAGTTGATTAGATAGTGTTGGATGATAGGTTGGACTCGATGATCTCAAAGGTCTTTTCCAACCTGGTTAATTCTATTCTATTCTATTCTGTTCTGTTCTAATCTATTCTTATTCTGGCTATGGAAGCATCCTGATTTGTTCTGTTAGCAAGAATGAGAATGAATGTTATTTCATGCTAGGTTTAGCCAAGAGATGGGTAGGCAATTACTATATTTTCTTGTTTTCTGAAACGGCCTAGTCACCTGCTCTAGAACAAATTGCCACTCTGGATCATTCTTTTACATGACTCAGTCAAGTTTTCTTTGTACTGCTGTGGATTTGTGTCATCTAACTCAGAGTTTTCATAAATCCACTGGCAAGTGCTTCTTTAAATGAGAAATATAAGCTTATTCCCTTATCTTGTACATGCCTGGATGAATAAATTCACTGGCTTACATGGTGTGCTTTGAATAATAACAATAACAACAATAATAATAACAACAACTTCAATATGATATACTGGCAAATCTCTTTCCATTTATTTCATATCTTAAAAATTTGTTCTTTTAAAAGGTGTAACTGACTTAGAATTCTCACACTTACCAAAGCTCTTTGCAGAGGCAGAGCCAGACTTGGCTATGTACCCTGTGTAACAAATTTGATTCAATATAATAATGGTCAAAAGATTTTTGTTGGTGTTGTTAATCTATAAAACAAAACTGCATCTGTAGGATTCTTCATCTCCTTTGCATATTTGAATTCAACTTCCCCACTTGCATGTTTTAATTACAATTATAGGATTTTTGAGTGATTTGCTCCAGCAAAACTGATCATCTCAGTATGTTGCAAAACCCATCACTCTCTCCCTAAAGTAGGGTCAATCCACACTTTCCTATTCTGGAGCCAGAAGTGCACCAAGCTCTTTCAGCTGTTTTAGATTCAGTGACATTGATCATCACAATAACCAGGCTTTAAAGCAACTCTTTTGTAGCTGGACATGGATAAAGTACTCTCTCTACAGAGTTTTTGAAAAGGGCTGTTCTCTCACATGTGCCATTTCAACTCATTTTGGTTGTGCATCAACCCCAGACGTGCAGCTGCAGGGACTATGCACCACAAGCCAAGCTCCTTGGCATAGCACAACGAGGAACCAAGCCTGAGCTAAGGCTCATGTCAAACAAATCAGTGGCCATGGGGTTTGTTTTCCTGCCCAGGTAGTGAGGGGCAGTGTCACAGACCTCCAGAAACGGCACCAGTATGCCTTTTCTCCACGTTAAGAGTGGCATTAGAAGTAGGCACATCTCTGAGTACCTGCTCAGCAACCACTATGACATGAGCAGGAGCTGATGGGCTGAAACACATTGTGAGAAACAGTTCAGGGGCTGGTCATTCTCCACCAGGTTTGTGAACGTTCCTTGGCAGTCCCTTACCTACTAGAGGTGCGTCAATAAAACATGCACATGCCCAAGAGGAGCACAAGAAAAGCACGGGCAAAGAGACCAGCACCAGTTCCAAACAGCTACCAGAAGTAAAATAGCTGCATTAATGATGTCATTCGCATGGGAACCTTATCTCAACAGAGAATAGCTGAGATGCAGTAACAGCGTGGGGAAATTATAATACTGTTCTTTTCTTCCTCCAGTGCTCAGGCAATGGCAGGCTCAGGACAAGCGCAGTACTTTTTGTGCCATGTAAAGTATCCTCCGTGTCTACTCTTTAATTGGCCCTACCCTGACAGTCACTTCAATGTGTATTTCCCTTTCACTTCAAAGTATATACCACTTTTCAGAAGCTGATTCTTTTTTTCCCCTGCTCGACTGTCTTGCCCAAAATCAAGACGTCAAGGTCAATCGTTGTTCAGCTACAGCAAGGAAAACAGATGGTATTACCTGGTGGAACTAGGTTACCCCCAGGTATAGGCTGGGCCATTTTTTATTTCCAGAGCTGGAAATTATCCATTACTGCATACTAAAAAGGAAATTGAAAGCAGTTCATTTTTCCTTTGCTTCTGCTAAAACAGATGAATTGGTGTTTCAGTTCTGTGGAGAAATTCACAGGACTAATCAAAAAGCCAGAGTATAGCTTCTATATAATTAAACTGTAGGCAGTTATATTTTCCAGCAGCAGGTATGTTACTTGAAATGAACCTCCATGCTGTGTATCTGAGCAGTTCCAATTAAGAAAGTTCTGCTTTGAGATCTCGCAAGGCAAAACACACAGTATGGCATTGTGCCCTCAGCTATTAAACTGGAAATACAAACCACTTTTTTGTGGTTCAAATAATCTCCAGGAGATAGCTTTACTGGAAGTTTTAAGTCGTGTTCTTCACATTATATTCGTCCAAATTGATGATTTCCATGACCTTTTCATATAATTACAAGAGTGCTTGGTGTCCATTTTGATTAAATGGTTCCATACACCATTATGTTGCACTTGTTTTTAATGTTGCAGAAGTAATTAGGTGCTCTCTTCTAGCTCTTCATACAGGAGACCGTAGGGGACACACTGATTTCTTAAAATCAGTAGCTACTTTTCATTGCATTGCATTATCTGGTATCTCCACTCAGCTGATGTAATAAATTGGTCCATAAATTTCATGAACAGTAAGAAAGAACTGATCATAATCACGGGCAGAAATTTATAAGAAGACCATTAGGAACAGCAAAATGTACACTTCTGCTCTTGGACTTCCTTGCCATGTAATATTACAAATGAATGGAATACTTTAAAGACCAGCAAATTAAAATTTAATGGACTTTCCATTGCTGCCTACCGCCTGTGCTTTATTTGAACTCAAGGTAGAGAGTCTATTTTTGTTCAATTTGGCTGTTTTAGTAGATGTTCTCCATTCAGTTAAACGACCTAGAGCATGTATTTGCTGGCATGGCTGACAACAATAAGTTGATAAAACCATCAACATAGCTACTCCGATTCATTCCTTGCATCTGTTACTGTCGTTATTTTCAGCTACCTTTCCCCCTCCCCTGATTTCCTTCCTGAATTCCTCAAAGACAACAAAAGTTGAGTGTCCCTATAGAATGGGAAGGCACATGCTTTAAAAAACCCAACACAACACAAGTGGGTGCTGTGCAAGTGATTAGGTAGGCTTGCAAAGTATTAATAGTAATTGCATTACTAATTTCATTAGCCCTCATGCTATCATTATGTATTAATTATCACAGTTATGCCATTGAGTGCTAATATTGAATGCTGACAGTACCAATTCCCTGAATGCATCTTGTGGTTGCTGAATGTGATCACTGCTCAACAGACGGCTGCTTTCTTGACAGCTGCAAGGTAACTAATGCTGCTGCCTGTTTTTAGCAAGTACCATACACCACTGAATTCTTTCCTACATAAATTTGGTAAGGAACTGAGAATTTAAAATAGAGTAAAAACCAAGCACCCAAATCACAGCAAGATGTCTGTTTGCTGCCACAACTAGGAAATGAATACAAGGCAGGAATCAGACTCTTTCGTTGTTGGTGACATGAGCCATACCTCAGAAAAGAAGTCTCCCCAAAGGAGATTCAGACTCTCCCTCAGTTACCACTCTGCACCCTCGGGTGACTCTGGATGGCCAAACCAGGCAATAGCAAAGGATATCCCTATTACCACTGACAAGAGAGGGAGCAAGAAGACATGGAGACGTAGCAGTATCCTCACCGCTAGCAGCTTTGCCCTCCTGCTACTTGAACTTCCCCATCCTGAGATCAAAATATCCCAGAAAACTTAGTGGTCTTTTAATCAAGCAATGCCAGATCCTTTCTGCCCACTTTACCAACCCAGTGAGGATAGAGAAGTCAGCTGACTGTCTTAGGGCCCATGTGTATAGCACGGATGCTGGCCTTGATTACTGTTAAAAGTGTTGAGCAGACTTGAGGTTCCTTCCTTTGGTCTCTCATCCTTCACAACAACTTCAGTTTTCACATTTTAAAATTTTACCTCTTATATCTTAGCTATGGTTGTGTCTATGCACCATGCCAGGTTGAGGGGAAACATCCTTTGGACAGAGCTCAGCAACAGTTCTTCCAGTCGTTCAGAAAACTCAGTCTTGCTTTTGAGTTAAATCTACGTAAACCAGACACTTAGGTAAGTTTTGCATGTAGTACAAACACTGCATCACCTACAATGTGTTTGAGTAACAGTAGAGCACTGGTCCTGTTGGAAGCCTCCAGGTTACTCCAAGAAAAGTAACCATTTGCATTGAACCTTTAATGTTTTTCTGTCTATTTTAATAGTACACTACTATGACATTCTGCTTCCCATTCATTTGTCAGCTTCTGGCCTGAATACAATAAATATGGTTGCTCAAAACACAGCAAAAGCACATTATGTCTGTCAGTCAGCTTGATCTGCAGCATCCATGGAAAGATGTTTTCCAGTCATAAAACAAACAGTAATTCATTTGTTCCTTGCAAATTCCAGCAAACACTTTAGAGGCCTCTTTGTAATCCATTCACTGCTTTATTGGCCTAGAATCCTCCAGGGAATGTCATAAATCCATATAATGTGTACTACCATTTGTGTCTGGATCCTCGGTTTAACTGAAAGATATGTTTAAAAATCACTGAAATAAAACCCAACACCAAAACAAAAAACCCTGTACAGTTCTCTGGGTCACATACATAAAAAGTAGCTGGGATAGATTAATTAATTCTACAAAGGCCACTCAGTTTCGCCACGACTCAATTAACTGCTCAGCTTTAGACACGTGATTAGATTTCATTGGCATGAATAGGACTTACCAATGTACTCAAATTTGAGTACACACCCAACTGTGTTGCCTCACTAGTCAGGAAACCAGCCTCATGCTGCATATGTATGCATGTATTTCTGGTCATGTAACTTATTGCTGCTGTGCTTCAGGTGCCTCACAAGCACACACTCTCCATGCAACAAAAGTGAATTTGCTTGATAAGAGACTAAGGTAATGCCTGAAAGCCAATTGTTGTTGAATGACTTCAATAAATGAAGGAATAAAAAAAACTCACAAGGCTATAAGCTACATAAGCTATCTTGAGTCCTGTGTCCAGTTCTGGGCCCCTCAGTTTAGGAAAGATGTTGACTTGCTGGAACGTGTCCAGCGAAGGGCAACAAAGCTGGTGAGGGGTTTGGAACACAAGCCCTATGAGGAGAGGCTGAGGGAGCTGGGGTTGCTTAGCCTACAAAAGAGTAGGCTCAGGGAAAACCTTCTTGCTGTCTACAACTACCTGAAGGGAGGTTGTAGCCAGGAGGGATTGGTCTCTTCTCCCAGGCAACCAGCACCAGGACAAGAGGACACAGTCTCAAGCTGCGGCAGGGGAGGTTTAGACTGGATGTTAGGAAATTCCTCATAGAAAGAGTGATTTACCATTGGAATGGGCTGCCCAGGGAATTGGTAGAGTCACCATCACTGGAGGTGTTTAGGAAGAGTGGTGAGAGGAAGACTGGATGGGGGGCTTGGTGCCATGGTTTAGTTGATTAGATAGTGTTGGGTGATAGGTTGGATTCAATGATCTCAGAGGTCTCTTCCAACCTGGTCTAGTCTAGTCTAGTCTAGTCTAGTCTAGTCTAGTCCTATTCTATTCTACAGGTGCCTGATCACACAGCCCAGTGCCACACAGAGGTACCACAGCTCACTCAGACAGCAGAAACCATATTAGTGCTACACCCTGCTACAGCTGGTACGCTACAAATCTCCCCAAGGTCACATCAGTACCAGCAGAAACCTGGTGCTGAAACCTGGTACTGAAATCTAGGACCACAATCAGATACTTTAGGACTACACTGCACACCTCTCTGATGCACATCACTGCATCATGCCAACTTACTGCTAAACACAGCCCTTTGAGCTAAAATCTTATGCACAGAGCTCCTACATGACGGTAAACCGCTCAGTCATCCTTTCTCAGACCAAAATATTCTGCTTGGATCTGTGCCCTGACAAGCACAGAGATTTGGAAAACCACAGTTTTAAAGGATGGCAGAATATCAATGCTTTTCCAGTTAAACACATTTATGAGTCTGGCACATTGGACTGGAGAATTTAGCTTTAACAAAGCTTATACCAAGACAAATAAAACAAAAGTAACTTCTCTGTGTGCTTCTTTTCTCTTGTAGGTAGTATTTAATTATTTGCAGTGCACTCCTTCAAGGGCTCCCATGCTTTTGGTACATAGGAGAAATCATATTGTGCTATCCTCACACAAACTATTTGTGGCTTTACATAAAGAAGGGTTTCACTCACAAGACCTGCAGCTAAAATTACATTTACTGTTCTTTCTTTATTCTCCCCAGCAGACATTTATTCCTGAAAATGTCTCAGTCTCTCCAGTGAGTGAGGTAGCTATCCTCTCCTCCATCATCTCCTTTCCTGCAGCAAGCATCTTTCCAACATTTTGAAGAATGAGCCTGCAGATCCCAAAGGGCACTAGCCAATGTGCAGCAGTGGGGTATCCCCAGTTTCCTAGGGGTTCTTATTGATTTGTGTACCTCTGCACTGGAGTGACTCCTAGGAATGTTGAAATTTCCCCAGAGCACAGCACAGCACAAGCACCTCTGCCTTTGACAGACTTTGAATGCAAAACTCTCTCGGGTCTCTTTTTGTCTGGGCATGACAACTCACCCTACTGGCGATTAACAACAGTGACAAAGGCCAACTCTTTCTCCACAGCTAGTGAGGGGATTATTTCATGTATTCTGGATCAAATGGTACATTAACAGTACCACAGGAACTGGCAAGAAACTGGTAAGGAAACATCCATTAATTCAACATCTGAATGATCAATGCCTAACACTACGTAAATGTAATAAATCACTTCACTTAATCTTGGGTACAAGTGGCTGTTCTGAATAGAACCTTTTGTTCAAGGCCCAGTGGTTTTGAGATGTGAATAAAGGACAAATAAAAAAAAAAGGAGGAGGCTGGAAGAAAATTTTATTTAAATGGGAGTTTTACTTTGACCCTCCAAGAACAGCAGTCTGGTGAAATATCTGAAGGTTCTGTATTTTATTGAGCAATAAACTACAGTGAGGTTTGAGACTGTGGTGTCTCAGAGAAATTGTTAAGCCTGGAAATCACATGGCTGAGTGACTGGCATGGCAGAAATATTTGGCACTACAAACAACTTGCAAGACAAATGAGCAAGAAAGAAGAATTTCTTACACAAGTGTAACCCAATTAATGTCAACAAAAACTTGTAACATTTATGGTTCAATTTGTCTTGGGTAAAGTGCAGAACTGACCCTTTCCTGTACCTTCTGGGCAAGTTCATTAGCAAATTCAATCTTGGGGCAGGTTCACAGTCCTACATCCCTACAAGTCAAGGTGAGAGGTGGAGTGTCATAAAGCTGTTAAAAACATACAAGTGCATGCCTCCAGAGATGCAGGTAAAACATACAGAACCAACTAAAGCTGTTTTGGAAACCTAAGGTGGACAAGGACTTTAGTCCAAAGTCTAACAAAGTCCACAGAAAGTAGGACTTGTCTCAGTAGGCTTTGGATCACTGTCTAATTCACATGCTCTGTTTCCCATGGAAGCAAGGTGTACATCATAGCAGAACTCCCAGAGATCACCTAAAAAGAACTCTGCCCTTTTGGTGCCAACAGGCTTTTTTCATCTCAAAGTGCCTGCCTGCAACCCTGCCTATTGAGCTGAGCAAGCACACACCTGCCTACATCCCTTCCAGTAAAAAAAATAACCTACATAATGGCTTCAATGACGTGTCATGTTGAGGAAAGAAACATATCTCATCTCTACAACATCAAACTGAATGCAGCTGGTCATGCCAGAAACAACAGAAAGGAAACAACAAAACCTGACTTGGACCTTTTGGCAGCTCATCCTCCTTTTGCATAAAACAGCTTGCCGCTGTGTACTGCCAGATCTTTTGGACATATTAGTATGTGGCCAATTCTTGAGCTGCTTTTTGTGCTTATTTAAACCAGTTGATAGCCAAATACCTCCTTTAGCTTGTATGCCACTAAAGCCACTGTGTAGTTATGGTTACATGTGACAATCCCATCTAAGATGCAAAAGAGGGTTAATGGACAAGAATTTTGCAGAGACCACATTGAGTGTATTTGCCTACTTTCTCAAGAATGATTTGCTAAAGAAGCTGTGAAATTTTCACTGAGGAAAAAAAAAAAGAAAGATTTGTGAAAAAGAATTGAAACAACAGTGTAATTCTTCTCTTCATACAAAGGTTGCTAAGGGTCAAATGCTGAAAATCCCTCAAAAAAAAACCCCAAATCTAGGTAAATAACCCTGCATTTCCACATCACTTCCCCTGTTTCATCTGCTGTAAGACTGCTGGAATTTCTATGCATTATTATTGTAACACCCTAGTGGTAGTTTGACTTTTATACTTTGAGAAGGATAATTGTTTTATTTAAGTATAATTACTGGCACAGGTTACATTTGAACACTTTTCAAGACTTTCCTCTGTTTACACTTCTGGAGAAGTTCCTTGTAAAGTTTTATGGACTCTATTTTAATTCTCTCTGTTAGGCTGATTAAGTTGATTCATTTCTTTCCAGTTTTGAAGTTTGAGTGTTTTTTTTTCCTTTTGCTTGGTTTTTCTTGGTTTTGTTTTATTTTGTTTTGGTTTTGATGGTGGTGTGCTTGAAGGATTGGTTTCAGGCTTTGATTCTCAAACCTTCTTATTTTGCACAGTTGCACCTATACAATCCTTCTGCTTGCTTTTCCACTCAATTAAAATGACCTATGCATTATTAACTTTTACCCAGTTCATTCTTTTGTTGCAAAGGGTAGGTCACATGTTGAACTGTAGTCCCACAAGCAAGTATAGCTAGAAGACCTTTGAGTCAGGGTAAGTCCACTGAGACCCAGTTATTTTACACTGAAGGTGTTCACACACATTTGCAGCCTTTAACAAAGTTGTTTGAGATGCTTTCCAAAACACAGCTGATTTGAATGAGTACACTGAGAAAACAAGGAAGCAAATTAAATATCAGGTGTTGATTATCACAGGAGATTCCCAGTTTAATGCGCAGAGTTTGGATCCTTTGCTAAATTACCTCAGGGTCATTTGTGCCAGCAAGCATCAGCCTTCACTGGGGTGGATTGCCTGAGGGAATAAAGGCCAAATCACAAATTTGTTTAAGGCAACAAGTATAATAGGAATAAAAGGACTTGGATTGAGAGCAGTCTTGCTCAACTTGAGAATACTGGTGAGTGAAAAGCTGGACATGAGCCAACAATATATGCTTACAGTCCCGAAGGCCAACTGCTTCCTAGGCTGCATCAAAAGCATGGCCAGCAGGTCAAGGGAGATGATTTTCCTCCTCATCTCCACTCTTGTGAGACCCCAGCTGGAGTACTGTGTGTATCTCTTGAGTCCTCAGCACAGGAAAGACTTAAAGTGGGTCCAGAGGACGGCAAAAAAAGTCAACAAAGAGTTGGAACAACTCTCCTGTGAAGAAAGGATGAGAGCTGGGGTTGTTCAGCTTGGAGAAGAAAAGGCTATGGGGAGACTTTATTGCAACCTTACAATACCTAAAGGGTGCCTATAAGAAAGATGGGGACAGTCTTTTTATCAGGGACTGTTGCGACGGGGCAAGAGGTGATGGTTTTAAACTAAAAGAGGGTAGATTTAGATGGACTAGATAGAGGAAACAAATTGTTCACAATGAGATTGGTGAAACACCGTAACAGATTGCCCAAAGAGGTTACAGATGCCCCATCCCTGGAAACACTCAAGGTTAGGTCAAGGATGGGGCTCTGAACAACCTGATCTTGCAAAAGATGTCCCTGCTCGCTGCAGAGAGGTTGAACTAGATGATCTGTAAAAGTTTCTTCCAACTCAAAGCACTCTATAATTCTATGAAAATACATGTAATAACACCTTGACATCCTGGTTCAGGAAAGTACTAACTTTTTAATGCCTTCAGAGCATGTCTGTAGTCCAATGAGGGCAGGTGCTCTCCAAAAGTTCAATTTCACCTCATGATCTTGCCTCCCCAGGAGGAGGAACCATCAGAGGAGCCAACAGTGAAGTAGGTTTGAGGATGTGCTTTTCCTGAGGAATGGTTCATGAAACAACAACTTGCTTCACCAGAAGATGAGAGCCAAAGAAATATTCATTTCCTGCCAAGATTTAGCAATCCCTTCCTCTGAATTATGTTACTTCAAGGTCAGGGATGGATAGTAGTCACATGGACATGGCTGTTTTAATATCCAGTGTATTACTCTTGCCACTTTATTAGAGCTAGAATAAGAGTTCTGGATATCATTAGTAAGAGGAATATTTCTATATATCTGACTGCCAGAGTACTCCCTTATAGACCTGGCAAGTTGCAAGGTGTCAGACCAAAAATTTATTATATGCAAGCTTAGGAGTTATTTTTAGAACTTTCTTAAAATTTCTGCAAGATTTGTGTTTCCTGTTTTTCCATCAGACCTGTAGTGTTGGCTCAAACTAGCACCCTGAGTCAGAAAGCAGATACAGACCATCAGTCACGTGAGCAGCTCTGCAGAAGTCGCTGGGAGGGCTGCTTGATTGCAACCTAAATTGTCTGTTTTCACAGACAGGTTGATGTGAAGCATCACTTCTGAGAAATGTGCCCTCCTGCAAGACTCGAACTCTGCACATTCAGCAAACACCACGTTAGAAAGATTGACCTGACAACTGTTGTGGGACAATCTGCACCATATCCTTGTGCCTTATCCCTGTAAGCAATGATGCTCTCTCCGACTTGTAAAATCCTTACACCTACCGTGATGGATTCACTGTGTGTCTGATTAAACACCTATTAAGTCTCAAGCTGCAGCAGGGGGAGTTTAGGCTCGAGGTGAGGAGAAAGTTCTTCACCGAGAGAGTGATTCGTCATTGGAATGGGCTGCCCGGGGAGGTGGTGGAGTCGCCGTCCCTGGAGGTGTTCAAGAGGGGACTGGATGTGGCACTTGGTGCCATGATCTAGTCGTGAGGTTTGTGGTTACAGGTTGGACTCAATGATCTTTAAGGTCTCTTCCAACCTTGGTAATACTGTACTATACTGTACTGTACCAAATACCAGCAGAATGACTCAGGCAGACCTACATGTCAACCAAGTTGGATTTCTAGTTAGAAAAGGTGGAAGTGCTTTTATAAACACCAGCAAGTTTCTGGGTGGCAGATGGTTTGCATCACAATACCATCAGAGGCTTATGGTAAAATCCTGCACTTTGTTTCATACAAACTGCTTCATGTGACAGTTATAAAAAAATAAAAATCAGTTCACTTCTCTTTTTTTACCTTGAGTCAGAGTTAAGCCCTTGGAGGAGAAGAACAGTAACATACTGTGGAGTGAATGACCATGGTTCTGTAGTTGTTAAAACCAAACTGCAGTTCCCCCAAATACACTTCAGACAGGAGTCATAAAATACTACATGATGTTATTTGTTTATTGTAAAATGCCAGGAAAAATAGGTTCACCTTTGGGCATTTTTAAAGGTAAGGAACCATAAGGTGTGAAAGCATGCTGTCAGAAGTCTCATTAAGACATTATTTACTAGTTCAAAATGAATTTACATTGATCTTTTGAAACTATTGCTAACCACAAATGCATTAAAACTAAACAGTCCTCATTTACTGAGAAATAAATGTGTCAGCATAACCTTGACTTTTGTCCAATGCTGTTCTGGCTTTTAACTCACAGGAGCTCAGTGTTAAGCAGCTTATTGCTTGTTGTGCTAAAACACACTAATTTAATTGCTAATATATTTCCTTCCTGTAGTCATTTTTGAAATTGTTATCTTGAGAAAATATATTTTCTTTAAGAACCTCCTGCAAAATGGTGGCAGTGCTGGGACATATTCACTGAAATTGCTTTCTGCCACTATTAGCTATTGTGTTAAATGGTTTTAACAGAAGAGGCAGGTAAAACAGATGACTGTGTTCATCTAGATTGCAAAAAGATTTGCAGTTCTGTAAAATATGTGTCTGCACTCTTTAGCATTCTAATCAGTAATTTTATGTTGACATTGAAGAAAAAGGCAATTTTGTTAATGGTTCCATAACTTTACAACACACCATTGAAATATCACTATGCGTGCCTGATTCAAAGCAAAACAGAGCTTACAAGTCCTCTTCACAGTGGCCTTTGGTCTAAGTTTCTGTTGCAACAAGAAATCCAGGACAACAGGACAAAGAGGAATTCTACATTTGGTTCCTTCCAGTAGTGGGTATGGATTTGTCATTGGTCTCTTCTCAAGGATGGTAAATGAGGAAAAATACCAAATTCAAGTACAGTTTTTCCTTTCCTAGCCCGGTGAGAGAAAATGCTTGGAGGAAGCACCAAGTTCTCTAATTCTAATCAAGAGCTTCAACAGTCTTATCCCTCTGCTTTGCTGTATTAAACTTAAGAAAAATTGTTTTCAGCTCCTGCTTTGCTTTTCATCATTGAGTTATTTCATTCCTATTTATTACTACAGGAATCCCATATGCTAGAATTACCCTGCAGAGAAAATGCACTTTACTTGGAGCAGTGACTGACAGGAAGAGACATGCCACAAGGACAGCCTGAAGCTAGAGCTGCCTTTGTGCAAAGCAACCTGGTCCCATGCCATCAATTAAAGTTCCGACTGGGCCGAAGTAGGCTATTCAGAGTGGCATCGGCCAACTGGGTGCACTCAAAACTGCAAACAGGCCTACTCACTGTGCTTTGAAAGTCACTCCCTCAATCTCTGTGCTCTGTGAAAGCTTTAAAAAGCCTTTGTGTGAGCAAGGGTAAACACACCAGCCTAGTACAAGGTAGTGTAGCAGAAGATCCAAGATTTGCATGGTGACTGATTTATATCCAAGCACCTGAGACTCCTGAAACTAACTCTTCATTTTTAGTAGTGGGTGGCAAAAACCTGGTACCCAATAGTGACAGCAGAAACCACCCTATGTTGTCTAATCCCTACAAGTAGGCATGAGGTTTTTAGTTCATATATGAATGAAAACATGCAGCATGTAGAAGACTTTCTGCATTCACATTGTTCTGCTGTAAAAATGGCAAAGTATCAGCTGAAATGGAAGGGCCAAGCTGGGGCTCAGTACATATAAAATCTGGAGCAGAGTTCAGAGAAGAGTAGCATTAAGAAGAGATCTCATGGTGAGAATCATTGTGTCAAGACCATGAGAGAAAAAAAAAAAAAGACTGAATGGTTTATTCTAGAGGAGGCAACTGTTGGAAGACACAGTAATTGCCTTTGTGTCCATAATGAGGCTGTTACAAAAAAGCCCCTAATACTCCTTAATACTTTTTGTCACAGCACACAAAAATAAGCACTGAAAGAAAGATGTCTGTTGGACACTATTTGACTGAAGCAGGAGATTGTTATGCCAAGAGAAGATGGGAAGTCTTTTCAGATTGAGACAGTCCCTCAGTAAAATGACCTGGGCACAGTTGCTCCTCCTCCAGTTTGGAGGGTGAGTTAGATGTCTTCCTAAGGGACTTTCCAACCACAATTTTCTGTCCCCATCTTCATTTCATGAAAGGGAAGGCTTGTCCTTATGGCCATACTCCTCCATAGCATCCTGTTGTCCACTGAGCATCCTGTTGTCTGTCAGTCTTTGCATTTATTATTGGTCAAAAAAATCACTATGACCATTTCATTTTGTTTTGCCTTAGTGGTTAACAAGCCCACACCCTGTGGCTGGCTGAAGAGGTACATCTGAGAGAAGCTGCCATCCAAGAGCTTTTATTTGCTGTGGTTCCTGCCTGGAAGGGACACAGCCTCAGTGGAAATAGCACCTGCTAGAGCCAAACCTGGCAGCAGACAAAGTGATCCTGTGAGGTCAGAGGGGCAGTCATCAGGCTGGAACAACCTGTGCCTCTGGCTGAGCATTGCATATGCAGAAATAAACTCTGCTCCACAGTTCTAAAGCAGGCAGGCTACTTAATTGTCTTAAAACATATGAGTCCTAGTTGCTTCTGCATTTAACTCAACTTATGAGGGGTTTGCTAGAGCTGACTGATGTCAGCCTCATTCTTAAGATACCAAAACATTGTTTTATGAAGATATAGCTATTTTCACAATTAATACATATAATCAAAACTTAGGTGGAAAATCTTCAGTCATAGTGCCTCAGACTGTATTCAGATAGATTATTTGTTCTGTCCTGTAGATATTGATACTATGACACCCTCTCAAAATGCAGAAATTATGTATTTGCTTATCATTTCTGTTAATTTATACTCCAGCATTCCCAAAGTCCCTCAGAAGCTTGTGCATGCAGGTGTGAATACAAACTTTGTCTTACTCAGGGTCATGAAGCACACAAGGATACCTCTAATCGGAAATTACTTTTTGCCCAATTAAGAGATGATCATGGGTTATGGGCCCCAGGATTCTTACATGCCTGGAAGTAGAGAAGGAAACACTGAATGAAAATTGCCAAGGGAATTATTATGTAAATTCTTGAAACCTGAGAATTAATAAAGTGTCAGGTGATGGCTACAAGTTATCTTATTTATTCCAACACTGACCTTTCATTTCTACTGGACTAAAGCATAAGGTATAGTCTCTTTTCTTTGGTACCTTTCTAAGTTTAAGAGAGAAAAGGTTTCAGTAAGTGGAAATAGTCTATATACGTATCTTAGAATTTCCTGCTCTGGTCAGGAGAACCTTACATCACTGACCATGCACAGACTGCTACATGTCTTGCAGAGTTTTGTGTCCATCACTGAAAGGTGGTTTTGTGCAGGTTTTTGAACATCTGAGACCCCAAATACTCATATTGTATGAGGTGCTGGCTTGCAGACTCAAGGTCTTCATTTAAATTACTCTTATTGCTGTGTATTCTAGATCTTGTTAAGTTCTACACTACAGGGAGGAGACTAGTAAGAAGAAAAGCTCAGCATATCCTGTAAAAGCAGATATGGGAGTACATGACAAACCCCCAAACCAATTAAAAATACAAAATTCATATTCTGTAGTATAGCTCTACAATATGGCTCCTCCTTTCAACAAGAGGTTAGGGTCAGTTGACCTACCTGTGCACCCTGTGATAAATAAACAGTAATATTCACCCTTGCCTAGCCCTCATGCCAGCCAACCATGCCTTTCCCTCCACTTTTCTCTTTCCATTTCCTTTCTCAGCTGTACCTGGCATCATTGTTTTTATAACTCTTAAGTCACAGAAAAATGCTTTGGGCTGTCAGAAAAGTGCTAAAATTCCTCACTTGTTAGCACACGATCATTCAATTAAGAGAATAAACAGTGACCCAGAGGTTGATTGGAACTGGCTGTGCTTCCCACATTTCCACAATTTAAGATGGAAGTAATAGAGGAAATGTTGTGTGGAGAATGCTCACATATGCCTTGCTAATGGTGGAAATGCTTAAGTATCATCTCCACAGAGCTAATATAAACCAAAGTGGTTTATTACCACAGTTTTGTGATTTATGACTCACATTATGACTTTATTTTGAAATGGTTTCATTAAAAATTAATGTGTGGTAAAGGAAGAATGCACAACAAGTTACAGCGATCGGGTTCTATCACGGGCAAAGCCACTCAGTGATTTATTCCTTATAATCCACTGAAACAGGCATTTCTGTGCTGCATCTACTTGTATGCTACAAGATGCAGTGAATTGTGCTGGAACTTCCCAGGTGAGGCAGTCACACTCTGGTATCCAGCTGCCAGGGCTGCACGCCATGAGGTCTTGAGGTTTGGGTCTTTTTAAGATCTGAGTAGTTTATAACGAAATGTGAATAATTTATAACCAATGTTCTCAGCATTGATTAGCACTCTTTTGTAACAGAATGTCTTTTTGGTAATGCTTCATTCCTTTAATGCTCAAGGAACTCAAGGAACCAGCTATGGCACAGCTTAATGGAAAAATCAGCTTTCCTTTTTATCAGGTATGTAATGGAGGATAAGTATTAATATTTTTTTTCCTCTCTCACCTATGCACAGCATTAACATGGAGACAAAAAAAGACCAGTCGGAGACAAGTTAACAATCCTAAGGAACCATTTTTCCTGCCAGGCTCTGGGAAGATGGTATCCCTGAGCACTGCTTTGCCAATATCACTCACTGGGACAAGGTCCTCCCAGTTCACTGGTAGAAGCATCCCCTGTGCCCCATTCTGGTCTCCTCTCCTGGGGAATCATGCTTGGCTACTTCTATGGCACTTTTCCCGTCATCAGCATCATTAAGTGACTCACCATCACCTCATAAATTAGTAGGCCCACATGGGGAAATGTAGGAAAAGAGAAGTTGTTGAGAGCAATAAGGAGTGCCAATGGTTAGGAGAAGAGAATTGAACCCAGGAGGTCTGGCATCCACAAATATTGTCCCTTTTCAGGAGCTGTAGTGTGATCCAGCTTTGACAAGTTATACCCTCCAAAAGGTTCAACCTACTTTAAGCCACATATATACATATACCTACAGACTTAAAAGTAAGTGTTCTAGTAATATGCAAGTGACAGGAATACAACAATTCCTCCTCATTTCTTAATTGTGTTTACAGAGATTGACCCAAAATGTGTTTGTGAAAGAAGATTATTTTTTTTTCCTTTTGGTGACACAGTTGATGACCTCTTCAAATAACTTTGTACAGACTTTTGTTTGCTAATAATGCCTCACTTGAAGAAAATATCTGTGCTGCCAGCCAGGGGAAAGCATTATGCAAGGTGCTGCTGAGGCCTCTGGGATGACACCGGATGTGTGTCCAACTCCCAAGGGGAACCTACAGACTTATTGATGCTTACTGATAATTGTTTGCCTCTGGGCAAGACTATGAGAGGTAAGACTATGTAGATGTCCCTGCTGACTGCAGTGGGGTTGGACTAGATGACCTTTAAAGGTCTCTTCCAACCCAAACTGTTCTATGATTCTATGGTTTTAAAGTAGATCAAATCATCACCAACTCTGGATTTGAATGTAAAGACTTTCAGAGAACTAGATACTAGACTTCTTTGTTGTAATTTCTGTTTGGTTTTGAGTTCATTATTAAATGCTACCACAGTTATATGCAGCATCCAGGGTTGCAGCCAAAGTCAGGCTCCAGGCATCTCTTTATTTCAAGAGTATGTTCACCTAATTTAAAGACATTTGTAAATATATGAAACAGAAAGGGTTTTGCTGAACCAGGATCATTTTATGCTCCTAGTAAGATTATCGAATCATAGAATCAATAAGTTTGGAAAAGACCTCAGAGATCATCAAGTCCAACCTGTCACCCAACACCTCATGACTACTAAACCATGGCTTCAAGTGCCATGTCTAATCCCTTTTTGAACATCTCCAGGGATGGTGACTCCACCACCTCACTAGGCAGCATAGCCAACAACTCTTTCTGTGAAGAACTTTGTCCTCACCTCAAGCCTAAACTTCCCCTGGCACAGCTTGAGACTGTGTCCTCTTGTTCTGGTGCTGATTGCCTGGGAGCGTAGACCAACCCCCACCTGTCTACAACCTCCCTTCAGGCAGTTGTAGATTATGCTCTTTGGGATTCTATAGATACTATTTATGTAGACTGACTTCTGCCATACAGGTAATTCATCTTAACTTCTCTGGTTATCCTGCCTTGTTCAGCTGTACACTGCAATAAGCACAGTGTTTAGAATAATTACACCATTTTCTCCAGAGATAATTTATTCTTCTGTGACTGAAGGAATTTATTTCTGGGGCTGTTGCTGAATTTGTTGCATGAGTACAGAAAATTTCCTTCCAAAATCCACATCTTTCAAAAGAACTCTCTCCCTTATTCACACATGAATAATCAGAATCTGATTATCATATATAGGCAAACAGTTTGCAGCTACAGGACAGAAGGCAGAAGAGAGGGCAATGGGGAATATTTCCTCTGTTACATTTTAAAACTCAAATTTTGACAGTGCAGACTATGAAATACTTTCTGGTGGGTGGCTTGCAGCTGATGCTTCCACTGACAGCTTCAAGGACTGCCAAGTTAAAATAGCACTTAAGTAAGGCATCTTATCAGACTTCATCATTTGGGAAACAAAGTACTTTGTGTTTTGTCTCTGCACATGCTTATGATGAGGCACTGCTTTACCATTATGTTTTCATTATTAGTAATATATCCATGAAAAGCCAGGAAGGAAAGCTCTGTCTCTCCAGGAGGGTTGCACAGGACCCAGGATCATGGATTTTGCCCCACACTCTGTGCCTGCCTGGGAGAGCTACAAGAGGTGGCCAGCCTCTTGAAGAAGGGTCTCCCACCAAAGTGATCCCACTCTCCACCTATGGTGGGGCTAAGGCAGGTCCTGTGTCCAGCTGCCTCTGACTGACTCCCAAGCTAAGGAACCCAGGTCAGGACAATGGTCTTCTTGACCCAAGGGGCAAAGAGCCTCTTTAATACCTCTGCTTCACTGTGCGTGTTGAGCCAGAAATCTCAGCTCAGGCTGCAGGCAGATGGTTGTTTATCACTGGCCAGCATCCTCCTGCCAAGCAGCGGTGGCAGGTGGTTGGCACCACATTTCCAGGTCTAATTCCAGAGTACTTTAGTGCTCATAGGAAATTCTTTGTAACATTCCCTTTGCTCTAATATTCAATTAGCTTTCAAATGAGTGAAGAGGGTGGATGAGCTGAGATGGCCATTTTACCAAGTACTGTACCATCACAAAGAGTTCACAGACAGCTGTTTCGAAGTAATTGAAGTCATAATGCACAGAAAAATGACTTTTCTAATGGTTGCCTTGAAGAGGTTTTTTTAATGTAATTAAAAAGTAGATTTAGAAATATGCTCAGCAATCCAAAAGATTAAATATTAATACGGTGCATAATTAATAAATGATACATCTCTTGATTACTAATGGGTTCTTGACTCTAAAAGCCTAACATTATGGAATATTAGGGCAAACAAAGGCTTTGGGGGAATATCTCTAAGTTTCCAGCATGAAGTTGCATCTTTGTCCTTCTAAAAAACTTGTACACCTCTTCAAACATCCTCCAAACCACTGAAAAGTCGCATTAGACTGAAAGGTATGAGTATTGTAACCACTTCTGAAAGATGTATTCTTGCCAATTTTTCTACACTGGAGTCTCAACCTGCAGGATTTTCTGTCAATGAAAGTTCTCCCTGAAAAGACATTTTGTCTTAGAATATAAATTTATCCCATTACCATTGCTCTTCTTACCCTATCCCTCTCAAAGATATTACACTTCACTGAAGGAAGGTATGTATCAGCACTGGTGTCTGTGCTAAATATACCAGGACAGTAAAAGTGAAATTGAGAGGGCTGCAAATTCTTGTTACCTGTCAAGCTTTCAAGCAACTTTGAAAGATACAGATTGTTTTTGCAAGATATTGCAGTAGAATGACATCAGCATTAACAATTCTGGATTGTAAAATAGCAGAGACTGGGGAGAATACAGAATTTATTTATATTGATAGATCCATTTG
Source organism: Picus viridis (assembly GCA_033816785.1). Classification (NCBI taxonomy): domain Eukaryota; kingdom Metazoa; phylum Chordata; class Aves; order Piciformes; family Picidae; genus Picus; species Picus viridis. Next base: position 14,307,706 of record CM066570.1, read on the forward strand.
CCATGCATTTAAAACATCAGACTTGCCACAAGAGCATCACAAGTTGAAATGCTGCTCCCAGTAACTCTTTCTTGTACCCCTAACAGGAGGTAAGATTGGACAGGAAGTTTCACTTGATCATGAAAAAGGCTGAGAATGAGAATACAAGGAAGTGTTGTGACTCTGGAATTTTATTCCATTTGTAATCAGAAAAGGGTCCACTGAAGCTAACACTGCCTTTCAGCTCAGCTGCATGTTTCATTTAAAAGAACAAAACAGCTGTACTTTATAACCGCTAAAATATCAGCATCCACATCTCCAAATACCAAAGCACCACTTTGTCTTGCTCTCTGAAGACAATTCTTTGCTCAGGACATGTCTTAGACCTGAGAAGCAGTTTGCAGCCCACATGCTGCCACAAGTTTCCTGTGTATCCTTGGACAAACTGACAAAATCCAGGTGGGGTTTCATGAGACCCTGACAGTCCCCACGATGGACCTGTGGGACCCAGCATCACCTGGGTCCACACCACCTCTCCAGGTACATGGCAAAGCTGGAGCTGAGTCACTTCTGTATTTACTAGGTGACCGTCTCCAGCTGCCCAGGTGCTTCTTGGCCACACTGCTGGCCAGCCAGCCGTTCCCCTGTGGTGCTTGTGCAAACTATTACTCTTATTTTATTGTATTTGCCTCTGTCCTCAGCAAATAAAATATTATTTTTTTTCTTCAGACTATTTATATTATTTATCATGATCACATTCAATTTTAATCCTGACTTCTAAGTGTGCTTGCAGCCTTTCCCAGCATATCAGATGCAAATTTAATCCCTGTTAAGGATGATTATATACTTAGGGTCCATTAATATTAATTAGGTTAAGAACCCTTTTATTCAGAGTTGTGTTTTTTTTTCTTACTGTCACATCTTACCTGGCTCAAATTTAAAGACTGCAAAAAACAAAAGCCTGAGGTTTTTCATAACCCACAGGGTTCTGGAGATGGGTTTTCAAACAGTATTATATCAGTATACATGTATACAACAGTATACATATAATAATGCATGCTTGAATAAAACAAAATATTGTAATTTAATCAAGTGCATGAACACAAAAAGGCAATGGGAGGAAAGCTTAAAAAGTTCTCCTTCACAATGAACAAGTGCAGTCCATGGTATTGAATGTGTCCAGAGAAGGGCAACAAGGCTGGTGAGAGGCCTTGAGCACAAGCCCTATGAGGAGAGGCAGAGGGAGCTGGGATTGTTTAGCCTGGAGAAGAGGAGGCTCAGGGGAGACCTCATTGCTCTCTACAACTACCTGAAGGGTGGTTGTAGCCAGGAGGGAGTTGGTCTCCTCTCTCAAGCAACCAGCACCAGAACAAGAGGACACAGTCTCAAGCTGTGCCAGGGGAAGTTTAGGCTCAAGGTGAGGAGAAAGTTCTTCACAGAGAGAGTCATTAGCTATTGGAATGGGCTGCCCGGGGAGGTGGTGGAGTCACCATCCCTGGAGGTGTTCAAGAAGGGATTGGATGTGGCACTTGGTGCCATGGTTTAGTCATGGCATCTGTGGTGACAGGTTGGACTCGATGATCTTTGAGGTCTCTTCCAACCTTGGTGATACTGTGATTCTGTGGTTCCTGACTGATCAGGCTTTTAGAAAAATGTCCTGAACATATTGGTATGTTTTTAATACCCTCTTTAACCCAGAACTAAAATGTTCATTGTCCCTTAAATGTTTGATATGTAGGGTGCTATTAACAAGAAACAGTGTCCAGAAAACCTGCCCTTTCATACTGTTCTCAGCTATGACAAGTTCTTTCATTCAAAGCTCTGGGACTCCTCTTACAGGCTGTGCTGCTTACAAATAGAAAAGAACACCTTTGGAAATCAGAATAGGTGACATCAATACAAACCAAACATTTTTACTCTTGAATTTTTTTTTTTTGTGTTTACACACTAAAGGATCTTTCCTGAGGGGACAGGCTGTCTACCTGCCAGCTAAATGCATGGCAGAATATGTGCTGTGTTAATTGATAACTGACAGCAAGTAGATCCAGCTTACACTAGAGCACAGTCACAGTTGTAGTCAGCTTTTTTAATTTCAGGTCTTGACAAAGTATCAGAAATTAAGGTGGTAATGAACTAGATTATTTCTTCGTCTTCTCTTATTTTTAAGCACATTTAAACTATTTAAGCATTTAAACTATTCCCATATGAAAATGTTGTAAGTCTAATGAAACAGACCAGACCAGAGGCTTGGTATATTAGGTTGCCTCAACTTCATGCCACAAAAGTCTTTTTGAATCTAAATTTTACATACTTGTTTTCTTGTATTAAAACAAACAGAGCTAAAGCTGTTTCTATGGACTGGTTTACTTTCAAAATTGTATTGGTTAAAATAAGACTAATTCTAGAAGATTTTGATATCTTACTTCAAAATTCTGCTGTGTACAGCAATGCACAATACACAGCAAAAAACTTCTGATGTGAAATATCTCACACCCCCTTCACAGAGGGACTTTATGTGAAGTGAATCTTACTGTGGGTAATTTTGTTTGGCTTTCATAACATTCCCCTGTAGAACACAGAACAAGTAAAGCACTACATTTTTGCTACTCTCTACCTTCTTTACTCAGTCCTCCAATCAATGTCCTAACATTGGCTACTTGACGTCGAATGAATGCGAACCTCACTGGGGCCACCTGCATAAAGTCACAATGACTCTATGAGGAATCATGATGACATTTTTCTGGGTGAAATAGTTACCTTGCTTAACAGAGGATGCTGCAAGACATATCACAAGCAATTTGGAGTACTTTGGGGGCACGGGGGAGAGACTGGGAAACAACAGCTTTCACTTTTTGCTTCACTTAGATTATCTCTCTGCTTTTTAGTGTTGGGGTGTCAAACCCACTTTCTCATTGCAGCAGACACAGACTAGTCATAGCTGTCAGGCAAGCTGCAACTCTTACAGCATAAATTCACCACGAGTTTTGGTGCTGTACATTACAATACTGCCCTGTTTTTTGTTGTTATTCATTCTGACTTATTTGCTCTGTTTTGAGCCAAGATGCTCTTATCACTGAAGAGAGTGACAAGGATGAGCAATTCCAATGTCTGTCCCAACAGTGTTTGGTCTATTAAGTTACAGAGAGTGCAGTATGTTATTAAACCATTATACTGAACAGCTGCATTTTATCCCGAGGAAGAGTTTTGAGGGAACTGCATTTAGAACAACTTCTGCATTTCTACAATAGATGGAAAGCTCAGAGCAGTGAATTGGCTCTAACTCCAAAGCTGGAGAAAGAGGAGTAGATCCTACCTCAAGGGAGGGGACTGGCCATTCTTTCTTTTGATCATTTCCTCGGCATCCTAGGCACAAGACAACGCAGCCTGTCGTTGCTCCAAGTATGGTCACTGTCCTCTAGCTGTTCAGCAAGGAAGCAACAATACAGGACAAGATCAGGCAACTAGAAAACAGTGTGAGAAGGGCAGGTTACGTAGAAAAATGTTGCAAATGTAATAATAAGGAAATAATCCCTTGGAACTCTCAGTGTATATAACAATAAAACAAAACAAGCATGTGCTGGAAATTAAATCTCTCAGCCGCATCGATTGCTAATGGCCTTTTTAAATTCCAACCTTATTTACTATGTAGGGATAAGAGCTGACTCTGAGCACTTTGTCTGATTCAGAACCTCGTATAAGGAATCTAAAGATCACTCAAATTAAGAGGAGATGGATAACTACTCCCCTGGGTTATAGAGAAGAATATTTCATTTGCCCCCATTAGAGCAGAAGGATAGCACAGAACAGATTCAGTCCAATCAGAAATACCATTCAACAAAAAGTGGCAGCTGCTTTTGTTTTTCTACAGGATCAGGGGGAAAATACAACTGTTTCCATTAGCACCACACTTGCCTCTGCTGGTTTTTTGCTGAGGCTTTATTGTTGTCATTCTGCAAACTCTAAAGCTGTGCAGCCAAAAATTTCTCTTCAATGGTAACATAACTTATTCCCTGTTCTCTGTTCTGAAAGGCAGTAATATATTCATTCATGTTTGAACAAAGAAAGTTTCTGGCAGAATAGGAAGGTCCTGGATTGTAAGACATATATATACCAATACTCAGTGTGTGTGTGTGGGGGGGGGGAAATCTACTAGCTAAACAGATGATCTATCTTCTATACAAGCACTGGAAACACAGTAGAAGACACTGACAGAATATTTGAGTAACCAGCATTGATTGAAGGCTCTTACTAGCTATATTTTAGTTTCATATTCCCCGTGTGACTTCGCATCACAAATATAGCTGTCACAGGCAGCAATAGAGCAAGAAGTGGCTGTTCTTTTATTATTTTGAACTTTCCCAGCAGGATTCACCACTCTGACTTTTTTGAGCAACTTGTGGTTTGGAGCATTCAGGCAGTATGCATTATGTACTAGCTTGTATATTTTTACCTTAAGGAGGTGGTGTAACTCTAAGAGACTGAGTAGACCTGAGTAGAGCAAAATAGGAGTCACTCCAAACCTCAGCATGAAACCCTCAAACCAAACTTTAAGATTAGAATTGGTTCAGAAAAGTACTTCTCTCTTCTATCTCTGTAGAGAATAGGGTTTGTGGAGGGAGGCCAGCACCTTGGTACTGGATTTTAAACAACCCTTTTTAAAAATTCCTGCAGGCTGACAGAGTATTACTCAAAAGCAGGCTGAAAAAGAAACAAAACCCCCACTCTTCCAGAAGATAGCAGTTGACAACATGTTATCAAACTGGAGAGCTCTGAAGGGCAGAGGATCACAGGATGTTAGGCTTTGGAAGGGGCCTCTGAAGAACATCAAGTTCAACCCCCCTTCCAAAGCAGGACCACAGAATCTAGTGCAGGTCACACAGGAATGCATCCAGATGGGTCTTGAAAGTCTCCAGAGAGACTCCACAAGGAGTCTCCACAAGGAGACTCCACAACCTTTCTGGGAATCCTGTTCCAGTGCTCTGTAACCCTCACAGTGAAGAAGTTCCACCTCATGTTGAGGTGGAACCTCCTGTGCTGTAGTTTATATCCATTGCCCCTTATCCTATCACAGGTTGCCATGGAGAAGAGCCTGTCCCCTCCCTCTTGACACCCACCCCTCAGCTATTTGTAAACATTTATTAAATCCCCTCTGTCTTCTCCAGACTAAAAAGCCCCAGGACTCTCAGCCTCTCCTCATAGGGCATGTGCTCCAGTCCCTTAAACATCCTGGTAGCTCTCTGTTGGACTCTCTCCAGTAGATCCTTGTCCCTCTTGAACTGGGGAGCATAAAACTGGACACAATACTCCATGTGAGGTCTCACCAGGTCGGAGTAGAGGGGGAGGAGAACCTCCCTCGATCTGCTGGACACACTCCTCTTAATGCACCCCAGGATTCCATTGGCCCTCTTGGCCACAAGGGCACGTTGCTGACCCCTAGATAGCTTGTTATCCACCATGACGCCCAGGTCCTTCTCCACAGGGCTGTTCTCTAGCAGATTGCCTCCTAGCCTGTACTGGTGCAGGAAGGACCTCAAAATTGAAAGATAAATACAGAAAGAAAAAAAAAAATCCAACAAGAGCTGTCAAGCTCTCCATCCTGAGTCGCCTGCATTTTCTAGAGCCAGAGAGGCAAAAGACCCTGGGCAGAACAATGTCATGTCACACTTTTCCTTCCTCTGCCACAGCTCTCCCTCCCAAAGCACATCCACTGACCTGTCCAGGCAACAGCAACAGGGACACCCACTGCAGCATCTTGTAGGGCCTCAGGAAAGGTGAAAAATCTTTGCAGGATTGGTATGGGCATGGACAAGAGTCTACAGGCTCTGCTGCTGACAACCTTGGTGCAAGCTGGAAGTACCAACAGGGATGACTGAAGCCGCTTCAAACCCTGGGGAAATCATTGAGAGCCTTGTCACTGCCTTAAATGACCTGGGAGAATCAGGCTTGCTCAGTTCTACTCATGCTAAAACTGTTGGTATTATGAAGTAAGGAAAGACTGACTGAATCCAACTCAACCACCTCGCTGGACAGCCCATTCCAGGGCTTCACCACTCTCATGGTGAAGAACTTCCTCCTCACGTCCAGTCTGACTCTCCCCACCTCCAGCTTCAATCCATTCCCCCTAGTCCTATCACTACCTAGTCATGAGGTCTTGGGTGATAGGTTGGACTTGATGATCTTTGAGGTCTCTTCCAACCTTGGTGCTACTGTGATACCTGATATCCTGACAAGTCCCTTCACAGCCTTCTTCTAGGCCCCCTTCAGATACTGGAAGGCCACAATTAGGTCACCTCAGAGTCTTCTCTTCTCCAGACTGAACAGCCCCAACTCCCTCAGTCTGTCCTCATAGGAGAGGTGCTCCAGCCCTCTGATCATCCTCATGGCCCTTCTCTGGACACATTCCAGCATGTCCATCCCCCTCTTGTAATAGGGGCTCCAGAACTGGATGCAGTACTCCAGGTGGGATCTCACCAGGGCTGAGTAGAGGGGGAGAATCACCTGCCTTGACCTGCTGGCCACACTTCTCTTGATGCAGCCCAGGATCTGATTGGCTTTCCGGGCTGCAAGTACGCATTGAGAGCTCATGTTGAGCTTCTCGTCCACCAGCCCCCTCAAATCTCTCTCCTCAGGACTGCTTTCCAGCCAGTCACTGCCCAGCCTGTATTTGTGCCTGGGATTGCCTCGACCCAGATGCAGGACCCTGCACTTGGCCTTGTTGAAGAGAGCTCTTGAAGAGAGTTGAAGAGAGTTAAAGAGAGTACTTTTTGAAGAGAGCTCATTAGAAAAGAAAAGGAAAAAAAAAATCCAAAGCTAGCCACTATTTTTATGCTCTGCCACAAGTGCAATGCTTTCCTCCATGCATTTAGATGCTGAAGCAAATATCAGGAAGATGACAAACTAAATTGTCTTCTGTAGCATAGTTCCATAGAAAAGAAATTATTCCTTTCAAAGTGGCTGGCAGGATTGCATTATCGTTTCTCAAGTGCCTCCTAATTTTGTAGATCCTGAAAGAGCTATTAGATCTTTCAATCTAACAGACTCAGAGTGTTGTGCAATTCCTCTGCAGGCACAAAGTGGATTTCTGTCTGTGTCTGCAGAGGCTGGCCCATCGGGTCTAGCCAAGCTACTATGACACACTTGCTCCAGCACATTCACTATATGCACTTTATTACTTTACACCACTTAAAGGAATTTTTAAAATTTGGAGCTCCAAATCCATGGAGCTCATCAAGGAGATCAAATCCTACAAAAATCTGCCCTACTCCCATACACACGTTTCTCAGTGGTGGAATATTGTCTTTTAGATCAAGCAAAATGGTCCATTTTACCTTTCTTTTCTTCTTTTTTCTCTGTTTTTTGTGTTGCAGCAAAATGAAAAACTCTGTTGTTGGTACAGCTCTACCACGTTTTTCATTCCCCTGTGTGCTCATCCCTGCTTGCCTCTTCTTTCCACAAGATAGATGCAGGAGTGTGTGTACCAGAGTGCAGGGTGGTGGAGACAGAGGACAATGTTTTCCTACTTACAGATTTGCATTACAATACACCCCACAGCTGGTATCTTCCTATGCCCATCTCATCTCTTAGACTTTAGTTTTAGAGATCTCCTTTGTAGCAGCAGTACTTGCATATTTTTCTTCTTCAGCTTTCAGAGATATTGCTGCAGCCCAGGCCTGAACCCCCAGGCAGCATTTGTGCCCTGCTCCCCTCACCCAAGCTCCACCAAGCAATGATCTGTGCCACCTCTTCTAGCTGACACAATCATCAGAGGTGCTCTGCAGGGCATGGATTTATCTAAGACAGGGCAGGCAGGGGTCTCCTCAGCCATTTTAACACATCTCATTTAGAGCTGAGCATCACTGACCTAAATATGAGGTCACCTTACTGACTGAAAGTGATGGGCCTTAGTAGTCTTAATGGCCTTAGTGGCCTTAGTAGGAACTGGATCCAACATACAGCCTTCACTCCATCCTTAACTTTTATGGGGTTAATCAAGCACAATGCCTTTTCAGTAAGGTGTAGTTTAGTGGTCACGGTAGTTGGAGTTGGACTCAATGATCTTAAAGGTCTTTTCCAACCTTAATGATTCTATGATTCTACTATGATTGTTTGCTACCCACTCTGCCTCGCTCTGAAAAGAAGGGAGAAGCATTTAGGAATCTCTTCGTTCTCCTTGTTAATCACAGAATGACACCAAAAGGCCAAGGGGAGAAATGCAGGCAGTATTCCCTGTCTAAACCATTGCACTAACTCCTCTGGAAAGGCAATATCCAGCCAGAGAACTGCTTCACTGTGGCTCTGCTGTCTCGGTTTGCATTGCCCTGCACCACCCCACACACTGCGGGAGAGGAAAATGCACAGGTCCTTGTGCAAAGGTGGGAGTGGTGAAGCTTTCCTCACCTACTTTACTTAAAGTTTGAGTCAAGACACCCTGAATTTCAGATAATTTCTTGGTTTATTATTTTTCAGTTGTGTAAGACTAACAAATTAGTTGAAACTGTTGTTTCAACAGTTTTGCTGATTCAATAAAAGTGAAAATGTGTGTGACAGCAGCAAAGAGGAGGAAAGAGAGAAAACACTGTGGAAGGTATAAACTTCCCTTTGCAAAACCATACAAACTCTTCAAATTCCTTTTTCTCTGTATTAAAACCCAAAACAAAACAAAAACAAACAAACCCCCCTACCCCCCAACAAAACTTCACACATTTTATAGGAATAAAAAAAAAAGAGAGGAAAAAAAGAATAAATATACATGTGATTGGTAGAAACTGACCAGCAGAATACTTCATAGGCTCCACAAACAGAAGCCAGTAGCCTGAAGATGCCAAGCTATTTCAGACTTTACACCTTGACAAGAACTCAAATTCCTCAAAACCTGCTCATTTCAGGAAACTGATCCTGACAGGTACTGCCCTGAGGGTTTGGGCTCCCTTGCAGGCTCCACAAATCTGAACAAAGGAGTCACAAGGGAAATGTGTCTGTGACCAGCCTGAGCCAATCCAACCTGAAGGTGTTTTGCTGCTGTGGTATTAAGTGCAGCAAAGCATCAGGGATGAAGAAACAAGGGCTAGCCACCCACAGTGTCCCATCCATTAACTCCTCTTACTCATCAGGAAACCATTGCAGAACTGAGCTACCCAGGCCTCAGGGGACAAGTGTGACAGAGCATTTGGGATTCTGCTAACAAAATGCTAACACAGACTAACTCACTCAACGGGACTCATAACTAGGCTGCCTGCATGGCTACAAGTTACCTCACACACAACACTAACCCTCCCAGTTTCTAGCACTTTATTTAAAGCAACCTGCTTTAAATAGGCTACAAGTTAGAAACTGTGTTAAACCTAACACCTAAATGCTCTTTCCTATCACAGGGTGCAAACTCACCTCAGTCTTTGTATCTAGTCATCAATGCTAGCCTTTTCTGAGGCAAATGAAGCCCCTAAATCAAAGAATGTGAAAGGGACTAAGTTCTGTTTGATAGCACAGATGTTGGCACATGGCAGCACCTGAGCTGTTTTGGACTTCATAGCCTGAGCTACTTTAAAGGGCTGCTCTCTTGCCTGAGCTCTGGCTTTAGCAGGCATGTGTCTTCTGGAGGTACTTGCCTTAGATGCAAGCAAGTAGGTAATTTTTTTTTCCTTTTTTACTGGTGTAATATAGATTATGATATTTAGTGGGTTTATTTAGACAGAAAGGAGTGTAAAAAGTCAACAAGGTATGGCATAGAAGACAGGTTAGGCAATCAGCTCCACAGAGAGACTTGAAAGAAAAATAAAGACAAAGTATGAAAACAGTAGAAAATTAATCAAGAGGCAACTGAGCTGTGTGTTCTTTCATTCCTGCAGCATAAGTTAAATGTTTTGTCTTTTAGTGATTTTTTAAGTCAGTGGTTTCTCAATACCTCGACTCACAGAAGTAACATCTTTGATCATCCTGGGAGGCTGCTGTAAACTTGAGGTATCTCAGCTAGAGCATTTTGCTGTACTAGGGAAAAGCAAACCAGCTACAAGTGCAGGGCCCTGATTTTGTGCCTTGTTTCTCTCATGGCACCACTGTGAAACAGCTCAAAATAGCAGCGCTAGGACTCCTCTTCTGTCAGACAATGCAGTCACTGCTGTGCATGGTGCAGGCTTTTGCCCAGAGCAGTCCTACAGCACTTGGGCAAAACAAACTGCATTTAACTGTAGCTGGAAAACTGCTTCTTTGTCTGTCATGGTGGTATTCAAAAGCTACCCAATTAACAGACGTAGCTCATATCGACATAGGCAGTATGTTGACATTCTACAATACAAGAGAGAGGATTAAGTGAGGAAGGGGAAGAAAGGGAGGGGAATTAACACTAGTTTGAGCACTCTCAAGACAAGGTAGCTTTAAAAGGCAAAAGGGACTAAAGGTTAAGATCTTTGCTTGATTCACTGTTACTTGATACCTACAGGAAATTAAACCACAGAAGCTCAGGTCAAAAAGTATTAATAAAAGCAAGAAAATACAGAAGTTGGAAAAAATGTATGATACTTTAGTGTCATTGTCCCTGCTTCTGTGGTGTTCAGCCATGTACTGCACTGTGCAGGCTGCAATCAGCAGCATGAACTGTGGATTTCAGTGCTGTCTCTTAGTTTTCTCAGATTGGCTGGTTCCGAGTCATAGTGGAATATTAGTCATATACAGGCCTCATGCAGTTTAATCTGAACAATACAGTGTATAGACATTCCACCATCTGTTAGGAATTGTGGCAACACCGTAGGGCACAGCTGATAATGTTTGAAGTAGAGATACTTTGGTTTGGGCGAGGAGCTGTGGTGAGTATCTCGCTGCCTTTGGTGGAAAATAAATGCTAAGCTGCTGCAACAAAGGAGAGAATGCTTTTTTCCCTTGTATAGCCATTTCAGCTAACAGCTTTGCACTGGCCAAAAGCACGTTGCACAGCTTAACTCATAGCAAAAAGTTTATGCATTAGATAACCATTCTGAAATGGTACAAACTAGGTTGTGCATCTTAAAAATACCTAGTTTTGTGGACAATGGAGTTTTAGTCAATGCTTTTTCATTGAGGATAAGGGCAGCACATTTGCCACCTTTTCCTGTCGAGCTCTTTGCAGTCATATAGGAAGACCCTGATCTTTTTCTTCTCTGGGTCTGCTCTATGGCTGATTTTTGGACATGTAAAAGTGCATGGGTGTCATTCTTCATGTAAGCCCTATTGCCCCTTTCCCATCACTTAAAAGAAAACTAAAAGTCTATATCATCGTAAAGGCATGCCCTTAATGGAGGTCTTTGATGTGAACAGTGCAGTGGAAACACTCAAACTTCTGGAAATGGCCAAGTGAGAAAGGGGAAAAAACAAAAAAAAAATCAAAAAACCCTCACCAAGAACAAAATCTAAGTGTATTATATGACAGCAACTCATAAGCTTGATTCGGTTATAAAGTGTACCCAGCAAAGAGCTACTTGAGACACAGTATATGTTCCCCATACACAATCATAAATCAAGATCACTTACTTGTGCTACTTTGTTATAAAGCAGTCCCACTTCTTTCTTGAATTAATGACTTTAAAAATCCTGCTAAAGATTAAATAGCTGACATTAATTTCATTAAGGGAAAAAAGGCATCATCTCCCACATTCAGTCTTTTTTCAGCTTTGTACAAGCCTCCACTCTGTACTTCGTTATTGGGTCAAAGGCTGATGAGGCAGTCTTTAGAAGCATTTCTGTTTCAGGGAAAGCTATTCCCCAAAGTGTTTAAAAGACTCATTCTATTACTCTTCCTGTAGTAATTCCCACATCAGTACAGAGCACAGACTTCCCAAGAGTTTTAGGACTCAGTTGTGCAGATATTCACCAACTGTAACAGTCTAAAAACTGAATTAATGGAGACATCATTATCCTTTGTCCTTATTTATGCATATAACAAAGATCAAATGCTCAGGTCTCTGTTGCTTTGGGTTTGGACCTTTATTTGAACTGAGCTTCCTGGGCATCCACTGTTAACTGGGCTTCCAAAAAAAAAGCCAACCAACCTAAAGCAAAGCAAAATAAGACTGGGGGAGAGGATTTAAAACACAAACAAACAAAACCCCAAAGAAACAAACAAAAACAAAAGCTAAAACAAACAATCAAATTAAAGCCAACAACAACAACAAAAAAACCACAACTGAAAGCTTCCCAGGAGACAGCCGCTGTCTGCGTTGCTCAGACACCTTGGATTCTAAGTGCAAGTACTGTGGCCACAGCCTTGTCATGAGAAGTGTGCTCTTCAGAGCATAATGACTAACTTGCTCTGCTCTGGCCATGTTGTGCCACATCTGTGCTGGAGGTGACAATCTCATCAGTGATGGCTCAAAGAGGACCGCCATAAAGGATCACATACTCCAAAGGTTTGCAGCCCATAAAACAAACCCAAAAGTGACCAAAAAAGTATATACACATTGGTCACACACATCTTAACCACCAGACATGTATTGCTCACCCTGCTTTCAGGACTTGAAGGATTCAGATACACAAACTTTCCAGTTTGTGTAAATGTTGGGACTGAGCAAATGTTGTGTCCTATTCACATACCTCTGGTGCACAGCAAGAACGAGATAATATGCTTGAAAGTGGAAAAGAAAAACCAAATATTTAAATGTGTAATTCCTTTATAAAGCATTCTGTTTTCACAAGGTATATGAGAAATGATTATGCACTCAGCTATCCTGAAATAATTAAAAGGTCATCAGTTTGCTGTCATTGTGCTGATATGGTTTAATTACATTCTAAAATTATATTGAACAGGCTATCAAAGGCAGATTATGTTGCCAAGATGTGTTATTATTTGAACAACAAGCCAACGTCTGTTGAGTGGGAGGAATGCATGAAAATATGTTCTAAGCATAGTTTTAAATGAGCACAGCTGATATGAATCTGTATCTGCTATACTGCAGCATTAGCTGAACTTTCCAATCACTGAAATGTGCTCAAAAATGGAGAACAAAAGAGATCAGACCTGGTAAGCCACTGTTTCCACACAGTCCATCTCTGGACCTCTGGGAATGTTAGTCTGTGCTGGCAATTAATCAAGAATTTTTTTTTTCTCAATGAATAAACATTAATTTTAAAATAAATGGTTGAAGACAGAAGAGAGGATGCTGGGGGAAGAACCTGGTAGCCCCTGAAAATACATGGGCTTGGAGCCACATCATCATTGTAACCCCCCTGTGTTCTATGGACTGACATAAATTTATGCTACCAATGGATCTTGCACATCAAGAATCTACATGAAGCAGTACATAGTAAATTTCTATGTTAAGAACTGCTAATAATATGCCATGATTTTTTTTCCTCTGCAAATTTGGAAATTTAGTGATTCTTCCACTGCAATCCAAGGACATCTCCTCCACTGACCAATTGCTTACCTGTAGTACACTGAATTCACAGTAAAGACAACTCCTGTCCCCAGATATTGAAGTTACATATCTGTACTCAAGCTAAATGATATCCAGCTGATTTGCTTTCCAGCACACCCAAGAAAGAATCTGCAGTTGAAATCTTAGGAGAAATCTCAAATAAGAAATTAATTTATTTTATCCTATCAAAGGTAGATTTCTTATATAAGAAAAGTATTTTATCCTATCAAAGGTAAAATAGCTTATCCCTCTGTCAAAGCAAGGTAACATGGAAAGGTTGCCTCAAGTGGAATGAGAATAGAAATGAAAGCTAAAGTTGAGCAAGAAGAACTGAATATAAGACATTTTAAATATTATCTGAGGGACCCATTTATTTGAAGTTAGTGTGCCATGCCTGTTGAAAGGACAATTTTCCCTTTGCTCCTTACCATGACAAAGGAGCATGGAGAAACAATAGAAAAAGAGGAAATCTGCCAGGCCTGAAACTCCGTCCTTCAACTTGGCTGCATCACTGAGACTAGAGTCTGCCTCATAAATTTTGCAGGATTAAGAAGAGACACAATAAAAAGGCAGTTTCAGAAGAAAGGAATGAGTCAAGGGTCCAAAACACCCTGGGAAACTTGGGCCCCCTTCTAAAGAGGAGTCCAAACTGTTCCCACCATCCTTCAGAAAATGTTCTATCAAAATCATCCATGGTAACATGCAAGACATCTGAAATCTCTGAGTCTGACAACAAAAGATTGGTGTCATAAAGCCACAAGCATGAATAACCTCCATGTCACAAGTCGGGAGTCAGTGAGCTAGTACGAAGTCTCTTGCAGAGCCAGTGAGCATACTGGAGGGGAGTGCAGCCCAAGCAAGAGCAGCGTTTTGTAGTACACCAAAAGCCAGCTCACCATTGAAATTACACCAATGCAACCTTCTTCTGTCACTGATGTTGCCATGCCAATTGGGGCAGACTCCAAGATGTGTTTGGGCCTCTGGCTTATCAAGAGCTCATGTGTTATTGGTGAGCTGCCAAGAGAGGAGCTTTCCGACATTATGATTTGAGGTTTCCCTCCTTATTACAAGGAGGTGGTACATTGTCTCATCCTGCATCCTGGGGACCTGCTGGCAGAAACTGCAGACAAAGCTCAGGCCATTGTCTTGCCCCACTTCCAAATCAAAGGAAAAAGAATCCCTCTAGTCTGATGCTAGGTTCGCCAGGCTTTTTGACTGAATAGATGGTATCATCCTAGTAACACCAACCAGCATTTCCCAAGAGATGTGCTGGTGGCTGAAAATGCTGTGGACAGAGCCTATTCTTCACCTTGACAGATTTCTACAAGTCCACAATGGTAGCAGAGGTGTGACAGCTGCAATTCAATACTTGAACAGAGTAGCACCTCATAAAGCAACCCTCATAAGCAAGGTGACACTTGAAACATGTAATACATATGAAAGGTTTGGTTTCGTAACAAATCCCTCCAAAAATAAACCCTATCTAACAGGTTCAGCATGCAGATCAGAGCAGAAGTATGAAAACTGACATTTAGGAGTCAGAAAAAAGAGTCATTCCATAGCAGAGGAAGTTTACTGTCGGTAATGAGAAAAACTAATCTCAGCAGTGTAGGTGAGTACATGAGGCATGCATTGCCCCATGTAACACAGGTTGGGCAAAGCACTGCCCTAAAGCATTAGCCTGGAGAAGGGGAGGCTCAGGGGAGACCTTATTGTTGTCTACAACTACTTGAAGGGTAGTTGTAGCCAGGTGGGGATTGGTCTCTTCTCCTGGGAAACCAGCAACAGAGCAAGAGGACACAATCTCAAGCTGTAAAAGGGGAAGTTTAAGCTTGACCTTAGAAAAAAGTTCTTCACAGAAATAGTGATTGCTCATTGGGAGGTGGTGGAGTCAGGGTCCCTAGAGCTGTTTAAGAAAAGACTGGATGAGGCACTTAGTACCATGAATTAATTGGTAAGATAGGGTTGGGTGATCGGTTGAGCTTGATGATCTTGGAGGTCTCTTCCAACCTGGTTGATTGTGTGTAAATCTGTGTAACTTTTGCATACATTGATGAGACAAAACATATCACCAGCACTGAGCACTTGGCCATAGGTGTGCTCACAATTTGAACACATTTGAAAACAAATATTTGGAATAGAGTCTCTGCTTTCTAGCAGAACATCAAGCTACACTTCAAACAGGTGCTATGAGCATCTTTTGTGAATTGGGATGCCCCATCAAGGCTTAGGTATAGTGTTTCCAAGACAGGAATCTTCTCTTCCACACATAGTCCTACGAGAAGCCAAGCAAAGCAGATGCAACATTAGGCTTAGCACCTAATGAAAAATGTTGTACAAACACTATAAAATAGTGTTTCATTATCATTTGTCATGTGCCACTCTGGCCTGTGCAAGTTGAAGACTGAGAGATCTCTGCAAGTAAGCAAAAGTGACAAAAACATTTGGAAAGTGCCTAGGAAGCTGGGGAGGATTTTTGCCCCAGGTGTTTACCTGAATACCCTGAATATCTATCCAGAATGCATTTATTCAGGCATTATGTTGTTCTCTGTGGGAATCCAGGAAGTGTTTTTTAAATTAGGTCCTTCTTCTTGTTATGCTATTATTCTGTGTTACCTGACTGAAATGAAGGGAACAGCCCCATGGTACCTCATCTTCCTTCCTTTAAATAAAAGGCCTGTAAACACTAAGAATCAGAAGACCTCCTTTTCTCATCTTACTTTGCACTTACAGCTCAGAGTCGAGGGGTGGGATTTTTTTTTTTCTGATATATTCCTAATAATTGCCACAAACTTCTCCCACTAACAAGACTGGATTTCATAACAGAGTTTGGTTGCAAAAGCTGGGACACTGTTGTTCCCCGTGGGAAACAATTTTACGTCACACCAAGCAGAGGCAGCCATATAAGGAACCAGAGGGGCTCACAGAGCTGTTGCATGAGACACGTGTCAACCCTGAGCATGTGAAACACTGGTCCCTATCACCTCCTATTTGCTGGAACAGTTGTGGTTGGGAACTGTTTACATATATTAAGTTTGCACTCAGCCCTATGTAAAATACCACCAGATTGTGGTCAGTGGTTGTATGCAGACTTTGTCATTTTGCTTACTGACCACACATTCCCATTGATCAATTCTAAATTGGATTATTGTTAGGTTTAAAAGCGCCTCAACAGCAGAAAGTGGCTGTGGAGGCTGGCAAAGCAGAGATGGATAGCAGAATAAACAGGGAAAGTGACAAGATTTCAGGCTGAATTGATCACTGTCAGCGAGTTAGTGGTCAGCTGTCTGACCTTTGGTGCCCAAACCAAACATCAGAATAATGTTTAGACAAACACATTTGATTTTTGAGGTAATGGGTATGTCAACTAAATGACAAACCTTAGAAAGGTCAAAGGGATATCCATTTTTCAGACTTTTTTCAAGCATTAATCTTTCATTTAGGCAACAGTGTCTTTCTAAGCTAGACAGAAAGAGAACTTCACTTTCCCTGGGTGTGCTCATAGGCACTGAAAATTGCTTAGCCACAGCGACCAGCCCTGTCAAACCCAGCCTGTCACTAACTCCTGCCATTCACAGCTGCATTTTACTGCACACAGACCTACCCCAAGTGAAGCAGTCGGATTCCAGGCTGTGAAGGAGGCCCAGCAGAGTTTTAACCCTCCCACTGTTCCCAGTAAACAAGGGAAGGAAAAGGCAGCTGTGCTGACCATCTCTGTGAGACCTGCATCTTCCCCGCTGACACTGGGAGATGCTTTTGGCACATCACTGCCTTGAATTGCTCAGCCTTCGAGCTGGGCTTCCCCAGTGCCCGCTGTACCAGCCTGTACAGCATGTGTCTTCTGTACAGAGAGAAGTATCAAATGAAAAATACTTTGATATGTTTAAAAGAGATCAAAAGATAGAAAACCTAAGGGGACTGGAATGTCCCTGTGGCTTCACAGTCTGGGATTTGGTCTTTGTGGCTGCAGTAGGGACAGTGCAGGGAAAGACACAGGAATGCTGATGATATACTAGGAAAAATGAACAAAAATGCTAATGCCTTTGAGGTTTACCGTTACTGGCTCTGGCTCCCAGACTGACGTTTAAATGGTCTCTGCTTACCTTTGTCTTCTTTTTTGCTAGATTATTTTCTTGACAAAATTTGAGAGCAACACACATTTTTCTTAGAGAAAACACCAGAAAGGTCTTTTTCATGGCACGTATTTGGAATCATTTTGAAAACAAACATATTTTTCTTCTTAACTAATTTCTACACACATACACCCTGCCCCTAAAACACATGTGCAATACCAGTGCTATACTTAAGGAAGGAAGTGCTCTAGAACTAGGAATGAGAAGCAGGAAAGGGGAAGAGACTATGAATCAAGATTAGGAGAAAGTTTTCCAAACCCTCCAATGAATCCCCTCTCTGTTGTTCTCCACCTTTTGCTCATGCATGCAAACATCATTAACTGTTATACACTACAGAAGGACCAGCAGCAGCTACCCCTCTACTTTCAGCTCCATGCCTAGTTCCACTGTTCAACTCCTTGTTCTCAACATTTAACTCAGTGGTGCAGCAAAATGCAAGAATGTTCCCAAACCCACAAATTCATCCTTTTAAAGTTCAACTCCACCTATTTGGATGAGAGTTCATGATGATGCAGGCAATAATCTTCACATGAGAGTCACTCTGCTATGCACAGAAATTCACCATATGATGTGTCTAATCTCACTCTTCCAGGAGTGGTAGTATAACTAAACCCAAATTTTATGTCAAAAGTGAAGGAACATTTGACATATCTTAATAATATCCAAAAGAAATGTTTAATTTTAGGCATATAATTTATCCTTGTAAGAGAGGAGGAATATTTTTCATTTCATATTCTCTATGCCTTGACATTTAATTCTCTGTCCTGGCTGCTGTAGCTAACAAAGTTTGATAGCAGAATTGATCAAAAGTCAGAAATTTTGTTTGGTAAGAAGACCTTCATCCACAGCAGAAGCATTATAAGAGAGAAATACTACTTTCTCAGAAAACTGAAACTTTGCAGTGTAGTAGCTTTAAAGGCTATACAGGGTAATTTCTCACAATCTTCACATGATCATTCTCACGATCACAAAAATTTCACCTTCTTTAAAGCACAGTTCTCTGAAGAATATCTGTTTTAGCAAAACATTCTGTCTGCATTAATAACTGGAAAGGAAAACAATGTAGAGAACAAGGATCTTCCTCATTATTCCTCCTCCTGCTAGTTCTCAAAGTGCTCAAACTAAGAGAAAAAAGGGATAGAAACACTCAATATGAGATTCATTGACAGGATGCAACTTCTACTGATATCATATATACCTGTATTTTCCATTAGGTATAGGTAGTGTCCACTGCGATGGTGGAATGGAATGGAATGGAATGGAATGGAATGGAATGGAATGGAATGGAATGGAATGGAATGGAATGGAATGGAATGGAATGGAATGGAATGGAATGGACCAGAGCAGGTTGGAAGAGACCGTCAAGATCATCATGGCCAACCCATCATCCAGCGCCATCTAATCAACTAAACCTAGTACCCCATCAAGCCTCCTCCTAAACACCTCCAGTGATGTAATACACTGTGGTAAACGGCAAGAGGAATTACAAAGTGGGTTTGTCCACAAAGGGACTAAGTTAGCAGAAGTAAGGGACACATTTTACTGGATCTGAAGTTTTCCACCTGTTCTCTCAAATCTCAGCTTCCAATAAAACTAGATGGACTCTGCAGGTGGAACTGCACTTGGACACCTAACTCAGATGATTACCAGACATATCCTGTAGTCCTGCCTCCAGACCCTTCTCATCTCCACCATGTTTAAGCACTGAAGAGCTACACTTTTTGCTGGAAATTTAGGTCCAATGGAGAAGAATTTTCCTCAGCTTCAGTACTGGCCCCAGTACTTCTTGGGTGCCTCACAGTTGCTGATCTTAGTCACCTTCATTGGAGGTGTTCAGGAGGAGACTTGATGGGGTGCTTGGCTGCATGGTTTAGTTGTTTGGTGGGTTGGTTGATGGGTTGGATGCGATGATCTTGAAGGTCTCTTCCAACCTGGTGTATTATATTGTATTGTATTTATCCCAGTAGCAGTGATCACTGAGCTGCATGGCTTGGTACCTGTCTGCATACTCCCTTGCCCAATTCTGAATCTGTATTTGACCACAAATAATAAAATGTCTGTCTAGAAAGAGATTATTCCATAAATATCCCTATATGGTCTTTCAAACTTATCTAAGTGTCAAGGGTTAGACCTGGGCTAACCCATAGAATCTGTCTAGGAACCCTTCTTTCTTCCCTAAGGGTAAGAAAAAGGAAATAAGGAAAGAAAACTAGAACAGATTTGATGAAAGCAATAACAATGAAATTAAATAGATACAAAACAATTATTGAGCCAAACTCCCTCGATGGCCATTATGTCACCGTCACCACTGAAGATGTCAGCAAAAGTTCCAGGATAGACCCACTGGCAGATGGGAACCAGATTCAGGACCGGGATTCTGGAACTGTATTCAGGAATACACAGATTGGGATGAAAGGCAGAATAGACAAAGTCCTCCTTACATGCTGGCCATAGAGAAAGAGATCTTGACTCTGAGCATTATATTGAATATGAGATACATGAAATGGAATCCCTTGTTGGCCAGTTTAGGGTCACCTGTCCTGTCTGCTCCTTCCTACAGGTGCAGCCTTTTACTTACTGCACACCCAATATGGCACACAAGATATTTATCAGTGACTTTGGTCTCTACAGGAACAAATATAAGCAAAAGCCTTTTTGTATACCAACCGTTGGTAGCAACTATTAATGTCAAGGATTACCTCCTTTAGAAGCCAACACTGGCTGTAAAAATAGGCTGTTAACTTCAGAAAGTGATGTCACTTAGGGGAGACTCAGATGAAAAATAAAATCACTGAATGGAATTGCTGTTCTAATTCAAACCAGGGCACTAGGCAGGTTACCCAAATATTTTCATTTTTCAGATAGATCTCATCAGAGGATGACTTTGAGAAAACAGCACAGTGAACACAGACTCTCCACACTCCTCATGCATTCTAAAGGCTATAGATAGATAACAAAAATTTAACACCCTACAGTAATGACACAAATTGTAATGTAATGAGGTATGCTGAGTGTGGGACTCCCCCTGATTTATCCAACATGCACACAGTCATGAGGTCTTTGATAACACTATGCCAGGCCCTGGATTTCTTTGTGGAAATCTGGAAGGGGCCATGAAATATCCTGCTTCACTGGCCTCCCTATGGGCTGGCAATATATTCCAATTATCAAAGGGTTTTTTTTTTTTTTGAGTTTTCTTATCAGACAGTGGTAGGTAATGTCCCTGGGCTGCAAGGTCACAGTTGTTGCTCCCCAGGGCTCAGTATTGGAAGCAGTTCTCCTTAATGTCTCTAGCCAGCACCAGAACAAGAGGACACAGTCTCAGGTTGCACCAGGGGAGGTTTAAGGCTGGGTATTAGGAAGAAGTTCTTCATACAAAGAGTGATTTGCCATTGGAATGGGCTGCCCAGGGAGGTGGTGGAGTCACCATCACTGGAGGTGTTTAGGAAGAGACTGGATGGGCTGCTTGGTGCCATGGTTTAGTTGATTAGATAGTGTTGGATGATAGGTTGGACTCGATCTCAAAGATGTTTTCCAACCGGTCTATTCTATTCTATTCTATTCTATTCTATTCTATTCTATTCTATTCTATTCTATTCTATTCTATTCTATTCTATTCTAATTTATTATCTAAATGAGGGGATCGAATGCACCCTCATTAAGTTTGCAGATGACACTAAGCTGGGTGGGAGTGTTGATTTGCTTGAGGGTAGGAAGGCTTTACAGAGGGACCTGGACAGGCTGAATTGATGGGCCAAGGCCAGGTGTATAAGATTCAACAAGGTTGAGTGCCAGGACCTGTACTTCAGTCACAACAACCCCATGCAACATGTGCTTGAGGGAGAGTGGCTGGAAAGCTGCCCTGTCGAGAAAGACCTGGGCATATTGATCAACAGCTGGACAGACATAAGCAGCGTGACCAGAAGGCCAACAGCATCCAGGGCTGTATCAAGAGTAATGTGGCCAGCAGGAGTAGGGAAGGGATTGTCCCCCTGTACTGAGCACTGATGACGCCACACTAAGCAGTCTGTGAAACTTACCCTTGTCCAACTGAGACACAGGGGGTTCTGTTTGTATATCAGGAAACAATCTGACTGTAAAGATGGATGAGAACTGCCACAGGCTGCTGTGGGAGATTGTGAATTCTGCCTCTTTGGGGATATTCAAAGGCTGCCTGAAAACAGTCCTGGGAAACTGGTTGTAGGTGGCCTCATTCTTTGTGTTTCTGTATCCAGAATACCAATGAACACTTCTCAAGGCTGGAAATCACCCCAAAATTTCTACCAATTCACTTACAGGATTTTAACAAAACTCTACAACCTGACCTCTGCAGCACAATGCTGTTAGAGAAATCCCTGATTCCACCATGGCCAAGAGTGTTACTTCTGTCATCACACATTAGTCACCCCCAGGACCATGAGAAGCCTAACCAAAAACCTTCTGATTTTGGAGCCCCCAACAGCCCTTCCTGTTGTTTGAGATCAAAGGGGCACTCTGACTTTTCAGAATGGATTTGGCTAAATTTTGTCCATTATGCCAGCCTTTGAAAAGGTCCTTGCAAATACACAGGCTCTGTATTGATTGTGATTATTTGTATAGTACCTGGTATGTAGCAAAGCATAGTGTAATATGAGAAAAACTATTGATTTCAAGAAAGTTAATATTATTAAAAGGTAGTTGTATTAATCTCTTTCTTGAGTTTTAGTTGGAGGCTTTCCTCTTAGGAAATCAATGAAACTGATAGTCTTGTTATAGCAGGAGCACTTGTTAGACTCCAATGCTTTTAAGTTATGCTAAGAGCAGAAGAGATGAAAGGCAATAAACTTATTGACTGGGACTTAAAGAACTGGAGTGATTTGAAGGCATTATGTTCATTGTCTTTTTTGTCACCTGATCTGGCAAAGAAAAAATTTAACTAAACAGTATTTGAGTATAAGAACTTGAGCATCCTTCAGAAAGAGTCAACCTCACACAAATGTACTTCTAAAATGCCTGGCACATAGGAATAACTGATAAGCAGATGTCTAATACTTCATAAATTCAGTGTTGTCTCAATAATTACTCCAAATTTTTCCATGATTCTCTTCCATATCCCAACAATTTCCATCATTCTTGGTGTGTATATAGGATGAGCTCATTTTGCCTTCTCCACAATGCATCCCTACGTAAATGAAAAGTCCCAAGCCAGGTACAGTTTCAGCTGAAAATCAAAATCTTCACGTTTAACAATAAGCCAAGTAACCCTACAGTGCTGTCAGCCCATCAGCTCATAATGCCCAGCTTCTGTCTTGATACCAACACAGAACATGCGTCCTTAGCCAAAAACTTCTTTACATCACCTTTGCATCTAGGTTTTGCTGTAGCTGTTTTTAGCCAAAACATTTACATGGACAATTGAATAAATGTGTACTAAAAGTCAATTTTACCTGAAATGTTGTACAAAAAGAGGCAACTGTGGCTTCTGTGAGTCTCACCTCCTGAGGTAAGTGCCATAGATGCAACCATTTTGTCAACCCTTCTCCCCAGGACCCCTGCATCACTCAGGTGTAGAAATTAAGAGCAAAGAGGACTAGCACAGCTGTGAATTTTCTGGTGGGCCATCTTTTGTCATGGGAAGATCAAATGGTCAGTAGGCAAAATAACATTATAAATCTGATTGATAAAATAACTTTGTCATGAAAGCTATATATTGTGATCTTCACTGGGCACTGTAGTTGAAGTGCGAACTATTACAAATCATGAAGGAGCTTTCTGAAGGTGTAAATGGATGTCAGCTCTCTAGGCCCAGCGAAAGGATGTCTCCCTGTGGCTTTTGCTTGTCAGTGAAACCACAGTCTCCTTTTTCTTTCATAGCACTCTGGCTCTTAACTCTGCCTGATGTCTCTAAATCTGTCAGTGCAATTATCTGCCATCAGCTATATAATATCAACAGGAAATAAATTCATTCCATCTAACAGGAGAAACACTACAATAACATCATTTGGAGCCAGATGAAGCTTGACAGCAGCCTACCTCCTCTGCTCTTGAAACTCAAAGGTGTAATTGGCAGAACCACTTCCCCCATACCAATTTCTTGGCCAAGTAGCATGTGCACCATGCACACCCTGACACTGAAAATGGGTCAGTTAATTATTTTGTTTTTTTTTTTAGATTAGGCAGGTAACAAATGAGCTCCTGATCTAAATCACCAATAAACAATTAAACAAACAAAAAAAAAAAGTTAGAAACCCTTCTGCTTCCTGCAGTGCAAATAAAACTGATTCAAAATGCAGCAATTGCCTACAAATTAACTTCCAGTGAAGATGAGGAGGGAAGTATCCCACTGTTCTTGTAGCCTGTTTGGGGTTTTTTTAGGCCACTTAATAATAAAGCCTTGCAATGATGACAGTATGTAAATTAACAGTCAGCAAAGCTGTACACAACAATTCTACACCCAAACTGCTTTTCCTGAGGATCTGCTGTCACAGGAGGTGGTGTAATCATGGCCAGTGTGTGATAGCCTGAGAGGCAGGAAGCATACAACCTTTCGTAAAGCAGACACCATTACACCAGGAAGGAAAGAAAAGCCATGGACAAACTGTGGTGCCATGGTTTAGTTGATTAGGTGGTGTTGGATGATAGGTTGGACACGATGATCTCGAAGGTCTCTTCCAACCTGGTCTATTCTATTCTATTCTATTCTATTCTATTCTATTCTATTCTATTCTATTCTATTCTATATTTTTCTCTTATTTCCCTTACACAGTGGACCAAAACCTTAAACTGGAAGGATAATATGATAATATATGCAACCTAACTTCTATGGTAAATTGCACAGTGTTGTCAAAACAGCAACCCTCCCTCTCCTTGCACACTCATGCTCCCATAGGCTCATACTCAGTCTTTTCTCAGGGGATCGACAAGCTTCAAGAGCATCGTATCCATTTTTCCTCTCTTCCTCTATGCTCACATTTAGCAGCTTTGGCTTTCTCACTTGGTTATTGATCAGAGTCACCAGAGCACTCCTTGGGGCAGCCAGCTGAAGGCCAGGTATAACACAGCACAATTCTTGTCTCCCAACTCCATCACACTGAGGACACAAGGGATTAAGCACCACATCCCAGCCCTGATACTTTGGGCAGTATGCTGGACCCACGAGCAGTCCAGCTATGCACATACATTGATGCCCTGACCCTTCCATACACCTGCAGGGCTGTGGGCAGCCTTCAAGGCACTTTCCATACACCAGGGGCTCAACAGACCCTAGCTGCGTATATTACTTTCTTTCCAAGCAAAAACTCTCCCTCCATCCAGCCAAGCAGCTCTCCACTCCCAAAACACTGCCAGTGCAGGAGGGCAAGGGCAGAAGATTAGCAAGGCATTAAGTTTAGAAAGATGAGATGATGCCTTCTCCCATCACCCTGCTTCATTCTATCCCGAGGAGCTCCTGCAAGCAATGGCACAAACACAAAGAGATCAGGCTCCTAGCATGCAGGGATGTCACAGCTATGCAATATCTTTGGCTGCTGTGTGGTTAACCACCACCACAGCAGTGGCAGGATCAGGCCCATGGCCAGTGGCAGGCTGCCCTGGCCCTCTTGCCTGAGTGCTCATCCAGGGAACCCCCATTCTTGTCTGGGAGGGGAACTCACAGCCAGCTGAAGTGGGGTGCTTCCTTTTGTTACATAAATATATCAAAACCAGAAAATACAATTTTCAACCCGTGGGTAATTAATACTATCCCATGCTTGGGTCCAAGCAAACCACACTTTGAATCCTTTCACCCTCTCCCTGACTTACCCCACATTATAAGTAATTAGTTCCTGATGTCTAGTGATCATCAAGAGACATGATGGCCCTTGAAAAGAAAGATTTAGCAACATTAATAATGCTCAGTTGCCCAATCTTGAAAAAGGCTGCAGCTAGAGCTGGCTGGAATATTTTCAACAAACTGTCACTCCATTAAAAGACATTGTTTATCAACACTAAAATATTTCATGGAGACATATTGGTTTTGACAAAGATTTCTGAAGCCCAGGAGCAGGGGGAAGCCTGTACCAAAACTTGGAACTTTTCAATCTGAAAACAGTACTTTTTGACACAATTCCAAGTCAGAAAAGCATTCTAAAAGTTTTGTTTTCATTCCAGTGTGGAATAAAAACATTTCTGGAACATTAAAAGTTTCATGACAATGACTTTCTACTCTCTGGCCAGATGCAGCAAAAATTCTCTTCATATGAGCTAATTCTGAATGAAACATCTTTATTTTGTAGGTGTTCATGCTCTTCTGTACCTGTGCGTGTGTGCATGAATTCAATAGATATTGGACCCCAGGAACTGTCCAGGTTAGCACATTTGCAGGTGCTTAGCCCATTGTCTGGGCTGGGGCATGTTTTAGGGTTTGACCAGTGTGCCACGGTGGCCAAGATGTCCCATGGCATCCTGTCCTGCATCACAAATAGAGTGGCCAGCAGGAGCAGGGAAGTCATTGTGCCCCTGTACTCAGCACTGGTTATGCCATACCTTGAGTCCTGTGTCCAGTTCTGGGCCCATCAGTTTAAGAAGAATATTGAGACTCTTGAACACGTCCAGAGAAGGGCAGCAAGGCTGGTGAGAGGCCTCAAGAACAAGCCCTATGAGGAGAGGCTGAGGGAGCTGGGATTGTTTAGCCTGGAGAAGAGGAGGCTCAGGGGAAACCTTATTGCTGTCTACAACTACCTGAAAGGAGGTTGTAGCCAGCTGGGGGTTGGTCTCTTCTCCCAGGCAATCAGCACCAGAACAAGAGGACACAGTCTCAAGATGCACCAGGGGAAGTTTAGGCTTGAGGTGAGGAGAAAGTTCTTCACAGAGAGAGTTGTTAGCCATTGGAATGTTCTGCCCAGGGAGGTGGTGGACTCACCATCCCTGGAGGTGTTCAAGAGGGGATTGGACATGGCACTTGGTGCCATGGTTTAGTAGTCATGAGGTCTTGAGTGACAGGTTGGACTTGATGATCTTTGAGGTCTTTTCCAACCTTACTGATTCTATGATTCTATGACCCTTCAGGACAAC
This sequence comes from Picus viridis, assembly GCA_033816785.1. NCBI lineage: Eukaryota > Metazoa > Chordata > Aves > Piciformes > Picidae > Picus > Picus viridis. The sequence goes on from CM066570.1 coordinate 14,334,230, forward strand.
CATTATGATCTGCTGATTCCATTGTTGCACAGTTCATCATACTTAGCAACAACAAAACAACTGCAACACATGTAATATCTATGCCAGACCTGCATAGGGATGCTGCTGCTTTCAATGTTGTATCAATGGAAAGGACATTGATCATAATTATTCTTAGTTTTCACTATTGTTAAGCAGAAAGAATAAGGGTTTTGAAGTATCTCAAGAAATGTAGATGAAATGTTCTCATCATTAGGATTTGACTAGCTCCTTTTCAGCGTACCTGATTTTTGAAGTAAATTTGTGTGCTAAAGAACATAGAGTCAACAATATTGTATTATAGGAATGGACTTTTGAAAGTCACATAGCTTAGAATACAAAGGATCATTGCTCAGGAAATCTTATAAACCTTATTGTTTCATACAAGTTCTGCTGAATTCAAAGCAACAAACATCTTCCCTGGACCAGGGCCATAGCACATTTTGTGATACAGTTGATACACAGACATCAGATATTTCTTAAGTTGTCATCTCTGGAAAGGATTTTAATAACGTGATGGTAGTTAACATTCTCATAAGAAAAGTGTGTCATCAACCGGGGAAAATTATCAGTAAGGGATAAGAAAGTACTTAAATGAGCTTCAGGAACTTCCCTTGCTCCTGGATGCCTTTGACCTTTGCTTGTCCCTTAACGATGAGGATTATTTTTAATGTGACCTTCCACCATGCTGCTTTTTGAAACACTCATGCAAACTAAAGGGGAAACATGTTAATATACCATGAAAGGATGAGCACTGAGCTCACTAATCACGATGCACCACCAAATACATAGTCTAAACAATAGCTGTACCAAAGCAGAACTACTTGTGCATCCCAGAAGCCTTGAACAGCCCCTTGGACAACATCTCAGGATTAAATAACAAAGCTATTGACCCTGTGAAAAGGCAAGCTTCATCAGTAGCACTAACTGTGTAACCATGAACACAGTATCACACAAGTGTTATGACTCAGAAGCACGTTAACAGTGGTATGAAGAAAACAGATCAGAAGCATTTCCACTGGCTAGTTCCTGTGTGCCTTCTGCCCAGTGGAGTGGTTCCAGAGGGCTGAGAGAGATCAGGGACCTGCTTCTGTTTCAGGCCACTAAATACACTAAAAGACATAGATCTGACATTTTTCTGAGATGTTAAAAGTGGGCCTGAACCATAACCCAGCTGTGGACATTAGCCCTCAGCTGTGCTAACCTTCTAGGTTTCATCTTGGCAGCTCGAGTTCAGCTCTAACAGAAAATATATCAAGCTCTGAAGCAAGGTTACATACTTCTTTCCTCCTTTTTTTCCTTTTCCATTGTTCCTTAAGGATTTTGTTGACTTGCCTATTCTTGGCTATTCTTCTAAAGAATATCCTTTTTGTAAAGAATATTTACCTTTGAAATGTTCCAGTCCTTCCAGATCATGAGTTTCTTGTATTTCTTCTCTGCAGAAAAGAATGAAAAGTGGTCCCTGACCTCAAATCTTCCAATAGCTCCCAGTCGGAATGTTGGATGTTAACAAGTCAAAGAAGAGCTGTCTGGATACAAATGAGCTGTGGCTGGGAAGAGGAAGGAATCATTTAATACAACATTGCTGACTCTCTTTATATTCTTCAGCAGAAAAGTTTTCTTCAGATATTAGGTACTCTGAAAAGGAGATAGAAAGCTAATGCTCAGAACATTTCATCTACATATCCTGAGATACTTCAAAAACCTTCTTCTTTCTATTTAACAACAGTGAAAATTAAGAATAATTATGATCAGTCTCTTTTCCATTGATACAACATTGAAGACAGCAGAAGCCTTATGTCCTGTTCATATGACCTGCCTTGGTCCACAAGAGTGTTAGACCAATGGACTGTCCTTAAGATATTTCCTTTGAGGAGAGAATCCCAGAAGAACTAACTCCTACAACACTTTAAGCAATGAGTATATCAGTGAGAAGAAAATATTATGTCCAACTCTTTCACTCTGCTGGGTGGTAGTCACTGGCTTGCAAATGAGCTACATGACAAACTTCCAGCCTGGCTGGCCTATGCCAACAGATGAGGCCTACGATTAAAAGATTTAGAACTGTTTGCACACCGTGCTGTAGAAAAAGACATTGTCTGGACAAACTCTCCATGACTCTACAGGCTGCACATCCATGGGGACTGTGATCTGTACAAAGCAAGCAGCCTGTAGATCTCATCTTTATTAGCCCAGGTTTAATGGTCATCTGTTCTTGCCTTATTGTCCCTGGAGACAACACTATTTGGAACAAATCCTTTAAAGCTTTATTGCTTTTGTATTTGCATTGTTCCCTTGTCATGGGTCTTCCAGGCAAAACTTTTATTTGACAGTGGCTACTGCTGCTTAAAAGCTTATGATTCCTCCTTTCTGGACCAGCAGGCTCCATAGCAGCATTTCTCTCTTGTAATTGCCTAGGGCCAATTTCTTCTAAAAGAATTAAAAATGCAAATCTAATATCATAATTGTGTAATATGATAAGCTTGGCAGCTCAATCAATACTATCCCCCACTGTCAATAACACAGCTCTGATGCATGTTTGTCAGACCTGACCAATCTCACTTTATCACTGGCACTGTGGTCCTTCCACATCTATAATATATGACATTTTATTAGTAGCTTCCTATCAATCTGATCTAATTTTTGCATCATAGAAATTAATTTTGTCATCTTGCTGCCTGGCAGCACTAAGCCAGGCGTCAGAGGCTTGCAGACTTAGGCTTCCCCAGGCTCCCATGTTACAGTCCACAGAGGACTGGGACTGACAATAGCATACTTGGGTGTCTTCATTTTCTAGCCACAAATGACATGGGGTTAGCAGCAAAGGACATGGCTGGTAACCACTGTGGAAAAGGAAATCTGTGGATCAATAAAAGAATGCCCACTGGTGCTTGTACTGTGGGGTGTATCTCTAAATCAAGGAAGATATAATGTGAGAGAACTTTTCACCCCCTGCCAAGTCTACAAAACCCCTTTGAAACAGCACTTTGTAACTCGTCAATGCCTCCAAAGTAGAGTGTTTCTGAGTATGTCAAAAGGGCTGCTGATCCAAAATGGAAGCAAACTAAAAGACACAGGAACTGTATTAACACAGACATTGTTCCATCCTACCTGGCCACAACCACAATAACTGAAAGCAAACTGACAGTTTGCATTCTTCTGAAGCCCACACCAGGCCTCAACAGATTGTGGCCAAACACAAAATTGCCAGACCAGCTCAGCTGAAAACAAATGAAGCTATATTTCCAAGCAAAACTACAATCTAGAAACACAGAAGGCAATGAATATGTACAAAATATACAATATCTACATATATGTACAATTTCTAAACAACACAAGAACCCCCTGGACAGCAGCAGGGGGTTACCAACAGCTTCCTCCTCTTCCCCTTCTTCCCGCCTGTATGTAGGACAAGAGAAAGAGCAGAGAGTAGGCTGTTAGTACTTAACCACAACAAGAACACATTCAAGGTCAGCAAAGCCAGCAGAAGTCAGAGATAGTATCTGCTAGAGCAATAGAGCAAAGGAAGGCATCAGGAGAAAAAGTTCAAAGGATGTGGGGAGGCCTGTGGATGTGGTCTACCTGGACTTCACCAAGGCCTTTGACACCGTCCCCCACAGCAAACTCCTGGCCAAGCTGTCAGCTGTGGCTTGGACAGCAGCACTCTGTGCTGGGTTAGGAACTGGCTGGAGGGCCGGGCCCAGAGAGTGGTGGTGAATGGTGCCACATCCAGCTGGAGGCCAGCAACTAGTGGTGTCCCCCAGGGATCAGTGCTGGGCCCCATCCTGTTTGTTATCTTCACTGATGATCTGGATGAGGGGATTGAGCCCATCATCAGTAAATTTGCGGATGACACCAAGTCGGGAGCAGGTGTTGATCAGTTGGAGGGTAGAAGGGCTCTGCAGAGGGACCTTGACTGGCTGGACAGATGGCAGAGTGGCAGAGTCCAACATGATGGCATTCAACAAGTCCAAGTGCCGGGTGCTGCACTATGGCCACAACAACCCCATGCAGAGCTACAGGCTGGGGCCAGAGTGGCTGAAGAGCAGCCAAACAGAAAGGGACCTGGGGGGACTGACTGTCAGTCAGCTGAACAGGAGCCAGCAGTGTGCCCAGGTGGCCAAGAAGGCCAGGATCTGCTCAGGATCTTTGGTAAATTTTCCAGGTACAGCCTGAAACTACCACACAGATCTACCTCTTTCTGCTTGCACTTGCTTTAAAATGCTACATCTAGGAAAGGTTTTTTTTAAAATGTCTTTGAAAACATCATATTCTGCTGTCTTTGGATTTGCTCTCATGATAGTCCCTCCAATCATGCTGACATCCATAGAATTCTCTTTGATCTGTGCCAAGTGGTTGGTTACTCTTTGGGATGAAAAAACAATAAACTTTTTTCCTTCAGCTGGAAGCATTGCAACCTCCATTCCATAACGCAGCAGGAAGAGGGAGGTGAGATTGCATGTAGTTGGACATTGTTAAGAAGGATTTTTAATAAACCTGTCAAAGCAGTGATCAGAGCAAATCTTTAGAAAATAACAGAAGGATCGCTTAAGAAATCTCCTCTCTTGTTACTGTGGTAACTCTGGGCTCATAAGTCTGACCTGAGCAATATATAAACCTTTAAAACAAATTTCGAAGGAAAGAAAAATTAAAATCCTCAAAGAAAATGGAAAATGTTATTAAATCAACATGATGTTTGAAAAAATAATCATTCCAGGCTAATCTAATACCTTTCACATAATCTGATGACTGATTTATTCAATTTTAAGTCAATGGAGTCTGCTAGATCTATTCATATGTCAGTAAAACATTTTCTTTGGTGCAGTATGGGAAGTTATTATGTAATAGGAGCAGATAAAGATTATTAGAGAACCATAAGATACTAATTAAAGAGAGATAATAATGAACTCCACTGAAAGAATTAGATTGCTCCGAGGTTACAAGGACCCATCTTAGCACAATCTTCTCAGCTATTCATTTAATGACTGGTGTAAAATATAGCATGTGTGCTAGTGATGTAAAGTAGGAGGGTTAGAACATCCCCCAGGGAGAATTGGATTATCTTGATAGTAACTGTGTTAGGTTGAAATTTAGTGATCAGATATGTGAACCACGTTAAAATGAACACTAGTAAGGGCCAAGATCAATAATTTCTCATAAGGAGATTAACAATTAGAAAAGACACAAGGTGAGAGATCTTGGTGTATTAGCTGCAAATATTTAGTGATACATTTAGCTGCAAATCACCCAGCTGATGTGACTGTGGAAAGACAAGTGAGATCCAAGTGTGTATGAAGAGAAAAACTATTGGGAAAGATCTGAAATATTTGTGGCAACATTTTGGACTTACACCAAGTAATAATCTTTGATGTCCTTAATATTCTGGTCCTTAAACTCTAGGACAGGAGACTGAAGACGATTAAGGGAAGAGGAGTTAGTTTGAAGGGCTGTTTCTGCTCCATATATATGAGCCATTGCTATTTTCTTTCTGGCACACACGTATCAGGTGATGTGTTTGTAGTTACCTTCATGGCTAACCTCATTGTGCAAAACAAAGCAAATTCAGGTGGACCTCGGTCCTTGTGATCCTCCCACATCCTTCATCAGGCATGGCCAGGCAGTCACCATCACCAGGATGATGTAGTCCCACACCAGTCATTTGAAATTTTACATTTCTTTTTGCTTATTTGTGGCCCAAAAAACAGTAAGAGGGGTCCTTTTTTAACATGGCACCAAGATTTTGTTGGACATTGAGTGAGGGCATTAGTGGGAGGGATGTGAGGAGATGAACAGGCCTGTTGGGAGAATGTGGAGGACTATACCAGAAAGCCACTGCAGAAGAGGCACAGCCTCATCTCTACTAGGAGGCAGAAGCATTGTCGTTCCTATCCTAACCTTGAGCCATAGCTGGCAATGACCTAGAAAACAACTAATGCACCACATTTAAATGATCCTAGTAATCAGGTTCACAATTTTTCAGTGTGGATAATTGTACTTTAATGTCCAGGAGCTGCCTAGCACACTTCAGTTTACCAGTGTAGGCATCCTCTTAATTTCTCACAGGTGAATGAGGCCCTAATAGTGTAGTCATTACATATTACATGACAGGTGAGATGCAAGCCATGATTTTCTTGATGCAGCCTTTCCATTATTTGCCTTGATCCTGCATCTCTTCATCATTCACTGGACTGTGCTCTGCAGTCCCCATACCCTGCATTCAGCAGTACCTTTGTGTACTCTTTAATGGAGAATAAGCATATAAAGTTAGACAAAGGCTGATTTTATTTTCCTGTACCTCTGCAAGTGGAAGCATAGTGTAACAATATAAAAAATCATTAAGACCATTATATCTTTCTACAAGGAGACAAATAGGTCACATTATTAACGTACTCATATTAAAAATGGTTTTTACCAGTGGGAAAGCACCACATGGCCATTAATGTACTTATGCTCTCTGTTCTCTAGCAGACCACAGTCACAGTCAGTTAACTACAGATGAGCCTTGAAGTTTCCAGGCTAAACAGAAGAGTTATGAACTGAGAAAAAACCTGAGAGTGAAACGCAGTAAATGAAGTGAAGCAAGGAAAGAATCAAAATTCTTTACTCTTTTTACTCTCTTTTTACTCTGACTGAGACATGATTTGATATTAGCACTGTGATGATACTGCTGCAACAGCCATGTCAGCACAATGGTTCTAAACATCATAGCTCTGACAACAATGAGAAATAGTGCTCATGACCACTGGCAGGCCATGGGAGGGATGTGTACCTTTTCAGACCTGTAACCCTAGGTTGTCTTTCTTTCTGACCAGTACAGAAAGACAGTGTTATTCATCTGGGGAATAGTCCACCTGAGGCAAGTGCAGAAAAATTCTTAACACAGAGAGCAGTTTTCAAACCGGTGTTGCTATGAGCTTTGCCTCATATTATAATCCCTAAGAAACAGGGAATGTGAGGAACAAATTGTCATACTTGTGCTGTTTGGAACCAGGCAAGCATGGGCTGCAAGACAGCCCCAAGTAAAGCTAAATACACGCACACTATCTCTGATAGCGATATCTCGCTGCAGAATCCAGTTTAGATGAATTCTGAACACAAACATAATCAGAAATCCATGAAATGTAATTTAGAAAACTAGGAATGATATTCAGTTAAGAAAACTTTACTTCTATTGTAGTGGAGAAGACAAATATACAATATTCTCCCAAGAAGGCAGCATTATGTGTGTTTTTTGATTAAGTGAAGGAAAGTTATTTGTCATTCAGAGGTCACTTAGCAGAAGGGTGGATAATTTGTCAACTGTCTCTTTTCAGCAGCTTTTTTAACATACAGAGAAATTAAAAAATCAAAAAACAGGGGAAAAAAATTCAAATCCAAGGAACTACACTGACCTCAGAATAGTTATTGGAGAAATATAACCAGGCAAAAATTTTTCACAGTTTATGAGTTATCATCAAGGACTAACATTTAATCACTTTGAAAGCAAAAAGTGGATGAGTCCTCAAGCTCATCTTTCCTCTCTGGGAAGAACTTGGAGAATTTAGGATCTGAAGATAGGATTGCCACAGAATTGTTATCATCTGTCTGAGAACTTGCAACAGTCCAGAATATGGACTGTTTAAGAAGTGTATCGAGATAGCTGACACAGCAATGTCCACAGGGATGTTTTACATTTAATGGTCATGTGCTGATCAGTACAACAAGTTTTGAATATCTATAGCACAAGGGTGTTTTTCCCTCAATAAATGTCAGTATGGTTCTGAACAAATCCTTTCCAGAGAGGTCTGCATATGAAGTCTACATATCATAGTAGTAGTATCAGTCAGGGTTGGAAGGGACCACAAGGATCATCTAGTTCCCACCCCCTGCCATGGGCAGGGACACCCCACACTAGATCAGGCTGGCCAGAGCCTCATCCAGCCTGGGCTTAAACACCTCCAGTGACGGAGCCTCAACCGCCTCCCTGGACAACCCATTCCAGGGCTTCACCACTCGCATGGTGAAGAACCTCCTCTTCACGTCCAGCCTGAATCTCCCCACCTCCAGCTTCATTGTATTTAAAGTCTCTATAAAATAGTGTTCACTTCTTTAAACAAACAGACAAGAATTTTGGAACAGCTTGTGCTAGTTCATCCCTGAATATCTGCATCCAGTCTCCTTGACTTGGAACTATCTCCTCTGTAGAAGAGCATTACCAACCCTGACAGCATTGATTTTCATATGTATGATTGCTAGTGAAATATTAAATCATATTGATTTGAAATTCAAGATCAGATGCCTGTTAGATACTCTGCATATTTTGGAGATGGACAGTTTCATTTATCAGCTTTTCCAATTGCAGAATAATTAGGACTTCATCATGTTCCTGTTTTGAGATGTAGAGGTTCCCGTCAGAGCACAGCATCTGCAATCTTAAAAAGTTTTCCATGCATTATGTTTACTAATTGGCCAATTTATCCTCACTATGAAGCTTTTTCATTAATTTCTCAGGAAATACATTGAAATAAAGACATCCATCTTTTCCTCCACTGAAACGGCACATTGTTCTCTCTCCCTAACCCATGGAAGAAGTAATGGAGATTTCCGCAATTAAAACAAAAATCAAGGAAATTATCACAAGCATTTGAAACAGAGCTACTGCAGCTGGGAAATGCTGCTTAAAGCAGGTGAGAATTTATGCTTAGAGATGGTGAGGGAAACTTCAGTGAAACATGTTACAAAACTCCTTTATAAAAAGGTCATGGTTATGCAAAACACTATAAAGACACTTAATTTGGGATGCTAAAGGGAGTCCTGACTAGGCTTTCCTTCAGGAACTCAGAAATATGCAAAAGCTTTCTAAGAAATAAGCATATCTCATGGCTTCCACCCTGAGAAAAGGTTGGCAGTCACCTGCCTCTGAGTCTTAATAATCAAGGAATGGAGACCCTGACCCACTCTGAGTGAAGGTTTGCTAGCTGTTTTCACAGAGACAGGATTTAATCTTTAGAAATTAATACAAGGATTTTTGAAGACCTTGCCTCTTTAATTTATCCTATCCTAGGAAAATATACAATAAACTAGATTCTGCCATTCTGCCTCACAACAGTCATGGAAGATTGTCCATGAAAAAGTACAATTTTCCAACAGTTCCTTGGATCCCAGGAAGTGATAGCCAAAGGCAAAGATATATAGCATTGCAACTCATTTGGAGGAGGCTGGTTTTAAGTCCCATATGCAAGCTTCTCAAGGGCCTCCTGATTCTGACCATATCTGGTACAGTGTTTGTTTTTCCAGAGGTAAGGTTTCAATAAAGTCTGGGCCCTGATGCAAAAGTGTTGACACTTTTGGAAGTCATCACATCAGTCAGTAGGTAATGTTTACCAAACGTGGAAGTTGTGGACACATAGACATGGCAAGATGGGGAGGGATGGAAAAACATGAGAAGAATCTGTGGTGCACAGTGATAATAAACATAAGGGAAAAGAATGAAACTAGAGGAGGCAGTTAAAAAAAGAGTACAAGTTCAACAGAGATTACATTCCTTTGATGGAAGCTATTTTCAACTTTGGATTAGATATTCAGTGTGAAGAAGAATGTTTATTTTGTCAACACACAATTGCCTCACTGAGTCATGTATCAGAATCATAGAACCATAGAATTGTTTCTATTTGGAATGAGCTGTAAGATCACCAAGTTCAACCATCAACCTAACACCACCATGGCCATGAAAACATGTCCCAAAACACCAGGTTTACACATTTTTTGAGTACCTTCAGGGACGGTGGCACCACTGCCTCACTGGGCAGCCTATCTCAATGCCTGACCACTCTTTCAGTGAAGAAATTTCTCCTAATACTGAATCTAAACCTCCCCAGCACAGTTTCAGGCCATTTCCCCTCATCCTATCACTTGACTGACCCCCACCTCGCTACATCCTCCTTCCGGGTAGTTGTAGAGAGCAATGAGGTCTGCCCTCAGTCTTCAGTTCTCTAGACTAAATAATCCCAGTTCCCTCAGTCGCTCATCATAAGACTTGTTCTCCAGGCCCTTCACCAGCTTTGTTGCCCTTCTCTGGACATGCTCCAGCACCTCAGTGTCTTTTTTGTAGTGAGGGTCCCAAAACTGAACACAACATTTGAGATGCAGCCTCACCAGTGCCAAGTATAGGGATGCAATCACTTCCCTGTTTCTGATGGCAGCACTGTTTCCTGTGCAGGCCAGGATGCTGTTGGCTTTCTTGGCCACCTCAGAATATTGATGACTCCAGCCAACACCCCCAAGTCCTTTTCCACAAGGCAACTTTCCAGCCACTCTGCCCCAAGCCTGTAGCATTGCATGGGGCTGTTAGAACCGAAGCGCAGAACCCAGCACTTGGCTTTGTTAAACATCATACAGTTGGCCTTGGCCCATAGATTCAGCATTTCCAGATTCCTCTGTAGAGCCTTCTTACCTTTGAGCAGATCAATACTCCTGCCCATTCCTTCTGAAGAGTTCATAAACATTGATTGTGGCACTCCAGTCATGTGAGACATCCCACCACATTTCGGGGGTGGCCATTATATCATTGTTTTTCTGATACACAATGGCTTTTAGCTCTTCTGTTTGTTTCCCATGCTGTGTGCATTAGTGTAGATGCACTTCAGCTGGTCTAAAGGTCTTGCCACCTTTTTGCAAAGAGAAGTCCTAATTCCTACCTGGTTGTTCTCAGGTGCTCCTGTGGTTACCAATTCATTAATGACCCTTGCATCTCCATTCCCAGCCTTCACTCAAACAGCAGATTGAAAGACATCACCAGCACATAATCTTTTAAATATTAGTGTGCTGCCCTTGGGCTCATTTCTAGCAAGCCTGGTTTTGTGCCCTACCCCCTTCCAACCTAGTTTAAAGCTCTTTCAATGAGCCCTGCTGGTTCCTGGGCTAGGATCCTTTTCTCCATTTGAGAAAGCTATATCCCGTATGTTGCCAGTAGGCCTGGTGTCCTGTAAATCAACCCACAATGAAAGAACCCAAAGTCCTGTTGGTGACACCAGCTTCAGAGCCAGGTATTGATCTGCTGCCTCCTCCTGCTTATTCCCTCATCAATCCCTGCAACTGGGGGATAGAAGAGAACATTACTTGTGCTTCTGATCCCTTAACCAGTCATTCCAGGGCCCTGAAGGCTCTTTTCACTGCCCTTGGACTTCTTGTCATTACTGTGTTACTGCCTACCTGAAAGATCAGCAGTAGATATTAGTCTGAGGGCTGCATCAGAGAAGAAAGTCTTCTCCCCACATAACTAACCTGGGCCTCTAGGAGAAAACATACTTCCCATGGACAGGTCCAGTCTCCATATTGGGCCTTCCACTTCCTTCAGCAGTGAGTTAATTATCACAATGACATATCTTTGATGTGGACTCTAGACTGAACCTTGGGAGCTCCTCCAATCTGGGTAACTTGTCATCCTTATCGTAGTATGCTTCACCTTAGAGAGCATTGTATCTGTTTTGAAAGGACAGCTGGGAACATGGTGCAGTTACTTGGGGTGTACCTACAGGATCTATGGGTTTTAGTAATATTTTCATCCAAAATGCATCATTCTTTAGGCCCTTCAAACAACAATTAGTTTTCTTTTTCAGCTTTTAATTTTGGTGAAAGAAGTTGAATCCAGATTAAATTTTTGAACACAAATTCACAGGGTCCAAGTAGATCAGGATTTCCGACCACAGATGAATCTGACCCAAATATCTGAGCTCTGTGGAATTTTCCTCTGCACAAAGACAAGAGCAATTTATCTATACATAAAACACTTAGCCAGCCTGCTTCCAGCTGTATCTATGAATTACCTGCAATGCAAACTGTGGCCATGGACAAATACTTACCTGCAGCTATCCAGCACATTCCCTCTACATGCACATTTTCAGCAAGGAAGAGCAAATTAGTAAATGAGCCCATAATTTCAAGTTTAGACTTTGATTTTATGGGGAGACCAAGGCTAATTTTCACTGCCTTTAGTTTCCACTCCAAACTGAATCTCCACCTGATGCTGAAATTGCTATTGCTTTGATTATTTATGTCACTTTCTTTAAAAATAAAAAGGAATAATTATTTCACTAGGGAAAAACCATGACCCAATTCAATTCATTTGTATCCATTCCGTGCTTTGGTTTTCCCCTAATAGAAAACTCCTGGCACCACTTTACATGAAAAGACTTCCTTCCTTCTCACTCTGTTTCATGTGCTTGCCCATGCTTTTACTGAAAATGTGTAACTTTCAGTGCTATAAAGTGCTCACTGCTTCTCCACAACTAAGGTGACAATGAAATATGCATTATATCCACGTTTTATTCCCACAGTCACTCTCTCCTCAGCAAATATTTTCAGAGTCTTAGCTTATCTGTCCAAGTGTTTAACAGGCATTTTCACTTCTAAGAGGCATCTAATAAGTATTTCCATAGGACATTGCCTGAAAGCTGAGTGTAGGACCATGGCTGTGTATTTCACCATAAAAAAATCTCCCTTTTTACATTGACTAGTGCCAACAGACAACTAGAAAATTTTTAGCTCCTTTGTAGCAGATGAACCTTTGAAGGGATCTCCAGTCAAGCAACAGACCACTCTTTAAAATTGAGGCCAAAGTGATAGCTTTGTTCATTGAACACTGCAAAGGTTCCACATATGGTGCAAGGAACTAAAGTCAGTGGAGGAGATCCAGCATGGAGACTGAAGTGGAATCAGATGAAGGACCTGGAGACTAAATCCTATGAAGAGCAACTGAAGGAGTTGGCACTGTTTAGTTTGAAGAAGGGGAGGCGAAGAGGAGGCAAAGAGGAGGCTAAGAGGAGACCTCATCGCTCTCTACAACTACCTGAAAAGGCATTGTAGAGAGGTTGGTGCTGGCCTCTTCTCATGGGTAATTAGTGACAGAGCAAGAGGGAATGGCCTCAAACTGCAGCAGTGCAGGTTTAGACTGGACATTTTGAAAGCTTTTCTCACAGAAAAAGACATTGGAACCAGTAGTCAGACTTTGGAACAGGCTGCCCAGGTGGTTGAGTCACCACCCCTGGATGTGTTTAAAGGTCCTTTAGATGTGGTGCTTAGGGATGTGGTTTAGGAGTAAACTTTGTAGAGCGGGGCTAATGGTTGGACTTGGTGATCCCAAGGGTCTTTTCCAACCTGAATGATTCTGTGATACCCACACACACCTCCACGCTAGTGGACACGAGGGCAGTGGAGACTCCACAACATGAGGTCTGTGTGTTATCAGCTGTGTGCTCTCAACAAATGCTGTGGTTTTCAGCCATTGACTGTTGTATTGAATTAATATAATTCAAATTCTGTGAAATATTTATCTTAATGCTTGTCCATCTATATCTCATTAAACAAGCAAATGTAGAAGTGTCAGGTTCCTGAATCTGCCAGTGATGATGTCAGTGCCACTTCAGGAATTCAAAGCCAGTATTTTCACCTTGTAAAAATGCTGTATGTTCAGAGTCTAGACTTATAAATAAGAAAGTAAACCTTCTATTACTATGACAGAGGAGTTGCTTGCCTACTAGGCAACACTTTATAAAGAAAATTGGGGAATACTTGCTTAAATCTGGGGTCTCAGACACGTACCTTTGATGTTAAATTATCTCACTGAAGTTTTCCATCATATAAGACCTCATGGTGAACACAGGCCTGCAAATCTGAGCTTTTAGTGCTTTTGTCTTCCCAGCTTTTGTCTTCATGAAAACAACTAGACACCTAAGGATAGAGAAGAAAGCAGACTCCCATTTATGAAGGAATCTAGATTTATATGGTTGTAGAAGTTACCGTGCAAGCAAAGAGGAGTTACGTAATATAGGAACTGTCTAATATGCAGCAACAGTGCACAGACCCTGGGGTTGCACCCTCCAGACTAGGTAACACCAGATAATGCAACTGAGGGCTACATAGGACAACTTGAACCTAGTGAGGCCAAGGTTGCAGGGTATGGGGCCCCGGCTGGGTGCTATCTGAAGGCACAGTTGCTGTCATAAACAATGTCCATGTGCAAGTTTTTGGATGACAATTTACTACTTTATATAGGGGGTCTAATTCAAAACACCACAGCTTTACCAATAAAAACCATTTCTGTTTTCTAGAGATAGGGCTGATACACACCTCCGAGAGGTTTGAAAGCCAGGCAGGGAAACAATGGCTCCTGGACAGCTAGGATAAAGAAAAGCAGTGGAGGAATCAGCCACTAGTTCTAGGGGAAAGAAGTGTGATCACAGAAGCTCTGCTGGGATCTGAGGGAGGCTTGCTTTAACTGACCCTCAGCTAGAAACCCCCGGATTGCTTTGTCTTAATGTAGAGGCGGCAGAGACAATATATCATTCATTATGTCATCTTGGTGTTTGGCTTTTTAAAATATTAATGAACAGTCTAGGCCTTCCTTTTGCTGACCACTGAAAACAGCCTCGTTCCCCTGAGTAAACCAAGGCTGACTCTCTAAGCCTGTGATTGAAATTCAGTCAAACCTCCGGGTGAACGGAAATCATTTGTTGCGTGATGGTGACATGCAGCAGCTCCTTTTTTGTTTGCAAGAGAGCTCAGGGATTCTCTGTCTATTTATTGTCATCAGCTGAAGACTCAGTATTGATGGTTACCCAAATGTCTGTGGCTTTGGAGAGGGGAGGCCGTACCACAGCTGCAGATTTGGCAGAGAGAGCACCCAAGTCTGAACAGGAAACGCTTTGTTGATTTCTGTTCGACAAACTCTCTGCAGAACAAGGCAATCCCAACTGGTAGGTCTGGAATGGAAGAAGTATGGCCAGGAAGATCCCAGATGATAGGAGGACAGATATGCTAGGGAAGCACTGCCCTAGCTATCCACACCCTCTGGTATCCTTCTGTAAGTGTTTGGAGCAGTCACTCTCAAAGACAAAATACCAGGCTAAGTTGAACTGTTGCTCTGACTCATTATGGCAGAAGTAAAGTCACTTTTAGAGATAGAGTCATGGGAAATTATCTGACTGAAATTGTTACATAGAACAGAGAGCAACTTCTTTGCAGCATCCTTTCCACCCATAGCTGCCTAGTCAAAACACTACAAAAAGCCATGAGGATGATGCTAGGGAGAAGATCAGTTGGGAGCAAAGGCATTTTGCAGACATCTGTTTCAGTTTATAGGCTGTCTTTCAGATGATCTTTTGGATTCTTGTCTCCTGTCTTACTAAGCAGTGTGGTGTTTGACATGCACAGTGACATGCTTTGCAGAATCTGCTGATCAGATTTATTTCTTAAGGCCCCCTGGATGGGCAATTTATTTACTTCATGGAATCGCTTTATGTCTGCTGCATACACACTTGACTTGTTGCTTTGGAGTTACTCACTCAGTTGTCTGATCCAGCAGCCTTAGCAGACCCTACCTAGGCAGGTTGTACTAAGCACAATGCTGCCACACAGATCAAAAAAGCAGTTCCTGACTCCATGAATTCAAAACATTAACCTGTCGTAAGAGAGACAGGTAGAAAAAGCAAACAGGTCAAAGAAGAAAAAGAGGAATATTAGAGAGCAAAACAGTAGAGCACCACTGAATATTGCAATCTTGGCATAACACTAATAGCCTTCCTAAAAACAATTGTTTCATTTCCTGAAAAGGTGGTGCAGAGACAGAGACAGATGCCAAAATAAAAAGATTTCCTGGGGAAGGTTTGGTTGGGGTACAACTTTTCCTCATTTAATAGTAATTGTCTTTCAGGATCTTCCTGCAGAGAAAAAGATTTCCTGTTGGAAAGGTCAGTAAGGCTTTATCCAGGACTGAGTCTGCTAAGAAATCCCTTTACTGTCTTTGTCTTTTGCATAAATATATTTTCCGAGTTTAAAAAGATATAAATAAATCAATCATGGAAGGTCCTCATTTACAGCAGAGACTGAGTGTTTGTGACCTGGAGTCCTATAGAGGTTAACCTACTCTGATTAACTTTCCCATGTTATTCCATTAAATAAAACCAGTTTTGACACCCAGAGACCAAGGCATCCTAGAGATAATACAATAACCTTATGCAATCATTCCAAATTGAATTGTAATAATTCATTTAGGTGACCATACATATTTGTTATGTGTAATATGAAACATTTCAAAATGAAATCAATAGAAATGTTTCTTGTTAATGAAGATATACTGTGCTGTTATGTGTGGGGTTTGGGCTCCTTATCAGAGAAATCTTATTTGTATTCTAAATTCCAAGGTATCATGCTAGTTAAAAATGATGAAAACATTAGTTTAGAATTATATGGCTGGACAGCTGGAAAATTGTATCATGCATTTTGTTCCATGCCTTGTTCATTAAAAATGGAAGTCCAGACCACCTAACCTCATTGGGAGTCTGGCTGTTTTCTTCAACAACCTGACTGACTTCACCCTGAGATGTTTTATTATTGGATTCTCAATTAATTTTA
The DNA here is from genome assembly GCA_033816785.1 of Picus viridis. Lineage (NCBI taxonomy): Eukaryota > Metazoa > Chordata > Aves > Piciformes > Picidae > Picus > Picus viridis. The sequence goes on from CM066570.1 coordinate 14,350,637, forward strand.
TACAAATTATATGGAGAGTGGTTTTTTGTAGTTTGTTTTTTTTTTAAGTAGTGATGGGAAGACACTCATTCTAATTGGAAGGTTTTAAAAAAAGAAACACATTAAACCTTAGTATTTGTGATGCTGATTAGTTCCCTTGGAAGACAAACACAGTGTTATGTGTACGAATCTCCTCCTCTACATGCAGCTTTGCAGAAATCTCATGGAGCAAATTCATCTCAAACAGGTCTTTGTCCCTCTCTCACTGAATGGTTTCTAGCTTTCCTGGCTCTTACAAAAGCCATATCAAGAGAAGCAAGCCACCCTTTTTACCATGAATTCTCACTGCCTGCTTGTCTGCACACACAAGTTTACCTTGATGTACAGAAAAGTTCTCTGTAAGTTTGCATCTAGCTTCAAAGGTTAGGAGTCAAATTGCTCTGGAGTATAGTCAGTGCACAGCAGACCAAAGACTCCAAAGACACCAGCTTCAGGTTCAGCCATTCTAATGGGGAGTTGGGCCCAAGGGATCAGCATGAACCAAATCTAAGCTTATTATGCACTAAATCCCCCTTGACAAGTTGCCTGCATCACCAGGTCTTGGCTATATATCAGCAGACCAGTGTTAAATGCAGCTAGATTTCTTTTAGTGCTCAAGCTACTCCATTTCAAACTACTTGGAAGATGGCTGCTCTGTAGCTTGGACACACCCAGTGTCTTTGACATAGACTACTTCTGCTCATGTGTCCTTTGCTTCAGAGATGCTTTGCTCTAAAAATCTAAATGTGCTGAAGCAAACTCCTTAAAACCCTAGGAAAAAACATGTAATAACTTTGGCCAAGATGACACTGGAGGAAAAGCTGAGGCAAGGTTTGTAAGTTAACAGCACGTGGTTTAAATTGCATAGAAGAGCTCTTTGAATATAATGGAGAGCAATGGGCACAGTGATTAAAGGAGGTTGAACTCTTTGACCTAGAAAATCAAATTGGTGGCAACTCAGTATGTTAAACTACATTAAAATTTATGACATTGAAGGAGAGGATCAATGTGTGTGTGTGTGTCTCTGTGTGTGTAAAGGCTGAATTAGGAGATCTCCGGAGCAGGAAAGCAATCACCTGAAGGATTTTAAAACATCCAAAGAAGCAAAAGTTCCACAATTGTTTACTGACCCCAGAATGATGTGAAAGCCTCTTTGAAAGGAAAAGGAAATAGACAAAATGCCTTGAAAAAGAAACCTGTAAACGGTCATTAGATGGAAATATCTGAAGAAATTTCACAAAGTAGCCACAATGTTTTTTCTGACTGGCAAATGACCCTGTGACAGCCATAACCTCTGGCTAGGGAGCAGGGCACTGTAAACTCAAACACCTTTGCCACAGTTCAAGTGTCAAGCAGGGGTTTGTTCAGTGCAAAACATACTGTAGAGCTAAAAACTAATGATGAAAAGCAGTTCATTACCTCTCACTCTTTAAAAGCGGGTAAGTTTCTGGGGTTTTTTATTTCAATAATGATTTCTGAGATTAAAGAGATGTTTTCAAGGTAAAGTTATCTCCTAGATGCTGCTAATAGCAGTCTTTTTATTTCAAAAGTGGAGATAAAAAACAGAGAGTTTTTCAGTGGTTTTGCCTTCAGCTTGCACTTTTTATATCTTTCACCCTGGAATAGCAGCTTTATTTATTTGTTTATAATCAAGTCCATGTTATTTCTGTTTAAATAAAGAAACCCTCATACCCTTATTAATGTCACTTGTATTTCTAAAGGAAGCAAAAGCAAAGAATTGGATATTAATCTAGAAATACTTCTCCTTAGCTGCATTTTGTATATTAGAAAAAAGGGGGGAAACGAAAAGCAGACACAAACCCAAGTTGACAAGAAGCATAACTGCTCTGAAGTTACATGACAAAAAATGGTGAAACATACTCAAAGAGCTGCTTCCTTTTGCTCTTTCATAGCTACAAGTGGATGCCAGAATTAACAAGTGTCTCTTGACATTTTACTCACCACTCTGACCACTCTGTCAAGTCACACACATAGAACACGGCAACAGTCCCTGTCAGATGTGGTTTCTACCTGCAGAATGTACATGTGTTTTGTTCTTCATCCAAAAATAAAGGGCATCCAGAATCTTTGTCCCCTTCCAGGATCTTCCTTTCTTTCTCTGTGTAATTTTAAAAAAAATTTAAAAAATAATAAATTATTTGTAAAAATGACAGTTGGGATATTCACCCTACTTCTAAAAGAGTATTCCATTAATTCTTTGGAATCCCAAGTTAATTCTGCAAGCTGACACTTCAGTTAGAAGTGAGCTTCCTTTCATAGTACCTTGCTTTTGGGGCAGTCATGTCCTTACTGCAGAAACAGCCTTTGAAATTTACCAGTGTATCTCACTGCTCTTTTACACTCAGACTCCCTGCACATCCACTTCCGTGGTCAGGAAGTGAGGCCCATAGGCTTCCACATTTCCACTTGTGGGTCCTACATTGCTTTTCTGTGAGAGCTAGTCAGTACGACTTCAGCAAGAGTGACCCTGATAGCAGAGCTGATGTGTTTAACAAGCAATAAATTAAGAGTTTAAGCTGCTTTGACTGAATATGTTCACATCCAAATGGCACCTTTGCATTGCTGAAGGAATCCCTCATAATGATGAATGAAAATTCAATAAAGATTTCAGAGCCAGAAAGGGAAAGAGAGTGTGTGTGACGGCAGTATTGACACACAGCCGGCCTTCTGCCCTGCATGCATTGCAATCACATGTGGATTGAGTTAAAAGCTGAGGCAGGTATTGGAAAGTTATAATCAAGACACAGCCTGGCAGTGCACAGTGGGAGAGAGAATTTGGTAGTGTGTTGTGGAGACTCACTTAGAAAGATGACCTCACTCTCCAAGGAAATTTGAACTGGATCTAGAGTGAAGACCAATTGAGCCTCTGTAGGTGGTAAAATGAGTGGATTTTTTTGGAGAAGTACATTCACCTCCCTTACTGCAACCACCACAGGATGGTGGTTCTGCTGAGATTATATATAGAAAAGGTGGAGCTCCTGATGTAAGAGAAAGGCTTGACCTATACTCCAATTGCTGCCCATTTCCTAAGCGGATGCCAACTTTCATAACGCATGAAGAAGTTACAGATGAAAACCTGTCTTTGCCCCAGCTTCTGTAAGTGAAGACATTAGAAGAGTGTACCTCAGACTCACAAAGACCAGAATACTAAGCCAGGGTTTACAAGATTAATCTCATTAATTATTATGAGGTCATGATTACAGAAAAGACCCCGCCTATTATGTCTTCTTCCTTTTCATCAAGAGAATTTAATTCTCCACCACACAGAAAAAAGCTTCCTCTCAAAATGGTCTTAATTCCTCTCAGCTGCTGAAGTATTGTCCTCTCCTATCAGTGAAATCTTTCTCTGTTAGTGTGCCTCAGTGAATCCCAGTTCATGTCCTCTGTCCCCTGTATTTCTTCCTCTGTGATTCTTCCTTGCAACCGCCACTCCAACTTTGGACTTGTTATCTGCACTTGATTACTCTCCTGCTTCACTGGCATGCAAAAGCAGATCAGAGTGGTCAGATTATACCCTGTTCACACCATATGCGTTTCACCACGATGCTCTCTTTTGCTTTTACTGCGCTACAGGGAATCTGGCTCCCGGCCGTCTAGCCGAGGCCCCGCCGAGAAGCGGGCGGTGCCTGCAGCCCCAAGCGGCGGTCCCGAGTGGGAACTGTCCACCGGGAGCGGTGCTGAAGGAGCTCAGAGACACGCACCCACCTGCCCACCCAGCCACCCTCCGCTACCACCAAAAGGCTCCTACCTTGGCAGGGAAACAAACCGCACTTCAACTTTCTAGGGCCTGGGAGAGTTCTCTTGGGACTCCCCTCCAAAGTATTGCCTGTATGGTGTGTGTAGGCTCTTCCAGAAGGCGAAGGTCAGAAAATTTCCTTCACTTCAGTGTCTCCCCAAACTTTTCTTTTCAGCAAATATAAGGAAACTTACCCCTGCAGTTCTACCATCTGCTGTTACAGGGCTTTCTTAATTTAAATGTTTGCTTTACTTTCTCACTATCCCTTTGCATGTCTTTAGTTTACCGGGATGTTTTTAGAAACTCAGTTGTGGCTTGTTATCAGGTGGTGGCATGTTTTAGGCTGGACGTTAGGAGCAAGTTCTACACAGAGAGAGTGATTCCCCATTGGAATGGGCTCCCTGGGGAGGTGGTGGAGTCACTGTCATTGGAGGTGTTCAGGAGGAGACTTGATGGGGTGCTGGGTGACATGATCTGGTTGTTTGATGGGTTGGACACAATGATCTTGAAGGTCTCTTCCAACCTGGTTTATTGTATTGTATTGTGTTGTTCTTTTTGCAGGGAGACAAAGCAAACCATGAGCTGCAGTTGTGTGTTATGGAAGATTTATGGGAAAAAAAGTTATTTTTAAATCCCTTTCTTTTACTACCACTTCTCCTTTCCCACCATATCTGCCCCTTTTCCACTCCACTTGTCCTATTTTACCCCTTTTTCCTCTCCAATCTCAGAGCACCTGGGCTCTATTGGAGCCTCCCCGTGCCCCAGGTGTGGCCACTTGGCTCTCCCCACCCACTCCCCTTTTTAATCCCCCCAGGAAAAGCAGAAGCCCCAAGCTGAGCCCATCTGGGCTGAGGATCCTCCTCGCATCACTGGTGAGTGCCCATGGAGCACACTGGGTGATGGTGGTGGTGACAACAAAGGCCGGGGGCCTGGTGGCCCCCGGTTGTTAGGAACAACATTGATTGCTACTCCAGTAACATCCACGGGTGCTGGCTGGGGTTGAGCTCCAATGTGTGGTGTCTTAGCTGGTTGGGGGTCGTGCTCCCAGCTCTGGGATGGGTGCAAGAATGGTGGAGCAGGAGCTGTTTAGGCAGGGTGTAGGATGGTGTAGAGGGAATGGAAGTCGCTTTGGAAAGATGAAGTGGGGGGGTGGTGGTGGTGGAACAGGAGTTCAGATTGCTCAGATCCTTGTCAAGCCTCACCTTGAATAGCTCCAGGTATGAGGCCCCAACTATCTCCCTGGGTGACTTGTTGCAGTGTTCCAGCACCCTCATGGTAAAGCATTAAGCTGGGAAGTGGGAAACCTTTGCAACCGTCCTTCTGGAGCAGCTTTCTTAGAGAGGCTCCCAAAAGCTTTCCTCCACACCACTTCCAAGGATGTTTGTGTGGAGCTGAAGAGCAGGTCCCAAAGGTTTCCCCTCTCTGGTTGTTCATAATTGCACTTACCTTGGAGGAGTAGGTTGTCCTGGTTTTTTTTTTCCCCCTTTTTTTTTTTTTTTTTTTTTTTTTTTTTTTTTTTTTTTTGCCAGAAAGCTCATAATATCCTTCACTTTCTAGAAGCACTTGGTGCCATGGTTTAGTTGATTAGATGGTGTTAGGTGATTGGTTGGACTTGATGATCTCAAAGGTCTTTTCCAACCTGGTTAATTCTATTCTGTTCTATTCTAACTCTTCAGGAGGACTTGGTTTGTGTTCAGAAAACTTAAATGAAAAGGTTTGATTTTTGTGTGTGTGTGACTGGTACAACATTTTGTTCTGCCCAAACAGGCAACCTTTCCTTCTTTGCTCCTCTTAATGGTTTGTTCTCTGCTCAGATCTTAATTTAAGGGGTGGGTGGGGGGAATAGATTGAATTCTTCTATCAGCAACTCTTTCTGACCTCTAAGACAGCTATGAGCCAACAAACTGGGACATTGTCATGACTGAAGAAAATAATTTTCAGCTCTGGTATTTGAATTATTCCATATTGTTACTACAACATGGAATAAAATCCCTCCATTTCCCCTCTACAACCTTCCATGACAAGCGCCTACACAAAGCTTAACTAGTATTCCTATTTCATGACTGAGTTTTAAGGATCCAGTGAAGAACTACTCTTCTGCCCAGTACCTCATTTCTTTTTACAAGTACTGTCTTGCCAGCATCAAAGATATATCCTTCTATTTATTTTTCAGTTGTTATCTACTTCTGGCACTGATCTGAAGCCCTTCAATGAATCATTTTTTAGATAGTTATGGCTCTTTCTAGCACCATTTTGCAAATATTATGACTAAGATACATCAGAATGGCCAAGATGGCCATGCTATCTTTTTTTTTAAACTCTGCACAGGTCACTGACAGGTGATGTTTCTTACTCTGCTCATGTAGGCTAGCATAACCAGCAAGTTAAGCAAAAGTATATCACACCAACCACATAATATCTGCTTCTTTCTTCTCTCATCCTTGGACAAGAGAAGATGGGTGGACTCTTTGGTGAATAAGAAATTGGTTGAATAGTCACATCCAAAGTGTAGTAGTCAATGTCTAGGGTCCATACTAGGACCAGTGTTGTTTATTATCTTTGTCAGTGACATAGTGGGATGAAGTGCACTCTCAGCAGGTTTGCAGATGACACCAAGCTGAGTGGCGCAGTTCCGATGCGTGAGAGACAGGATTCCATCCAGAGGGACCTGGGCAGGCTTAAGAAGTAAGACCATGTGAACATTGTGAGTTTCAACAAGGCTGAGTGCAAGGTGCTGCATCTAGGCCAAAGCAATCCCCAGTATCAATAGAGGCTAAGGAATGAAGGGATTGAAGGCAGCCCAGCAAAGAAGGAATGGAGGGCACAGTTAGATGGAGGGTCGGATGTGCTCCAGCAATGTGCACTCACTGACTTTAAGGTTGACCATAATCTGGGCTGCATCAAAAGAAGTGTGGTTAGCAGACTGAGATAATTCTCCTCTACTCTGCTCTGGTGAGACCTGAAGACTTTGGGGTCATTGCTGAGAAACAAAGAAGCATTGTAGGATCTTGGGAGTTTGTCTTACATTTGCAATAGGAGAGGTTTTTCTTGGCAATTTATCTTACCTACAAATTTCAAAAATACTATCATTTTACTTTTTGAAAAAAAGAATATTTGAAAAGCATTGCGTTTTCTACAGACCCTTGCAATGGGGGTAAAGTACGCAGAACATGTCTTGAGTAACTGTTTCTCATTTTTGTTTTACCCATAGTTTACAAGACAAAAATCTGAGGTTCTATCTGGAGAGTTTGAAGGCTTTTAAGACAGGATGACATTCCTAAGAGAAGATACTCTGAACAGGAAGAGCAGACTTCAAGAGACATCTGACAGGGAAAGCAATATGAATCACTGATCAATCCTCCTGATATTTTGAACTGTACCAGAAGAGGAAGGAAATTCTCATACATACTTCCTCCCCTCTTTCTTAGGGTCAGTATTTTCAGTGACAAGCCCTGAGTGCTCAGGGCTAGACCTATATACCAGTGCAGTATACTGAAAATACTTAATGAGCATTTCATCATAGTTCTTTATCCACAGAAATATTATCAAGGAAGAGATTAAATTATTTGCATTTATATTATACATTTCAGCATGCAAGTAGAATAGAATAGACCAGGTTGGAAGAGACCTTCAAGATCATTGTGTCCAACCTATCATATACTACCTAAATTGTTCCAAGCTCTTTGGCAAGTCTTCACATAATCTACTAGAAAATGAAATTCTTCCCGTATCTTCTGTCTGTACAAGTCCATGGTGTTAATTAGTCAAAATCCAGCTACTCTAAAACAAATGTAGGGATGTCAGACAGAGTAATTTTTTGGACTCATTAAGTACATCCCTATTAAGCCAACTAAAACTACACACTGGGCTAATAACCAATGCAGGTCTGTGTTACAGATGAAGCTCAAGAACTGTCCATCTTCAATGTCAAGAGAACTTTTCATGTCCACATCACTCCCCCAAAATAATTATATTCAAGAGAAATGCATAAATAACTATTTTGGAAAGTCATTTCTCACGTAAGAAGCCTGGAGATTCAGACATCTAATTAACTTTTGTCTACAGAAGCGAAGTCTGTTCCAACAGCAGTGTCAGGCTTCATAGCAGACAATAAAAGGAGAGTTTTAACCAAGCAATTGTTACTCAAAGATTGCCTATAATATTTTAGCATAAAATGTGATCCTACAACCCTGCCTTCAAGGTTCCTATGAGTGTCATGAGGAACTCTGTGGGAGTTGTGAACAGACATTAAGGAATGAAAATTTTATATAAAGCTAGACTATCCTTTGTCCTGTGTACCTATGGTTGATATGTGAATGAGTAGCAGGATCTTCAGTTGGAGAAAAAGAAGATTGGAGATATAGCTTGTGTTTGGGTGAAGTAATTTTAATATGCATTGTTTTATTCAAGGCTCTGTTTCAAGGCCAAAATAGGTAAAACACTGGAAAAGGGAGGAAAGAGATTTATACACTGTTATGCACCTCCCAACCACAGAATAATAATGAAGATAGTCTCTGACAGGTGGAGCAGTAGGACTCTTGCTCAACAGCAAGACGTTTCCTTTCAACTTTGCATCTTCTTTTTCTTAACACTGAATCTCCCTCACAGAAATTGTTTCCAGGAGCCACAACAGGTTGCCTAAGCTAAGACATTACTTGCATGATGTTTCCTCCAGAATTGAGACAGCTCCCTAGGGAATAATTCAGCCATCAAATGTTTACATCTCACTGTAGAGAGATCTTTTTTCACTTCCAATTGGAATATTCTATTCAGTATGCCAGGTAAGAACATGCTTATGTAATCTGCCAAGATGATCAGGAGCTTTTCCTTCTTGGGTATCTTACCCATTAGATAAATAGAATAGAATTACCAAGGTTGGAAGAGACCTTGAAGATCATAGAGTCCAACCTGTAACCACAACCTCACAACTAGACCATGGCACCAAGTGCCACATCCAGTCCCCTCTTGAACGCCTCCAGGGACGGAGACTCAACCACCTCCCGGGCAGCCCATTCCAATGACGAATCACTCTCTCGGTGAAGAACTTTCTCCTCACCTTGAGCCTAAACTTCCCCTGCTGCAGCTTGAGACTGTGTCCCCTTGTTCTGGTACTGGTTGCTAGGGAGAAGTGTTCTGGTCTGGTATTCAGAAATGTTCTGGTCTGGTATCTTATAGGCTACTGCCAACATCCAGTGCTGAGGTACTAGGTAAGAGCTACTAGCTTGAGTCACAGAAGTCATACTGCCCTGATAGCAGAAGTCTGTATCACAATGGTAATGAGCTCATAACCCCGTCTTCTCACATCTCAGTCACACAGCGCAGTCATGCTCTAAATTAAATATTATGCAGACAAACAAGAAGGTATACCTGCCCCTGCCACTTTATTGTTGTTAAAACCAAAAAGTATTAACTTAATTGAATGACAATTTCTAAATCCAATAGATGCCTGTCTTCACTTGCAGCAGGCTTTAGTTACCTAGGGGAAAGTTAAGTATTCATTCTTGGGTTGGGATTGGAAGACTCCAATATTGGGATTTCGTTAACAAGATTTATAGGAATATTCAATGACGGCCATAGTAATGGTTGTTACCATTGTGTAACCCTGGAAATACTTTCTATATTTTATGATTAAAGTGAAATTTCTTAAATTCCAAAGCTGAACTTAATGTTTGCAAAATAGGAAACCACATTTCATGAGAACTCATGACTGTAATATTGTAGCACTAACTCTTCTGTGTCCTGAACCCTACCAACATAAATTAAATTAGCTCTAATTTCAAAATGCCAATGTCTGATGCTTTTTACACAGTTTAAAGAGTGCTTACCTCAACAAGTTCACCCAGTTTCAAGTGGAAAATTGTAATGATTTGAATGAGAAGAGATCAGACAAGTTAGCCTAACTCCTTGCATGCAACAGATCCTAAAATCCAAGGCACCCATTGCATTCTGCCATTAAGGTGTTCACAGGGGAAGAAGGAAGGTGCAGCATAGCATGAATTTGTTACCATGTGCCACTAGTAAATGAAGTCTCAGCAGTGGGTCTGACACAGCTCCCTTAGGAAGTATCTTTCCTCTGATTGCCATTGACACTGTATTTGGCTATTTATCATCATATTTTCAGAGTTAGGTTAATGTCATAATTATCAAACTGAAGTTTCAGCACCTTACACATTTCTTGAAGGATTTTGTTCATATTGGGGAAGTACTTGTGAACTCCTTGTGGAGGGCAATTAAAGAACTTACAACTCTGTTCACAAAAAGTGTTTTATGAAATTTGTAAGCTTGCATGTGCTAAAATCAACGGTATTTAAAAAATGCTTCCTGACATTTGCTCAAACATGTCCAGAGAAGGGCAACAAGGCTGGTGAGGGGTTTGGAGCACATGCCCCATGAGGAGAGGCTGAGGGAGCTGGGGTTGTTTAGCCTGGAGAGGAAGAGGCTCAGAGGAGACCTTATTGCTGTCTACAACTACCTGAAGGGTGGATGTAGCCAGGTGGGGTTGGGTCCCTTCTCCCAGGCAACCTGTGGCAGAACAAGAGGACACAGTCTCAAGCTGACCAAGGGAGGTTTAGGCTGGATGTTAGGAAGAAATTCTTCACAGAGTGATTGGCCATTAGAATGGGCTGCCCAGGGAGGTGGTGGAGTCACTATCACTGGAAGTGTTTTAAAAGAGACTGGATGAGGCACTTAGTGCCATGGTTTAGTTGATTAGGTGGTGTTGGGTGATAGGTTGGACTTGATGATCTTGAAGGTCTTTTCCAACCTGGTTAATTCTGTATTCTATCTTACAGACATCATTAGAGTCCTAGCTGTATTCCACACAACTTGTGAGTGGAGCCGAGTAAACTTGTTTCATAAAAAAGCTGTGTGCATGTGTAAAATCTTCCCATGTTTCCTACCACTCTTACCTACTGACTCACATACATGTGGTTATTGAGTTCTGATGCCTCAGGAAGAAGCTCCAAGTGATTTACTATATCTTTCCTCACCTCCTTCTTCTCTTAGGCTCTGTCACCATAGCAAAAATACTGAATGTAGTGACAAGTGCAATATCAATAAACATAATAATTATTGATTTCTGGCAGATGACAAATCTGAAATTAGTGGCAATTTCCCACAAGAGTGTTGTCTGATTAATTTAATGTTAATCTTACTCTTGATAAGTAATTTTAATACTGCTTATCTGCTCAGCAAACCTTTGTGACGTATCTATAGGCCAAGGCTCAAAAGAAAGTGAAGTATTATTGCAGAGTTCAGCAGGTTTTTTTAATGGTAACATCTTCAACCAAAAGGAAAGGGGGAAAAAAGGCTCATGGAGATGCTCAAAGTTCTGAGTTTACCCTACAACATTTAATTTATTAATTTATTTCTAAAGAAAAAAACATGCCAACATCTGACAGGAGCTGTAGCAAACAACGTTGTTCCATCTCATGAGTGCTTCTCCTCTGTCAGAAGAATCATCTGAAACCATGAGCTGGTCTCAAAGAATATGTGAGGAGTGATAGTGGAAAGATGAGCTTGGACTGGAAAATATGCTAAAGGTTGTGCAATCCTTTAGTTGTCCACAAACTTCAGGACAGAGGACAAAAAGGTGTAAAAGGTGTATATTAATGAACAATGTTGGCATGAAAAAAGAAAGTGTGAACTAGCAAAGACTGTGTTCCAGTGAGGAATCGTAGGAAAGTTTCCATGTGTCACATCAGGAGCAGCAGGAGAGGAAAGGTGTGATCAGTTGCACTAACACGGAATGTGTCACAGTTGCCCCAGATAGCTAAGAAGCATCAGAATCTGTGCATGGGAACAACTCAATAGTTTTCCATTGGATGATGTTTCCTGATAAGGTATACTGGATTTGAATTAATTACTGTTGCTTTCTGATCAAAATGGTCTGAGATATCTCAAGCAGTGCCACCCATGACAGCCAAACTTTGAAGCAGTTAAAGTTGACATACAGATTACAAAGGAAGGATCTTGTACAATCAGGAAATCACAGCGCAGCTCAATTCTGAGACAGAGTATTGTTAGCAGCCTATCAAAGCCATTAGTGATTCAGACATCACTACAATAGTTCATTACTGAAAGAGACAGCATTCATATTGTTTAGGCAATGGCATCCTTCATCAGTCCTCAATAATACCTATATTGAGCTCTCCTTAGTGGGCTTCCTCTTTTCAGAAAGTAGGAAGAAACCTTGCACTACAGGAACTGTAGTTAACTGCCTGATTCTTTGCACCCAGTGTGGTTTCAGAGAGGAAATAAAGAGCATTTAGAGTGACTGAATCACATCAGATCTTCCAGACATCCTCATTAAGCCGTTATAATGAGGGTTGTGTTGTTTTCTTCATTTTCTCTCAATAGTGTTAGCTGGCAAAGACTGATGCCTTTAGCCCTCTAATAAATTAATTATTAATGTACAAGTTAATAATTCATGTTAATTGGTACTATGAGCTACTTTCCCCAACAAATGTGAGCAAAGGTCAAAACTTGTTAACAGCAGAGGTGAATTCTATTTTTAAGTTTTCTGTTCCATAATATGTCTTTAAAAATCAAACTACAGCTTGCAAAAGTTAACTGCATTTCAAAAGCCAAGCATATACTGAGGGCAAAGGTCATGGCTATTCACTTGGTTTCAAAGTACCATTAACTGGATATTTACACTGCCTTTGTCACATCCAGATACACAGAGAATTTAGGATTGCTCACCTTGGATCTCACGTGTTGCCAAGATGGTACAAGCCTGAGCAGGGAGCAAGCAACAAAAAAGTAGATGGAGAAGATGCCAATTACTGAAGTGTCAGGATGTTATTTCAATACCATCTGGTAAGTGCATTACAGCACTGAGTGTAGACGTTGCCTTTCCTGAAACAGAAGAACCTGTTTAATCAGAATCATAATTGTGAGGTTTACCTTAGGGGAAGATCAAATAATTCTCTATAATTATTCCTTGCTGCTCAGATAAGACAGATTCACCACTCATTGTATGAGGTGCAGTGCTTTGATCACTGTCCTCTTAAATGCAGCACAATTTCATGTGAGTGCCTGTCCCAGCCCCATGCCCTTCATCTGGAACATTAGAGCTGGAATCTGCTTTTAATTTGATAGGATGTTTGAACAAGACCATGTGGTGTCGCATGTGTTTAGCAACCAAACGTTTTCCCATGTAAAGGACAATTCCAGAGTCTTTCTTCAACAACCAACAGGAAATAATGTTTTTGTTTGTGTTTTGTTTATAAAACAGAGATTCAAAAAAGCAAAGTGAAGAAAGATATGTGTAGACTTCGGGAACAGCTTGAAAGGAACCAACAAAATATGCTTTTAATAAAAATAATCAGCTTTTCTTAATGGCTGTAATCATCTATTGTAAGTAACTTATATAACAGAAGGCTTTCACTGTACTCATTAGAACTTGGCAACTCATTTTTCGGAGTTTAAACACAAGAATGAGATGGGACTTCATCCAACATCCACTGTCATCAGTGGGAGTTCTTCCACTGACTTCTGTGGGCACCAGATCCGGCCCCTGCTCAGCAGGACATTTTCTCTCTGGGAAGAAAAAGCAACCTCTTTGGAAAGGTTTTCCTTTATGACACGGCCAGTGTAGCTATTTACTCTCTTCTCATTGTTTTGAAAAATCAAGCTGATGTTTTGTAAAGAGAAGAAAGTACAGCTCAGGGAAAAGAAAAAAAAAAAAAAAAAAAAAAAAGTATGGTTTTATAACACTTTGTTCTATTAACAGGAAGCATTAAAAACACTGATGGAAAACACCTCACATCATCTGACTTTGTGTCAAGTTTTTCACTATAAGCGGACGCTGCTTCCATAACATAACTGAAGTACAATTAGACACATTAATAGTAATAATAAGTACATGTAGATATTTCATTGTTGCCATCATGTAATTAAAACGTCCAAAAAAGGCCACAGACGTTAAGCCACTGTTACTGATGCTGAAGAAACAAAGGCTCTTTCTCATTTCTTCCAATGGCGAATCATAGAATCAGTCAGGGTTGGAAGGGACCACAAGGATCATCTAGTTCCAACCCCCTGCCGTGGGCAGTGACACCCCACACTAGATCAGGCTGGCCACAGCCTCATCCAACCTGGTCTTAAACACCTCCAGGGATGGGGCCTCAACCACCTCCCTGGACAACCCATTCCAGGGCTTCACCACTCTCATGGTGAAGAACTTCCTCCTCATGTCCAGCCTGAACCTCCCCACCTCCAGCTTCAATCCATTCCCCCTAGTCCTATCACTACCTGAGATCCTGAGAAGTCCCTCCCCAGCCTTCCTGTAGGCCCCCTTCAGATACTGGAAGGCCACAATAAGGTCACCTTGGAGCCTTCTCTTCTCCAGACTGAACAGCCCCAACTCTTTCAGTCTGTCCTCATAGGAGAGGTGCTCCAGCCCTCTGATGATCCTCGTGGCCCTTCTCTGGACACGTTCCAGCATGTCCATATCCCTCTTGTAATAGGGGCTCCAGAAATGCAGACCTTGAACTAACTTGAATATGTGACATGGGACTGCTGAATTACGTAGCCAGTAGCAAGGATTCGTCCTTGTGTCTAGCAAATAACAGGGACAATCCTTGCTACCAAGTGCCATTAACAGCTATTCAGCATGTGGCTTGGTGAAGAAACTAAAGCAAAGTTCCTAACAGTATGCTACTTAGCCTTTGATTTACAGCAGGACTTAATTTTCCTCACTCAGTTCTTGAGGTATCAGTTTGACATGCCTCACAACCCAAAGTATCCTGGAGTTCAGATGGAGCACCAAATAAAGGCCTGTTGTTTTACACAAGCTAGTTAGAAATGAAAAAGACCTTTTGAACAAGATGATATGTCCTGCCCAAAATCTCACAAACCATGTAGCAGGCCAAAGTATTGAAATTCCCAGCTTGGATGGCTTTCCTCTTTCTGCTGCTGTGTGGAAATTTCCAAGACTGCATCCATAAAGTCAACAATGCAGTGAAACAGACTTTTCTGTCCCCAGAGTCCCCTGGTATCTCAGTTGACCTTAGACTGAAATAACCTCCATATAGAAGCTGCCGCCTTCTTGTTTTACAAGCCCTTCCATTCACAACACCCACTTGTAGTAGCCACTTGCAGAGAAATTTCATCTTGACCTCCCACTTTTATCATCTGTGCTGCTAGGGCAACCTCCCTAGATCTGAGAATAGAATACTTGGAGCTGGAGAACCTTTGGACTCTGGCTGTATCCTGCTTATTGTCCAGAGATACTACTTGAGTTCAGATTTGCCCTATACATGGGGGCAACTTCCAGAGAGTAGGAGGAAAGAAATTTGGTCACATCTGAACTAAGGATGAATCCATGAGCCTACCAATCTGACATGAAAGTGATTCTAGCACTGCTGAGGTCTTCTAGCCTTCCTTGTAGCAACACCAAAGACCAACACAAAGCTGGCTCACAGTGCATGCTGGGTTTTGCCCTGCTGTAAGAGTTTTGTAACCTCTTTTCTTCTGCTGCTCCAAAGGAAGTAAGAAGAGAGAGAAGTTGCTGCTACATCTCCTAATGCCGCACTGCCTGGCTTGGCATTTCACTTTTGCCCAAGGTCTTTCTTCCTGTTTGAAAGGACTTCTCATCCATTTACATCTCACTCTTGTTGCATATTGCAATCCTTTCTAGAAAATGTTTCAACAGGTGTGTGCTATTTTTTTATTTTGATTTTTAGTACGAATTCAAAGCAAAGCTATTTCTACATACAGATGGTATCAAAGCCTGTCAACAATAGGAGTAGCACAGGGCCGACTTAAATGGAAAGCTTTGTACTGAAAACAGGGAAATAAATTTCACACTGTGGTGTTTGCAATGAGGAAACTTTAAAATACAATGCAAAATTGTTTCCACCATTAGAACACTTCTCTTCTGTCCCTTCACCCTCCGGCTGTGCCAAGGGTGAACAGAGTGATAGATATTAATTTTATTTCATCACTCCTTCAACAGCACTGCAGAGGTGTAAACATTGAAATCTGGTTCAAATAGTGATACTATCACCGTGTTAACAGGCAGTGTAATTATACCAGACACCAGTCTGCAAGGATAAGAGCAAGCACTAACTTTTGGTATCAGGTGATATGTCATTTTTTTCTCTACCTCAGGGCCTGTGCTAACCTTTCATGCCACTGCAGTACAAATCAGGAATGGAGCCTGCCATGTGTACAAAAAAACACAAGCAAAAAGAAAGCATCCCAAGCAAAACAAAACTCCACTTGATGATGCTTTACCTTGACTCATACCCAGGTCTACATAATATAAATTGTTTTTCTTCCTCCTTATCTCACATTAAGCAAAGAAAAATTTTAAGTCAAAGGGCAAAAAAATCAGAAGGAAAAAAATCCCACAACAAGCAACTTACAGAAATCCTGCATGAGAGGCTACAAACACAGTTCTCTTTGTAGGCCTGGGAGGTGAATCAGTGAGGCTATTCATGGGAAAGGTACCACAGTAAGTGTTTGCAGAACTCATCCCTCTGTGTCTTCTCTCCTCCATTATCTGCTCCCTAGGCTGGTAAGTATTACTAATGCATAGCAAAATGTAGCTCAGAGGGTGTTTAGCAGAGGGTGTTTAGTCGAGGAGATGATTAGTTTCTTGTCTACTCACATGGAAGGAAAAGGGACAGAGCTAAAAGGCTAACGTAACAGCCTGCTGTTGGCATCGGCTGCTGCTGATTTTCTTTGGCATGCTTTGACTACCTGTCTGAAAGGCTGCTGCAGTGCAGGAAGGAAATTTTTCAAGAGATTAAACTATTATTGTTTCCTGTGTGGCTGTCTTCACTGTGTATAAAAAAAAAAAAAAAAAAAAAAAAAAAAAAAAAGCTTTAAGGGCACTTGAAAAGAGATTTGTCTGAATAGCAAAGTTGTTGTGATTCATCCCCCGCCTCCCTCCTCAAAGAGTCGGGCTTTGGCCAATTTCCTCAGGAAAGTGGTTGATTAGGGCCCATGGATTTATCCGCAGCCTACATATGAGATGTCATAAAGGTGATTAATGGTGAGCCCTCCATCATAGGAAGCCCAGAGTTTAGTAAAGCTATTTTCAAGGGCATAGAAGGAAAATAAGTCATTTGTATTTTTGCCAACATGCTTCAACGTTTAAATGCCTCTTTGTGCTCCTGGCAATTAATGTTGCTGCCTATCAGAGGCTGATGTATTTTCTGATTTTACAAGTTTGTTTGAAAAATTGATTCAATGTGTTTCAGTGTTTATGTAAGAGGACATTTTGGAATTAAAATAAAATGTTTCCACAAGACCAACATTTGTTGCTATCCTTGAATCTAAGTACGATGTTGGAAGCTTTCTTTATGCACTTTCCCAAGAAAAAGTTCACCTGGGTTTTCCCCAGAAGGCAGTGCTATTATAGTGAAACTTGATGAGTGTTTTGGGAGATAATTACCTGCCCTGACCAAAAAAAAAAAACTCAAAAAACCAAAAACCAACCCCCAAAAAAACTGCACTGAGCCCTTGAGAACTCAATTAAAGTTCCAAGACATGAGATTTTCTTATACTTCTGTCTGAAGCTTGTTTTGTCCAATCCTTCTTCCCATTAATTTGAGTCCTACCCCCACTGCAGGAACAATCTGCTAACACTCACATATTCCTTTATTTTTTAACAGTATGTTTGGGCAAATGGAAACAGTGTGAAGCATGTACACAGACTTAGATCCCTCTTTTTTTTTAATGATTTTTTATTATATTTTGTTTGTGCTGCCCTCAGCCCTCTGTGTAAGCCTGCAGGGCAGTGTTTATAAGAATGAGACACTGCAGGAAGTGTGATTAATTCCCTGTAGAATCAGAGCAGAGGGTCGGGAAGGTGGGGAGCTCAGGTCCACCATGTATATTTGGCAAACCTGTATCTTTCCATTCTCTGAGCAACTGTTTAGTTAAAGTGAAACATCTGAAGTTGTAAAGCATAGTCTTGACCCAGTTTTAGGGCCCTCACTCTAAGACTGAGTTTAGGAATAGCAAACCTACTTCAGGTCTTTCACTATCATATGGGACTGAAAATGTCTCTTCAGAAGGACACATGCAAGCAATACTGTGTTGTCTAGGATGATCTGTAACAGCAGGACCATCTTTGTATTGGAAAATATCTCTGCAGAGGAAAAGCTTAACAGACATTCAGCTGAACTCCTCAGAGGTACTCGGTTCTGATATTAACAGAGATCACAGACCAACGCAGGTGAGAATACAGCATCCTCAGTCCTCTCCTGGGGAAACATTTCTAGTACTCTTTCCTCGCATCTGCTAACAACAAAGCAGCTTTTTTCCCACATAGTGAAGTAAACAGTTAATGTGAGGAATAGGATGGAAAAAACAAATACATCTGGGCATTGTAAAACATTATGCAACATCTGTTAATAGTAACTAACTTTGGAAGAAAAAAACTGAGTGCTCCTGAGTGCTGATTTTTTAGAGTTATTATGATCCAGTTTCCTTCTCTTCAGTGCTTCAGTGCTTTGTCCACAGACCACCTTCCTCTTTTTATCACCCTTCCTTTTTTACAGCCACTCCCATTACCACCAGCTATTTCACTTCCATCATTTCAGTCTTTGAACCCATTTCCATTGCTCCTCCCACAACCCCAAACCAGCATCTAATTATTTTCTTCTTTCTGTCTTTCAGGCTCTCGTAACTCAACCTTGTCTCCTCATTTCACTCTCAGTCCCAGATTCTCAGCTGTTTTCCAGGATCTGCTGTGTTCTTCCAGCCACAATGGGGCAATCAGCACCCTTAGCACCACCAGAAATAATGCACAGCTTAGGCCAGTACCTCTGTGTTTGCCACCAACACTACTTTTTCCATGTTAGTTTGCCTCAGTGTCATTGCAGTGAGTGCCAGCATGTTTTTAACACTGCTGCCGCTTACCAAAATTATCAAGGAGTCACCCACAGTTAATCACACATACAAATTACTATTTGACATAACAGTTTCCAAAGTAACAAGAAAAGGGGTTTGTTCTACACATTTCTTTTTCCAGTCTTTTGAAATATGTTGAATTTTAAGAGAATCCAGTATTGCTGGATAACACACATTCCAGTGTGCCTAAGATGATCGTCCTTTCAACATGTTTTATAACCTTTTGGAGGCACCCAAACACTTCACTGGTCAGCAAAGCTGCATTTCAAGCTTTTCCTTTATATTAGCACTCAAAAGTCATGAACCAGGCTGGAAAGATCATAAGGGGCTTGGTTTGGTTTGGCTTTTTAAGAGCAAAAGTCAATGCTTTGATTGGCTCTTCACTTTTACTCCTGCAAATGCACAAGGCTAGAATTCTACTGCCCTTGTGATGATAGGAAGTCTGGCTGCCATGAGAATCGCTGTGCACTGGTGAGCATGGGTGGAGTTGATCAAGATTTGGTGGAAACAAAGCGTGAAAAGCACTTTGCAGAGGACCTGTCATTGGGCAAAAATGGCTTCATCAGAGGCAGAGAGAAGGTATCAGCAGAGCTGCTCTCAAATAAATACGATGTAAATGATAACACATGTTCTCGGGGCTTTGAAATACCTGAACTTGTAGCAAAGTCTGTGGTCTTTCAGCAGTTCCAACACAGCTTAGATTTCTGGCTAAGAGGTCAGGACTGAACTCCAATGTGAAGTAATAAAATAAAAATAAAAATAAAAGACTACTACAGAGACTCTATTTAGAGCTTCCTGGCAGCAGGCAGGTAGTGGGAAAGCTGTTTATCTTGACCAAGGATTTCCTTAGTCATTCATGAAAAACATTCTCTTTGTCTAAGATGGCTAGCAGTCACACAAAGAGTGGCACTCAGGAGGCAAGGATCATCAGAGCATTGCTGGCAATTCTGCATGCCCAGACAGAAGTATCTACTAACTTCAAACCAGGACACTTGCTGTCTGACAACATTGACAACACTGATGATAATGAGCCGAGAGAGGGAAAAGGTTATGCAGTTAATATTTTCCTGTAGGGAAATGTCATCACCAGCCACCCACTAGGCAAATAAAGATCACAGCAAAAGAAGCAAAAGCAAACTGGATTACCAGCCCTTGCTGTTTGCAGCAAGGGTTACAACCAGAGTACAAATGGGAAGTTATTTTCCCAACCCACAGGCAATTTTTAGGAAGCAAAAGGAGCCCAGCCTTTCATGACAATCTAGGGATACAAGGATGTACCATCAAAACAGTCAGAAGCCAGTCACTTGTGGCACAGCCTTACAGTGTGGGGAACCGGACTTTGTTACTTGCCTACTCATTCACCTGAATCCTAATTAATCCTCAAACATTGCTGCAGAGACTGCTTTGGCTTCTAACCCAGGAAACAGCAAGATACTTCATAGAAAACACATCCACAGGGCCTAAAAGATGATGCACATCATTCATTTTGGTTCAGATCCTGAATTATCAGGACTCTGGCCTATCAGAAATCACAGCCTGGACATCAGTAACTTTCCTCATTAGAAAGGCTTTCTTGAAGTTTGTCCATTCTCTCTAAAAATTATTTCTGATTCTATGACTTGGACATGTTTCCTTAAAGCCTTTCCTACCAACTTGTATTCTGGTTCTAGAAACATGCAGAAGGGCACAGTTCCTTGTGTGTGGTTTCACTGGGACTACAATAAGCCTTGAGGCCCAGTCTTGCAAACACAGGAAGTTTTCCCATTGTTTGTCATGTAGTCTGGTTTGGGCTGAGTGACTGAAATAGCAGTACTGAGCATGTCATTTTACTTGGAAACAGAGAAATGGCTATATTTACTATTTCAGAATAACCTACTGACCAGATTCAGCACGTGGAAAAATCTCCACAATTCGGCACTCACGTAATAAATCCACTCTTTTTAATATATTAGTAGGAATGCTATAAATGCATAGCAGATGTTATGGCCCTGCAGAAAACTGAAGTCTGAAGCAGCTAGAAGAGACTTCCCAGTGGTAATCTACTCTTGTTGTGTAGAGTATGCAAAATTTGCTATTATTCTGAAATATTGTGCTTAGATCCTCAGCAGAAGGAAAGCAAAACAAACAACAACAACAACAAAAGGAAAATAAAGAGGAGAGAGAGCAATAAAAACCATGCAGCATTCAGGAATAACACATCAGGGCAGACTGAAGGGGTTCTGAAATCAAACATATCCTCTTTCCTTGGATTTCATGTTCATAAACAGAAAGTGTGGCCAGCTACTTCTAGCTCCTCTCCAGTATTCTCATTTTGTAGCTAAACGAAGTGCTCTCCAACGCTGCACTGTGGCAAAGAAGGTTTTGGCTAAAGATTTCTCAGTCTTGTTTAAAAGTACTGGAGCATTATTCAGGCTAAAGAAGCAGAATTATTTTTTTTCCAGATAAGAGACATATGGAAACAATTAGAAGAAAAATACAAAGAGAAATCATGGCAAATGCAAAGTTTGCTGTCTCTTCTTTATCTTATGATTAGATTTTATAGTCAACAGATACTGTGAGATGTTGCTGGAAAAAATATTTCATTTGGGTCACATTTTTCAGTCACTTTCCTGATATTTGTCACCTATTTAATCAATGTATTGCTTGGGGGAATAAAAAAAAAAAACCACCAACAACAGAAAAAAAAACACCAAGAATACAGAATTAACCAGGTTGGAAAAGACCTTCAAGGTCATCAAGTCCAACCTATCACCCAACACCATCTAATCAAATAAGCCATGGCACTAAGTGCCTCATTCAGTCTCTTTTTAAACACTTCCAGTGATGGGGAATCCAACACTTCTCTGGGCAGCACATTCCAATGGCAAATCACTCTTCTTTCTCACATCCAGACTAAACCTACCTTGGTGCAGCTTGAAATTGTGTCCTCTTGTTCTGTCACAGGATGCCTACGAGAAGAGACCAACCCCCACCTGGCTATAACCTCCCTTCACATAGTTGTAGACAGCAATAAGGTCTCCTCTGAGCCTTCTCTTCTCAAGGTTAAAAAGCCCAGCTTCCTCAGCCTCTCCTCATAGGGCTTGCGCTCCAAACCCATCAACAGCCTTGTTGACCTTCTCTGGATACATTTGAGCAACCCAATATCTTTCTTAAACTGAGGGGCCCAGAACTAGACACAGTACTCAAGGTGTGGCCTAACCAGTGCTGGGTACAGGGGCAAAATTACTTCCCTGCTCCTGCTGGCCACGCTATTCCTGATACAGGCCAGGATGCCATTGGCCTTCTTGGCCACCTGAGCACACAGCTGGCTCACATTCAGCCTACTGTCAACCAAACTGACTCATCAACAAGAAAGAAGTAAAAGAAAGGTAACTTGCTGTTTCACCCCAGTCCAGGACACATGAAAAGAGCATGGGTATTTTCACATGTTGCAGTGTTGGTGACCCGTGCATGCCTTGTAAACAGCACAGTGCACCTTTAAAGTAACTGAAGTAACACAAAGCTCGCACTGAGTATGAAAGCTCTTAGCACAAATATGGAAGTGACAGTAGTTCTGATGCCCATGAGTATGAAACTGACATTTCTCAAAGCATGTGATGGGTGGGCTAAGCAAGGCAGGTTGTGATGTGATATATGGTATTGTATGTGACATGTAATATGTGATGTGATATCTTCACAGGCCTAAATTTGTGTTGAACCTTCTGTGAGACTAGCATGAAGACAGGCTCTTCCACAGCCTTGTTATGCTTGTCAGCTGGAGCTGCTTCACTAAGAGGTCCAAGCATGTTTTCTTGCAGATAGTTTGTTGAATTATACTGCAATTAAAAGAGGAACAGCATCCCATCATTTACATATTGCTCTCCATGCTAAAAAATGCTGGAGATATCTTTCAGGAATACCTCCATAAGTTGCAGCTGGACATCAGAATTTGATAAGCAGATGTTCTCTTGCTCAGGATTCCTTTATGCTTGCTCTTGTCTCCATTGACTTCTTTGCCAGTCCCATACCATTTTCTCCTGTACTCTCCTCTCCAAGGTTTCTCTCCCTTCTTGCTTATCCTCTCACTTAATTTCAATCTGCATAACCAAATACCTGTGATTTATGGTGTCTCCTGTATTAATTCCCAGTTTTATCTACTCTGTTTAGTATGATGCCTTCATTTTTCTTTCTTTCTTTCCTCACTTCACCTTCATCATTTGTACCGTGAGCTGCACTCACTAGAACATCCTGGCCATAGAGAGGAAGATTGGAGCTGCTGCCATTTTGTTGTCCTTTGCTTACTCATAGGGAGTGAGGGTAAGATGGAGCTAATTGAATCATCATAGATTTGTTTATATAGACTAATAAAGAGACATAAAAATAAAATTACTCATATATTCTAAGGCTACAAACCATTTGAAACATAACAAATGGAGAATCAGTTGTATAGAGGAAGTATCTCATGGAACATTACAGTATAAAGGCTTTGTCAGCATTCATTTCAAATCACCATGCCTCACCCAGGGCCTCACACAAGACATTAATCTGTCAAACCATGGACAGCTTGTACCATGCCATTGTATTAGATATTCAGACCCTTATAAGGCAGAGGAGCAGATAAAGAGAGCACACTGTTAAATCAACACTACTTTAAACTGCTGTTTCTTTAGAAGGATTCCTATGACTTGGCTAAATCCATTGATCCTTTCCCAATTAACTGTGCACTACATTTCATTCCTGACTTAGTTTCATAAGAGTGATTGTTCTTTCAGAAACATATAAAGCAGGATTTCAAAACCAAGTTTATTTTATTAAGCTCATTATTAAATTTTCCCTGACATTTGCTGTTCATATTTGCTGGTAAGCATTTATACCAATACCTAATATTTTTTGAGTTCATGTGGAGTTTAACAATATGAATTTCTTATCAGTGAAAAGTATTATGTTCGTTGGTGAAAGCCAAGTATATGAAGAATTATCAGTTATCAAATTCCAGAGGGAAAACAATTTCTGTTAGAGTCTGTTGGCAACTGTCATACTTTCATCTGCAGACATGAATTTTCCTTTGTTGACCATCAGCTGCAGCCAGTCTCCTAACATTCATTTCTGCAGCACACAGCATATTTATGCAAGCCCAGCTCCCAGTTCTCTTCCTACAGCAGTCAAAAAAAAAATCAAAATATATACAATCGAACCACTTTAATTTCTTTCTGTGGAAGTAGAGTTAGGATCTTCATCAGAAAGAGATGGTTCAGCACTCTTTTGACCATTTACACTTACATATGCACAGGATCTAATGCTCTTTTGGAAAGTATCAGTCAATAATTTGATCTATTAGCAGAATATTTAACCAATTAATAGTCACCACTGTGTTCCAAATATAAGGTCTTGTGGAACTATTACTTTTTTTCTTCTTTATAATTTCTTCTTTCAACAAAACCAGTATTGGGGGGGGAAGCAAACAATAACAATCATTTTAAATAAAAGCAGACAGCTGATTTTCATTAAGGACTTTGAATTTTAAAAAAATCACATAATCAGGAAAAAAAAAAAGTCTTACATAAAAAATAGTTGAATGGAAAACATTTTTTACCAGCCCAAATATTCTCTCATTTTAAATAACTACTGTTTAACAACTTCTTCTGGGAGCACCCAGTAGAGATTTGACTGTTCCATTGCCAGAACATTACAGATATTTCCAAGATAATCAAAAGTCTAGCCTTGAACACTTTAAGCCCAGATCCACTTGTTGATTTTCTTTCAGTCATTTTTAACACTTAAGTTGAAGAAAGAGATCACTTCAGGTGAGTTAGAGTTCACTGAAAGTTTACTCTTCTTTTATCTAACCCTTTCAAAGCTTCAGCAGCACTCAAGATGACTGGTAGTAAATGGTTTATCCCTTCTCTAGAGTAAGACAGGTAAGGCATAACTGTTGCTGCCAATGCCCAGCCCAGCCCTGTCTCTCTGGTCTTTCCTCCCAAATGCTTGCTTTCTCTTCCTTCCCTCCTTCACATTTCTAATTCAGAGAAAACTATGTATTTTCCATCTGCCTTTCCAAATTAACCTATCTTTCCAAAGTTAAAAACTAACTTCTTCTTATTTGGTAAACATTAAAACTGACAAGAGAAGAAGATGATCAGGAGTAGTCAGCATGGATTTACCAAGGGGAAACCATTCTTGACTAATCTGATAGCCTTCTATGATGCTGCAACTGAATGGGTACATGCAGAGAGACCATTGGATGTAGTCTACCTTGACCTTAGCAAGGCTTTTGACACTATCTCCCATCACATACTTGTAAGTAAGCTCAGGAAGTGTGGGACAGAACAGCCAGTGAGTTGGATTAGGAACCGGTTACAAAATAGAGTGCAAAGAGTGGTGGTCAATGGTCCCAAGTCCTGCTGGAGTCCTGTAACTAGTGGAGTCCCTCATGGATCAGTGCTGGGTCCAGTCCTGTTCAACATCTTCAACAATGACATTAGTGAGGGGACAAAATGTCTGCTCAGAAAGTTTGCTGACAGTACCAAACTGGGAGGCTTAGCTGATACACCTGAAGGCTGTGCAGCCATTCAGTGGGACTTGCACAGACTGGAGAGCTGGGCAGAAAGGAACCTAATGAGGTTCAACAAAGATAAGTGCAGAGTCCTGCACCTGGGAAGGAGTAATAAACTGCACCAGTACAGGTTAGGAGGCGATCTGCAAGAAACCAGCCCTGTGGTGAAGGACCAGGGAGTCATGGTGGATAACAAGTTATCCATGGGACAGCAATTTGCCCTTGTGGCTAAGAGGGCCAATGGGATCCTGGGGTGCATTAAGAGGAGCGTGACCAGCAAATCAAGGGAGGTTCTCCTCCCCTCTACTCTGTCCTGGTGAGACCCCACTTTGAATGTTGCATCCAGTTTTGGGCTCCCCAGTTCAACAGGGACAGGGATATACTTGAGAGCATCCAACAGAGAGCTACTGGGATGATTAAGGGACTGGAGTACATGCCCTATGAGGAAAGGCTGAGAGAGCTGGGCCGTGAGGGTCATGGAGCTCCCCAGGAGGTTGTGGAGTCTCCTTCTCTGGAGACTTTCAAGACCCATCTGGATGCATTCCTGAGCTAGATTCTCTGCTCGTGTTCTGGCAGGGGAGTTGGACTAGATCATCTCCAGAAGCCCCTTCCAACCCCCAACATCCTGTGATCCTTTGTGATCCTGTGATCCTGTGACAATATTTAACCAAGCAGCACCACCCTTAGAGAGAGAAGGAGAGAGAGAGAGAGAAAGAGAGAGAGAGAGATCAGCAACATTAATCATCTTTCAGATAGCAATTTTAGTGTTCTCTATTTCAGTATTGTAAGGTTTTACACAAGGGCTAACCTGCCTGCTCCCACAGCACAAAAGTGAGGAGAAGAGTATCACACACAACTCAGGATTGAGATAAAGGATAAGAGTTTAATATAACATGAGATATCACAAGCACAATGTGTAATTACCTTAGCTAATAATCTAATTAATCTAATAATCTATAATACAATTCATGTCTAGTAATCTAATACTACAATGCATGATCATCTTAGCTTAGCCCATTTGCAGGAGCAGCAGAGTGAAATACAGCCAAAAACCCAGCATAAAACAGAAAGCCAAAAACCAGCAGCTCTACCCAGTTCCCACACACCTCACCACCACCCCTGAGGAAGAAGAGACCACACTCAAGAAGCCAGAACCCAGAAGCAGCAGCTGGAACAGGAAGTCTCCCGTGTTTCAATCTGAACAAGTTCAATCTGAACTTCAAGGCACATAATACTTTGCTCCAGTTAGCACTTTCATTTGTGATGCTGGCATGATTGCGGCACGGTAGGAATGACAGCAGCAGGTTCAATTCGGTCCATGACAACCATGCCTACAAATTCGCTTCTAGTGTCCAAAGCAAGGCACCTTTAAACCAAAGATTCTGTTTTCCCAAAGAAATGTTTTCTACTAACTAAAACTGTGCTGACAAAATAACTTGATTTTCCAGATAAACTGAAACAAATATATTGGCAATTTCACATATCCATTAGATAACAAAGTGAGAGTTTTTCCAGGTAAAGTGAGATTTTAAATATTGTAAAGAGGTTTTTTTTTTTTTAAACAAATAAATTTTAAAAAATTAAAACATTTAGAAGATGGTAAAATAGTGTCTAAGAAAAGCCACAATAAAAAAAACCTGGCTGGTTTTAACCCAGATTGAATAGTTGCAAGCCATGCTGAAACACCATTCATTATTTTGAATGAAAATCTGAACCTGTACCTAAGGGAATTATTAGATAATTTTGCTTCTCTTTTTTTTGCCTTCTTTTTTTTTTTTTTAAACCATACTTCTCATTTAAGTCCTGGATTGTCTGCAGCTGAGTGCAGCATGTCACAAAAGGTTTTTATCACCTGGCTTAGTCCATCTGCAATACAGACAGACCCCCGTCTGTATGAAACATAAAAGCATACTTCTCAAAAAGCTCGTCTATCACAAAATGATATAGTATAAAATTGTAATCAATGAGGATTTGAGGTTGTGTTTTTTTCAGCACTGTAAGTATAATAATTCCTGTGAGCAGGATATTCAAAGAAAAGTAGACACATCAAAAACAGATGGAGCAAGAATCCGTGGGATAGAGATATCTATTGAGACCCTTCACACCTGTGTCTATCCAAAACCATCCAAGTCAGTCATCTGTCACAAACAGGAATCAGCAGCAGGAGGTTACAAAATGAGGACAAAAAACAGGACAAACATACAATGCCCTTGGCCTACACTCCCAGTCATGTAAAGTTTAAGAACTTCCCGAACTAAATATAAAATCTGTGTATCATGCCTTAAAATATCCCTGACTTCTGATGCTGAAATATGTACAGAAAGTGTTAGGCCTAGACCCCTAAAGCCAGCAAGATACAGGTTATCAAAGTGTTCAGAAACTAATCTGGCTGAAAAATATTGTGAGTTTCAAGGACAGAAATAAAACCAAATCACTCAGCGTTGAAGACTGCTGTGACAAGAGCCGTAATAAAAAGTGAAGAGGAAGTTAAAAAATTATGGGGGGGTGATTAGAAAAAAGGAAATTGCCTTGTGGAAATAAGTCTGAAAAGAGCATAGATTTACAACATAGAAGATTGAAGAGAATTGGGGATCAATGAGGCAGTAAGGAAACCTGACACTGCCCTTCAAAGTGAAGAGAGTTTGCTAGTGCCTTTGATTTTAAATATCTGCAGGTCATGAGTGTATCTTGCAGTTACCAGTAATACCAGTGAGAGTTACCAGTATCTACCTGCCAGCACTTCTCTGATTTATCCACATCTTTTCTTCTGCCATCATGTCAACTAAGATTTATCTTGCCTATACAATGAAATTTATCCAAGAGGAATAGGTACAATGAATATGAGATCTAATATTTTTTTGCTTCCTTTCTATTGACACAAGGAGGAGAAGTCAAGCTAGCAAATGATGATCAGAGGGCTGGAGCACCTCTTCTATGAGGACAGACTGAAGGAGTTGGGGCTGTTCAGTCTGGAGAAGAGAAGGCTCTGAGGTGACCTCATTGTGGCCTTCCAGTATCTGAAGGGGGCCTACAGGAAGGCTGGGGAGGGACTTCTCAGGATCTCAGGTAGTGATAGGACTAGGGGGAACGGAATGAAGCTGGAAATGGGGAGATTCAGGCTAGATGTGAGGAAGAAGTTCTTCACCATGAGAGTGGTGAAGCCCTGGAATGGGTTATCCAGGGAGGTGGTTGAGGCCCCAGCCCTGGAATGGGTTATCCAGGGAGGTGGTTGAGGCCCCATCCCTGGAGGTGTTTAAGACCAGGCTAGACGAGGCTCTGGCCAGCCTGATCTAGTGTGGCGTGTCCCTGCCCATGGCAGGGGGTTGGAACTAGATGATCCTTGTGGTCCCTTCCAACCCTGACTGATTCTTTGATTCTATGAAATATTATTCTCAAGGGGGTCTACGTATGTTTATAGCATAACATCATTCCAAAACACTGTCCTCTAGGCCTGAGGAGCAGGGTACAATAGCCACATCTCCTTGTGAAACACTAAGGGTTTATAAACACGAAGAAAGGAGTGAAGTCGAAGGTAGAGCCATGTGATATATATTTTTACTGAAAATTGGATAAGTGAAAGCTAGCATGAGACTTCTGGGAAGAAGGAAAATGAACCTAGGTAAAGTCTCTTGTTACAATACTGCATGCAATGAAGGGTAAGCTCTATATCAGAAACAAATGAATACTTGATTGTAGACATCCCAAAACACCGTTCTAAAAATTGGATTAAAGTTGTAGATGCCAAGAAAATACAATCTCTTGGCATCTAAATGCAGCTTTCTCCTTTAGCCTAGAGTCTACTTGATAGTTACCTAAATATACCAGCAAGCAGTTCTGACATGTCTTTGCTTAAATGTGGTTATATAAAGTAATACAAAAATAAGTTTTGGCTTTGCTGCAAATGTGCATAATGGAAAGACAAACATTATTAAAAAGAACATCATTTTTAGTGATTAAAATAATCCACAGCAGAAAAAAAAATCTTCTGTAACTTTCCAACTTCCCATTTATCATAGTTTTGCAAAAAGAAGCCACGGTAATTTCATTTTTCTTGACTTCTATTAAAAAGATCAATACATATGATTCCAAAGAGTCTCGGCTCATGAAAAGATGGAGCTAGTCTGTAATCACATCTGAAAGTATTGGTTGTCATTAGCAGTAAGATTGATCTGTAAAGACAGCCAGCCCAGAGTGAAAGTACTTAAAAATTTCCATTGGGCTATTGCTGAACAACACTGCCCAGCAACCTTTCACCTTGCAGGTAATTAAATACAGATAACGAATTACCATATTAGAAGGAAGAATTGCATTGGGGATGTTCAATAGATGCCCACTTTAGTAAAGCAGTTCCAAATCTCTGAATAATGGTTTTGTTTTGTGAATAATGGTTTTGTTTTGTGCATAAAACCTAATGAGCTCTGACAGCATAAAGTCATTTTTCAACGTGCATTTACATCTGACTTATCAAATAAGATATTAATAAGTCACCTGAGGTACAAGAATTGCTAATGGCCTTGTAGCATGAATTTGCAAGTCCTCATACCATGCTGGGTGTCAGAAGAGAATCAAGTGGTCTTTGCAAGGCAGACTCTTCTGCTAGGAGTCAAAATGGAATTCTGGTCAGGCCAAAACTCATTGGCTTGGATAGGGATGAACAATCTCCCCCACACATCATCTACCTTTAAGAGCTTCTACAGTAAAGGAAGCTTATCCCCATATGAGCAATAATGGCAAACCAGTAACAATAGATGAGGAGAAGGCTGAGGTACTCAGCAACTTCTTTGCCTCAGTCTTCACTGGCAGACTGTTTCCTCACATCTTCTGTGTAGATGTACCACAAAATGAGGACCAGTGGGGAAAAGTCCCTTCCACTGTAAGAGATCAGGTTATTGACCACTTGAGGAACATGACCCTATGTAAGTCTGCAGAACCTGCTGAGATGCATCCCAGAGTCCTGAGGGAATTGGCTGCTGTAGTTTCCAAGCCAGTCTTCATGATATTTGAAAAGTCCTGGCAGTCAGGTGAAGTCCTTGGTGACTGGAAGAAGAGAAACATTGTCACTATCTTTAAGAAGGTTAGAAAGGAGGACCCAGGCAACTACCAGTCTGTCAGCCTCACCTCTCTGTCAGGAAAGGTTATGGAATGGATACTCCTAGAATCTATGCTAAGGCACATGGAGGACAGGGAGGTGATTTGAGATAGCCAGCATAGCTTTACTAGGGGTGAGCCTGCCTAGTGGCTTTCTGCCATGGAGTGACTACATTAGTGGATAAGGTGAGAGTATGGATGTCAATCTCTCTGAACTTCTGTAAAGTCTTTGACACAATCTTCCACTACATTCTTCTCTCTAAATTGGAAAGATATGGGTTTGATGGGTGGACTGTTTGGTGAATAATGAATTGGTTGGATGGTCACATCTAGAGAGTAGTGGTCAATGGTTCAGTGTCCAGATGCAGAGAAAGATGTGGCATCCCTCAGGGGACATTACTGGGGCCAGTGCTCTTTAGTATCTTCATCAGTAATGAACAGTGGAATCGTGTGCACTCTCAGCAAGTTTGCAGATGACTGCTTCCCAGATCTCCAGCCAAGAGTTCCCTTGCTGCAGCTTGTCTGTTGTTCAACCAGAGACCCACATAGTACATCCTCAATCCGCTCCCCTCCCCAAGGAGGTGTCCAATGCCTGAGGCTGGAATTGCCCCTGGTGACTTGCAGCTACTCTTCTCCTGGCTGAGGTGACGGAACAGCCTCTGGCTGCCAAAGTCTCCTGTGCCTACTGGAGGTGAAATAAATATTCTACTCCAAGCTCATCTCTCTCCAAATTGTTTAATTTGCACAAGCATGCAGCAATTGCCAATCGATCTTCAAGTGCTTCTTCAGAGCCTGCCCTTAGCTATGTCCCTCTGCAGCTCAGTACAAGCAAGGGAACAGGTTCACTCCTACAGCAAAACCTCCGTGGATCCCAGTAGAGTTTGAATTTTACAAATTCTGACTGGGTCCCAAGTAAATTCAGTCCAGTTTGCATAGGATCTCTTCAGAGCATTGAAGAAGACCATATCTGATGCTGAAAATAAACACAAATATGGTAAGTTCTTAGACCTGAGATATTGTGATCATTTATTTCCATTAAAACCCTTGAAACAAGACCAAAAAGCTTAGAGCATTAACAGTTTTCTCTGGACAAGGTCTTATAGTTCAGGGAGAAGAAGTGAGAAGACAAAACAAAAATCAATTTAAAGGTAAAATGCCAGTGAGAAAGGAAAACAGCTGGAGGAGAAGAGAAGAGGGGGCGGAAAATGTCCTGGAAAGGGAAAGAAAGTGACAATAGTCCTCTCAGTTCTCATAATCTGAGATGCTAATTGGTCAACATAAAGCAGGGGTTTGTGACTTTCTATGGTCTAGGGCAGAAAGTCCTAAAGAAGACTCTTCATTTAGCAGTGGAGAAAAGCACAGACATTGGGCTCCAGAAATCTATTTGTGAACCCATGAGCTCAGGTGAAAAAAATACACAGCCAGGGACATCACATTTCCCCTGCCACCCAAATAATCCCAGAAGCATGCTTTTAAAAGCTTTACGTGACTGCTTCGTGGAAGCAATGAGCACAACAAATTAAGTGTAATTTGGAGTATCCACATGGCTGGTAAGTCTGGGAAGAATATTCTCAAGATATTTGCTGAAGACACTGTCACAGAAGAAAAGCTATTTGTTGCTGCTTCTAAATACAATCATGTAAGGGACTATGTTTTTGTGGAAATGCCATAAGACTAGGAATGCTCAGTTTCCTGCTATTTCCTGTAAAAATGTCAGAGTGAAGGTGTTTTCTTATGTAATTCCTCTGAAGATGAATGAACCTGGAAAGGTTTTAATGTTCTTTCAAAACCCAGAATTATATCTCCCTTCTAAAATGTGGTTAAAATTAGATCTTGTGGTATTATTTTGCTTCTACCAAAAATTAATCTCAAGTCTATGACATGGCAGTATGGTTCCAGGTAGCATATTCTAACCTTCTGCTATCTCTGGATACCATCACACCAACGCAAGAAAAATAGACACAGTTTTGATTCAAAAGCTAGTTATAAGCTAATACATAAGAGCAAAATAATTCTTACCTCTCATGCCATTTGCAAAAGCCAGTCATGTAAAAGTAAATAAATGAACAAATTTTGGTGGGTTGAAATTACCCCCAACTAATTTGGAGAAAATTTCCCCCAAAATAAAATTGCCAGACCAGATCAGCTTGGGAGGGAAGCAAATGAAGCTATATTCACAAGCAAATTAAAATCTAGAAATATGAAATGCAGTGAATATGTACACAGTGTACAATATATGTACTAATATATATACACACACACACTAAACAACTCAGAAACTCCTCAGACCCCCTTGGACAGATCCAGGGGACCCGTTCACCTGTTTCCCCACTCCCTCCCTCTTTCCTGTTACCTCACACAGTAGTCAAAATGGAGATACCTCTGGCAAGGCCAAGGGAGAGAGGGGAAATTTGCAAGCAGAAGCAACAGCAGAAGAAAAAAGAGCAAGAACTGTTTATGCCTCTGCTCTATATTGCCATCTGCAATCCATTGAATTATATAGACCTAATCATTATTTTCCTTTTACATCCAATGGCAATTTATTTGACTTCTTCACAGTCAGGATCTAGGCTGAAGTTCCCCATTCAAACTGTAACACAAATGAGAATATTTCTTGTTTTATATTGGCCAGCAGGTAAATATAAAAAGCTCAGAGGAGACCTTATTGCTGTGTGCAACTACCTGAAGAGAGGTTGTAGCCAGGTGGGGGTTAGTCTGAAGCTGCACCAGGGGACATTTAGGCTAGATGTTAGGAAGAAGTTCTTCATAGAAAGAGTTATTGGCCATTGGAATGGGCTGCCCAGGAAGGTAGTGGAGTCACCATCACTGGAGGTGTTTAGGAAGAGACTGGATGGGGCGCTTGGTGCCATGGTTTAGTTGATTAGATTATGTTGGATGATAGGTTGAACTCGATGATCTCAGAGGTCTTTTCCAACCTGGTTAATTCTATTCTATTCTATTCTATTCTATTCTATTCTATTCTATTCTATTCTATTCTATTCTATTCTATTCTATTCTATTCTACCTGCAGCTGATTTCACACTGCCTACCCATATGAGCCACCCCAGAAGCTTAGCAAGACCTTGTGTTGGTCTTACAGCAATGTTCTGCATCTATATCCCGCTCCCCACAACCTGCAGGCTACAGCAGTAACTTATTAAATCCCAATCTCTGCACACCAGCAGTAACAGCTGGAACAGTGACCTTGTTTTTCAGGCTTTTGGAGTTCAGCTTCACCATGCCCAGGATTCAGGCCATTTTGAGATTACCCCAGCAAGATCCTGCTTCTTTTGGTTTCAGTGAAAAGCTCAGTAACCCTTCCTTGAAGGATTTACCTATTGCACAACAGAAAAACAGCCTTGCCTCTTATCTGAGGAGTTTTTCTTTATTGCTTTATCCTTAGTTTGTTGTCATGACACTACTTTTTAGAAATATTATCTAGGAACTGTATTTATCCACTTGAAGCAATAACTTGATAAGGAAAAAACATTCTGAAAGTGGGAAAGATGTGGCAAAACAGGAAAAACTGTAGTTCAAGACTGAGTCTTATTGAAATCAAGCTTGTGTATGACGACCTGTGTCACTACTGTGTTCATAGCTGACAGCTGTGTTTCAGGCCAGCTTCATTCTATGGTTTTGGTTTGGTGTTTCCTGATGAAATATTTTGTAGCTAGAGTCAGTGATGGTGCTTGCATTGTGATGAAATGTTTACTTCTCCATAGCTGATAAGATTGATAATTGTGGGTAGTATGAGATTAATGATCTTCTAAATTATTCATTTCCTTGCTCTTGAGTGCTTGAGTTTTGTAAATTGTGTGATGGGATAAGAATGTTATATTGCTTAGCAGTCTCAACCGTCTTTTCAAGCTAAGAAAGGGGTTTTGGCATCTCTCTGGGGCTTAAATTGTCTCTTAAAATTCTTTATGCAGACAATATAATAGCTGTCTCACAAAACTATTCCTTTTTAATCACAGATAGCAGCACCAAAAGTATTAATATCTCCTTCGGAGATCATCTCCACCAGACTGTACCAGACTCTATTGCATGCTTTCCTCAGCAGCTAACTGTTCTCCACAATAAGTATGAAGCACAAGGACAGTCTGGTTCAGCCTTTCACTTCAAAAATGTGTCTTCACCCATCAGGACAAGGGATACTTTTAGTATCTGAGAGATATAGAAGAGGTCTTTCCAGTTTTCCTAAACTAAAGAACCAAAATGCCAACAAGCTCTAATGGATATAATTCATAACTTCACCTATTTAGAAGTTACCAGTTTGAATCCAGAAGGATTCAAAATTAAAGTCCCACTGTCATAAAACTATGCATTTTAGTAGTACATGTATAAAATAAATTCAGAAGCAGGAGGCAGACTGTACATGGTACTAGCATGAACATGGTTCATGTTTAATAAGCTGCAAGAGACAGAAGTACTCCAAGCTGTTCACAGTGAGGAGAGCAGGCAGGTCCATCAGAGGACAAGATGGTCTTTTACAATGCATTTGAGTAATGCACAAATATCTTCCTTAAACAACATAAACAGTCATAGAACCACAGAATCACAGAATCAACCAGGTTGGAAGAGACCTCCAAGATCATCAAGTCCAGCCAATCACCCAACCCTAACTAGTGAACCAGACCATGGCACTAAGTGCCTCATCCAGGCTTTTCTTACCTCCAGGGGCGCTGACCCCACCACCTCCCTGGGCAGCCCATTCCAATGGGCACTCACTCTTTCTGTGAAGAACTTCTTGCTAATATTAAGCCTAAACTTCCCCCTGCGCAGCTTGACACTGTGTCCTCTTGTTCTGTTTCTGGTTGCCTGGGGAAAGAGACCAAACTCCACCTAGCTAAAACCACCCATCATGGATAATTTTTAAACTAAGTATCATGAAGGGTAATCTGAGAGAACTTGATTATTTGGGGGTTTTTTTGTCTGAGAGGATGGAACTTGTTCTCTGCAACTAGGGGCTTGGAACAAGGGCTGTTCTTTGTAATCTCTTTGTCTCTTAATTTGTATGTAGATGTGTGTTCCATAAAGTCCAGGCAATGGCTGAAGTGAAAATTGCACGGAAAACATTTTTCTTTTCCTAAAGCAAGCTCAAGAAGGAACATTTAGTCAACAAAATGGAAAATCAATATAATTTTAATTTTAAGAAGTCAGAGCCAATGCCAAGCTGTTCTTTAAGGAAGCTTGATAAGAATTCATAGTTTTGGTGGTTTTTTTTTTCCTTCAGTATGAAAAATAAAATTAAATTGGTTTAATAATTCTCCTCCAAGTTTGTTTAGAGCCTGGAAGTTTTGTTCATCACTGTTACTTCAGTATCTTCAGTTTACTTCTGCAAAAGATGTTTGATCACCATGTATTTACCATAAAGTTCTTGAGACTTTGAGTTAATTTATGCAGAAACAAACAAAGGTAACACAATTACTCCAGAGTTATGCACACTGCGGGCTGTAACATTTTCAACAACTTAGGCATTCCAGCAAAACTTTCAAATCCATTCAAGTGATGTTGTCAGAAGCAGCAGAAGAGGTTCCCACCAGGAAAAAAAAAAAAAAAAAAAAGGAAAGCAGTATTTAAGGTGAAATTGCATTAGAATATATTTAATTATGCAGAAAGATGTAGAAGAAAGATGCTGCATTCAGCCTGGAAAAATACAGAAAGCAGAAATGTTTTATTTCACCAAGACTTGCTACTTCGTTTAGCAGTTCCTCACATTTCCTTGATAGGTGTCTGACAACCACATTTTCTACAGGGGTTTTCATTGTCATGAGTGAAACGTGATGCTGATTGAAGCAACCTGACCATTAGCCATGGACTTGTTTATGACCTATTAATCCTCATGTAGAAAGAATCATCACAGTCTCAAGCTGCACCAGGGGAGGTTTAGGCTCGAGGTGAGGAGAGAGTTCTTCACTGAGAGAGTGATTCGTCACTGGAATGGGCTGCCCGGGGAGGTGGTTGGGTCTCCGTCCCTGGAGGCGTTCAGGAGGGGACTGGATGTGGCACTTGGTGCCATGGTCTAGTTGTGGGGTTGTGGTTACAGGTTGGACTCGATGATCTTCAAGGTCTCTTCCAACCTTGGTAATTCTATTCTATTCTATTCTATTCTATTCTATTCTATTCTATTCTATTCTATTCTATTCTATTCTATTCTATTCTATTCTATTCTATTCTATTCTATTCTACACGAATTGGCCAAACTATGTGGACAGCGTTCAGTCAAGGAGGAGCCACTTTCTTGGCATCAGCCCATCACCTCTTTGGAGAAGGCCTAATGAAGGAAGCAGACCTGGAACATATATGGCTCTTCCCTCTCTGGAAACTTGAGGATTAAATCATTGTTGCAGTTGGTAGTGATATAAATAGTGGATATGTTTATGTCACTTGGTGCGCAAAATCAGACGCCGTGATTTCAAGTGCCTTGTGGGGCGTGTAAAAGGAGGACGCCAAAGAATTTTGGCCTTCTGAATGGAAATGCTCTTTAATTTCTGGGACTTTAGCCTGGATAGAGTGATGGCTCTCATGGGTAAGGGAAAACCAATACATCTGCTGATGCAGGACTTTCAGTCACAAATGACCTCCCAAGCTGTTTCTGAGACATTCCCTTTTTAATGATCTGAAGGAAAGCCACAACTGACCCTCTTGCTCAGTGCAAAAGTCTTTTCTTAGCAATATTAAAATCAACCAACCTGATTTTTCGTTGTTACTGGAATTGAAGCACGCAGTGGAAATTATCCCCAAAAAAGATCAACATTAATCTTTAACATATCAGATCAAAGAAATGAAGTATGACCTTAAAGGCCACACCCAAACACAAAGACTTCAGAATTGGAGATAAATAAATAGATGGACAGTGACTGGAAGTTAGACTTCTGGCTATAAAGTATAAATCTAGACTAAATCTTTAAATAATGTGTGTGTTTGTACGTCTGAGTCATCATGCAGTGTCTCTAGCATGACTGAGGACATAGCCAGGTCTGCTAATTGTTTATTTTCCTCTGCAGAGGGCCTGTCTACTTTATTAGGCCACGGAGTTTTGAAGGCTATTGAGGTGGTCCTCCCAGTCTTAGCTTGCCTTTCAAGTAGTGCCAAGGTCAGGCTGCCATTGCTACAGACTAGGATGACCTATGGAAGTCCTGGTGTTTTTCTCAGGGTTTGGAGCAGGCTGCTTCCAAGTCCAGTGAACAAAGGAACTGATGAAATTGTGATGTTCACAATGTCAAAACTAACTACTTTTTGTGTGCAGCATTTTCTTACAAGTGTTGAGGTTGGATTGTGTAAGGGGTCTTTTAAAATGTGACATGGGTGACATGAGTAATTTTATTTCTTATATGGTGAAGAAGGAAGACAAGAGGAATGTGATTTAAGTGCCTTTAACTGCTTTTTTTCCTCAAGTGTCAGATTAAGGGTTGTCTGGCTTCTGATAAACTCCCCTTCAGGAAGGAAGTTTGATTAGTTTCCAAGGATCTATGTGTGAGAGAGAGGTAGCTTATCTACCAGTCCTTGATATACATTATTTATATTCACTTGAATTTGGAGGGAGGCTAGTTAGAGACCTAAAAGGAAATTGTCTTCTGCTGATATTCCCTAAAAAGTGACAGTCTGCTGACTTTATAATAGTCAGGACAGCAAGAGCAACATGCTTGATATAAAAAGTAAGGAAGCAGAGCCATAATTTATCCAATTCTAGTCCCACCACCACAATTAACCTGGGAGTGAGAATGGCAATGTATTCTAAGATTTATGGGAAAAGATGATTCTGTGAACAGCATGTTGGTGTGAGCTTTTCTGTGCTGAACTGAACATGGAATACTCTCTCTTGTCCTCAGTATTTTGGCTGAAGTGAAGGAGGTGTGTTAGAGGAAGGATATTGCAGAACTTGTGTTAAAAATCATACACAGAACTGAGTTCTTACTCTACCTAACATGCAAATACTCATCTTCACTCCTTACACAAACAGGTGTCACCCTTTTCTGCCACAGGAGTGCTCATAAATATAAAGCCTATTCCTGCAGTTACAATAACGTTTTCAAAAGCCATGTCCTGCCACAAGACTCCCTGAAGGAAAGATTCATGCCTGTAGTTTTTGCCCTTTTTTTGTTTCTATATTAAAAGAATTTCCTTTATGTATAGGATTTTGAGGAATGTTGATATGGGCAATACTTGAGAACTGCAAGTGGGCTTGGATGAAGAATGAACACACACATACATGTGATGGTTTTACTGTGTCTCAAAGATGTCTGCTGAGCTTATATATCAATTGACTTTGAAATTTGTGAAAGCAGGCACATTTTTGCAGCCTTTAATGTGATATAATGGCATGGATTTTAAGGCTGTCAGCCCTTTTGGTGCAATTTAATACAGGCTAGTTAAAAGGAGCAATAGGAAATCTATGTGAGCAGTTTCTAGCTGTCAGCTCCAATTTGCCATGACAGCCCATGATACAGACA
This sequence comes from Picus viridis, assembly GCA_033816785.1. Taxonomy (NCBI): domain Eukaryota; kingdom Metazoa; phylum Chordata; class Aves; order Piciformes; family Picidae; genus Picus; species Picus viridis. Next base: position 14,389,356 of record CM066570.1, read on the forward strand.
GCATGTACTTCTATTGAGCAGTTTTGACCATCTCCCAAAAGGGTTAATTTGAATGTGCATTCTTTCTGGACTCTTTCCTAGAAAGCTGCTGCTAAAGCTATCCAGTTCTCCAGAAAAAGAGAAGAGCAAAAAACCTGCAGACTCCAGGAGAATGCAGAACAGAGCTGAGCTGCAGCCAGCAAACTGCTCCCACCTGTCAACATAAGAGGTTTCATAGGGATCAGTACTGAAGCTCTGCGTCTTCCCTGCACACAAGGATGCTAAGAATCGGAGAACCCTCATAACCCCTCCTTGCACAGTATTGTGCTCTTGATGTATTGATAATATTCTTATCTTTTGTGCCTATTTTCACCCTGCATCACCTCTGTTTTTAAAAATCTAAGAGATGTTAAAATTTGTGGATGCAGTTTTTAGACAAGGCCCCAGCAATAATGGAAATTGTTCTGATACAGGGTCCAGGGACTATTTCTGACAAACAACTCAGAGTTCTCCTTCCTTCCATGCACATGGAGGAATTAATTCCCCACAGTACTACAATAATTATTTTTACATAAGCCCAGCACACAGTGCACATCATTCATTTTCCTTGCTTAAGGGGCAATGTAATGCCGTGCTGCTCTTTCTCCATTAGTTACAGCCTGACATAGTTAACTTTAAAATCAAGCTTTGGCACACCATATAAATAATAATACATTTATGCAATTGAATGCCTCTGCAGTAATTCAGTCAAGGGAGTTCTACTGCCGGTCATAAACTACTTAAGCTGTTTGACTCTCAGCTTAAGACATCAACAGAGGTCTTTGACTGAATTACAGTCTTAGATTTACCTGCACAACTTCTATTAGTCAAAGCTACCTATATATGTAGTGAAACATCTGATATGATGAGTAAATCTTGAACTGCTACCAAAATAAATTGTATTGCTATCGGAATGATATCTTACAGTGCTGACATGAAGAGAAATTTTTGCCTTGGACTTTAACAAGGCCAAGCTTACAGCTCTTTGTCTAATATCAGTGCTGTAGTTGCTGTCCTATGATACAGCATTCATAAGGGCAGTTAATAGCTTCCATTAGGCAAATAATTTAAAAAATAACAATAAGAATGTGATGAATTTGTGGACCTACAAGATTTCCCTTAAGTCTGACAAAGACTTAGAGAGCAATGTAATGAGCTCAAGTAGGAACCAACAGCTCTGAGTATAATCTAAATGCTACAGCTTGGGAGGAATGCTCCTGACCTCACACTAGCAGAGGATGGGGTAGCATGTCAGGGAGACTGCACCGGCTGTACCAAAGACACAAGGTGTAGCATATTAGGTTTAGTTTCCAAGTTCCTGTCTTTTGAAGATACTCTCTTGTCCTCTCTGAGGATCAGGACAGGAGCAACTGTATGCAGAAAATGTTTTCTTGTAAGGTGCTTCTGTCCCTTATTGACTGTCTGTACAAGTTCTGTAATCACGTAGATATTTAGTTTCACTTTTATCTTCTCTCTGGAAATCATTGCTGTATATAGTGAAATACTTTACATTCATGTACCTGTATAAGAAGCAGCAACTTAGGCCATGTCTACCAGAAGGACAAATTTATTTTAAATTTTTTTCTTTTCTGAACAGCTTTGATGACTCTTTAAGTACTGCCGTTTCAGAGGAGACCTGTTATCCCAAGGCCTCTTCACCAACACAGAGGGTGAAAACATCCCTGAGAAGTATCCAGCGCTCAAATGGCCTCCTTGGTATAGATTTCTGTTAACATTCCCATACACATCCCAGTCCCAATTCCCAGAGCAGGAGCATGTCAGGACAAGCTGTGGTCTGGCCAGGAAAAATAGGAAGGAACTGTTTTTTCCCCTCCCAAAAGATCAGTGCTTGTTCAGAAAGCTACCGATCATGAGAGAAATAACACAAACATCTCAAAATGTAGATTTGGACAGAAAACTTATATGGCCCCTAGGAGATCGGCTTCCGGTCCCTCAGACAGATCCAGTAGTCGTATCAATGTTCATTGCCAAATATAGATTAACAAAACCAGCTGCTCCTACTGCACATGTGAAACAAGCTGTCACTCAAGGCAGGCAAACGTTTCATGGCTATTGCTAGGGGAAGCAGCTCTAGGATGAGAGCAGGTATTTTCTATTTTACCATTGGAAAGAATCATACCCTTCCAGTCCTCCCTGCAGAGCTGAAAGGGATGTTACAGAAGAGTGCCTGCGGTTTTAAGGCAGTTCCCTTGCAGATGGCACAACTGGGCAAGGACCAGCAGGACCCCTCTGCAGCAGGACCCCTTCCCAGCAACAGGGCTGCACAAAAATCAGATCCTGCCATCTGCTCCTTTATCAGCTCAGAGAACAAAGTTTTTTAAACGTAAAATCTGGGAAAGCTGGGTTAAACTCAGCTTGTCATAAGCCATTGGAGATGACAATGAAAGCCTCTTCCATTACTGATGTGCACTATCAACACCACCACTGTCAGCAGGGAAGCTTTACCCCAACATCTGAACCTGCACAGAAACACCAGCAAAATATCCTTGTGAATGTGAACAACTCCGCTCAGACCTTTTCTAGCTGTGCAAGTGCATAAATCACTTCAGCTTGCTCTGTTTCTCACACTAGTATCAGTAGAGCCTAGTAAACAGAGCAAACTTCTTGGAGTCTGACGTGCAGTATCTTCAAGTATGCCTCAACATTTCATTTTAGAGGAAATTCAGAAGAAAAGTGGTAGTACTATGGTATTTTTTTTTAAGTCCACAATCTTCAGAAAAACCACATAACAGAAAATGGAATATTGTGAGCAGCCCACATAATTACTCATGATAGATAACTGTATTAAAAATTAAACATAAATTATTGGAGGCATTACACTGTTGGCACAAGATGAAAAAGGTGCTTCATATTACTGAAAGGTTTAGCTAACTGCCTGAAAGTTTGGCTCAATAGAAAAGAGACTAGCCTGGATAAATGGAAAGCATTTATTGTTTGAAATATGGATTTTAATATAGCACAGCACAACCCCAAAACATCAGTCCTTTTCAATACGGTTAAAGTAAGATGGATCTTGCAGATTAAAGTAGCCAGCAAGATGCTCTTTGGCAGTGAGAAGCAGAATTACAAAAGGAATCTTCTTGGAGACACTCCATGTCTTTGGAGGAGGATCCTTCACCTCTTTTATAGGGCTCCCCAGCGTCCTACACAGATGTTTTATATTTGAACACTGGGGCATGCTGATGGCCTTGGCCTGTGAAGGCACATTCTGCTCCTGAGGACACCCAAGTGTCAGACAAAGGGGGAAAATCCTGTGTTGGGAGTAAAGCAAAGGTCATTTCAGCTGGCCAGGCTTCCCCAGACTGGATGAGGACATTGGTGGGAATACACATTTTTCCAGACATTTTACAGTTCTGCCACTGATCAGGAAAGTCTTGGAGACTCATATCAGGTCTTTAAGGTCAACAATGTTTTACAAAGGGCCAATTTTTTCCTGCATTTTGCAAGTTTCTAAATATTTTGGTTTTCCACAATGTATTGTAGGTTTAAAACATTCATAAAAAATTGATTTCCTAGAATTTCACTTCCAGCTCCAACATCAGTGACCAGCTTAGGATTTAAAAAGTAGTTGAAAGCCCCAAATACCTGAAAAATCCTCAGATTTAATCTGGCTTGTGATAGCAATGTGACTCCAAGAATATTGCTGATCAGCTTTGAAACGGTGCTGCAAAGTTGTTCATGGAAATTAGTAGAGGTAAGCAGATAAACATCTGTACTAAAACTTCTGCTCAACAGGAATTACTGAGGAGAATTTAGCTGAAGCCGCTAGTTAGGAAAAGAAAAAGGAATGGGGAATGAAAGGGAAAGGTGCCATATTACTTTCACAAAGAAATAAAGTGTTCAAGAGGTTCCATGGTTTCCAAGTTCTTCAGTGACTGGAGAATGTGAAATGTTTGTAAATCTGAAAATAACTCTGTGATTTATAATATATGTTTTTAAAAAACACATATTATCTAGGGTTCAAGAGATGCTTAATATTTAGTCTTTTATATTCTTCTGCTATAAAAAAAATACCATGCAAAATGAAGAGGGAGCCATGCAAGAATGTGCTCTTTTTTCCAAAGACCTGTGGCAGTTTTTGTTAGCTTTCTCAGGCAAGAGCTATCTTTTTGGTCTGGATTTGCACAGACCCTTGCCCAGTTTTCTAGGACAAAGATAGGTTCCATGGGGGCACTATGATGTTGATAACTATTCTGAAGTATTATTTAGTAGAAAACTAAATAATTTCCTGCTTTTCTGCAGGACAAAAGTTTTTATCTCCAAGCTATTAAGTGATTATTATTGTTATTGTTATTATTATTATCATTATTATAATTATCATTATTATTATTATCATCATCATTATAAAAGTTTCATAGAGAAGAGAGTGGCTGTGGGGAAAGGAAAAAAAGGCATATAGAATAGAATAGAATAGAATAGAATAGAATAGAATAGAATAGAATAGAATAGAATAGAATAGAATAGAATAGAATAGAATAGAATAGAATTAACCAGGTTGGAAAAGACCTTTGAGATCATCAAGTCCAACCTATCACCCAACACCATCTAATCAAATAAGCCATGGCACTAAGTGCCTCATTCAGTCTCTTTTTAAACACTCCCAGTGATGGTGGCTCCACCACCTCCTGGGCAGCCCATTCCAATGGGCAATCACTCTCTCTATGAAGAATTTCTTCGTAACATCCAGCCTAAACCTCCCCTGGTGCAGCAATAGTTCAAACACCACAACAGGGACTCTGGAGCTAAATTTTACCCCATGATCATCCTTTATTAACCTTTCCTGCTTCCAGCAGTCAGATTCCTGGAGTTCATGACCCTGGGATCACAGACCATGGGATCTCCCTCCTGGCTTTGCTTTACCTCTTCAGTCTCCCCATGTCATCATGAGCACCACTGCGGTGCAGTCAAATACCACATCAGGTGCCACATGTGAATCAGCCAACGAGCTGAATGTGCTGTTTATATGAGTGTATAAATATTTGTCTAGGAAGTTGGGACAGTGAGCTCAATGACAGACATGTCATTTGTTCCTTATCATTTGTCCTGTTACTCATGCAAGTGTGACTCAGATGTTTTGGGGAGGAGGGGGAAGGAAAAAAAATAAGATGTGACTGTATGTCTGATCTTTCAGAAAAGATCCTTTCAAAGAGAAAAACAACAACAGCAACAAAACCTGAGTAGCCCTAAGGAACCTTATTTTGAGATATGTATTATCTCTAGAGGAACAAACAGTACTGATGATAGATCTATGGAAAATTGGTTATAATACCACAAGAAAAACTCCTTCCTCAGCAGACAGTGCAAGACTAAGATATCAGAAACTCCTTCAGAAATTACAAACAGATCTTACTCACTCGAGAAACTCAGGGGAGAAGCCAAGCTGTGGGATTCATGACTTGTGTTTGCCAAGCCTGATCACTGGGCTAAGGACTTCCATGTGGCAGGGCAGGAATGTAGCCAAAACCAGCTGAAAGCCTAAGAGTTTTCCTCCAGCTGGTGTCAGATGAAGGGTCCTGAGGACACTTTCTCCAAGATCTCCTAGTTGATAATCAAAATGAAAAGCACATTATCTCATCTGAAAAATTCAAGGTGCTTTTTCAGCCACTCTGTCCTTCCTATCATGACACAGATCTGGGTGCTCATCTATTGTGTCACTGGAGATAAATAAGATCATATATAGTTTACCTATTTCCAGTGTCACTCAAGCAAGAGAGTTTACGGACCCTTACTACTTGGCATGGATCGCTGTTCCTCTGAATAATCAGCAACCATATTTCTAACCACCATCCTCTGAAAATACATGAAAAGTACATTTGTATCTCTGCTTTTTTAGGAGACACTAACTGTGGATCGTCCACATAATGAATTTTGGCTCTTCGTCAGAGCTGATGCTGGCACAGGGCAATGGGGAAATAATGTAAGCTCCCTCTCTCCTTCAGTTTATTGAGCTAATTCAGCCCTTGTCTCAGACTAGAGCAAGACCAAATGTACTGTGATTTGCATCCCTGGTTCTCATGACCTCTCCACACCTTGCTACTGTGGCAAGGAAATGGTCAGCCTGTGGTTCTCCTCTCTCTTAACCTGATGACTTCCTCCTGCAAGTCACCCTCTGGTTGCACTCTGTTTGCTGCAAAGTAGCCCCGGCACTAGAGGGAGTGCAGATGGGTGACAACATCCCCCATTATGCATCTCAGTGTAAAAAGAAACTGGGTGCCCCTTTGCAACTGTGTTACACCATAATTCTGCTTTATCTATCCTATAGCTTTATCTATCCTATAGACTGAATAAAAGTCCCTCACTGTCAGTGTAATGCAATGAACATTTGAGGCTTAGTTTTGGAATGTATTTATTTTTGGAATTTCTTTCTGTCTTCTCAGAATGGGTGTGTGCTACAGGACAATAAACTATACCTCATCATACAGTACGTTTCCACTTGAGCTCAGCATCTGGACAGGACATAAAGGAAAGCAAAGCAAGGAGTGAGAGTTACATGAAAAATGGTGAGCTCATAAAAAATTTATAGGGGAGGGGATCCAAGTGCAGTAATGAGGCATCACACAAAGGCAATGGAGTACTTAGCACTAAAACCCTTTCCACATGCTATCTGGTTACCATCTTATCAACATGACACCCATTAGCATCCGATAATAGTAACTAATCAGCTGTTCTGCCTTCCTTTATTTTCCTTCAGAAAATATCTTCTTCAGTGTGCAGTCCCTCCCCACAACAATATTGCACACTAAATAATACATAGGATTGATACCCTGTCATTCAGACCTGATGTCACTTCCTGACAAGGTGATGTTATGAGAGAGTGCATGGGTGCTGCTCCCAACACAGTACTCTAAAGAGGACCCTGATCAGCAGCAGCAACCACAACCTCCTGCTATCCTGGATCAGATGAAGTTTTGAGCAGCACTCATGTCAGCACCAGGATGTGCTTCTTGCTGCAATGATGAGCCTTTGTGGAAGGAGAGCACCACTCTTAGATTCAGCCTACCAGGGAGATAAATCCTTAGACTCGAGTGATCTGAGGTCCTGATCATGACCAAACTGCATAAAACACCCATTTCACATTAAAATTGGTATTTCTAACCCCCTGAGGCAAGAGGCTGCTGTCTCGCTGAGAAGCAGTAACACACTTATACACTCAAAGTGTGAGACTCCACACAGGTCTTTCAACATATGTCAGTGATGGTTTCCAGCTATAAAAAGCACTTGACTGATATGTTTATTTTGTGGTTGAAGCTTTGAACTGCTGCACTGGGATGTGGGATTGGAGGCCGCAGACTTCCCACGTGATTAAGACAAGTCATTTCTCCTCTCTTTCATTTCTCCATCCATAAAATGGTAGTGATAAGGGCTGTATAAATAGCAAACTTTTAACTAAGAAGCAACCTGTAAAGCCAAGGATGAAACAAGAACCTCATGTTTAAGCTCTCCCTGAAATTTTTAGAACGACACTTTTTTTGCAGCAAATCAGAAAATGCATTTTTGTTCAGGAAGTTTTAGTCACATTGGATATCTTTCCTCTTCTAAATTAACCCTAGACAAGCTTTGAAATGAGAACAAAAAATTTCAGAATGAATGCTAGGGATTGGATTATAAAGTGGAATTAGGGACTTTTGGTGGATTTAACTCAGCAGTTCTTTAAATATTAATTTAACCATCCCCCCTGGTTATCTATTCAGCTCAATGCTCCTTTTCTATTTCTCGTCTATTTAGTTCAGTGAAGAAAAAAAATACCAAAGCACCTAAACCATACTATAAGAAAGATGTTGAGTTGCTTGAACATGTCCAGAGAAGGGCCACAAAGCTGGTGAGGGGTTTGGAGCACAAGCCTTATGAGGAAGGGCTGAGGAAGCTGGGGTTGTTTAGCCTGGAGAAGAGAAGGCTCAGGGGAGACCTTATTGCCATTTACAACTACCAGAAGGGAGGTTGTAGCCAGGTGGGGATCAGTCTCTTCTCCCAGAAAACCTGTGACAGGAGAACACAGTCTCAAGCTGAGCCCGAGGAGGTGTAGGCTGGATGTTAGGAAGAAATTCTTCATAGAAAGCCATTGGAATGTGCTGGGGAGGTGATGGGGTCCCCATCACTGGAAGTGTTTTAAAAGAAACTGGATGAGGCACTTACTGCCATGGTTTAGTTGATTAGATGGTGTTAGGTGATAGGTTGGACTTGATGATCTCCAAGGTCTTTTCCAACCTGGCTAGTTCTGTATTCTGTATTGATAATAAGTTTATCTAGGTATATAGATATTAAATATCAAATGGGTATCTAATATCAGCGCTGTTTTACTATCAAACAAAATACAAATTGAGACTGTTCAAGGACTCAAATCCATACTGAAGATTCTTGTGAATACAGTAATACATTATCCTAGAAAGAATTTCAACACCACCAAACACAGCTCATCAATTCTCAGCAGAGTCCTGACACATGGAAATAGCCTTCAAAATAGCCAGGAAACATTGAAAATGTTCTTCAGATATTTGCTCTTGCAAGTTGCTGGGTATATTCCCAGGAGAGTGGAGTAGAGGGTGAGAGGAATTCATGATCCCTCTTAGGACAAACAAACTCAGGAACAATTTCAAGGGTGAAACTGGTGTTTGCTGAGTAGGCAATGACCTCCGTGCATAGCCTCAAAAATTGCACAGAGGAAATGAGATAATATGCAGAAATGTATGTGTTTCTAGTTTAAGCCTGAGGATGTGATTTCATCACCTTCTTCTCTTCCAAATGGAGAAGGGTGCATTTTGTATCATCCTAAGTATTACCACAGACAGATTGCCAGAAATAATTCTGGAGCATTTGAAACACTGATGAAGTCACTCTGGGACATCCTTTCCCTTGAAATCTGAGGAAGCTCAGCATCTCTAGTTTCTGATGTGCCTCTGCTCCAGTTTCACCATCTCTAAAGGGGAGTTAAAAGCAGAATGCTGTGAGCACTATTTCTTTTATATGGTAAAAATAGGGCACAAATATTAAGTGGTACCAAAGTGCAAGTGTGAGGGTATCATTTTATCCTACACAGTATTTCCAGAAATAATGCTACTTAGGGAGGCTATTAGGCAGATTCCTTTGCTACTACAGTGTAGCAGGCTTTTGACAATGATGCAAATGTTCCCCACTAATGACTTAGGCTTGCACTGTAACGGACATCAGGAGTGGGATTCATTGAGGTTCATATCCAGACTCTCTTTCCATTCAATGAAACTACATTTATAAGGCACAGTGTGTCTTACCTTACAATTTATCTGTTTGAAGCAAGAGTGTTAGAGCAAGAGGAGTAACATCCTGACAGAGCCCCTTTCTCCTCATTGACTGCCAAACAGCCCTCATGGGAGTTGGTCAAGTGTATGTGTCTACATTGTTGGCCCCACAAGAGGTTTAAATCCACCCTACCCAAATCCTCTGTGCTCACTGCAGTGGCTTCCCACTAATAAGCCTATTTCCTAACCCACAAGCACAATGACCATACCAAAGGGGAAAAAAACACTTTACAAATAAGACTGAGACTCATATTTTGAGAATCAACCCTTCCACTTTCATAGCTCAGTCTTCTGCTTAACATGTGAAGCCATGAATAACACCTGTTATCTAAATAACAATAGGGATCAAAAGGCCAATATATCACCTCTATCACATTGCTGTTTCATTTATACTAATGAACCACTTGATTTCAGAGGAAGAAAGCAATGCATGTGAATCAATTACAATAAGCAGTGTGGAAATCTTAATTGTGAAGGACAGTGAAAGAAGACTAATTTAAATCACCTCTGATGAGTTTTTTAGTCAATTCAAACTTTCAACATGAGATGTATGAATTAACTTCCAGGAGAATTGTTGTTTATTCACTAAAATGTTCTATAAAATTCATTCAATATTCTACAATACTTCTGTAACTGCTATTTGTCTATAAATATGCATCTGATAGTAGGAAAACACAACAAAACTTATCAGTACTACAGCCAGCTGGTTCTCTCCAACACCACTTGAATTCAGAGATAGACATTAAGGCACTAAGGGATTTGGCTTCATTCAGCTTACCTAGCTGAATATTTCCCAGTCAAGAGGCTATGAACAGGGCTAAGCAGTGGGATACCTTTCGTCCTCCCAGCAAGGACCTCATGAAACTGGAAGTTTGCCACATACAAGCTGCAGAGCCAAATGTAACATCTCAGTCCTAAGAGCAGCCTCTTGCCATATGAATTCTGCATGCAACTTGAAGACAAGCAATACAAATGCACTTCATCCACTGTCAATCCCACAACAGTTATAACACAGACTGAACTTACAAATAGTCAAGATTATTTTCATAAAGTTAATCTTTGTGAATGCAAGAGGAGCTTGCTCTCAAACTCATGACTCATCAGGCACCCCTGGAAAGTTTGCAGTTCGGCAGATGTAAAAATTCTTCACTCCATTTGCAAAAAATTATTTTCAAGGAAAATTTAAAACCTGCCTGTTTCTGGTTAGGATTCCAAAATTACACTTTGGAATTGTGTGCATCTCATACTCACTACTTTTCATAGAATCATAGAATGTCTGCATGTTGTGCATTGGCAGCAAGCTTTTTTCAGCTAGAGAGTTTCACCAAAGGAAAAGAAAACAACTTTTCAGACATACAGACTGTTCATATCACCAAGGATTAGCTGAGAACTGCTGACTATGCTATACAGCTATTCATTCAATGCATATTGCTGTCACTCCCTCACTTTCAGCACAAGAACGCTTTTAAACAAAGCCAGAGTCTAATTCTGGGCATGTGACATTGTCCAGAGGCTCTCCTTAGCCTGCATCTACATCACAAAGCAAGACATCTCAGAAGCAATTAGAAGCACCAGGGCTATGATGGCCCACACTACTAACACACTTACTACTTCCTCATTCTCTGGTTCTCCCTTGAACTACTGTAGCAAGCTCTCTCACAACCAAAGGTACTGCCAAAGGATGGTCAGCCACCAGCAACATGAATGCAGACAATCCACCTGACTCGGCCTCAGCAACACGGATCAGCCTGTCCCTGGCATATCTAGTGAGAACATGGAAAAGTCAGTGGCTAGTGACCTGAATTATCTCTCCTTATTCAACCTGAGTGGCAATGAAGCACATAGCAAAGGATTACCTAATAAAAATGACATTAAACCTTCTGCATCCTCTGTTCCCCATTCAAATGTTGGATCTAAGCTTAATTTAGGTATATGAGTATCTGCAGAGGATGGCACAACTGTTTCCTCTTTTGTAGCCAACAGGCAGATCTGTGAGCAGCTGCACCATTCCCTACATCCTGCTCAGGAAATTGGTCTTGCTTTTCAACTGGGGCATAGAAAACCACATGCTAAAGAGCTTTCCTACATTGCAGTCTCTGTGCCTTCGTCTGACTGAGATGAAATAAACCAGGATTAGTAATAATGACTGGCCAGTCACTTATTGTCCAAACATGTGACAAGTCAAAAGCAGAACAGGACAAATGCTGGTAAAATAAGTCTTCATGAAGTCCATAGTCCACCTCTGCTCACACAGGTTTTGGATTCACTGTTGATAAATATTCTAGCAGGCACCTTAACAGGCAGGCACGTATTTCCCAAACACAGCAGTTCAGAAAGAATAGCAGGGAAGTTTTTCTAGAGCAAATTTCAAATCTCTATGCAAGATGGTTCCATTCTTGGTCAATGAAAAGTGAGATAGGCTCTAACATGAAAAGGAAGAACACTAGGCTCCTAGGATAGGCACCCAAATAGAACCATAGAATACCTTGAGTTGGAGTGGACCCATAAGGATCACAGAGTCCAGCTTCTATTTTCATGGGATTGCTTTTGAGCAATCTACAAGCTAAGGAGAAATTATTACATAAAAATTCTGCAAGTAATGGATAGCTTTAAGAAAAATCATCAGCATTTTGTAGTTATTTCATAAACCAAAGCAACAGCTTTTTAAGACTTGTTTTTATTTGTCATAATCCTACTCTGATTTGACTGGTAATAAATAAAATTAAGTTTATTTTGACTATGACATCTATTGCTGAGTGATCTCCCTCTCCATATCTCAACCTGTGAGACTTTTGTTATATTTTGTCTCCCCTACTCAAATGAAAAGGGGGAGTGATAGAGTGTCTTTAGTAAACACCTGACATCCAGCCAAGGTCAACTCACCACACTCTCCTCTCAGTCTTATTTTTCCTATCCGAAGCACCCAGACAGACCGCAGGTCAGGCTCCAGGCAAGGCCACATCAGCACCCCACAGACAGCATCCCAGATGCAGTTGGCAAGCAGTCAAGGAGCCACCCATGAGCCAAAACCAGATGACAGGTGGGGAGAAAGTGCAGAACACCCCAGGTACAAGCCTCTCCAGAACTGCCTTTATCCAAATCACAGGGCAAAGGATAGGTACCCATGCCGGCCAAGAGACTTGACCTTTCAACAGGGAAGAAAATGTCCACAAAAGCCTGAAAAGGGCTTAGCCATGTGAAGTTGAGCAAAGAGCAAGAGGATGTAGAGCTGAGGCTAAGAATGGATGTAGGCTGAGGCTAAGAGACCTAAGAAAAGAGACAAGTGCGGTCAACCTATACGGGAGGAGTCTTGGAGGAGGGACGCTTGGGGCCTGAAGGGCCCTAGTGAAGGGTCCATCCATCACAAAATGGATTGCCCAGCCAAGCAGGTATGAAGTCTGAGACTTTATTTGTGTCTTTATGATGCCAAAAATCTCAGCTATTTAGAAAAACATGTTTTTGTAGAATTTTCAGGCATTTCCTTTGAAAAACAGTTGCTGGCTTTTCATGGCCTAAAGTTCTGAACTATTTCCCCAAAAGCTTCCTTTTCACATTTCATAGGCTCCCTTCTCACAGTCCCATTTGTGGACCTATTTGCAAATTAATATGTTTAGCAGGGTGTAGAATTTCAATCCCTCTAAAGTGACTTGACACTCATGATTTTAATTAAAAGTCCTGTCAGGTTCAGGTAGAGAGCAAACCTTTTCTGCGGTGCTTGATTAATTATGCTGCATGCAGCAACTTCTCTCTGAGTCCGTAAGAAATTCCGGGTTGTGAGGTTAATCCATTCTCTTCAAGAACTCATAGCCAGGGTTAAAACTCGTGAGCCACATTTCCTCTCTCACAAATGATGTATCTCACTCCTGGTGTCATGGCAGACGATGCCAGGGACGGGGAGGAAGAACTGCCCATCATAAGTGAAGCACAGGTTGGTGGTCACCTGAAGAACCTGAAAGTGTTCAAGTCCATGGGACCCGACGGGATACACCCACGGGTGCTGAGAGAACTGGCAGATGAGGTTGCCAAGCCCCTCTCTATTATATTCCAGAAGTCATGGCAGACTGGGGAAGTCCCCACAGACTGGAAAAGGGGAAACATTACTCCCATTTTCAAAAAGGGCAAGAAGGAGGAACCGGGGAACTACAGGCCAGCCAGTCTCACCTCTGTGCCCGGAAAGATCATGGAGCAGATCCTCCTGGAGGCACTAATGACTCAGAAGAACAGTGAAGAGGTGATTGGGAATAGTCAGCATGGCTTTGCCAAGGGCAAATCCTGCCTGACAAACCTGGTGGCCTTCTATGATCAGGTGACAGCATTAATAGATGAGGGGCGAGCAACTGATGTCGTTTACCTGGACTTGAGCAAAGCCTTCGACACTGTCCCACACCACCTCCTGGTCTCCAAGCTGGCGACACATGGGTTTGATGGATGGACCTCTAGATGGATAAAGAATTGGCTTGACGGCCGCACCCAAAGAGCGGCTGTCAACGGGTCCATGTCCCAGTGGAGGCCAGTGACAAGCGGAGTCCCTCAGGGATCAGTCCTGGGACCTGTCTTGTTCAACATCTTTGTGGGTGACATGGACAGTGGCATCGAGTGCACCCTCAGCAAGTTTGCTGATGACACCAAGCTGTGTGGTGCAGTGGACACCCTGGAGGGAAGGGATGCCATCCAGAGGGACCTGGACAGGCTGGAGAGGTGGGCACAAGCCAACCTCATGAGCTTCAACAAGACCAAGTGCAGGGTCCTGCATCTGGGTCGAGGCAATCCCAGGCACAAATACAGGCTGGGCAGTGACTGGCTGGAGAGCAGCCCTGAGGAGAGAGACTTGGGGGTGCTGGTGGACGAGAAGCTCGACATGAGCTCTCAATGTGCGCTTGCAGCCCGGAAAGCCAATCAGATCCTGGGCTGCATCAGGAGAAGTGTGACCAGCAGGTCAAGGGAGGTGCTTCTCCCCCTCTACTCAGCTCTGGTGAGACCCCACCTGGAGTACTGCGTCCAGTTCTGGAGCCCATATTACAGGAGAGATGTGGACGTGCTGGAGCGTGTCCAGAGAAGGGCCACGAGGATGATCAGAGGGCTGGAGCACCTCTCCTATGAGGACAGACTGAAGGAGTTGGGGCTGTTCAGTCTGGAGAAGAGAAGGCTCCGAGGTGACCTCATTGTGGCTTTCCAGTATCTGAAGGGGGCCTACAGGAAGGCTGGGGAGGGACTTCTCAGGATCTCAGGTAGTGATAGGACTAGGGGGAATGGAATGAAGCTGGAAATGGGGAGATTCAGGCTGGATGTGAGGAAGAAGTTCTTTACCATGAGAGTGGTGAAGCCCTGGAATGGGTTGTCCAGGGAGGTGGTTGAGGCCCAGTCCCTGGAGGTGTTTAAGACCAGGCTGGACGAGGCTCTGGCCAGCGTGATCTAGTGTAGGGTGTCCCTGCCCATGGCAGGGGGTTGGAACTAGATGATCCTTGTGGTCCCTTCCAACCCTGACTGATTCTATGATTCTAAATGCAAACTAGAAAGATGAAGGCCACGAGAAGGTAAGATGCTCACATCTCTGGTTTCACACACTTCATGGGATTTCTCCTTCCTTGTTTGATTCATGCCAGATCATGTCCCGGATATTCTTCACCCAGAGTACAGAGCCTCTGTGGGCCACCTCATTGCATTTGCTTGTTCAAGTTTTGCACAGTCTGTTAATTTAATAGGGAACCAGAGAGGTTCCCCTTCATAACACAATGCACAGAGGCTTTTCTAAATCATCTGGTCACTAGTTTAGTGCTAGATTAACAAATCAGGATTGAAGAAAAAAAAAAAAAAGAGGGAAAAAAACCAAAACCAAACAAAACATTTTTCTGTGGAGCTCAACAAAATATTTCTTATTTTCTGAATTGTCCTTCCTTGCCTTCATTTCCTGCTGCCTTCGGACTACGGCCTGGTTTGTTTGCCTTTCAGAGAATGGGGGAAGGGAGCGGGAACGAGAGAATTCATTTACATCTACTTCATTTGACTTGATGATGTTCTCACTGAGGCAGAATCAACAAAAAGAAAAGTATTATTCTGGAAAGTACTTTCCCTCACTGACCATTATAGGGAAAACTGAAGTAGGTAGTGAAACACCAAAGTACAGAAAATTTGAAGTTGCTTCTGTTTACATATAGAAGCATAAAAATAGATATGCAAATTGGCAAAATTTTCTATCACATATGGGAGGAGAAACTGCTTGAGAAATAGCTGCTGTCAAGCAGTTCTCTACGGCTGATGCATCAGCAAGGTCCTGGCAGCAGTCCTTAAAAAATACAGCACATGATTGCATGCATTCAACACTCCCTTTGGGACACCCTCTTTCATCAGACTGCTCTGTGGGCTGTGTTCAGCACCCAACACATAGGCAATATCTACTTCTTATCTACTGTATAGAGTCTGTGTAGGTAACTGTTTCCAGGGGAAAATTACTAGAGATTATTACTAGATGACAAGGAGAGACCCTGAGTACCTTTGGAAGGAGACAGGGCTCTGGGAATTAAGTTGACCACAAAAAAAACAAGGTGGGGACACTGTGGCATAACAGCATATCTCAAGGAAAATGTAGTATATCAGAATGTATGGATAGATTGAAGTGAATGTCAATAGCAATATGCAACAAATGCAAATCTGAGATGTTCATAGGCATCTCCTGGGAGGTTTATATGCAAAATCAAGACATGGGAATATAGTTGAAATTAGATCGTTTCATGTGCAATATGGATGCTAGCAAAACCCAAATGGCAGAGTGTTTTTTGTGAGGGGGTGAGGAGTGGGGCATACTTAATAAAAATAAATAAAAAAGTAGTGTCTTTAATCCTGTGAGACTGTTGTCAGCTTGTGCTGCTGACTGCAAGCTACCTTTCTCCCGCTGCTGAAAGGGACCCCTTCCTGAGAAGACGGCTTTCTTTTTCACTCTGTATACAACTTGCATTTTCATGCATTTAGAAATGGAAAGATAAGAAGGTACTCACTGTCTCCTGCCTAGAGTCACTTCTAATGCTCTAAGTGAGGAATAGTCCATACTGGTCCCAGATGTCAGAAGTAATATTCTTACAGCATTTTATACACTGAAATGACAAGACTTCTCAGCTGCCACGGAGTTAGGAAAGCTAAACGAACAGAAATGCTCCCACTGTGTCCTAGATTTCCCTTTGGGAATGCAGTTCTGGGCTTGTGTGAAAAGGGGAGTATGGGGAATATTGCCTTAAACCTGACCACTTGCCTTAAACATGACCACTTTTTGACAAGCCGATCCAATACTTAACAGAAGCTTGGTAAGTGAAAGCACCATTACCTCAAGTGGTAATGGCAGCTGAAATTGATCTATTATGAGTCCTACAAATTTGAACGGTTACGCTAAATGCTATTAAAATGTATGGAATCTCTTTGTCTTCAATTATTAAATGGAGTAATTTATGAAACCTAATCTCAATAACCTCACTGTCCTACTGACCATCCCTGATGAAAGGAAGAGTAAATGTAGAGAACAGCAGTATTGATCTTTTCCTAAAGGGGGGAAAAAAGAGGATCAGGCCTGTTAACCCTTCACTGCAGGAGAAAATGGTTCATTCGTGGTTTCTTTTCCCCTCAGAGGTCATGTCCTTCTTTCATTTCTGGGGTCAAGTTTCAGTCTGACAAGTGGTAATTGATTCCGCTGCTGGTTAGGCTGGGGATAAGTGGGAGATGAAGTTTCAGTGAAAACAAATAGCACTTCACAGGTCTGACCTTTCCTCTTTAAGCTTTTGTTGTGGTTTACTTGGGATGTGCAGTTTAAAGACTTTAAACCAGTGGTGTCTGTCTTACAAAGTTTCAGATAGTCACTCCCAAGCTTTTGGCCTGGAGTTAAGGCTGGCTTTTGTCTTTGGATCTGCTGGCAACCTAACCTAGAAAGTGGGGTTTTTTTTTCACCTTCTTTCTCATTACTGTGTAAGACATGGTCCAGCAATAGCTATGACATTTTTTCCAGTAGGCTGAGGTTCACATCTTAGGGTTTCAGAATTCAGCAGTGCTGTTGTGAGATAAAACATGTATTAAAATACAAAGGCAACCACTGCTTTCCGAATCAAGCCATCCCAGGAGGTGGCAAATGTATACCACCTCTTTGCTAGATACATCCTTTTCCTACTACCAATGTTGTTGAAAAATGTTGTCTTGTACACTTACCTCCTTATGCTGTCTTGTGTACCTAATTTACTCTGTCATTCGAGCCAGCTCTGAAGCAGGTCCCTGTTGCTTAGTGTGCACTTTTGCAATATAGACATATCTTGTCAAAGATTCCTGATGGGAAGCAGCACTGGATTACAGCACAGTGATTTCAGTTACACCCAGATAATGAGAAACAGTCTAATTCAAAAAGCAAAAAAAACCCCATATTGACCTGCTTGTGAATCTTTATTCTGTATACAGCAGAAAGGAAAACAGCCTCAGGGGCTCTGTTCAGATGCTTCCAGTTAGGGATAACATTTCTCAAAAGTAAACCACTTTATTTACAAGCATGTTGTTATTGCCAAAGTCAGCCTTAATTCTAAGGTGTTCTCAGAAGACTTCACACAGCTCATGCCTTAGCAGAAGCAATCAAAATGTTGCAACCCACATGTTTTGCCAACAGTAACAACATGTTTGCAAGGAGAAAGGTTTACCAGCTGTTTGTGTTTTCTTTTGCCTTCCCTCGAGTGTCCTGGATTTCTGAGTGGCTTTATGGTCCTTCTCCACCACCTACAAATTTTTCTTCTGTCCCAGAGCAGCTGTCATTCCCAGTAGCACTAATTCCTCCTTTGGTGGGGCTGCAATCCCTTTGGTGCTCCTCAGCACAGCTGCCAGCCCTCAGCGCTCTCACTCAGTGACATGAGGAGCTAGAGCCAGTTCAAATAAATCTGGGACCATCTGTGCATCAAGCTTCACAGCCTCTCAGCCAAAGCCCTCCTGGACAGTCACAGCCCTGTCACGAGCATGTCTGCTGGGCAGGATAAAAGCCACGTGGGAAGAGGTGGTGAGGGATGCCCTGTGTAAAAGCATTTTTGAGGAGCCAGCTAGTGGGTGAGCCCTTCCTTTCGAGCAGGAATGTAAAATGCCAAAGTCAGCATGCTGACAGCAGGAGAGTGGGGAGATCAGTGCATGCACCTCAGAGTGGCAGTGCAGCAGGAACTTGAGGAGGGCCATACAGGCACCCAGGGTACCCTCTCCTGCTGCCAGACAGCTGTGGTGGCCACAGTTCTCCATGTCTTTGTACCATTAACTCCATCAAGCCAAGCCTTGCCATTGCAAGGCTGCACATCTCTAGTTGCCACCACTGCTCCTGGAGGTAAATATCTTTAGAAACTTGCTTTCTCTGTGGCAGCCCACAGTGTCTTTCTAGAGCCCCTTATATGACCTCATTCTTCTACAGCTCAGGAACTTCCCATAGGAGCTTCTATAAGTGGAATAATTGTTTTGGGGTCCATGCTGCCACTTCGCTCCTAGCCAAGGGCAAAAATGTTCTGCGCTTCCATTTTCGAGGATTTTTTTCTCATTTCCTATTAATATTTTTCATTTACTGTACATGATAAATCACAGATCTATGGTTGTCTGGCCTTTCCTAAGCTAAAGATTAAAAACCCTACTCTTTAGCCAGTATGCCTTGAAAGAAAAGTCAGATACTGGGTGCCCACACAATAACCTACCATAAAGCAAAACCAGACTCACTACATATTGTTATCATTGCTTCATTTGTTATGTCAAGGGACAATATGCCTCAGTCACTAGTGTTGTGGATGATATATCCACCAGCCTCCATCTCCCACCTGTCATGGATTGAGTTGAACCTGCTGCTGTTATTCATACCATGCTGCAATCATGCCAGCTTCAAACAATGAGAATGCTAACTGGAGCAAAGTACTATGGGGCTGGAAGTTCAGATTGCAATACAGGAAGCTTCCTGTTCCAGTTGCTGATTCTGGGTTCTGGATCCTTGGGTGTTGGTCTTTTGCAGGGGGATGGTGGTGGGACATGGAGGGATGGGGGAGTAGTTTTCTGGCTTGGGCTCTTGGCTCGCTTGCTTCTGCTGCTGCTTTGCACCAAGATTTTTCTGCAAATAGGCTAAGGTAATTATGCATTTTGTACCATATTTATCTGCTTTTGATCAGTAAACTCTATTCTTATCTCACTTTTTTTTTGTCCCATGCCTGAGTTTTTGTGTGTTACTTTTCCCTCACTTCTGATTTGGGAAAATAGACAGGTTAACCCACTGGTTCAGTCTGACCCATTTTGTTCTGCTTCAAACCATTACACTACCCAAAAATGACCCCCTTAGCAAGAGTGCTCTTCTACTGAACAAAGCTGGTGCTTCAGGGCATGTTCCCATGTGGCTGTTGTTGCCCAAGCATGGTGGTCTTGAGGGAGAGACTCACCACAAATTCCCCACACAAGGCATATGGAGTGGTGAGGGAGGAGCAGCTCAGAGAGGCCGTGCCATGGCAGAGCCACCCCGTGAGAGCAAAAAGCAAGTCACATCTGCTCAGGGTGGTTATCCTCAGTTTGGCCAAAAATATTAATATCACAATAAGGTTTGAACTGATTGTGAAGAGTGACTGGGAAAAAAAAAAAAGGCAGCAGGAAGATTACAAGAGTCTACATGTTAAAGTAACAGAACTCAATTAAAGCATAAGGAAGTAAATCGTTGTCCTTTAATCTGGACAAAATCATTCCATAAACACAGGAATGTTTTTGAATTGTGCAATTGAGGCAATAATTTTTATTGAAAAGGTCTGTATTTTAAAAGTATGGTAGAAAGCACACCAGCACATGCACAGACAGTAAAATGCATAAGACGAAGGGAAATGACAAGGACCGTAAATCCCAAGATTATTCAAATTGAGCATCCAGATGTGTTGGGAATCTGTTAGTCTAATAAAACCTGTGACACTGTATGTATCATGCCAAAGCTTTTATGTTTGAAGGAAAGGGAACCAAAGGGCATTCTGAAAAAGGCAGTCATAATTGCTCAGGTCAAATCCAGGTCTATTTTAACACACCTAGGGCTAAAGTTAACCCAGGAGATATTTATATGTTTGCTATAGAAGGCATGCCTACTATGAGGGGGTTTTTCTTTGTTTGTTTTGATTTGGGTTTTTTGTGGTTGTTGGTGTTGGGGGGCATGGGGGAAGGTTGGGGGTGTTTGTTTGTTTGTTTTTAATAACTTTAATAACTTTTCCATCCTGATGAAAGAAGAAATTTGATTGCTTGGGAAAAAAAAAAAAGTAATAGAAAACACTTCTGAAAATGAAATTCATGTTGCAAAAAATGGTTGACCAATCATAAAGTGATGTAGCTTTGAAAGGAAATACTTTGATTGCATTTTTGCTCCCCTGAGAAGTCAGATATTTGGAAATACCCAGGATTTCTAAAAAATATTTCCTGCTGTGCATATAAAAACAGATTATAAACTCAGGAACTAGGGTCTGACTCTTATCTTTTCATTTGTTTGTTTTTCTTTTACTCGATATAACCACCTGTGTTTCACAAGAGTAACTCCATGAACTTAAATGGAGGTATTTCTGATTCACAAAAATGAGGACCCTATGAGAGAATTTCCTTAATAAGATTGGCAATATGAGTGATCTCTCTGTACTTCCCTGTTAAAACCACATTGAAAACAGGGAAACTATGTCAATGTTCAATCTCAGCAACTCAAACCCCACTATTTGCAATCGGTATTCTAAAGTTGGGGTGTATAAACTTCTTATATATTTATAAACTGGACAATTTTCCCCCACCTTAAACATGAAGGAAAAAAATATTCTGTATTTTCTCCCTCAACCCAAACAGGAAGCCAAATGATGCCTGTGGTGATGTCCCATGATTTACCTTGGCGTTACATCAGTACCATTGTCAACAAAATCTATTACTATGAGCGGCAAGGAAGTGCAGGCAAGCAGAGAGGAATAAAGGCAGGAGTTCATACATTCTCTGCTTTGTATTAACATTTGTCAGGTACTATCCTTCACACTTAAGTGAAAGGAGGAAAAGCCATGTTACATGTGTTATGTTGTGCTGTGGCTGAGGAGCTTCTAGACAGCTGGAACTGTGTCAGGCTGAGGAAATGCAGCAGTATTATCAAAACTTGAAATGGTCTGTATCATCAAGAAAACTTCAAAACAGGCTGTCTGGCTACTTCATCATAACCCACTGCTTGTATACACCATCAAAATCCATTAGCATACCATGCTCCATTTTTAAAGTCTATCTTGTTAATATACAAAGAAATAGAAGCAACAATGTTTGCCAAGCAAGCTGGCCTGAGCAACAGTCCAAAAAGAAATGTAAGAAAATAACTTATCAGGTGATGCCTTGTAGTTGTTGGCATCAGTGCACCCAGGGTAGGAATCACTTGGCTGGTGACTCCACGCCCTGATGTTTGTGAGAAGGTTGAGCTCTTCATCTGTGAAAATAACAACCCCAAGGCACAATCAACAGTAACAGGCTCCACTTGCATGACATGAAGGGCACTTGTGGGCACTTCCACAACTGCTTCCAGGTCTAATAGTCTCATCTTCTTCATTGACCCATGGAAAACAGAATCGAGTCACAGTGAAGGGTGCTCGGACTAAATTTCTGACATCTGTCATATATCTCTCTGCCCTCACATCTGCACTGATGGCTAGGCATAGGTTCTGCCCAAGATCTTTCTTAGTCAGGGTTGAGAAATGAATCAAACAATCTGTCATAGTCATTTTCAGCAATTTTAACATGCTTTTGCATTGCCAAAGTAAGGAAATTAAAAGCCAGGGCATGAGAACGACATCAAATGGTATACGATGTATCTCCTAGGAGAAAAGTAATTAATATTCTTATATAAAAAATTGAAAGGTTGCTCATGACCTTCAAAATTCAATCATGACTTACAGCTGGAGTTTAGACCTTCCCACTCATTGTTCACACAATAACCCTTTTTAACAGCCTCCTGGTTTTGATGTTGGGCAAAAATCCCAAACTCACTGAAACCCAAATATCTTTCCGTTATCTTTAGTGAGTTTCTCTTTCCATGTCAGGCCTTGAAAGCACTTATGTGGAATCTGGAAGACTGGAAAAGGGAAGTTAATGGGAATTACAAGTCTGACAAACACTCAGCTTGGTAAAGGTGCCATGTCAGGCATTCAGAACCAAGTGTTTCTTACTTCACCATGCAAGCAAGTTTTATTTTAACACTTTCGAATCCTGCAACTGCTGCCCAAATAGGCTTCCTTTTTTTTTTTTTTAAAACAGCTACCTGCTTAACTGGAGCTGTGTTTGGATTTACAGCTGGCTTAATAGAAGCTGACAGGTTTTGAGACGAATCAGCTGCTGTGGAGGACACTTCCAGTCCTGCCAAAGAAGAAGGAGGAAATGGCTTTGCCCCATTAATGGCTGCCGAGGGCATGGAAGCCATGTTAGGAGCTGCCGCCGCCGCTGGCTGATTGCCAGAGCCACCAACAGCACCGTTCAGAGCAGCCTTTCCGATGGGCTTTTTAGCCTTGTCGTTAACTGATACAGATTCTGCATTTTCCTCATCACTAGATACTTCTGGGGTAGAGTTAGAGCTGTGCTTTCTGCGTTTCGATCTACGCTTAATTACAAAGCACGCTTTCGACACTTTTTTTCTCCCGATACAGAGCATATAACAAGAACACATTACTTACCACCAACAGCAGGATTGCACACATCAAATAAATCACCTTTGGATCCCAGCCATCACTTAAAACAACCTTTTCGCCTACCGGGATCTTAAACTCCTTTATCTCTATGGGCAGAGTGCTGGAGGTCACATTCCCGTATCTGTTAAGCCAGAAGAATCCCAGGCACCGGTCGTAAAGAAGCTGAATCTTATACTTAAACCATAAATACAATCTATACATCAAGTATCTGCCTAAGCGATCGAAAATCATTCCCATGAAGTACTTGTAGACCAGTACCGAACAAACTGAAAAGACCAAACGTTCTAAAAGCCAAAACACTTTCATGTTTGCAACTCCGACTCGAGCAGGCAATAAATCAAGCAACCTTTTAGCCCAGCTTCTGGACAGCAATTATCCACAAGCCGCACGTTGGACCGCCAATTAAAAATATGTGGTGGAGTAGGAAGGTTCCCCCCCACACACAAAAGAATTCCACAGCTAACTCAGCTGGAGAAGCAGATGAAAGCTATATTTTGCAAGCAGATATGGAATGCAATGAATGTGTACAAAAACATACAATATTTACAATATATACAGAAGTATACAGCAATGTATGTAATACAGGAAACCTTTCCCCAACCCCCCTGCGGCCAGGGGGTTTGGCCTGCCGCTCCCTTCTCCCTCCCTACCACCCCTTTTTCCCAAAAGGGTTAGAGAGAGAGAAAGGAAGGTAATTAAAAGGGGAAAACTTTGTTAAAGCTCAAAGCGAATGCAAAGTTAGTTTTCTTATCTGGTTAGCAAGAATCGTTGAGAGAAACGAGCCAGCTCACAGTACAGGGGGAAGAAGAAGACGACTACTGACTGCCCTCCCCGACTGAAAGACTAAACAAGAAGCTACAGCCAGGTTCCACCAATGAAATTGGATTAGCATATCTCTTGTTTTCATTCTAATATCAAAACATTCGGCTAGAGTGTTCAGAAAGTGTCTCTTTCTTAAAGGCACAGCCTAAACCGGTCACACAAGGAAAAGCCAATTCTGCATAGGACAGCTAAGAGCAGGTTTAATGTATCCTTATGTACCCACTTCTGAAACTGTAAATGCAGTATCCCCGGCCTGTGAGCCTTTCAGTCCTCCGCCATCAATATCCAGGCAGATGAGAAGTGGCATGCACACTGTGGCTGGGAATAAAGTCTGAAAAAAAACTCCTCTGTGCAACACAATCCACCTCCCTCTATGCACAGGTGGCCTACAAAAATTACTTTCTCTGACAGAAAACTGTTGCAAAAGATATTTCAAAAAGTAATACCCAAAACTATCTGAGTAGAGGAAAGAATCTCTCACTAGGTAGAGAGCCCAAGACTCTAGTGATGAGCAATCTTAACATGTGTGAGGAATTGTTTTGGGAGAAGAAAGTGCTGATGAGTTCAGAGCAGTTCCACATACCTGAACCTTGTTTGTAGATTTACATGGAAGCTGAACTCTTTCCAAAATCTCATGGGATTTTCATGTCTACATAACAGTTTTACAGAGAGGCACAGCCTTCTCTGCATTTTATGTAGCATAGAGCAGACTGCACAAGTCCAAAACACCAAAGCAGTGCAATAATAAAAATACTGAGATTTTGGTTGTTTGCACACAAAAGAACATAGGGTGCTCCAGAACCACAGGGTGATGGACAGAAAAAGAGAAAAAAGAGACCATTATCTTCATTTAAATCATTCATGTGGAGGGAGAGTAAAAACACTGGGAAGCATGAAGGATTTCAGGCAATTTCCCACAATAATCTTTAGAATTAAACCATTTTGTCCTTCTACACTCCATCAAGAAATTATTGGAAGATTTAAGTATCTTTTAAAGAAGCAGAGCTATGTAGAAGGCCAGGTATTATTTGGTGATCTTAAGCCAACAGACCAGGTTCTTTTCAAATATGCTTATTTCTGGTGATAGACCATTTAGGAAGCTGGCACTTTCTTATTTAGAAATATTCTTCTTGCTTTGACTTTTGTTTTACTTCTGGGTATTACATCAGCTCCCATAGGGAAGGAACTGTCCTTTTAATACCCTTCTTAGATGTTTGCTCAGCATCTAGTACCCCAGAACAGGACATTGTCAATGATGAACTCGGGTCTGACAAAATAAACTCTGACAATGACCTTTGCCTATCTGTTGCCAAGGTCCAAGATGCATGATGTCACTCACTAGGGACCTGGCATTTCTTGCTCTTGCCCAGATAGCAAGAAGAGCAGTTTGGAGCTCCCACTGCTGAGCCAAGGCATGAATATGGCAGTTCCACCATATTTAATATCAGGAGATTTGACAAAGTGCTTCCCACTGAGTAAGTGCTTCCCAGCCTCAGAGTAAATTGAGCAGCCTGCCACTTGAAGTCATCTGTAATGCATCAGTTTCACTCATAAAGACAGGGTTTTCTTTTCTTGTCCATATCTGTTATTAACCAAGTGAACAAAGTTCAGGGATTCTTTTCCCAATAATGCAAAAGTAAAAAAGCAGCAACCCACCTGGCAAACCATGCACTCTCCTTTACTACACATGAAAAAGGTGGCAAGAAGCATCACTGTAAATTTGTACAGCTAAGCCTTTCAGAAATTCTTCCAAAAGCAAGCTCTGGGATTAACATATATCACACATATCCACACCTCTCTATTTACCTGAAGCTCACATTACAGTACAATACATTATACCAGAAAGCTTTAGGTGATCTGGTGTGTAAAATTCTTACTTAGCTACAGTTCAATGAATTAAAACAAAGTCCATTGTTTCGGAGACACTTCCCTAATTTGCACAACGAATTTGGTTCTGATCACTAAAATTAGCAGCTCAACTTGATGACCAAAAGCTGGAAGTGACTTCAATTTGGGAACTCAGCTTCTCTTGCCTTCAGTAGTATTTTAACCCATACTGGCCATGTTTAGCTGTTAAGTGTGCCCTGTCTTTTACATGACTTGTAGAAGTGGTAGAACATCATCCACAAGTGCTCTCTCTGCAGCACTCCTGCATGAAAGGGTCATAGGAAGGTGACAGGGTGAACAGTATCAGGAAAGGCCTCACTTTCTCACCATCAACACTGCTACAGTCCAGAAAGAGAAAAGGAGCACATTACACCAGACACCTTCAGGCAGGCCAGGAAATGAAAGCTGAGCATGAAAATAGCCTACCCAAGACTTTGGGAAGCCAATAGGAACAAGAGGACACAGTCTCAGGCTGCGCCAGGGCAGGTTTAGGCTGGATGTTAGGAAGAAGTGCTATACAGAGAGAGTGATTGGCCATTGGAATTGGCTACCCATGGAGGTGGTGGAGTCACCTTCATTGGAGGTGTTCAGGAGGAGACTTGGTGGGGTGCTTGGTTGCATGGTTTAGTTGTTTAGGTGGGTTGGATTGGTTGATGGGTTGGACGCGATGATCTTGAAGGTCTCTTTCAACCTGGTGTATTGTATTATTGTATTATTATTGTATACATGTTGATCTGGACAGAAAGTATAACATTTTAGGTCAAGCTTTCAAGAAGGAAAAGGTTTTTTAGCATGATTTGCACATTCAAACTGGTATTGATACAGGCAGTAGCTGTTTGATTTTTATGAACTTTCCACTTTGCTCAACTGAAAGTTTACAGAAAGCACTTTTCAGATGTACGTAGCAACAAATGAAGGCTCATTTATCGAAATACATTCTCCTGCAAGTAGCAGGAGAATTAATTTCCAAAAGCTGGACCATTTTCACAGCCTCAGAATGATATGACTTGACCTAGGTTAGCTAACCAACCACACAATTTAGATAACATCTGTTCACAGAATAATTAAGCCAGTACTCCTCTGTAAAGATTCATCATTTTGCATAAGGTGAACACATATTCTCTACTGCTCTGCTCTTTAACCTTTACTTTGTTTCAGAGACAAATCAAGACAGCCCCTTAAATTGATTTACACTTGTGAAGTAATTTTCTCTGCTAACTTACTCCATATCTTTATTCCCTTTGGGGATAACAGTCTCAAGCTGCACCAGGGGAAGTTTAGGTTGGAGGTGAGGAGAAAGTTCTTCACCGAGAGAGTGATTCGTCATTGGAATGGGCTGCCCGGGGAGGTGGTTGAGTCTCCGTCCCTGGAGGCGTTCAGGAGGGGACTGGATGTGGCACTTGGTGCCATGGTCTAGTTGTGAGGTTATGGTTACAGGTTGGACTCGATGATCTTCAAGGTCTCTTCCAACCTTGGTAATTCTATTCTATTCTATTCTATAAATTATTTCAAGCCAAACTCCAATTTTTCCTATATTTTCATATTATATCCCATAATTTTCCACTTTTTTTAACTAATGTAAATAATTTCTCTCTACCAGTTTAGTCAGCTTTATTCCAAATTTGATGATGTAGAACTTTTATCTTGCTGGACATGAGGTTATCCATTTTATCAGTGTCTTAGCTAACAATGCATTTAATAAGAAAATGGTAGAACAATTCAACGATTCAAACTGGGCTGGAAATCTTGGATTTGCAGAAACGAGAGGAATCTACTCAAACCCTTTCCAAGAGTGAAGAGCACTGATCTAAATCAATAGGTAGATTTCATTTTTAATGGTTACTTATGACTGAAAGCAATCCTTAAGATGTCATGGATCACATCCTTAATGTGCACACCTCTTTTTTCAGGACACAAATGTCTCTCTACATTCTTCCACATATGGCAACAATTTTGGAGCAAAATCACTGATGGGTGAAAATATTGGAAGACCACTTTCTTCCTGCTGGAACGTGCCCAGAGAAGGGCAACAAAGCTGGTGAGGGTCTGGAGCACAAGACCTACGAAGAGAGACTGAGGGAGCTGGGGGTGTTTAGCCTGGAGAAGAGGAAGCTCAGGGGAGACCTTATTGCTGTCTACAACTACCTGAAGGGAGATTGTAGCCAGGTGGGGGTTGGTCTCTTGTCCTAGGCAACCAGCACCAGAACAAGAGAACACAGTCTCAAGCTGCACCAGGGGAGGTTTAGGTTAGATGTTAGGAAGAAGTTCTTCATAGAAAGAGTTATTGGCCATTGGAATTGCCACAAGGAAGTGGTGGAGCCACCATCACTGGAGGTGGTTAGGAAGAGACTTGATGGGGTGCTTGGTGCCATGGTTTAGTTGATTAGATAGAGTTGGATG
Source organism: Picus viridis (assembly GCA_033816785.1). Taxonomy (NCBI): domain Eukaryota; kingdom Metazoa; phylum Chordata; class Aves; order Piciformes; family Picidae; genus Picus; species Picus viridis. The sequence goes on from CM066570.1 coordinate 14,417,464, forward strand.
ATAGGTTGGACTCGATGATCTTAAAGGTCTCTTCCAAACTGGTTAATTCTATTCTATTCTATTCTATTCTATTCTATTCTATTCTATTCTATTCTATTCTATTCTATTCTATTCTATTCTATTCTATTCTATTCTATCCTATCCTATCCTATCCTATCCTATCCTATCCTATTCTATCCTATTCCTCCCTCTCACACCATGCCTGTAACACTGCCATTGTCAAAAAAAATGCTTTTTGTAAAGGCAGTTCGAAATACTCCACACACCAAGTTTCTATCAGGGGCTTTGTATCTCAGGTTTCCCTATATTGCACTTGACTGAAAAGTGTAATGTGTGCAGGAGTGGGAATTCACATGGTAATTTTACCACAAAATATCTCTCTCTCTCTTTTTAGAACATTAGGCCCTGGGGATAGATGCAATACAAACGTTTCTCTGTCTTTACATATTCCGCTTTAAGAAAATCATATTACACCCTGAGAACTATCATATGAAAACACTTTTGCTGATCCTCTTCAGCATGAAAACACTGCTTGCATAAACACGGGAATGCTATGAAGTAGCAACAACTATTATTTTTCAGAACAAAATTTCTATTCAATCAATACATGACAATATCTGGTGACATAAAAGCACACTGTTTTCAGTCTACAACTGTGAGGGGTTGAAATTTCCCTCCCCCAAGACTTAAATTTGCCAGACCAGCTCAGTTGGAAGCAAATGAAACCTGTATTTACAAGCAAAACTACAATCTACAATGGAATGCAATGAATATGTACAAAATCTACAGTATGTACAATATTTACAGGTATTTACAATTAATAAACAGCACAAGAGCCCCCTGGCCAAGGTCCAGGGAAGCTACTAGCTTCTCCCTCCCTGCCTCCACCTTAGCCCCCCATACAAAAGGGACAAGAGAAAGGAGCAGAGAAATTAGATTTAGCCAAAACAATGCAGCCAAGGTCAAGCAGAAGCAAGTTAGTATCTCCCAGACCAAGAACGAGAGAAATTGTTTTGGGAACTAAATCTTATGATAGATATATTTCCATTGTGTAGAATTATCTTTATTTTCCTTTTTATGCCCAATAGTGATTCATTTACATTTTACAGCTTTCTGTTCAAGATCTGTGAAAAAAAAAAAATGTTAAGGCATAGCCTAAAACTATCACAGTAATGCATAACTAGCTTGCTCTTTCCATTGATCATATAACCTGGATTTGTAAAATGGCAAGTCATTCTTAGGAGTTCCATTTTTCAAGTGCTCACACTGACAGAGCTATCAAGGACTTTATTAAGAGTATGAATACCCAACATAATAGAACAGAATAAAACAGAACAAATAGAATTAGAATAGAATAGAATAGAATAGAATAGAATAGAATAGAATAGAATAGAATAGAATAGAATAGAATAGAATAGAATAGAATAGAATAGAATTAACCAGGTTGGAAAAGACCTTTGATATCATCGAGTCCAACCTATCCAACACTATCAACTAAACCATGGCACCAAGCGCCCCAACCATTCTCTTCCTAAACACCTCCGAAGATGGCGACTCCACCATCTCCCTGGGCAGCACATTCCAATGGCAAATCACTCTTTCTATGAAGAACTTCTTTCTAACATGCAGCCTTAACCTCCCCTGGCACAGCTTGAGACTGTGTCCTCTCTTTCTAAGTTTCTAAACTTGCATCATGATGCTGGAGCCAAGGCCATCTAATTACATTCTCTAACCTATAATACACATGAAATGCATGTTGAAATAGGAATAGAAGGCGTTAGTCATGCAGAGAAAAACTGATATCTTCAATACTGTTATATTAGACTTCCTTTAAAATATTCTGATTTCCTGGGAAAAACAAGATGATCATAACAACTTCAAAATGTCTTGCAGTCTTTATTTTGAAAGAAAATAATAACTATCATAGCTTGACTTATGAACTATAATGATAGTTTTAGATGCATTAAAGTAACTATTGAATTAAGAAATAATGCTTTGCAGCAAAAGATTACTTCTGTCTGTGCTGAGCACTGAAATCAAATGAGTTTCAGTAAGAGAGAAAAGAAAAGAAACACAGCTCATTGTGGGGGGTTTGAAAAGTTGTTATCCATTAGAAGCTAAAAACTTGAGCTAAGCAGTACTTTGATAAATGCAAAGTCTCTAGGTTTTTTTAAGAGAGATTTTCTATTGGTATTACCTCAAATTCATGGACAAAGCCTGTGAGATATGTTAACACCAGCACTGCATTCTGTAAGGAGTGCTGCTGACCTGTTTTACAAACAGCCCACTTTTTTTTTCATGTCATATCCAAGTAGAAAACCCATGCACCAGGGACACCAGGAGTCTTGCTGTCAAATCATACTAACTCTCTCCCTTGACATGATCCTGATTTTTCCTTACCTTAACCAAACAGCAAACTTTGACTTGTGGTTAATAAGACTCAGAATTACAGAATCATGTTTGCAGATGATAAACATCAGTAGACCATAGTCTAAAATTACATGCAAGCAGGCCAAGTTTCTAGCAGCTCTCTCTGAAGAAACATCAATGCAAACACAGTTTGAGAATCTGAACTTCATTTTTCAGAGTGTGTTTTTCTAGCTTGTTTTTCAACTCTGGTATTTCCCTTTGTGCTCTGCCCTTGAGAGGCAACTGTATGTTTTCTATGTTTTTCCAGCGACCCTTTCCCCAGTGTAGATTACCACACAAGCATCAAAACAACCAGAAAAATAAGGGAGTAAAAAAATAAATTAGCAGTAAAACACTAACAGGAGCAGTAGTAGACCTCTGGAATTAATTTGAGCAGGGAGAATGTGAAGAGCCACAGGAACATATGGGAGTTTTATGGAAAACCATGTAGATGATGATCAGGCAGAAGGTGCAGAGAGGGAGATGGTGATGCCGTCACAGCACTTGATGACCTGACAGCAAGGGAGGCATGGTAAATCAGATTGGAGGCATGGATGGAGGCAAAGCTGCATGGATTTTTGAAAGTGAGTGCGACATAATCACGATTTTTTAACAGAAATGTATTTTTTCCCAGCTAAACTCACTGATCCCGTGAAGGTTGATTTACAGTTTGTTGGTATGTAAAAGAAAGAGGAGCACGCAGCAATCGCACCACCATGAAAGGAGGATGATACAGGATTTAACATAATCCAAATTCCAGACTTGGCAGCTCTCGATATCTCTGGTTTCAGACAACTCTAGGGCAAGCTAAATATTTCAAAGATAGGCCAGAAAGTTCTGCATTCTGCTGTGTCGACTTTTCTGCTACATAAATCACTTGAAAGGAGGTGAAAAGAATGAGGATCTGTTGACTGCAATAAAGCTTTCATTTGCGCATCCTGAAGTTATGCCTCACTAACTGGATTGGGGGGGGCTTCCCACTTTTTTTCATAGCTATTCATATCAGAATATTATGGGGCCTGATTCTCTGTTTTCTTGCTTTCGCTGGTAATAACAAAATCTTACCATTGCATTCCATTTCCCATTCACAGTTTCTCATTTGCAGATAACTGGACAAATAAGAATATTAAAACCCATTTTCCTCCCTTCCAGTCTCACAACTCAAACTATAGAAAAAGCTTTCTGAGACATACAGTGGCAGTGTAAGTCCAAGTCCTGCATGCATTGCTGTCATGCATGTCAGTAGAAGTGGCTGTGACCCACCACAACTTGCAGGAAAGTACCAGGGTTTACTTTCCTCTCCCTTTAAAAGTGACTTGTAATGATCAGCAAAGCTCTCACAGAATCAGTGCAGTAATGCTGGAAAAACATTTCAGAATTGCTGTACATTTTTTGCCTGTCCAGGTTAGCCATCTTCTAGGAAAATACTGAGGGACTTTCTGATGCATGGTGTGACCTGAATCGTGGCTTATTTAATCATATTTAATCCCTCAGAGTTTTTATCTTCTGATTAGGTTTTTACTTCCCTAATGTTGAGAAGTTACTTACTAAAATGTTATAAAAGAATCATCCACATTAATATCTTCATCAAGCTCCTTCATTGCTAGCCCAACAGCATTTTTGACTGGAACTGATACAAGATTCTGAGAAGTTCACAGACTGAAAGAATCTCGGCTCTAGCCAGCCCGATCTAGTGTGGGGTGTCCCTGCCCATGGCAGGGGGGTTGTGGTCCCTTCTAACCCTGACATACTATGATACTATGAATTTCAATTAATTTAAGATACTCCATTCCAATAAAGTCTTTTGTAGATCTCAGATGCAAGGTTTCAAGTCTTACCATTGAATTATACAAGTCATACTTTGAGCCAAGGAACAAATAAAGCATGGTTTCTAAGAGATGTATGCTCCCCATAATTTCTCATTACATTCACTCTCTTCCTTGATCTTACTCCTTCTGTCACATCTGTAACTTCCTTCCTTGCCAGTAGACTTTAGATCCATCTGCTCTCCCCAGGATGTAACTACTGGTTGACAGACAACATGGCAAGGGCCATAGCCTGAATTTTCTGAGTGGGTATCTGATACTCCAAACAAAACATGCAACAGCGAAGCTTGTGCTGTGGCCCTACTCTCAGTGGGATCTTAGTGCAGATTTCTCTTCTCCACTCAACCTTAAATTTTCATAAATACCTACAGAACACCATCTGTTGAAATTTTAATTTCTTCCATTAATTAAGGTGAAATTCATCCATTTTGTAAGGAATCTTTTGTGGTTTAACCAAAATTAGTATGGACAGGCAGACAGCATGGGGACGGGAGCTGTCCTTAACAAAGATAGTCAAAAAAACAGAACTAAAGCAACAATTCCTTACATAGCCTTTATAAGTTTAGATAATCAAATAAGGATACATTTTGCAGCCTCAAGTTAATATCAAATGCAGAACAACTTAATTTTTCCCCCATATTTCTAAACATTAACTTGAAAATTCATATTTTTTATCAGTGTAATACTTTAATTAAAAATGCTTGTCTAAAATCCAGTACCTTTGATCCAGTAGTGTGTGTGCTTGGCTTTATTTTATATATATATATATTATATTTTATATATATATATATATATATATATATATATGTCTGCATCAACCTTTGTGATCACTGTAGTAGAGTATTTTGTGTCATGCCTAACATCTGACATGTGCAGCTTGCTCTTTTCATCTCTGTACCAAAAAGCTGTAGAACTGTTGCAATGTTTTATTTGGGTTGAGTTGGTCTTAACATCAACACACCTTCAAAGTGTGACTTATCCCCAGGACAACTTCACTCTTACAATTAGAACAGTGCAGTGAGCTGACTTTAATGGAAGATCTGCATTTAGTGTGTGCCTTAATACAAAGCTAGTCTTCTCCATACAGCTCAGCTTTTCCTCTGTTCTTGCAGCTTGAAACAACCCCTGTACTGAGCATTCTACATAGCAGAGCTAAGGAAGTCCAGATTTAGCCAGCTCCTTGCTATTACAGAATCTGCCAGACCTGTGGGTATCATCTTGCATCACAGCAGTAGCTCCTCAAACTCCATCTCAACTTTAGCCTGAACACCAGAAGCACAAAAAGCACATAAATAATATGAAGATTGTTGCTCATGGCTCATTTTAGAAAGTGAAAATCCCAGTAAACGTTCCTGGGGCAAGACATGAGCAGACATGAGGGGCGGGAGAAGGTTTGGGCACCATCTCATCCACTCCTGCAAGGCTGAGACTGGTGCCAGCAAAGCATGTACCAAGCACGTTTGTTGTGGAAGCTCGTGGCAAAGCTGTCAAACTGAACAGCTAGTGGCAAGCACGGATAGGAGGTGTTTATGGTCTTTGTATCAAGAAATGCAGGGGTTTTTTTTCACTTGGGGTGGAGGGAGTTTCTCACTCCCAACCAATTTCCGTGATACCTGCGCTCCTGTGGGTAATCACAAGTTTGCTGCCATTGATACTTTTTTACACTGTGCTGTTTAACTCTGCCTCTTTCTTTCTAGACACATCATGAAACCTCTCCCCTGTCTTTAAAACACAGCATTAGGCCACTGCAAAATAAATGTAAGTCCTTAATATCACATGCTCAGCCTCTCATGTGGTGTGCAAATGCTTCAAGGAGAGAGATGAAATACAGCACACTCCAGCTTTAAGCTGAGAAAAGACATAGGCTCTAACTCACCTGGGCAGCAAGGCACCCCAGGCAGTGTGCATGCCTAGTGAGATCAGCAAAGGAGGCATTATTTTGCCAGTCCTATCAAAAGAGCACAGGAAGCTGCCAACCACCCTAGCGAACACAGTTGCATCCTGAAACCACAGCACTGCAAAACTGTAAGATGCTCATGTGCCAAACAACAATCTTCACAACAGGACATCAGCCTCATATGCTGCACAGCTTTCTGACATCCACTTTTTGCCTCCTTCTTCGAATGAAAGTACATTTGCTTAACACCATGCATCAGGTCTCTTCAGCCAGCTGTGGTTTCAGGGAGCTGCAGGCAGGATTTACAAATTTTTTTTTTTTCCCTCCCCAAGCTATTTATCTCTGGATGTTTGGAGTATCTTTTGCTTTGTTCTTCTTTTGACCACAGAGTGTTTTGCAAAGTTCCTTCATCTCTTGGCACTTCAGAAGAAACTGGATCTGTAAAAGCAAAGAGGACTGAAAGCTTCCCAGGGGTTCAGGAAAGTCATAAGGAGTAGCCAGTGTATCCCCAGATCCAGTCCACATCCTCTGCCTTCAGGAAAGGAGGAAGCCCCCTGCAAGAGGAGCCAATACAGGGCCCAGCAGTGAGTGCCATGTCCCCAGCAGCAAGGACAGGTCTCCTCACTTAGGGAGGGAAGGATGTCACATTACTAGTACCCTCTCCTTTCAAGAAGAAAGGCATATAGATAGAGCATCTTCTTGTCAAAACTGCCTTGTGATATGGGGGAAATGCTCCAAAATGCACATTACAGAATACAGAATTAACCAGGGTGGAAAAGACCTTTGAGATCATCAACTCCAACCTACCACCCAACACCATCTAATCAAATAAACCATGGCATAAAGTGCTCCATCCAGTCTCTTTTTAAACACCTCCACCACCTCTCTGGGCAGCCCATTCCAACGGTCACTCACTCTTTCTGTGAAGAATTCCTTCCTAAAATCCAGCCTAAACCTCCCCTGGTGCAGCTTGAGACTGTGTCCTCTTGTTCTGTCACAGGTTGCCTGGGAGGAGAGGCCAACACACACCTGGCTATGACCACCCTTCAGGTAGTTGTAGACAGCAATAAGGTCTCCTCCGAGCCTCTTCTCCAGGCTGAACAACCCCAGCTCCCCCAGCTGCACGTTATTGCAGCGTCCAGGCTCCTGCCATGTACCTGCAAGTTACAAAGCTGCAAAGGTAGTTGAAGAGAATCATTACCAGCCCATTTGTTTCTGGGTACCTGGCGACACTGCCAGGCTATGTCACGATGAGGGCCAGCATGCAAGAGTACCAAGGAAAACAGGAGGGAGTCCTGGGGATCCCAGAGAGGCTATTCACCCAGAGGAGGAATCACATGCACAGTCTCTAGTCGTGACTCTCTTGTCTGTTCTCACAATGCCCTTGCACATCTCCAGCATGCTTTCTGAAGGAAGGAAGTGTTTTTCAGCAAATGATGTTTGCCATAGCTGTCTTTAATTGTCCATGCCCTCTGGATAGGAGTTTTTTAGTTTTTATTCTTACATGACTGAAGCTGTGCCTAAAATTTCAGTCCCAAATTTCCCAATCAAGCAAAAAGCAAGCAAATGAAATCCATACAAACAAACTATTCTTGTTTTGTTATTATTTGGGTTGTTACCACATCTCGTAGCACACTTTCCCACTAGCTGTGTTGGGAAAATATCTTTTTAGCAGCCAGCTGTGGGCCTCGTGATATTTGTTTTCTTCCTCAATAGTATAAACATGTAAGAAAGAAAGATGGGCAGACTGACAAACAAGTATCTGCTTATATCTCTATATGACTCCAAAAACTTTTGGCATACTTTAGATTTATATGCAAAAGCAAAGCATCTTCTTCCATTAAAGGTGAATTAAAGAAACCAAGGGACAGGAAAGAAGAGGCAGTCTCCTGTGATAAAGAAATCAGAACACCTTACATGTTCTCAGGATATTTCCACCAAACCTCCTGAGCTGCCCTGGCAAGGTGGGTATCCAAACCCTCTGATGTATAAAGTACCTATGCAGGAATCATATGTGCAAACACTACTCTTGGTTCCCCTGCAGGAATTACTCTTCCTATTTGATCTACCAACAAAACTAATTGTTCTTACATTACCTCTGTCACCTACTCTGCTGAAATGTTAAGGAAATTACAGAAATGTAAAATAATGGCGAAATACAGTTTACTTTAAGCCCTCCAACATTAAATCTGTCTTTTACAACCTAATGTTCTTTTGCCTCTGCACACATTTTAATCTGCTTCTGTCACCTGATTTTCAGTTGCAAAGAGCTCCAGGCTAAGGAACCCCAGCTCCCTCAGCCTCTCCTCATAGGGCTTGTGCTCCAAACCCCTCACCAGCTTTGTTGCCCTTCTCTGGACACGTTCCAGCAACTCAACATCTTTCCTAAACTGAGGGGCCCAGAACTGGACACAGGACTCAAGGTGTGGCCTAACCAGTGCTGAGTACAGGGGCAGAATGACTTCCCTGCTCCTGCTGGCCACACTATTCCTGATACAGGCCAGGATGCCATTGGCCTTCTTTGCCACCTGGGCACACAGCTGGCTCATGTTCAGCCTACTATCGACCAGTACCCCCAAGACCCTTTCTGCCTGGCTGCTCTCCAGCCACTCTGACCCCAGCCTGTAGCACTGCATGGGGTTGTTGTAACTGAAGTGTAGAATCCAACACTTAGGTTTGTTAAATCTCATGCCATTGGACTCTGCCCATCTATCCAGCCTGTCAAAGACCCTCTGCAGAGTCCTCCTACCTACTAACAGATCGACACCTGCTCCCAAGTTACAGTGCATCTGTCCAGAGCAAAATCCTGTTAATACCAAAGCTCTCTTGGCACTTCTTTACCATGACTACAAAGAGATTCTCTGTCAAAGGCAGCAGAGAACCAGGTTAATTTCATTAGAGCATAAGCACAAGAGAAAGCAAAAACACTGGAGAAGCTTTTCCAATCCTTTTTCACATTTTATTCTTTGGAATTGCCTCACTTGGGGACACCTTTGGCAATAAGGCATCAGGTGCTGAGCAAATGCTCAGGCAGAGGTTTTGTCTGCATTCACAAGAGATATGAAGAGACATGAAGGAGCAGGAAGCTCAGCAGAGCTGCTGAAGGAGCCTAACCTACAGTACCTCAGCAGGCCGGGCCAGCAGCTGAGCAGATTGCAATGGTAACTAGGTCTTCATTCCCAATCCTGCACCCTACTTACCCTTCTGCTGAGCTTTTCAGTAATGTTATCCGAATGTTCAATAACAAGCGTCTTCATGGAAGCCTTGCATAGGAAATAACTTGCCTGGAGTCAAAGGGCACAGACCAGTGTGACTTTCCAGCATCAAAAACTTGCTTCTTGCTTCAGATTTTAAAGTCCATCTACTTTTCTTCTCATACAGTGGACACATGTTGAATCATTGCAGTAGCTCAAAATTTTCATTTAAGGATCACGATCACAACAAAGACCAAGAGGAAGGAAGATTAAGGAGCTATAAACTAGGCAAAAGTATGAGGAGGTAAATACTCTAAAAATACACATCTTAGACTAGCAACCAGCAAAGCTGCTGGTTAGACAGAATAAATTTGCTGATGGGATTATGCACTTTTTTTTAAAAGAAGCTTCTAAACCATGGCACTGTGTTATGAAAACTGCCTGTGTATAAGAAAACTTTCCCCTTTTGATACAAAGTGACTGTTTATTTCATCAATGCTTTATTTGTAAAGGTCTGCACTTGGTCTTACAAAACATCTATTCAAACACTAGTGACTCAGATTTTGGGGACTTTCCTGCTTGCCTGGGAATAATGTTTGTAATACAGACGTCTAGTTAATGAAATGCCATTTTCTGCCTGTCACTGGCCTTTGTTTTCTGAAAGAAGTAGGGAAATAGCATTAGTCCTTCTCCTTTATTCTTGGAAACACAGAATGACGATAGCAGTGTTTCATTAGCAGATGACAGTGACAGAGCCAGTTTTGATCAAGCACTACCTCTGAACATGCTTCTATGACCAGCATTTTCTAAATTAACACACTGCTTTACCTGAAGTAGGAAGACCCATATCGGACTGAGCCAGCAGCTGTGTTTCTGGAGGATAAGGACTATCTTTTTCTCCAGTTTTCACATTGTTACACCCATTGGGGTGCATAACAAAGATGCCTAAGCATTACAGTAATATCATATTATGATATAAGCAATGACACTACATGAACACTTAATTAATTACACCCGAAAAAAATAAAAAAGGATCATCTAAATTAGTTAAGATACTTCCAAACTAGAGACTCAATGCAGAGATGGACTAAGAAGAATTTAAGCTGCTCCTGCCATTGACACGGAAGAACCCCTTTTGGACTCATCCAGCAAGTGTTTCATCCTATGAGTGAGAAGGATCTCATCTGGAGGCTGGGATAAAGGAGGTGCCTGTGCATCCCATTTCTCTTCAGACATACAGTTCCCAGTGTCACCACTGCTCTGTGACAGTGAGACCTACAGCTTCACCCCACACTGTGCTGGGATGTTTTTGTTGACTACAAATACTCCATCTGCTACTTTAATTTGTGCTCCTCTCCTTCTTCCCTGCTTCTTGTATCAGAAGAGACAGCAGCCTTGCTAATTTTCTTTCCAGGACTTCATTGGCTTTTCCATTCAATGATGCCAATTTTCCTCTTCTCTTAAACATCTCGGTATTTCCTCCTTTTAAAACCTTATCTCCTCTGACTCTACATGTTTTCTGTTGGGGAAAGAGCCTAAACAAAGGTGACAATAACACTGAGTCCAGCATCAGACTTTTTGGAGAGCAAGAAATATGAAAACTGTTTTCCTGACTAGAGGCTTCTCTCAACATTTCGGTTCTCAGGAGAACAAAAAGCAGATGTGAAAGTATCTTGGTGCAAAAAATACAGGACAAAACTTACAGGACAAAACTTGACCAAATACAGAATTATTAAAACATATACTCATGCCTGAGCAGATCAAATGCTTATCCACACTGGGAAGGGACTGGCCACTGACCACACTGTGAGCAGATTTATTCCTTTGGTGTACCCAGAGTGGGGGGAGGTAAAGGTTGTAGGCATATGCCACACAGGAATCAAAGTAAAGCAACCAGAACTGATTTACAGTGAGACCAGGCAAGGAATGTGGAAAACACCAAGTTTTCTTGCAATTGATAAGGACCTCATGATACTCATATGGTACAGCCACTTAACCGGATTACTCATGGCCCATGCTCCTCCCCAGGGGCCACTCATGTGTCCCAAAGGTCATCATGTAAGCAGTAGTTTCTACATACTCAACAGCAGCACAGCAGTATTTGGGCTTACTTCCATTCTTCTAATGAGCTAAAGTATAAGGGCAAGGAGCTAACTGCCCCCACCTCCTGAAAATTCTCCACTGCCAACTTTTGTCATTGGCCGAAACACTGAAAAAATCTGCTAGGAAGAGGATATACTCATAAAAAGACAAACAAAAATATCCCAAAATACTGTTTCCACTGCAAATGGACCAAACAATTTTATGAGATGTTATGCTGCAGTAAATGGAGAAGAAAAGTAACAAACAAGAAATGGCAGCCCAAATTAGCAGTCCTGCTCTGACTGGGACTGATTGGCAGCCAGTCTTTAGCAGCTTGTGCACTATTGTGAGGATTTGCTAAAGGCAGAATATATTTGATAGCCAGTTAGTTTAAAAAAAAAAACTCATGCTTTTAACTTCTTTTTCCTATCACACCTCATTCTGAGTCTTACTGTCAGCACAATATTGTGGTTAAGGGTTTTTTTTTCCCTCATTTTTTAAACATCTTTTATCATCACTACTGAAAAGTTAGGCACAGAAGAAAACAAACTAACTGCTCAACAGCCAGTGCAAATGGTAAAAGGGCCTCCTGAAAAATATCTGCCAAATATGGAAATCAAATAAACTCAAAAAGACAAAGCTCTTTTTCTGCACTCTGTTTCAGTACTTACATATACTCCATAGAAAAGAAGGTTAAAAAGATCAACACAGGTTAAATGGGCTGCTTTATGGCATACACTGTTTTGACAATACAGAGCTATATTTGACTTTTATGTAGATAGATTTGATTGAGATGGATAGATGGATGGATGGATGGATGGATGGATGGATGGATGGATGGATGGATGGATGGGTGGGTGGATGGATCTGATCATCTTAGATGTCTTTTCCAACCAAAACAATTATATGATTCTGTGATATTTCAGCTTATGCTATCAGAATTGCTGGAATTCTTTCAGAAAATGTTTACAAGCAAGGATTTAAACAGGAGGGAGCCCCTCAGATGGGTAAGCTATTGATAGACAAATCTGTGTGGATACCATGCTAAACAGTATGTTTAGTTTAGGGAGTGGTTTGGGTTTACAGTTCTTTCAGCATAGGGTAAGGGAAAACAACCAACTTGTAATTTGCTAGGAAGTCATCTGTAACATATGGAATGGAAATAACCACATGGCCAAAAGCACTGAATGATCAAGAACCTATCCTTGCAAGGTATTTTAGAGTCTTCTTGTGCAGCATGTTGCATTTTTGCTCAGCCAAAGACTGCTTGCAAGTACTTAAATGACAAGACATACACTGTAAGACAAATGCTGCTGATGGAGCCACTAGATACAAACACTGCTCTGGCAGACCAGAAATAAACAGCTATAAAACCCACTGGAGAATTATGGGAGCAGGAACCCCATGGGCAAAGTTAAAAAGAATACATTTTTTCTGAGGCTGTTCTCTTACTAGTAGCCAAACAATATGCACTTAAATCTGCCAGTGTTTTCTATGTTTACATCAGCTTGTCTCCCATTGTTCATTATCCAATATCATTCAGCCTTGTAACATCTGAACAAAACCAGGGCAGCAGGCATGACAGTTGGCTGCTGCTGGTGATTAACTGCTTGGTCCCCATCACCCCCAGGGAAAATGGAGATTGAGCTCAGGGGAATTTCTCTAATTAGTTTAAACCCTATAGGCTTAAGATAGGTTTCTCCAACTGTTGTCATTTGAAAGTGCAGTGCCATGAGCCAAGGGCACAGAGCTGGGAGCCCTGAGCCTATGTGGATATATATACACAGCGCTCACTGGAAACTTGGTTTGAGCCTTCTCATATTTTCTTACTACTGAGGATTTCTCTGGGGGCTTTCTGACACTGTCATCGATCCTCTTCATGCCTCCAGCTCTCTGGGGATGACATTAACCCCAGGAAAGAGAGCCAGAGAAGTATTTCAGCATTACATTTCAGCCTTCAAAATAAGGCTAGGACAGCCCTGAATTAACACACAGACCGGCAGTGGCCCTCTGCACTATGTGGCAAAGCCTCCTTTTTCCCCAGCATACTCATTAATATTAATTAGGCATAGAGACATTTATACAGCTACAGCAAACACAGAACATGCCCCATGACATCTGGGAGGCAAATGCTGTTTAGCAATCTCCTTTAAGATGAAAACCAAAAGAAGTCATTTCTTCCTGGTGAAAACTGGATTTTACAGTAAAAGATAAACTTTTATACTTGCAATTTGTGCCACTTTTGCACCCTGTTGGGATCCTACCAACGCTAAATATTGCTCCTGATAGAAATGGGTTCTTTGTAACAGGACCAAGCAAGAACACCCCAAAGACATGAGGTTCTTCTCCTTTGTTGGACCATCCTCTTCAGACAGAGAGAGTCTCAAGAAATGTGAGCCTCTTAGCCCCAGCTGTGAGGAGGCTGCCCAGCAGCAGCCAGGGCACAGATATAGAGGGAAGAGGCATCCCTAAATGAAAGCAACCAGGGGCAGCATCTCCTTCCACCAGCCCATCTAGGACAGTCCCTGCACCTCTGCCACAGCCCCTGCTTCAGGCAATGTGCACCATGGATCTTATGCTCCTTCTACCTTGAATCAGTCCAGGGTTCTATCCCTCTTTAAAAGCTGGATCACATCCTTATGCTGTACAGAGGATTCAGGGGGGTTGTCCAAATCATTAAGTGCGAGGTAAGCATGAAATGCCATTGCAGCAGCTGGGTAAGTGAGGGTAATGTTCATTAGGTTTGTTAATTATAGACATTTTGCAGCTCACTGCATAATATTGAACAAATTGCCCGTTTGGGCCTGCACAATTACTGCCTGGATTGATAAATACCTCTTTAATTGGCAAAGCTTGCGTGAGATGAACTTTTAAATCACAGCATTTCCACACAATGCAGTGTGAAATTTCTTTCCTTTTTTATTAATTTTTTTTTTTTTTTTCCTAATGAGTCACAAAGACCTTGATTTAAGATATATTGCTATCTTCTTTTCAAGTGGAGTCAGAATGGCTGTACCATAGCCTAATATTGCCAGTGTTTGGTGCCAACACTTTGATCCATACACATGAACTGGATATAGACATAAGAGCTTACTAAACAAACTGGACAGAGTCCCAGTGGGAACACTCAAAAATGTATTAATCAAAGTCAAGCGGTAGAGCAAATTGAACCAGTTCATTAATTATGAAAATTCTCTCATGAAGTGACATGTTGTTAACTGTGTGGATACTTAACACATTTGAATCTGTAGACTTCTCTCCAGACATAGAAAGTTTACTCATAAGTGGAATTTTCCTTCTTTCTTTTTCCTTCTTTCTTTTTCCTTCTTGAATTGGTTTGTGGGTTTTTTTTAATGAGCAGCATAAATATCACCTGCACAGAGCTATGCACAGCATACCTATTGTAGAAAAGCAGCTCTGAAGAGGTGGGTGCACCCAAGAGTTAGGAGGCCAAGGGAAAAATGTTATGATCAGCACTGTGGGAAGCACATCCGTGAAGGGAGTAGCAGACGACCTGTCAGGTGTACAGTACCAAACTTTGAGCCTCAGCAAATGGGCACTGGTGATTGCATAAGCCTCCTAGGAGCACCATCTACCCAAGCTGCTGAGCTCTTCCTCTCTACACTCAGAAGCGGGGAAACAAAGTCTAGAAATGCAGGCAGGGGACAGTGACTTGGCAGTCAAGCATTAGGACAGAGAGAGTAAAGTGGAAAATTCTAGTATTTCCCCTTGAATCACCCATCCTCCCATCTGTCTTAGGGTCAAGTGGAGCCAGATCAGGAGCACCAGTACGAGTGACCAGACACACAGGGAGCCTGGGCGGAAGAGTTATAGAGGGAAGGAGTGGGTGCCTCCCTCCACTTGCACTACAGCACCCTATGGTCCAGCAGCCAGCATGACCCTGGGCCAGGCTGCTGGCAGGCATCCATGTCCCCATCAGGGACTAACCCCAGTGCTTAATCCTCACCAAGACACTGTAGGCACTGGAACCCAAGAGGTCTCAGGTTAGACAGTTTTGCCTGGTTTGAAACAAAGCTATCCTTGAAGAGAGGCAATTACACATATGTGAGATGACTTTTGTAGTGACCTCAGTAAGTCACAATATGCCTCTCTGTGTTCAGTCACTTCATCTGTAAAAGAGCAACATCATCTTTGTAAAACATCACACATGCCTTACTGATGGTTAATGTATATAAGAACTGTAAAAATAAATCATGAACCCCACCTTTACAGGTTCTTGACTGTCTTGGGGAAAAACTAAATGAGAGAAAATGTTTCCTTACTTTGCTCATTATCACACAAGCTTTACAGGCACATGTTCTTCATTTGTTTGTGCTCTGTGGATTCTACTACCTTTTGTAGAAGCCCATAGATGCCCATAGTTTACAGGCTAAAAACAAATGTCAGTCAATAGTATTTCCCTCTCTCCTAGCAGTGGAAGAGAAACAGTTGCCCCAAGATTAAATCCTGGAGCAAAGTACTTATATCTTTTTTATGTCTGAAAGAGACTCAATTCCAAAAGAGAGCATGAAATTCCCAGGAGGGATGCCAAGCCCATTTATTTACAATCCCTTTAGAAAAGAGGACTAATGTGAGTGTACATTATCAAATCCTGTGAAGGAAATTATACTTGTGTTTGAATCATAGAATCATAGAATCAAGAAGGTTGGAAAAGACCTCAAAGATCATCAAGTCCAACCGGTTACTCGACACCTCATGACTGCTAAACCATGGCTTCAAGTGCCACTTCCAATCCCTTTTTGAACACCTTCAGGGACGGTGACTCCACTATCTCCATGGGCAGCACATTCCAATGGTCAGTAACTCTCCCTGTGAAGAACTTTCTTCTCACCTCGAGCCTAAACTTCCCCTGGTGCAGTTTGAGACTGTGTCCTCTTGTTCTGGTGCTGGTTGCCTGGGAGAAGAGACCAACTCCCTCCTAGCTACAACCTCCCTTCAGGTAGTTGTAGACAGCAATAAGGTCTCCCCTGAGCCTCCTCTTCTCCAGGCTAAACAACCCCAACTCCCTCAGCCTCTCACAGGGCTTGTGCTCAAGGCCTCTCACCAGCCTCGAATGCTGGGATTATCAGCCCTATAATAAATAGTTGAATCTTAGTCTTCTTGTTTTTAGCATTTCTGTACATTACAAACTTTAAAAAAATAAAATTAGAAAAGCATGGTTTCAGATTTTTCTTCCGTTTCAGACTGATTCAAATAAACTACCCTTCTAGTGCAGGAAAGAAGAGAGGAATTCTATTTCACAGGTAAAGAACAGTGATAAATTGAAAGATTTGAATAGCCCAGGTCAGCAAGTTCTTTCTGATGATGGCTGATTTAAGAAAAATACAGAATCTGTTTTTCATCAGACAGGTACAATTTTATGGAAAAAGTGCATTTCACTCCAAGTTTTCAGATTTATACTGGGTATCTTCTGCTTCTTCTCAAGGTTTCCTCCGAGTCCTCTTTTCCATTTCTTTCCAACTTTCCGGCTGCCTATCACAATTTGCACTGGGCAACAATGCTTGTTCCTTCGCTTTTCTGCTTGCTTTGCCCTCTGAGAACAAATGGCCTCTCAGGTATTTCTTTCTTTAGGAAGACACACACCAAAAAAGAAAGAGCAAAATATTTTGTTTCAATATTTTCCGCATGATTACATGTAAGAATGAAAGAAAAGCACTAACTGCAATAAACAGACTCACTCTCACTTCAACTAATTTCAGCCTTCCAGAAGTTAGACTTTTAGTGAGCCAAGCATTTGGGCTTCGTCTGTAGCCAACAGAGACCGGCATGTGCCCAGGTAAATTCATCCTCTCAGTCTTAGTCACTTCTCTCAGGACAGGATAAATCACACTCACTAGAGCTGGGCAGGCTGAACTGCTGTCTTAGATTAAGCCCTGAACCTTGAGACAGTCACAGTTTGGCTGGAGGATTTCAACCCACAGTGAATATACGTTCTATTAAAAATGTCACTGGTTTTTACACAAAGCATTCAACACATTCAAGCAAAGCATGTGGGCATTTTAACTGACAAATCTTGGTTTCTGTATTTAACCCAAAATTACTTACATAAATGATCCATTCAAAACTTCCTTTTTAATTTTTTTGTAATTGTTCTTCCTGAAATTGTTTTTCCTGAAATTGTAATATCTTCATCTGCAGTTTCATACTAAGTTTGAAGTTGAGTATTCTGTCTTTTGGGTGAAATAAAATTTACTTTATATCACCTCTGTTGGTTAATTGTTATTAACTGAAAAACTCCACTGATTTCAAGACATGACACTTGTATACAAGCTGTTCATACAGGAAATGTTTCAAGAAGGGTACAGAATCATAGAATCACAGAATCAATAAGGTTGGAAGAGACCTCAAAGATCATCAAGTCCAACCTGTCACCCAAGGCCACATGACTACTAAACCATGGTACCAAGCGCCACATCCAATTCCCTCTTGAACACCTCCAGGGATGGTTACTCCACCACCTCCTTGGGCAGCACATTCCAATGCCTAATGACTCTCTCTGTGAAGAACTGTCTCCTCACCTCAAGCCTAAACTTCCCCTGACAGAGCTTGAGACTGTCTCAGCAGTTTTTTATATATATATATATATATATATATATATATATATATATATATATATATATTTGCCATATATAAGTCAAATGGTATGGGAGTTACCAATTGAGAGATAAAGTTCTTCTTACATTTTGACTAAGATCCCAAGCTTTGGCTAAGATTTAAGGAGCACATTTGTGCAAGAAGTGGCTGAATATTATCTCCACAGGTAGTGGTGACTCCAAGTAGAGAATAGTGACCATCCTTTTGCCTTTCACAGAATCATAGAACACTGGAGGTGGGAAAGGACTTCGAAAGATGATCTAGTCCAACCCCTCTGCCAGGGCAGGATCACCTAGAGTAGGTCACACAGGAACGCATCCAGATGGGGTTTAAATGTATCCAGAGAAGGAGACTCCACAACCTCTCTGGGCAGCCTGACTAGTCCTAAAGACTAGTCAGATGAAAGGTGATAGCAAGCCCATCTTCTGTATATCACATAACCCACCGACCACAAATCCTCTTCATAGCTAAACCACATCAATATCCTTGACAAAAAATCTCTTTTCTAAAACAGTAGCAACCAGCAATTAAATAAGCTGTCCAGTATTTCTAGTTTATGTATATATATGAAATTATAACTGCTTTTACCCAGCAGTACTCAGAAGCAGGCACATACTGAGAGTATTAAACATGTTTTACTTGGGGAGCTAGTAAGGAGGAAGGTCTCAGGAGGAATAACTGACTCTTCAGCAGCCAAAGGGAAAAGCGAAAGGTCCCTAGTCACATTGTGGAGCCAGTGTAAGGTCACAACCATTGTTCCTCATGAACCACACTCAGGCCCTAAGCACCAAGGGATGTTTGCCTAAATCCTTACTTTGACAGGGAAAACAACATTTTCCAAAATATCCAAAGTGTTAAAAATTAAATTCAAGTTCTGGGCAATGGGCAATCTTTTCTCAGTAGAGTCCATTAACAAGGAAAGATGCAGCTTTATTACAAAATGAGGAAAATGAGGAGGTTTTTATTTATAACATGTGAAATAACTCTCTAATTTGGTACAGATAGTGATGTTCTCTTCTTACACCTATAAAGCCATAGAGCTAAATCAGCCAAAACGACTACTAACATAGATACTTAGCAACATCTAGTGACCAGATCGAGCTAATGCAGGAAAATATTGGGAATGAGTTTTTACAGAAACACACTAAAGTTTGAGACAGAAGGTAAGCTAAAATGCTAATTTCATGTTCTTTCTTCATCAAGGTTTTATTCTACCTAAAAATCAGTTCATTCCTGAATAAAATTCACTAGATTTACAGAATTACAGAATCACAGAATCACCAAGGTTGGAAGAGACCTCAAAGATCATCAAGTCCAATCTGTCACCCAACACCTCATGACTACTAAACCATGGCTTCAAGTGTCACGTCCAATCCCCTCTTGAACACCTCCAGGGATGGTGACTCCACCACCTCCCTGGGCAGCCCATTCCACTAGATAACGACTCTGTCAGTGAAGAACTTTCTCCTCACCTTGAACCTAAACTTCCCCTGGTGCACCTTGAGACTGTGTCCTGTGTTCTGGTGCTGGTTGCCTGGGAGAAGAGACCAACACTCTCCTGGCTATAACCACACTTCAGGTAGTTGCAGGCAGCAATAAGGTCTCCCCTGAGCCTCCTCTTCTCCAGACTAAACAATCTGAGCTCACTCAGCCTCTCCTCATAGGGCTTGTGCTTGAGGCCTCTCCCCAGCCTCGTTGCCCTTCTCTGGACACGTACAAGTGTCTCGATGTCCTTCTTAAACTGATGGGCCCAGAACTGGACACAAACTCTCTCTCCCTCAAAATAATTGTTTCCCAAATCCTACACAACCCAATGGGTCAAAAAAAAGGAAGGTGAAATTATTGGAGATTCTTGCTGTATTAATAAAAAACATCTGCATATCACACCTTGCTTTTAAGTAGCAGTGCTAGTGTAGAACCATTGAGATCTCCGTGGCATGGACAGGGAACTATGCTGTATCTTTATTTGGAGGTTCAGAATTTAATATATAACCTATTAAAACATAGGCAATGAGATGCTTTAAGCAATATGTTTAACAGATGGTGGCTACCCAACAGTGTATGTGGGTGTTGGAGTTGGAGTTATGTGTAAGCAGCAGAACTCTTCTTTTATTTTTTTCTTTTTTACCTTTAAAATATTACTTTCATTTGATGGGGAAAGTAAATGAAGGCAGAAGAGGTTCTTATGCTTTTTTTAACCAGTTTCACTGTCCAACTGTTTCCCTTATTAACTTTATCAAAGACTCGTGGGGGAAATGCACAATTACTTGGGTAAGCAAATTACCAGCAAAAAGACCAAAGCAGTAAATTCATGACTGTGTACATCAGCAGCTTCAGATATCAATCCCTGGGGTCTAATTCTGAATTTGTTGCACACCCACAAACATAGGAACTTGTCGGCTTTGAGGGGAAAAGTGTTTTCACTGTGAGAGTGATGGAACACTGGAACAGGCTGCCCATGGGGGTTGTGGAGCCTCTCTCTCTGGAGATGTTCAAAACCTGCCTGGATGCATTCCAGTGTGCTCTTGTATAGGTGATTCTGCCCTGGCAGGGGGTTGGACTAGATGATTTTTCGAGGTCCCTGCCAACCCCTAATGTTCTGTGATTCTGTGAACTTTCAGAAATTAATCCCATAAAAGATAAGATGAAAATTTAGAGTAAAATAGCCCTTCTTGGATCCCACACCACATGTACAGCTCTCAGCTCAAAGCAAGAACACCTTCTGCCGGATGATGATAATCTTTCAAGGATGGCTCTCCCAGAAACAACCAGAACAGGCAGCAAGTCCTCCAGGGCCGACTCAACTGAGATCACAGGAGGAAGCCACAGGCAGTCAGACTGGGAATATCTCTTCCCAGCATGTGCCAAATTCTTCTCTCCCAGCTTGGTTGCCCCTTTGTACTCCGGGATGTTGGTGGTCTGACCACAGACACAGTTCGGCCCCTAAGATACGTAGAAGGCCCTCAACACTGCTTTGCCCCAGAAGCCAAAGCCTCTTTTGGGTGATACAAATTTCTAAGCCTCTTCCAAAGATTCCATATCAGGTATAAATACTCCCAGGGACAGCTGATTCTTACCTCTGCTTAGAAACCGCAACTAAGTGAGCGCAGATTGTCAGCTGGCTTTTCCACTGCCTCTTTTTCCTGCCAAATCAAAATGCAGGTCAGGAAGAACATATGGAGTTGAGTGACTCAAAAGGATGAACAGGCACACAAGGAAAGTATTGGGATTTTTTTTTCTTTAATATGAAAAAATTAGAAGTGGACATTCCATAGAAACATGCTGAGCAAAGCAGTTTCCTCGCACGGCTAATGCTCCAGTCACATTGCTTTCTTTACTGGCCATCGTTGACTCTTTGGTTCTTCCCTGCATGGTAACTAATTTCTGTGCAAAGACACTGAAAGGCAAGATTTCTCCACAATATAAACATGGCAAGGCTTCCAGTAAAAGCCTACTTGGAAGAGTTTTACATTAATTGAGGCAAAGAATGATAAAAATGTCACTTGCAATGTCAGTCTTCTGGAGCAGAGCTACCTTTCTATCCATCACTCATGTGGGACCTCCCTGTGCATGGCAAATATGCACAAGAGTCATGCAGGGATAACACTAACAGCACTAAAACCTCAGGTGGCCCCAGTATCACTAGGCAGGAACAAATGTCTAATGATTCAAACCATGCAGGACTATACCCACAAAACCCCAGCACCTCACCAGCAGCAGGGAAAGTAGACAAGGCAGCAGAGGAAGGGTCAGCAGTTCAGGCCCTTTTGCACATACCTGGAAGGTAAGGGAAGGCAACAGAGAGAAAGGAAAACTGCTGTTTTAAAAGACAGAAAACCAGCAAAAGGAGTTTGATGTTTTTCCACCATGGTATATTGTTCAGTGCTTTGCAGAACAAGAAACAGTAGCACAATAGTAACATGCCTGACGTCACAAAATTGTTACCTTAGTGGGGTACAAGAGAGATATTCTGTCTCCTCTTCCTCCCCCTCCACAGGTCATCCCCAGTCCAGCCCCATGCTTCCTAAAGAGTCTGCTCAGACACAGGAAGATTCTCCTCAAGAAATAAGCAACCCATACACTTCCACCTAGAATAGCTTCTGCTACTGAGCTTCTCCACAGTTTTGTTGTGAGAAATGTATCGTGTTCATTTGTGTCATCTTTTTCATTATTTAGGTGTGAAAATAGGGAGATGGAGAGGAGAGGGAGAGGAGAGGAGAGAGGTGAAAGGTCTCAAATTCTCCAGACAAATGCTTTTTTGATAGCATGAGGATATTCACAAACCTCCTTGCAAGTGCTGTGCCATATCCACATGTGCTGATTTTTGTTCTTTCAAAGACTTGGGAAGTCAAGCTTAGTGCATATGAGTTCAGCTGATGCCTTTGAGGATATTGTTATTACTGAATGCATGTCTGTCACATTTGCTCATCTGAATGCAACCTCTGAGGAGTTATCTGCACACAAGCTGCTTTGGAAAGTGTGCAGCACAGACTTTCCTTTTTGATATTACATGTGTTTGTTCCCTTGAAAGGCTTTTAGCCCTGAGGTAAGGATTAGACAACAATTTAGCAGCCTTTAAAGACATTTAAAAAAAAAACACCAACTGAACTGTCATCTTCAGAAGGGAGAGGCCTCATCTTGTTTTCCAGGGTGTTGCATTGTTTTCCACACCAGAGTTACTGCTGCTAACAGTAGATGCAAAACAGAATTGTTCCAGCAAACCAAGTCATTCTACAAAATCCAATGCTGGAATGTCATTGCCATAGTCTTGGCTTTGTTTTGGTTTTTTACCAACGCCCACGAGGCAGCTCAGGCTGGGTGCCTCCTGTTGCTGCCACATCAGTTACACCTTCAGTGTCCTGAGGGTCCAGCCCAGTAAAGTGGACACAGGAATCTGTGTATTTCAGACCCATAATATCCTGCACCCAACAAATCCTTCTGCAAAGTCATTCTCTTCCTCTTTCTTCCCTCTCTGCTCCCGTGGGAGATGCTCCCTATCAGGTAACGGTGGAGGAGTATCTCAAGGCCTTTTAGGCCTGGCTAGGCATAATGCCAGGAGGAGAAGTGGAGCGGGGGGCAGGGAGAGGCAGTCTCAGACCTGGCCAGCCAAAGACCAGCCTAACAGTGGGGTGGGAAGAAAGAGCCCTGGGGGTTTTGGGTACACCCTCAGATGGGGAGAAGGGAAGTGTTGGGAGCCTTTGGGTGTGCTGGAAGGGACTCTGTATGTTTTGGGTTATCTTTGTCACCCACCATGCTTGTAGCTTCTGTAAAACACCAATGGCTTTTCCATTTAAACTTTCCATCACTTTGTAATCCATTTCTGTGAGAGTCATTCTTTTGCCCCTTTCAGGGGCAATAGACGATCTGTCCAGCCTCAAACCTGGACAGACCATTACACATCTTATTTGTAGTTAAAAGGAAAGACAGGAGGAAAAAATAAATAAATCTTTCGGCTGACAGACTTTGAAGTGAAACTTCAAAATGGATCCCATGGCATCACCCCCTGGCATCATAACCAATTCATGTCCAGTCTGGAAATCAAACCCAATTTACATGAACAGCCACTCCCATTGTTCTGGACAGAGCTCCTGCCCCACTACCACCTCAGCTGGAGTAGAGTGGCATCATCCCAGCAGCCCTCTGGAGAATATTTGCTCCCTCCTGGGGCAACAAAATTGTGCAAGTTTGAGGGAAATAACATGTTTTTTTCTGAAGGAGTGACTTTCTGCTGAAGACTCTCAGGGGACTATATTTCCCTTTGCACAGCAGAGCTGTATTGCACAGCCTTTTCCAGACGGCATTGGTGGTGCAAGAGGTGTTCTCATACACAACAGCTTTTTCACTGACACAAGCACAGACAACCACAGCCTTGGCATGTCTGCAAAAATGGGCTTAGGATTTGGTATATATGAAATGGCTGACCAACAATTCATACCTCAGAAATAGCAACTAATGCAAGAGGAAATGTATTCTGTTTTAAATCCATGACACACATAAAAATAAAAAAAGATGAGGTTACAGATTAAATCAGTGATAAGTGCAACCAATTCCCAGGTTTGATGTAGAGGCATGTAAAGAATCTATTAACCTCTTTTAGAGAACCAGGTGACTAAAGAAGTGAGAGCACCCATTATTGATCAAAGTATCAGCATAGAGCCACTCCTAGGGTAGAAACGATCTAGCTTAAAGGCATTTTGTTCCAGTTCAGGGAAAGGAGAGTTTAGGCTACTGATCAGTGGAGCTAGCTTTCTTCTGCTCTTTTGCTAGGAATTTCAGGGAAGCAATAGCAAAAAAAGTCCCAGAAAAGTTAACAAAGGTGGCAGCAAGGAAGAACAAAACAGAGGCAGCGTGATGCAGAGAAAAAGTTGAGAGAACAAGTTTTTAAGGCTTGCAATGTCAGAAAAGTCTTGAATCTGTTGCAAAGATGCTACTCTTGCTTGATCCAAAGACGTAAGACATTGATCCAAGCCTCAGTTTCTAATGGAAAACACATGGTGGGGCCCAAATTACTTCCCAAATGCTTAAGTCCAAAAAAGGGATAAGAAGATATTCTCATAGACATTTAGGAACTGCTGCAGAGCATTATATTCCAAAAGGAATCGCTCTGGTCATTGTAGCAAAGAGTTAGACCTCAGCTAGGTGACAAAGTTAGAAAGCTAGTCTCTCTTGCATCCTCTTGCTACTGCCATTGAGGACTGACAGACTCCAAAAAGGCTTTAAATGAGCTCAGCAGAGTCTCAGCTGATGATGTTCCAGCTATTATACCACTGTGGTTGCAATTTGACATGTCATTGACAAGGTTTGCAATGAAAGATATATTTCATTTGATTCTTTCCTCAGCAGAGAGCAAGGGGAATCCACTGTGCAAAAATCACTGGTTCTTCCTCAAAGTTCAGCCATTTTTGCAATGATTGATCAGACAGCCTAGACTGCTGCTAAGTCTTTTTTTAGCATGCAACAGGATAAAGGTTTGCTTGTAATGTTGGCACATTTTACAGCTAATTATGCTGTTAAGTACATTCTTCTGCAATACTGCTGGAGGAAAAAGGAGAACCTCCTCAAATAACTCAGGGTAGAAAGACCTTGGGAGCTTCCAATCCAGCCTGTTGCTTAGAGATCAGGCCGGACAAAGAAATCAGCATGGGATTCTTTGGTCAGTACAGGGTCTAAGCATTGCTACAGTAAGCATTGCCACAGAGCAGCATTCTGGAAAAGAGATCAAAATGAATCAAAGCAGCATAGATCTGCAATTAAATACATGGGAAAACATGTGAAGAAGTATAAAGCTAGGCTAGGCTAGCACAGTATGGACCCCTGAAGGACACCACTTGTCACTGTTCTCCATCTGGACTTCAAGCCATTGAGCACCACCCTCTGGATGTGACCATCCAGCCAATTCCTTATCCACTGAACAGTCCACCCATCAGATCCATATCTGTGGTGGGTTGAAATTTGGTGAACAGGATGTTGTGGGGGACCGTGTTAAAAGCCTTTCAGAAGTCCAGATGTATCCCTTATCTACTGATATAGTGCCTTTGTCATAGAAAGCCACAAGGTTAGCCAGGCAGGACCTGACCCTAGCAAAGCCATGCTGGCTGTCTTGAAACACTTCCCTGTCCTCCATGTGCTTCAGCATGGCATCTAGGAGGAAGTGTTTCATGATCTTCCCAGGCACAGAAATGAGGCTGACAGGTCGGTAGTTCCCAGGGTCTTCCTTTCTACCCTTTTTAAAACTGGGTGTGATGTTTCCTTTCCTCCAGTCCCCAGGGACCTCAACTGACTGCCAGAACTTCTCAAATATCATGGAGAATGGCCTGCAGTGTTATCATGCTATTCTAATGGATCAGGGCAGCTCTGCCTCTCACACAGAACTTATGGAAGAAGGCTAAAGAGCACACCTGCATCCTTTTTTCCCTGAGAATAAAATATTCATCTAGCCAAAATTGGACATTTTGATTTTTAACCCACAATTAATGTTAGTTTTCAGTCAGCATGATTCCTGGTACAAAGTGATCCAAACACCATATCAGCACGTTTTCTGTTTGCTTTCACTTATTAAAGCATCTAAATGAGGCTTCATCATGCATGCATAGAGTAAATACAATCTTAAAATAGCACTTAGGATATGGTCTTTGTCAAATTATAATCTCTTGAGCTTCACTCTATATTCCAGCTGCCAATAGAGAGAGTAAAGTGTACCTTTTCTATGCCTTGTTGATTTTAAACATTCAGGATTCAAAACCATATAATAGGTAAGATTTACTGTACCAAAGCTCAAATGCATGGTGTTGTCTGAAGGAGACAATGAAAGTCTCTGTGCATCCTGCCAGTGATATATTAACCCCAATTTTGGGGGTGTTCAAGAACAGATCTTAGCTGTAGTTTCAGACATGAAATGTACTGACTGTAGTCACCAACCATGGTTGCAGTGCAGCAACCAAGAACAGTGCTTCAACATCAAGGCAGAGAGACAATCTGATCCCAGCATTGTCCTTGCACTTCAGGAGACCACCTATATCTCCTCTTCTTGGGGGCTACCCTCACCCATTGCTCTCACATAGGCCATCAGATACCTCAGCCTCACAGCCTCCCTTCAAACCACCTGGGAGGAACCAGTGCCCTGCAGACACCCTGAGACACCATGGATCTTCAAGCACAGGGCATACACGTCACTCAGCATGCATTTTTCTGGGCTGCCATTAAGAGAAAACAGCTGCATACAAACCCTGGAAGCATTCATGTCTATTCTCCTGTTCAAAGAAATCACCTGGCCTCCTTGGTGCATTTAGTATTATCGGCATGATGGGTTTTTCCCTCAACTCACCAATGCTGCCCTTCCATCTGGGAGCTGAGCTTGACCTCCCAATTTGCTCTCAGGGATTGTTTCAGACTGTCCAGATACCAGCTGCATCCTCTTTCTCTTCACAAGTGCTGCAAGCTTGCAGCTGCCCCTGCTCCCTTTCCAGTGGTGTTGGCAAGCCAGACACCACGCATGTCAACACACTGGCAGAGATGTGCAGACAGGTACCCTCTGCAGGGAAATATAAAGCAGCAAGGTGTCTGGATACTAAAGCAGAAAAGACCCTGAAGATGATGAAGTCCATGTCAACAAAGGCATGTGAGGGAAAACTGCAAAGGAGTGTAAAGAGCAAAGGGAAAACAGTCAGACAGAAAGGAAAAAAGAGCAAAGAAACAGTTGAGAGTCTGTGGATAAGGATAGGCTGAATAATGAGGGGCCAAATATTCTGAAATATAATAGAAAGGCATCTGAAAATGTGAAGGACAGTATATGAATTAAAAAATCAGAAAAAGAAAGGAGGACAGTAATGCTCAGAGAAGCAAGGCCTATGGAGTAGATATTTTAGGGAACGAAAGAATTCACTCAGTGTCAGCGGTCATATCCACAGGCAGAGTAAATCAGCATTACAGCAGAACTTTATATTACACCTGCCCAGGTAATGCCACACACTGCTTATGCAGCAATGAGTCTCTGAGATTTCCTTACTGTACAGACTTCCTAGGGAAGGGACATGCCTACCCCTGATGCAGCACCCATTATTATCAAGCAATACAACCAGAGCAACCACCTGAACAAGGGATCAAACAAAATGAGCAATAAGGTTTGCAAAGAACTCTCTCCTAAGAATAGACCATGTTGCAAACAGCCAGACTTGAGAGAGTTAATAAGTTCTGGGAAATGGATTACATGTTCATTTCAGGTAAAATATAGGTATAGAGGCTGAGGTGACATCCACAACTCTCCACCATCTATCTAACATTCCCCCATAGCAATCTCCAAAGCACGGCAGGAGGAAACAATGTCTGAAAAGGAGGAAGACTTTGTGAGCGTCTGGTGGAGAGGGGACCAAGAAAGAAGCTTTATGCTCAGAGGGATTTCTGTCAAAAGAGGGCACACACCAGAAAGTGGATTGTATCAACAAATTGAAGTTTGAGTTGACAAACTCTCCCTGAATATGTCTGGGATGAGTAGTTCCCACACCATCAGCTTCCAGAACCGGGAACAAACACCATTGTGTGGAGTTTTGCTTAACCTTGTTTAATCCATGGAGCAGAGTATGTTTAAAGGTCTTCTACAGGAAAGAAATTTGTCCATTTTACATCTTGCATGCATTGTTGCCAAAAATAAAATTATAAAGAATTCACCAAGCTGCAATTGTTAGGGAGCCACAGCCAGCAGAACAAGCTGCAGCCAGGAAAGAACAAGTAGATGTTGCTAGATCTGTGTCTTGATTTCCCTACAAAACTTGACAAACACCTGAAAGTCAACACTGTATAAACTTCCTTTCAAATGGAAATCTGTGGGTTTTTTTTTTTTGTGATACCAGTCAAGTCCTGGAAGAAGAGTTACATGGATTTAGATATTGCAGGATTAGGATCAGACATTTGGCAGAATAAATTAATTCATGCTTTTCTTTTGAGTCACAGCTGGTTCTCACTTCGAGGACAATGTCCTAAAATATAGCTAGTCTGTGTATACAGAAATAAAGCTGTCTGCCTCTCAGGTGATATGCTGGAGAGGATATTGAGTAAGAGGAATCCAGGAGGGAGGTTTGATTTTAGTTTTTCAGTGGTAAAAGCATAAAGCATTTTTGTCATAGTGGTGTTATTTTTCATTGCACTTGTGTATTCTTACTCTGAGTTTTTACTAATGATAAACTATAAATATTTTTTTTTTTTTACTCCTGAGATATTTCAGAGCAAAAATGAGTGACATTTGAAATCTGCATGCTTAGCAGGACATTAATTACTTCATTTAAGAGCTGACAGGTCTCATGTCATGCTACACGATGTTTTTCAAACTGTCACACCCACACTCTGCCTAAAAGCAGTTGAGTATAAGCGTCATCATTTATAATGCAAAAAGGGTATCATTGATTATGTCCTGATTATTCATCATAATGCTTTCTTTCATGTGTACTTAATCATTGTGGTTTCTTGGAATATTCAAACCTTTCAGGCAAATCTTTCTGCAGAGCAATCCAAACAGTGCTCTGAACTGACACCAGCTGGGTAAATAGGGCTCTGGACTTTGGGAACAATGCAGTGGCACAAACCCTGCCTACAGTCAAAGGAAGCCAGCTTTGGAGGGGGAGGCTCAGAAAGGAAGGATATGCAAGGTCTGCAGAGCTGAGGGCTGATTTCCACTCCTGAAGCAATGCATGGCACTGGGCCCCTGGTCTACCAAGATGTCTTTGGGATGACTGTGTCAAACATCTGTGTCTCTTCACACAGGTGGCTGCTGCAGATCAGCCGACAAGAGCAAAAGCATCAGAAAAAAAAACATGAGAGTGAGGTCAGGTAATGATTTCCACCAAAAACTTTATTTCATCACAACTATTAGCATGTGATTTTCTAGGAAAAGACAATAGTGCAGCAAAGGCCTCCAAAGCAAAGGGAACATCCACTAGCAACTGTCTCAAAAAATCACAGTTGCCCTCCTGAGGACTCCTAGAAAGTTTCTTTTACGGAGAAAGTTTAACAAGTTGAGCATTTCCAGTAGTCACAGTGACATATGTTATAAAAGAAACTGTCACAGTCTAGGGCTTTACCAACTAAGACGAAAGTAGGTTTAAACATCTGACCCCTAACTGACCAATAAATTAAAGATACTCAGAGTATTTTTAACAATGAAATTCTTTTAAATCACCATTCTGTAGAGCTAGAACCCTTTCATGCTTTGTTACTGGGGCTTTATTTCACTAAGGAGTGTAATGATTGTCAACACCTTCCTAGAACCCCATGGAGATTCTGACGTTCTCAGGGCTGTTGCTGCTGCCAGCACTGTACTTGTGCGAGTACAGACCCATGTTCCCTGTTGTGCTGAAGTGGCCCATGCTGAGGATATAGCACTTTTCACAGGTTGGACCCACTGGCCAGCATCACTGCCCATGCCCACTGTTTTGGGCTCATACACATGCCGGAGCACCAAGCTTCAGAGCAAAGTGGGCAGCACACCTCAGAAATTAGATGTGCTGTGTTTGGAGCACTCCCTTTGCTTCTGTGAATGTGTTTTCAAAGGGAAGCTCAAACCTTAAAATATTTATCAGATCAGTTAGAGAAGAGCCGTGCAATCTCAAGTGCTTTCAGCCTTGGGGGAAGGGGCCTGAGAAGCCAGTTTTTCTTCATCTGAAAAAGGGAGTGAGAGCATCTCTAAACACCGGTGCAGGCAATGCTTCAGCAGACAGAGATGAAATTACCCCTGAGGAGCTGTATTTCTCCTATTAAAAAAACTTGTTTTTCACATCTGTGAGCATGGCAGATTTGGCAGATCTATTTGGCAGATGCATAACAATTATTTTAAAGGCAGAACCCCTATGCAACACTAGTTTGCCTTCTCAGTACTTATAATCTGGGCACCAAGGAGCTGTGGCTCTGTCCTTTCCTAATGTTGCCAGCTACAGTAGTTAAATGTAGGGCAGATACAATCTTCTTGTGATGGGGGAGCTGGAGAATTTCAGCTGCAGTTACAGGAGGAGGAAGACACAAGCTTCTGTGAACCCTGGGGACAGCTGGAGGCACCCAACCCACAGATGGCACCTTCCCCCTGCTGTAGAAGGTAAGGAGTGATGGGGACTTGGAAGTTTGAAGGGAGAGATCTTCACTGCAGACAGGCCCAAAACTGCAATACCCTGAAGGGTGGTACAAAAATGTGTTTTGTTTTAAAATGGTGTAAGTATCTGCCATATCTTTAGCAAAAATAGTTACATGATAGATTACAGGTTATCCTATTACTACATATTTTTTATGTCTCCTAGAGTAATCACAGCCTTATTCAAGCATCAAGACTCTTGTGCTGAACTATGGGCTTCCCAAAACCAAGCTGCAAATAATTTTAATCCAGAAGATCTTAATCAAACCTTCTGAGCTGATTAGTATTATCAGGCCTACACCAAAACTCCGCATCTGGTCACCTGAGGTCAAACTTGAACCAAGAAAGACAAAAAAAAATCTAAAAAGCAGGCCATGGCCCATTTCTTTATGAAAAAAAAAAAAAATTCTTTTGATAATTCCTTCCTCAAACTACCACCCTAACGATGGGGAGGTTGAAAGCTGAATTTTTCAGTTACAGAAAGATTTCTCTTGGAAAGATTTTTCTTGTGGATCCTTTCACTTAATATTACTGGATTTTTATTTAAAATGGGGCTTGAAGAAATGTGAATTCCTTATTTGAATGCAATCTACATACAGGACAAAACATGCATCAATGATACATATAGATATATATGTATGGGTAATTCTGCAGTCCTAGGAGGATAGGACAATGGAGTTTTCCACTTTAACAGAGAAAAATGGAGTCCCACAAGTATGAAAAGGTTGCCCGCATCCATGGAAGGGACCTGAACAGAACTGCACAGTTTGCCTCCTGACCAGCTGGGCTCTGGGAGGACCCTTGTAAAATGTAGTCTTGGGAACAAGGGAAAGATATTAAGAGGTGCCCAAAACATGAAGGTCAAAAATTCACTACCTTGAAACACTGAATTTAATAAAACAGCATCAGTGTTATGCCTAAACCAGTGAACAGTGTCACCATTCATAATGGCAGAAAAAGTAATGTCGATAACGTTATCTATAAGGTTAATTAATGCATAATTGTTCCTTGGAAGCCGTTTTCCTTTGTTCCAAAGCAAGTTGTTTGCCAAGCAAATGCCAATAGATGTGTGAACCACCTACAGCAAATGTTCATACAATGAAAGTTTCAGAAGTGACTGGTGATATTTGCTCAGGTATTATTTTCAGCCACCTGCACTGAGTTTACAAAGCGGGTGGGCAGCCATCCTATCTTTTGTGTTTCCAGCTTTCGTTGCTGAGCTACAACTCATTCCCAGCAGTGAAAATAAGCCTGTCCTGTTTCTTCCTCTGCCTGAACCTCAGGGCTTCCAGAAAGAGATTATGTACCCCAACCAAAAGGGGGGCTCCTTTTCTTTCAACACTTCCATGTGCCCAGGCAGAAGCTGCATTCTAAAAGCCACATGAATGGATCATGGTCTAGGGGATGTTTTCCTAAATGTCAACTGAGCATAAAAATTGGCTTGAAGAGCAACATCAAACCTCCAGTAAGTTTTCTCTGACCACATCTTCCTGTGGCTTTCAGCTTGGCTCTCCAGTAAGCCAAGGTGGTTATGCTATTCCCACATGTGGAGAATTAAGAAAATTGTTGGGCAGATTATGAGTGCCACTCTTATTACAGGAAGCCATGATAGCCTCTTTTTAAAAGTCACCTTCAGTGTGACTTTACAGCATGCAATTCATAACAGTGTACAAACCTCAAATAAGTCCAGGAAAGGGTGGCAGAGGACTTAAAGGACAGGAATGCTAGGGGTTTCATTTCAGCCAAGTAGCTAAGTATTTAACCCACACTGACTTGAAGCAACTTTTAATACAAACATAACAGTGAAGGAGAAAGCAAGCTTGGAAACTGTGCAAAGTATGTAGTGGATGGAGACAGTGGTAAGAAGCAGGGGAGACCTTACTGCTCTCTACAACTACCTGAAGGGAGGTAGTAGACAAGTGGCAGCTGGTCTCTTCTCCCAGGCAACCAGCACCAGAACAAGAGGACACAGTCTCAAACTGCA
Source organism: Picus viridis (assembly GCA_033816785.1). Lineage (NCBI taxonomy): Eukaryota > Metazoa > Chordata > Aves > Piciformes > Picidae > Picus > Picus viridis. Next base: position 14,450,081 of record CM066570.1, read on the forward strand.
CCAGGGGAGGTTTAGGCTGGATGTTAGAAATTCTTCATAGAGAGAGTGATTGCCCATTGGAATGTGCTGCCCAGGGAGGTGGTGGAGTCACCATCATTGGAGGTTTTTAGGAGGAGACTTGATAGGGTCCTTGGTTGCATGATTTAGTCAATTAGATAGTGTTGGATGATGGCTTGGACGCTATGATCTTGAAGGTCTCTTCCAACCTGGTCTATTCTATTCTATTCTATTCTATTCTATTCTATTCTATTCTATTCTATTCTATTCTATTCCCTGCTAAGAGAGAATAAGAGAGAGAGAGTAAGGTAGCTATGCAAGAAGAGACTCAGATTAAACCATCATGGAAGTGATCAGCGAAGAATTTGCAGAATTGCTTTCTGAGGTTCATTCTTTTATTGCAGCCTCTATCTATTCTGCTTTTCAATGTCAAGAATTTTTTAAATAAGGCTAGTATTCCTTATCTTATTGTCTCTTGACCTCATGAGAATACAAATGGCATACTTCACCTGCATAAGACACCAGGAAGCATCTTAATACAAGATGTTTGGAAAGCCTAAACTAGATCCTCCAGTTGCTCAGTAGCTAGATAACAGAGCCACAATGCCCAGGAAAAGTACCAGGCACGTGAAGGAGCTCAGTGATGGTATGCATATATATGTGCAAGTGCACATATTGAGTAATCAATATCCAAACCCAGTTTGCCATAAATCATGTCAGATTCAAAGGTTGGTGCCTATCACAACAGTTTTGGCTGTCCAGAATGTGGACTGAGGTGAGTTGTGATGCTGTGCATATGTTTGTTGAAATGGTCATCTGCTTTGTAAAGAAATATAAGGTTGCCCTAGCTGTCTGTCTTCTGAATAACAAAAAGGTTGTGAAATATTGCAGAGTGAATCTCCTGTAAACTACAAGCATCAGCAAAGGCTTTAAGTGAGCCTTTTCCTGCACTTGTGCCTTGGAACAGAGGAAAAATGTCCTAGGTTGAAAACCAGCGTGAAATATCACTTTTTAAGGTGATTTTTCCACGTAAATATCAGAGACATATCAAGCACTGTAGATGGAAGCAGTTAAACATTTTCACACACAGGCTGTCACCTGGGTGCCTGCAATACCAAGAAACCAGAGTGCTTCCTAGTGGCAGCATGTCTGCACAGAAGACCCAGTGCTGCAATCTGAGCGTTAATTTATTGCATAAATGAGAACTGAATTAAGGACACGTGGGCTGTTGGGTTTTTGTTGTTTGGTTGGTTTGGTTTGGTTTTTTACATAACAGATCAGAAAGCTACAAATGGCCAGGATCTGACCATGTGCCATGGTTTAACAGACAATACTCCACCATGCTCTGTATGGGTGGATTTTGATTTTTAAGTCTTCTCAAGCCTTTCTTTTGGGTAAGGACTGTACAAACATAGCACACAAAATTCTTCCATGCTCCAAAAGGTTTACAGTTGAAGGACATAACTGGAGATAGGCAGGTAAGAAGCACAAGGAAAATAGTGCAATGACTGTAAGCAGTAGTTCTAACGAGATAGTTCAGCACATACAGGCATCTCATTCTGTGTGTAATCTAACTTGCAGCTAACAGATGAAGAACTATTAAAGCCAGAGTAAGGTACAGAAGCTTTTCATGAATATCTCTTAGGGAATTTGCAGTTTTATTTGGGAGGGAATTTTGCTGATGTTTGAATTGGACAAGAAATTAGCCCCATATCAATATGCAGATTATAAACCGAATGGCAGGCAAAATGATGTTATTGTACACTTGCATTCACACTGCTGTTGAGCTGACAACTAGACGGGCATAAGGAGATTGCCAAAGAGTGATAAGATTTTTGTTTGGACAAAAGGTGATGACCTGGATTAAAGAGGTGTATCTCTGACTCATCAGCATGAAGATTAATGTTGTGTTTACAAGTGAGATTATCCTGGGAGAAAATGTAGATCATAGGAATGCCATCCAGAAGGACCTTGACAGGCTAGACAGGCAGGTCTGTGCAATCGTCTTGAAGCTCAACAAAGTGAAGTGCACAGTCCTGGACATTGGTCAGGGCAATCCCAAACACAAATACAGGCTTGGTGGAGAATGGATTGAGAGCAGTTCTGCAAAGAAGGACTTGGACCTGTGGGCTGATGAGAAGTTCAACATGACCTGGTAATACGCACTTGCAACTCAGAAGGCCAGTCATATCCTGGGGCGCATCAAAAGAAGCATGGCCAGCAGGCTGAGGGAGGTGACTCTCCACTCTGCTCTGGCAAGACCCCTCCCAGAGTTCTGTGTTCTGCTCAGGAGCACCCAATACAAGAAGGACAGGGACCTGCTGAAGCCTGTTCTGAGAGGGGCCACAAAGATGATCAGAGTATTAGATCACCTTTCCTACGAAGAAAAGCTGCAAGAGTTGGGGTTGTTCAGCCTGGAGAAGAGAAGGCTCCAAGGAGACCTTATAGTAGCCTTCTAAATGGGGGGACTTTTATTAAGGTTTTGTAGTTACAACACAAGGAGTGTGCTCTAAATCCTTTTAGGGTAGATTAGATATAAGGAAGAAGTTCTTTAATATGAGATTGTTGAGGCACTGGAACAGGTTGCCCAGAGAAGTTGTGGATGCTCCATCCCTAAAAGTGTTGAACAGTTGGATGGGGCTTTAAGCAACCTGACCTAGTGGACAGTGTCCAGCTCATGGCAGGGACATTGGACTAGAGACCAGTAAAGTTCCCTTCCAACCTAAACCATTCTGTGATTCTATAATTCCATGGTTTCACAGACTCAGGAGAATTATTTGTGGGTTAGGAGTCTAGTGTTCAAAGTGAGTAAAATTATAGAAATTGCCTTATAGAGGGGTACATCCACCTCTAAAGAAATAGCAGAACAGCAGCAGCTATCTTTCTTAACCCTGCCACTTATTTGCCCCACAATCTCTTTGAGCTAATTCTTTATCTTGTTTTATATTGCAGCAGGTACAGAAAATTCAGATGACGCAAAAGGCAGGGTGTGTTTGTTTTGGAAAGTGCTGTGGTCAATCCCACATTTAACACCAAAATAAAATTAAATAAAATTTAAAAGTGCTCTGCCTTTTTAAGTGAACAGCACTGCTGCCAAAATCCAGCTAATGTCTCAGGGACCAAACTCACATTTGGTCCTGATCATCTTCCCTGCCACCTGCTGCCATTTTCCTTGGCACTGGGATGTCCAGCTCTCAAGCACTGCACTGGGAAGAAGGAAGCTATTGGCATGTCGAATCCAGGGAGCGCTTTGCCAGTCAGGGCAGCAGATCCATGTGCAGCACCTCATAGCCCTGGACACGAGCAGTCTTTCACTGCAGAAACCCACGGTATGTCGTCAAAGATCTTATCATCAAGGAGCTGTTTGCTCTTCAGAGCGGAAGTGTGCCGTTATCTTCAAATATTCAAGAGGCGTGTAGCCCACATCCCTTCAGAACAAGTGAAAACAGATGGAAACTTCAGCATGGGAAGAAGTGCATTTGCCAGAGTGGCTTTTTCTCATCCAGATGCATATGTTCAGTGTGGTGCTCTGGTGGCATTAAACAGTGGGTGGGCCGCATGACTGGCTGCTGCTACTTGAAGAATTAGTTGGGATTTTTTTTTCATCTCAGGCTAAAGAAGTTCACATTTTAAGGTCCCAGTCTCACTGCTATTTCAAATGGCACCCCGAAAACCTCAGCATTCTCTCTTCAGAGAGAAAGCTGGCTCTACAGAAAATAACAACAGAGCCCTTACAGATGCTATGAAACCCCATTAAGATCCACACCATATACACCTTGAGGCCTGTTGCATGTATCCATTCCAGTCCTGTTGCTTTCTGCATGTGGCATAAGAGGTGACTGGCTCAGGACACCAGCAGGTTCAAAATATCCTGTGTATAAGCAGAGCCAAGAAAAGCCATGGCTCTCTATTACTGAGCAGAAGTGTGTTTCTCACCATTAAGTGGTACAAAGTCAGAACAGAGTAAAATGGTACTTGTTCCACTGAATTACAAGATTTCATGCAGAAATTTGCTATGTTCTCGTCCAACTGAAACATACCACTGCATTGCAGACTAACACTGCAGACTAAGCAGTGCTCAGCTGCCAGGTGAATTTAGAAAGTGCCCAAAACCTACAGACTTCATATTACAACGTCATAGAGTGAAGATGCCTGGCAATGCAAGAGTAATCAAGGTTATTGTTTGATGATTCATGCCAAATTCTTGGTGTGTGCAACACAGGAATGAAATGCAGCCACCTTCATCTGGTAGACTTTAACCTTGCCTAGGCTGCACAAGTAGTATGAAGCCCAAGGCAGCACTGACCGAAATGCAGCAGCTTATGTCAGTACAGCTTAGGGTAAGTACATTGATCTTGCAGTCAAAAGATGTGTCTGTGCCTTGTGGTAGGTGTACTCAAGATAAATATCAGATAGCTAAATATGGTTCTGATTTACTGGATAGCTAAGCAGAATGGAGCTTTAATCTTCTGTGAATCCATGAGATCAGTAATATCCCTAATCATCTGAGAACTGATCAATGTCTCAGACCAGTGCTGCAGGCTTCTCCCCTGCACTCCTGTCAGCACTGGAGCCAGCCCTGCACCAGCTCAGGTATGTTTGCAGGAACATATCCCACATCTCATTTCCTTGACATAGTACTCTCGAAATCAGCCAGAAGTGTAACAAAACAAAACAAAGCAAAGCAAAATGAAACACACACCCCCCCCAAAAAAAAAAGAGAACCCAACAGTGAAAAAATTGCAAAAATCTTGTCTTTAAGACATTTCTTTGACTCCCTATGTATGTTGGAAGAATAGACTGTGACATCACCTTCACTTTGGTCTGTTAAAGATGCCTAAGCCATCATGAACTTGACACATGTTGATTGTCTTTGGGCAAACCTTGCATACCCTTGAAAACTCAGCTGCTGTGCTTTTCTGAGGCAATGTGTCCCCCAGGACTCTGACCTGCTAGGAAAGGCACTGGCATTACACCTCTCACTGTCTCCCAATGCAGGCTTACAGTTCCCTTACACCACTCACTGAGAGCCAACTGTAACTTCACAGTAAGCTACTTCTTTAAATTACTCTGCTGGTCTGTACACATTGCAAGAGTGTATCAGTGCTGAGGTTTTCGTGGTAAGCTGGGAGAGGAGTTAACAGCATGCTAGTAGCACTATCTAACCTCAGTTGTTTTATCCCAACATGGCTGTGGTTTGGCCTTCAAACAAGCCGAAAGATAAGCAAATATCTGATGTGACCCCCTCTTGCATCATGTATATTTTATGAAAGCAAATAGTACTGTGTAATATTATGATTCATACCTCATTGCTGAATACTCAACAGAGTAATCACTATACCAGAACAAGTGTTGCAAGTGCTTTTATTCCTTCCCAAAATGACCAATGAATCTAAACAACCATGAGGAAATCCCATGCAGACATTGTTGGGGACAGAGAGGGAGCATCTGCTTTTCCCCACAGCCAAAACATCAGCCAGAAGATCCTGTACTGGAGTTGCTCCCATTCTCACAGGCAGGTAACCAGGCAAAGGGCAGGGAAAGGGTACGTAATGTTAGATCAAGAAGTCACCTTTCTGGTTCCTGTTCCCTGTTTAACAGATGCACACTATCTTCCTTGTCACTAGTACCCCAGATGTACATTTCCCTAACTGTTTATTTGGTTTCTTCTTAAAATAATGCATGGACTACACAAACAGGAGAATCTTATTTCAGAGAAGCATCTCATTGCAAAGGCATCCTGGAAAGAGCAGGAAAAGGCAAAAAACATCATTCACGTCATTAGTGGAATCACACAAGTCCAAACCTAAAAAAAAATTGTGCATAGTTCTCAGCTCTCTTGAGACCTGACATTTAAAATCTCATATATATTTCCTGCATGTCTTACAAGAGCTTCTTAAAAATAGGCTTGGCTGCAGCTAAGTGATGAAGCACCAAATCCAAACCATAGACACCGAGGATCTCAAGCCAACTATTCACTGGCATTTACTTTCTAAATAAACTTTAAGAAATTAAAATCTGAGTAAGAGGTATACTGAGTCAAGGTTACTAGTATGGTTCTTTTAAATTTGCATTTACAATACAATACACCAAGTTGGAAGAGACCTTCAAGATCATCACGTCCAACCCATCAACCAATCCAACCAACCCAAACAACTAAACCATTCAGCCAAGCACCCCATCAAGTCTCCTCCTGAACACCTCCAATGAAGGTGACTCCACCACCTCCACGGGCAGCCCATTCCAATGGGCAATCACTCTCTCTGTATAGAACTTCTTCCTAACATCCAACCTAAACCTGCCCTGGCGCAGCCTGAGACTGTGTCCTCTTGTTCTGGTGCTGGCTGCCTGGGAGAAGAGACCAACCTCTGCCTGTCTACAACCTCCCTTCAGGTAGTTGTAGAGAGCAATAAGGTCACCCCTGAGTCTCCTCTTCTCCAGGCTAAGCAACCCCAGCTCCCTCAGCCTTTCCTCATAGGGCTTGTGTTCCAAACCCCTCACCAAGTTCGTTGCCCTCCTCTGGACATGTTCCAGCAAGTCAACATCCTTCCTAAACTGAGGGGCCCAGAACTGGACACAGTACTCGAGGTGCGGCCCAACCAGTGCAGTGTACAGGGGCAGAATTTAGGTCTCAATACCTCTGGAAGAATACTATAAGGCAGAAATAAAACAGCATTTTGTTCTGAGATGGACTTTTGGGAACCTTGGGTCCTGAAATGGCATTGAAACCCACCAAACAGGTCACAGTTCTCATTTAAGCATTACAGGGTTGTAAATTATATGCAGTTTAAGGAGCATAACACTGTTACAGTGCCAGTGGTTTTCCCTTCAAAGCTTATCCTGGCTAAATAAAATTTGTAACCCAAAAAAGATTTGCCAAAGAAAGGCTCTGTATGATTTAAACAATAAAAATACTGAGCAGTTCTTAAGTCACAAATTTAGACAGCTTAGAGCAGACACAGCACACTTGTACCTTTTAATAGGCACATTTGTCTAACTAAAAGAGTGGAAACTCCCAAGTTTCCAAACTGCAATCTTCTCACCTGATCATGTGTGGGCTCTGCACTGCACTTTTGGTCCTTTGGCAGCAACTTCAGGTCACTACTAATTTTTTTCTTTTCAACTTTCTCAAATTTGTTGCAGTACCACAGTATTAGTCCATCATTCTGTAAAGCTGTAGTATCATTTCCTTCCATTCTTCCTTTAAAAGTTTGGTTTGTTAGTTAGAGTTCTCTCTCAAGTTAGTCCTCTGCAAAATCAAAACCAAGCTATTTTAGCACTCTGAATCAGAGTGCTCCTCAAACTCAAGCTCAAGCTCATCCAACCCAATGGGCTCCTTTCAGAAATGAGCTGTGATGAACAAGCACTGTTGTGAGGTGCATTACTGAAAAATATAATGGCATGCTTATGTTTTCAGCTGGTTTGGGTGAGAGTTTAGCACACAAATTATCCATTCAGGAAGCAGAATTCCATTCCAGTGCCCACTTTGTGGTTATAGAACTAGAAAAGAGTGAGCAGCAAAACATACATTGGTGGGGCCATCATCTGGCAGCTTCCAAAGATAAAAATGGCAACAGAAAGAAATGGCAATAGAAAGAAATGGCAGTTCTGTACAGGAGCTAAGATAATTCATCCCAGTGTCCACTCTCTGACAGCAGCCAGGACAGCCTGGCAAAGGAAAGCATAAAACAGAGAACATGCATGATGGTCTTGTGCTAGTTTGTTTTCTCTCTTTTTGCCTTTCTCTCTTTCTCCCTTTCTGCCTCTCCTACTCTCTCTGTCTCTCTCCAGGCTATCAGTGTCATCCTCATCTCCACCATTTTGGAAACCATTTCTTCTTTTGGCCTCTGGGACATCTTGCAGCAATAAGCTCCACAAACCAACTACACGCTACTGTGCAAAACTTTTCCTTTTTTTTTTTTTTTTGCTTTATAATCCCACCAGGCACCCCCTACTGCTTGTGTTTTGAGAAAGAATATTTCTCTATCTGCCTTCCCCATGCTATTCAGGATTTTATAGTCTCCTATCATAACCCTTTCCTATTCCATTTGTCTGTTTTCCCAAACTTATGAAAACTGGTATATTTAAACTTCCTTTCTTCAGGGCTCATTTCAAACTCTGCTTTTCTTGTTGCTTTTGTTACAGTTTTGCTGTATTCAAGAGCTGATAAAAAGGAAGCACATGCTACATTATTTATGCTATACTGCATTATACTATGCTATGCTGTATTATTCCTGTGTAAAAGGAGATGTACTCATGAGTTATACAGTGGCTGAAAAATGTTCTGTTCATTCCTTGTCCCTTTCCTGCTAATCTCTAATTGCCTGTTTGCCTTTTTCCCTGCTGTTGAGCCCTGAACCAGTATGTCAATATACCACAACCCAACAGTCACAAGGTGATAGCAGTATCCTGAAGGTAGTCAAATCCCTGATTTAAATACACCATTGGCTCCAGTGTGTCTCAGCCAAGGAACAAATGTGCAATGGTGTGTATCTGTTCTTGAAGAAAGGGTCAAAATATGGCCTGTGCATCTCTTAGCTCCCATTCAAATACCTTGTGTTAGAAAGGAAGTGGAAAACCAGCTGTTTTGCATAGTACTGAATTTAACTCCAAATAGCTCAAATTATAAGCCAGTTCTAGATGGCAAAAATGCAGTAGTCAATTTCAGTTAAATTTATTTAACCTTAAAAGGTCAGAAAGAGTGCATATTTGGCAGATATAAATGCTTTTTGCTCATTCTAACCATAAACAAACTGTTCTAGGAGAGGAGGAAGCACTCCTAACCTCTACTATTTTTCTTCTTCTCACTAGCTTTCTGAAGACCTACATGGCTCTTGAACACAGGAATTATACTGCAAAGTGTGGACAAATATTGAGCAACTGACTTGAAGAAAAAATAACTTCTAATGACTGCCTAAAATCAAAGAAGTCTTGGTTGGAACTTCAATGTGCTTTCAAATATCAAATCAATTAATTACAGCCCAGGTTACAGGTTTTTATTTAAAAGGCTGATTAAAAACACACCCCATTGTCTGGCACCTGGGGAAAGCTACACAGCAAACTGATATTGCACTACACAAAAGTAAGCATCATTTCTGCCACCTATGCTTTCTTCCTCCCTCCTTTACTCTTTCTCTCTCTTTTTCTCTTTCACTCCTTCCTTCTCTCCTCCCCTGCTCTCTTTCCCTTTCTCTTTCTCCCTTTCTCTTTCTCTCTTTCTTCATTCCTCCCATCTCTAACACACCAGGGTGCACTGTTGAGCACTGCCACATTCACTGGGGCAAGGCTGTTCCCAAGTAATCATCCAGACCAGCTTGAAACACTTCAATATTTTCAGGTTTTAGACTCAGAGACTTTATTTGGATGCATCACTGATGCCCTCTTCTAAGTCTGAAGGATGCTCTAACATCTCCATGGGCCTCTGTCATTTCTCATGTCTTTTCATTGATCACATGGTCCCGCACACACTGTGTATGAAGTAACACAAGGCAGAGCTATTTTGATGGGTCTGCCACCAGACCTTCTCCTTCTGATGAAAACATCTGACATTTTTTGTAAAAGATTGATCATTTCTCATGCACATAACTGAGATCCCTGCTTCACGTGTCAACAGAGGGAAGAAAAATGAAGAGCTCTTTGTGCATTTAGTGTTCTGCTGATTGGCAACAAGAATAAACCAAAACATCCCTGCATACTCTCACACAAGATTTACAAGAAGACAGTAACTGCCTGAGGATAATAATTAAAACCAAGGCCCACAAAACTTTTGGGTAACAAAGTCTTGCAGATTTGCTTTAATTTTTGCTCATGGTCTCACACACTTTTGTTAACTAATAATTGTGCTGTTGACTTGGGAATCTATAATGTGGCATTCATTTGGGAACTGCAGAAAAGTGACAATCATCAGAGCACAGCAAATATGGCTGAATAACTGGAGTCACAAATGGGGGGGGGGGGGGGAAGGAGGTATTTCTTATTGAATTCTGTCCAACATGAGTGGGAAACCGCCCCTATACATGGGAGAGAGAAAGCTCCCATCACAGACTAGCAGGAGAGAGGAGACACCAAGAAAGACTGCACAAAAGCCAAGTTATTCCATAAGCAGCAAAATTAACTTCTATTTCCTGTGGGTCTGTATCCACCATTCCCAGCACCCTGGTATGGCCCCTCTGGGTTTGAAGCAGCCCAGCTCTCTGTGCATCAGGTTTTGCACTGTAGCCTGGGGTGAGTGGGATAGCAGCACCATGGGGAGTGGTTGGAGGGGTGAAGGCAGATATAGCATGGGTAGAGTCTGGCACCCTTGCACCCCCAAGCTTCCAACAGCCTTTCTAGCACATTAAGGAGCAGCCATGACCTAAGTTAGCACCTTCACCTCTCTTCTGATCTGTGACCTGAACTCTGCCCACTGCAAACCCCACATACACCCCAAATATTTAGTTTACAAAGTCTCTGGTTGCAACCACAGAAGCCTTACCTGACCTGCCCTGACCAACAGTCCCACAATGACTCACTGCAAAACCCACAGTCCATTATGGAGGAAAACTAATTAATTTCTGGTGAAAAAAATAAAACAAACACAGAGTTGTTTGCAAATAAACTGCCTTTTCTCTCCCATGGGATTACCTTGTGTCTTGAAGGGTGTGATGACATTTGAAAAGAGGTGGTATGTACACACATGTGTGTTTGTGTATATCTTGCACACACACAGACCCATCCCACTACGAGCACTGCTGAATAACAACATTTTGTGTAACTATAGCAAACTAAACTGCATGGCACAATTTTCTTGCAGATGATAGGCAGGATTGTAATATTTCAATAATTTCTGATGGTACACCTCAGAACTGCCCAAGCTTTTGCCTTGCATGGAAAAAAAAATCATTATTTAGTTCTTCTGATTATAGTAAAGAAAATTTGAGCTTAGTACAGTCAGAAACCAGAAGACAAGTAAAATACTACCAAAAATTAGCACAGGCTTTTTTCATATGATCTTGGCATTTTCAGGCCAGCCTTATAATGGCAGGGAGAAGCAGGCCCTCAGGCAACATTAAAGGTGCACACTGAAGTAGTTTTTAGCCATTATGTCTTTTCTAGAATGACCTCCAATCAGTGCTAATTTTCTCTGGTCAAGTTGTCATCAGGAGATGGCAGAAGAGAAGAGCCTTACCTGTCACATACACCTTGGTGGCTGAGACCATCCCAGCAGGTACCTTAACACAGGAAGAAGGGAGAAGTTCATCCCCAAAGGGTGCCAAGGCAGGAAGGAGTTTCTCTCACCTGGCGAGCAGCTGCAGAAAGGAGCCAGGCTGTCATTCCCCACCGGGTGGATGCATCCCATGAGAAGTCACATGTTCACTTGCCTCTTTTTGCTTGTTTCATTTGGGTTTTGGTTTTGTTTTGTTGTTGTTGAGAGCACTGGGGTACCAGGTACCATGCTTCAAGTGGCTGGAAGAGGTCTCACATACTGCAGGAAACTGCTGCCCTCAGGGCATTGCTGAGGAAGCTCAGGCATCATGTTAATATTTCAGATGCTTGGGAATCACAGGGCCAGGATAATAGTGAGTTTTCCAGTAGGTCTGCTGCCAGTAACAACGTGGTTACCTGTGGGATAGAGGGACATTCAGAGTGCTTGATCTGTGCTATCAGGATGTTGGCATACTGCAGAATTAGCCATCACCAGCACTGGAAGTTAAAGAACCCATCAGTGAGCATTTTGCTATATATCAAACCAGAGTTAAAATTGTTAAAAGAATCAGTTCACTTTACATGCCATCAGGTTGTAAATTGCTGAGGAGCTCAACAGGAGTATTTTAAAGCACTACTTGAAGCTGTCAGGGCTCTGAGAGTTACTATTCACACAATATTTGGTCCACTACTTCCTGGTATTGGGCTTTACTTGGCACTGTGAACATCCCAGCTCTGTAGACTTGAACCATGGTGTTAATGCTGTCTGTCCTTTGTCTTAATGACCAAAAAGCGCAGGGGCAGAGGTGACAGGAGCAATAATACATTTATACAATTGCATTAGAGGAAAGCTAATTTATCGCAAGGCAGTATTTGAGAGAGACACCATTTAGAAAGAAGACATCAGAAGAAATGCACATCTAAACACAAACACAGATAGCCACAGTTATCATTCAGAGGATCTGAACCTTGCCAGCAAGCAAAACCACAATAAATGGCTAGTAAAAGCTAATCTCTATAGAACATAAGAAGAAAAAAATAATGTACTTTGCTATTATGTTGTGGTTAATTCTCAGACAATACTGTGAAATAAGAGTGAAGTGTTATTTCCTGTCATTTAAAGGAAAAGTAACCCAAACACTAAGAATTCTTCAAGCTAAGGAATGCAGGCATACATCATGTCTGCGAGAATCATAAAAAGATCAAATGTAATATTTTCTTTCAGTGCAGACAACTGCTTTGAGATTTTCCATTCAGACAGCCTTGAAAACCGCCTCCAGCATTTGCCAATTACTACTGACAAATACCATTTGGTAGTGAGTGATGTTTTAAGTGAAATAAAACAGCGAAGAAAACTGAACATGATGAAAGGATTTCTCTTCTCCCTCTGAAGTGACTGTAAGTTATATATTCACAAGGTAGGGTTTACGCTTCCTGCCAGTGACAAATTCCATGTGATGTTGAGCGCAGAGGTGAAGTTTGTTTGACAGTAATAGGAAAGGAAGACAAAACTCATTTTCATGTTCTTTTAGGCAGTCAGATATTTTCTAGCTATAAACAAAGGAGGAGTTGCTAGTACCTCGCTTCCACGTCATTCTTCATAATCTAAGTGCACTAATGGAGAGAATGATTCTTTAATATTGAGGTGGTCAGCGTACAAAGAGGGTGTACAGTGGAGCTTTCTATCAGCAGCACTTGATTTACATATGAGCTGCAACATGCAACCATATGTTTTTTAAATATTTATCAGTCATGGAGAGCTTTGAGATAGGTAAAAATAGCTCACGCTATATGACTGGAAGAAGTGTTTAAAGAATTGCTTAAATAACTGACTATTAGTCCTCTACTGACCTTTTCCCCTTTTAAACACTGGATTGTGGTCCATTTAGCTCTACCTAAGACTGTCAAGAGTATTTGTCTAAGGTACTTGCTTCACACCTGCTTGCCACACTGTCTCTAACTGTACACCCCACCACAAGCAGGAAAGTGTTTAGGAGGTAGGAAGCATGGCACATAGAGCCCAAAGCCCAAACCCTCAGATTTATCCTCCTTACCCTGATCTTTGCCTGGCCTGGGCTCTTCCTCTCAAGGGGAGCAGCATCTTTTTGTAACTAGTACAACACTGTGTAGCAGCAGCAGCAGCTGTTTTCGAACTTATCCAAGTAATGATCACATTTTCCCCCTGCTTGACATTCAACAGTTGCATCTTGTTATTGACTTGGATTCAGATCTTACTTTCATCTTGAACCAGTGGGGAAAGCAGGGGGAAAGCTCCAGAGAATGTGGGTACACTAAGAACATTTCTCTTGCTGTTTCATTTTGCAGTGGTCTGAGGTTTCTTTGTTTTACAGCTCCCTGCATGTTTTCTTTAACAAATATTTTATTTTAAAATTAGGAATGCTTAACCCATTGATTTTTTCCAGTGCTGCTTCCCTCGGTCTCTTCTTTTTTTTAAGGTGAAGGGGAGTGTTTATCCTCATACAGTGATCCTTCCAAGAATTTTGAAATATATATTAACAAGAAATAGTCAATACTGTAATGTGATCTTCCACCTACATTTGATGTTACAGCTCAAAATTTCAGCAGGGATATTCCTGACTTCAGCAAAGGACTTCTGCCACACAATCTCTGATTACTCTCAAGGAGGCGTAAAACAGGGACTTGTTCACAAGGCCCACAGATATGAATGTGGTGGCCTTATTGTTCTTGTGGGGGTCTATTTATAAGGCCTAGGTGGCCACAGCATGTAGAGGTGACATGTATCAGAATGTGCATGGAAGCAGATTAATTGCCTGGCACATGTACATGAAGCCCAGCATGTGTGGGAAAGAAAGGGGAAGAGGAAGAGGAAGGGGAAGGGGAAGGAACCCTGAACCTACGTAAATCAGATTTTGTCAGCATGCTTTGGATTACAGCTGTGTCTAATGAAGCCCCAAGGCCTGATACCAAGACCAAGGTGTAACTCTGTTTGAGACACGTGGAATTAAATCAGCATAAAAATTACACGGGATGAACTGATTTTTCACAGGTTTAGCTGGAAGCAGCAAGGGACAGAGGCAATGTTATGCCTCCCTGGGGATCAGGTCAGCCTAGACTGTACAACCACCCATCATTGCCCTTGTCCCCAGTTCAGTTAAGCTCAGCGTTTGGTTCAAAATTTCTGAGTTTCTATTGTGATTCGAGTCTGGATGCATGAGAAAACAAATCTCTGTATATCTCAGTATTCTACTCTCCCCTTCCACTCTCATATATTCTCTGAACACATTAGCCATTTCAATCAAATGTGACATAAAAGAGCAGTCTCAAATGCCACACCTACCCTGTCTTTGTAAATGCTGTTGGCTGTATGCTCAAAACCCATCTCTCTGACCATCCACCCCCTCTCACCTCTGAGGCAAAGACAAAGGGGTGATCATGAGAGCACCTGGGCTGAAATGCCAGAGGAAATCTGGGGACTACTCATTAATTTCTATTTCCTCTAATACATGTGTCCTACATCACTAGGCAGCTCCACCCCCAAGAACATCCCAGCCAGAGCAGCTCACATCTTCCAACTCCTATTCCGTACCACAGGGCAACCCCACTCGTGAAGGACGGTAGGAGCATTTCATGTCTCTCCGTGACAGAGAGGCTGATGTGGGAGATTTCCCACATGGCAACACAAAGGGATCCATGCCCATCTCCATCTCTGCAAGACAGCATGGAGCAGTGAGACACTTGGATGGACCAGCACAACCAAAAGGCTCTTACTGTCACTGTAGCTCTGCCACAAACAGCATCCTTTCTCTCCTGTCCTCCAGCTTAAGGGCCCCTGCCCTAAGACTTAGAAAAAATACCAAACCAGGGTTGCCAGTGGAGTAAACCAAATAGCCCTGCTCTCATGAAGCTAGGATAGCACTGGCTAGCCACAGCCTGGCACACACAGGCACACACATTGGTGCTTGCCTGACACTATCAAATTTTCCAAGGGTTATTCACCAGACTGTGTGTTTACCTCTCCCACCTTCCCGCCTCCTTCCCCTGCTACACAGAAATGGCCGCCTGGCCACCACACCACTCCTGACAGAGCGACAGGGCTGTCCACTATCTACATGAACTAAACAGGCAAAGAAAGGCCAAAATGTTGTGCTCTTTATTAGTGTACAAAATATCTCCACCCCCAGTGGGACCACTCTGCTCCTCCTGTCCTAGCCCACCCTTACCCTTCCACCTCTGCAGCCAGGCCCACATTGTATTTCTAGAAGGCCTTTAGGATTCACCCATGACCTGCACAGTGTTTTCCCATTCCTGAGCCAGGGACTGCCTAGCCCAGCATCTAAGTACTCAACAGAAACAGTTCAGAGCAGCATGAGTCATCCTGGGATGGCATGGTCCCTTCTATTGCTTGCCAACACCCTCTGCAGTCCAGCCCACCCACACCTAGCATCTCTGACCATGCCGAGTTCATCTCATGGGAAGGATACACAAATTCACTGGCACTTTCTTGCTGCAAAGGAGGCTGGCTTCTTACAGATAGAGATACAGACTCTGGATGTCAGCCTGGGCAGGGTGGTACAGACAGGCATGGCACCAGCCTCATGCTGAGAATGTCCCTCTGTCCTCTCCAGCCATCATTGCCTGCCAAAGGTCAAGAATAAAACTGCCATTGCCAGCTCCTTCTAGAGCTGCCTCAGCAGGAGAGAGCTGCTAAAGCACCATCTCTAGTGCCTGTTGGATGACTCTGCAAGGGACACAGTACTCATTGAACAATTATTCCAGCCCACCTCTAGCATCCTGGTGGAGAGGTAAAGCACTGGACACAGCTGACCCTGCCAGACTTGGAAAAAGTGTAGGTGTATGTAAAGAGAAATATATTTTTACATTAAAACTTCACTGCAAATACCTGCCTCCTGCCATGCACAGGGTGATACTGGAGCCCAATCCACTTCAGTGCTCTCAGGATTGGCATGTTGCAGTACTGGAGGCAGGAGGAAAGAGCTAAGGACCATAAGAAAACAGCAAGCAGCAGATCCATCCACTCCTCTTCTTAGCTATAGGGCAATGGGGACAATCTGAAGGATCTCTAAGGAAATGCAGAGTAGACACACAATGCCTGTTCCAGAAGCCCCTGGGAAACTGAGCAGGGCAACAAACAGGCATCAAAAGTAATAAGCAGAAAAAAATAATGAAAAGAAACAATGAAGAAATTTCTAGCAAAGGAAAGGTTCAAATACCATCATATTACTATAAGACACTGGAGAACTGACACAAGGGAGTGCCCACAGTACCCTGCATGGAGGAGATGTTTCAGTTAGAGTTCAGACGGTCACATCAAAAGAGATTATTAAAAGAAATCTGTGCAAAAGATGAATCTGTCCCCTAATCTCTGAAGGGAAAAACACAAGCAGATAGTTCTCCATTGATCACTAGCTAAACCATTAGGATCAAGTTAACGTAAAAAAGATTATGTGAACTATTAGCCATGTCTTCACACTATCACAACATCACAGTACATTAGAGGTTGGAAGCGATCTCCAGAGATCATCAAGTCCTACTCCCTGCCAAAGCAGGATCACTTAGGGTAGTCCACACAGGAATGCATCCAGGTGGATTTTGAAAGTCTCCAGAAAAATGGACTCTGCAGCCTCTCCAGGCAGCCTGTACCAATGCTCTGTCATCATCACTGTAACGAACTTTCTCCTCCTGTTGAGGTGAAATCTTCTATGTTCAAGTTTGAACCCATTGTTCCTTGTCTTATTGCTGCACACCACTGAAAATAGATTGGCCCCCTTCATTTGACACCCACCCCTCATCAGATATTTATACACATTGATCAGATCACCTCTCAGTCTTCTCAAGACTAAACAGCCCCAGGTTTCTCAGTCTCTCTTCATAAGGGAGATGTTCAAGTCCCCTAATTATCCTCATGGCTCTCTGTTGGACTCTCTCCAGCAGGTCTCTGTCCCTCTTGAACCAGGGAGCCCAAAACTGGACACAGTATTTCAGGTGTGGTCTCACCAGGGCAGAGCAGAGGGGGAGAAGAACCTTCCTAGCCCTGCTAGGGCCTAGCCACTTTTCTTGATGCACTTCAGGATCCCATTGGCTCTCTGGGCCACAAGGGCACATTGTTGTCCCATGGAGAACTTCCTGTCCACTAGAACTCCAAGGTCTTTCTCCATGGAGCAGCTTTCCAGCAGGACACCTGTACTGGTGGCTATTGTTATTTCTCCCCAGATGCTGGACCCTGCATTTGTCTTTATTAAACTTCATGAGGTTTGCACCCAGTTCTCCAGCCTCTACAGATCTCATTGGATGGCTGCACAGCCCGTTGGGGTGTCAGCCGTCTTAGTATCTTCAGCAAACTTGCTGAGGGTACTCTCAATCCCCTCATCCAGGTCACTGAACAGATATTGAACAAAACTGGACCCAGTACTGATCCCTGGGGAACACCACTGGCCACCTACCTCCAAGATGACTCTGTGCCACTGATGACAACCCTCTGAACTCTGTTGTCAAGCCAGTTTTCAGTCCACCTCACTGACCAGCCATCTATGCCACATCTCCTGAGCTTTTCTATGAGGATGTTATGGGAGACAGTATCAAAAGCCTTACTGAAGTCAAGGTATATGACACCACTGCTCCTCCCTCATCTACCCATTTGGTCATGGTTTCATAGAAGGCTATCAGATTAGTCAGGCAGGATCTCCCCTTGATAAATCCATGTTGGCTACTCCCAATAGCCTTCTTGTCTTCAACGTGGTTAGAGATGACCTCCAGGATGAGCTGCTCCATCATCTTTCCAGGGATGGAGGTGAGGCTGACTGGTCTGTAGTTGCCTGGGTCCTCCTTCTTGCCTTTTTTGAAAACTGGAGTGACATTTGCTTTGTTTCAGTCATCAGGCACCTCTCCTGTTCTCTGTGACTTTTCAAAGGTGACAGAGAGAGGTTCAGCAACAGTATCAGCAGCTCTCTCAGCACTCGTGGATGCGCCCATGGATTTGTGTGTCTTCAGATGGTATAAGAGATCGCTAACCCAGTCCTGCCTGATCAGTGGAGTGTCCTCTTCCCTCCAGTTCTGTTCCCTTGCTTCAAGAGACTGAGGTTCCTGAGGGCTGGTCTTAGGAGTAAAGACTGCAGCAAAGAAGGCATTCAACAACTCTGCCACCTCTGCATCATCAGTTACCATACCTCCCATATCATTCAGTAGTGGGCCCACTTTTGCCTGCTCTTCCTTTTATTATTGATGTATTTCAAAACTCACAGTATCACTGCAGCAACCTTTTGGACTGTTTGTGCTTGGCTGTGTGATCTTTCCAACTAGCATTAGAGAGGTTGAAGTCACCTATGAGCACCAAGGCACTTGATCTTGAGGCTACTTTCAGGTGCCTGTAGAAGGCCTCATCAACAGCTTCTTCCTGGTTTGGTGGCCTGTAGTAAACACCCATAACTGTATCACCCATGTTTGCATATCCCTTCACTCTTATTCATAAGCTTTCAATGCTGTCATCATCTCCTTCTGTGTTCAGCTCAAAGCATTCTAGTTGCTTATTCACCTAGAGAACAACTCCAGCACCTCCTCTTGTCAGGCCTTCCAGAAAAGTACATAGTCATCCACATTCCAGTCATGGGAGCTGTCCCACCATGTCTCTGTAATCGCAATGAGATCATAGCCCTGCGACTGCACCCAGATTACTTCATCCTGTTTACTTCCCAAGCTTCTTGTGTTGGTATACAGACACTTCAGAGACTTAGCAGAGGAATATCTGTTACCCTTGTGGGCGTCACATCACCCACCATCCCCTGCAGCCCCTGTGATAGCAGTGGAGCTGGTACCCTGGCTCACAATTGTCCCAGGATTGTCTTCAATGAGCCCAGTTTTCCCCTCTTCCCCCTTCAAAATTAGTCTAAAGACCTATCAATCAGCCCTGACAGTTCTTGTCCCAGGATTCTTTTTCCTCTTAGAGACAAGCATTTCCTATCTATAGTCAGCAGGCCTGGGGTCTTGTAGAGTGATCAAAGAAGCCAAAATCCTGCCATTGGCACCAGTCCCAAAACCAGGCATTAATCTGCTGGGTAATAATTTCAAGGAAGAATAACATGAATCAACTCAAAAGAGAAGCAACTCTAGTTTTCAAGTCAAAATACAAAATATTTGAGAACAGATTAAATATTTAAAAACTTCAAGGTTTACTTGAATTCAACAGGAAATGGGGGGGAAAGGCGGGAAAGACACAAACCTGCGTTTTCAGCTATTTATCTAATAGCAGTCACTAAGTATCACTGAAGACAACACATTTTACTACTAAAAATGTAATAAACAGGATTATAATTGCATGTGTATACACTGTAATTTCTTATTTCTCTGTAGTACAGTTGCATCATCTAGTGGACAACACAGGGATTACCTGAGTTTTATACAGTTCAGACTGGAGTTCAATGGAGTATCTGATTTTTCCATTTAATATAGCTCATTGCAACACTTTCTGAAACTTAATTTTGGAGTTATACACAGATATCCACTAAAGCATTTAGTGGAATGGACTAGAAATGGTGGGTTTTTTCCTTTTCACCTCAATCCACAGCAGACTGATGCTACATGAGCTTTGTTAGAAAATCGAGTCCCCCCAGCTGAATTCAGCCACTGAGCTGTGATTTCTCTGCTTTGGTACTGAAGTTACAGGAGTCATTAATTTTTATATGGCTCAAATCCAACTGCTAGTCCAAACTGAGGGAAAAATATATACATCTTGTAATAATTTTGGCTCATATTTATTGTGCAAATAAACTCATAAAGTTCTGTTAGGACAATTTTCCCCTGTCTGGAGTTCATTATCTTCACCACTGTAGTCACAGATACACCAAGTGCAAACAAACACTTCAAATTATGCCAAAGTATAACACTTTTAAAGAGGTATTCTTTACCTTCTGGGTGGGGAGGGGCTACATACCCTAGGAGACATCATTTTTAAAAGCTCTTTCTTTGCAAATGTCATGTTTGAAATGTTTTCATAATGTAGCTAAAAGCTTTAATTATCAGCCTGTGTGAGTTGATACTCCCTTATCTTGTCCTGAAGCAGACAGGTCTAAAGGCACTTAGCAATGATGGATGATCTCTACACATTACTGTTGAAGAAAACTGTAAACTAGAAGCCACTTTCTGTAGAAGATCAAAGAAAATCCATGCCATATTTACATAAATTGACACAGGAAAGATGCTGTCATGAGGCTTCATGTTTATCATTTTTCAGTGACTTCAGACTGTGCTAAAATCAACTCTCTCCTCTCAGAAAAGGGGGGAAAAGTCACTCTGTGCTATCTCTGCCTCACAATTATCACAAGAAAAAAAAAGCTTTCCTCATTACACCTACCCAAACCCAGGGTTTTCACTGCAGTCACAGAATGCACCCCTGCTTTAGCTGTGTTTGAGTCATACTTCACAAGCTGGATGAGGCTCTAGCTCACTACCATGGTCTATATGGTTTGCACTTACCGCACTAAAAAGCTGGGGTCTATTGCTACTGTTGCTGAGTTTTACCTATACAACCTCCAAGGCAGTTTACACAAAGAAGACACAGCCTTTCCATGCTACTATTGCAGCTAAATCTCTTCTTAGACTAACACAGAGCCAAATGTAACAGCATGTCACTAAATCTAGGCAGTTAAGATGTTTGCAGCTCACTGGGGTTCTAGTTAGAGACTGAGTGAGACTTCACTCTTGAAAACTCAATTTATTGTTCTGTGAGACAGCTGGAGAGCACTCCCAGTGCAGTTAGTTCTTCAGTCACTTTAGCTCTTAGCCAAGCGTAGGCTGCCCTGTCGTGCACATAGTTTAGGTTTGATGCAAAACAAACAAACAAACAAACAAACAACAACTTCAGGTGTTTCCAACTAAGCATAGATACAGATAAATGCTTGGTCATGATCTGGTTTATTCCTGCAAAAAATCCATTGCTACTGATGTGTGCTATAAATGCACCAGCTCCAGTTTATTCATAGAATCAGTAAGGTTGGAAAAGACCTCAAAGATTAAGAAATCCAACCTACCACCCAACACCTCATGACTACTAAACCATGGCTTGAAGTGCCACGTCCAATCCCCTGTTGAACACCTCCAGGGATGGTGACTCCACCACCTCCCTAGGCAACACATTTCAATGGCTAACAACTCTCTCTATGAAGACCTTTCTCCTCACCTTGAGCCTAAACTTCCCCTGGTGCAGTTTGAGACTGTGTGCTCTTGTTCTGGTGCTCATTGCCTGGGAGAAGAGACCAACCCCTCCTGTCTACAACCTCCCTTCAGGTAGTTGTAGACAGCAGGATTTTGCCTTTGACGTTAAACATACACGGACAGAGATCCAGAACACTTGCTACAGTTCTTAAGGTAAATCTGGGGGCTTACTGCCGTGCTTACATGCAAGAGACAGACAAGCAGTTCATACTGTCAACCCTTCTGCACTGCCAGATCCCCTTCCTGCATTCCCTGGGGGCATGTAGGAGTTATGGCAGAAACCATATTCAGACCACCTGGTATAAATGTGCCATCTAAAGTGTGGTACTGAAGCAAATACACTTTCAAAATAGTACCTATCTTGCAAGACACATTGCACTGAGGCTGTTCTTAAAATACTTATCTTTGGAAAAAAAGAAGAAAACAGAACAAGCAAACATTCTTATCTTCTTTAATTTTGGTACCATTTCACTATAAAATTTTAAAATGAGAAACACATCTGTTCCTAGAGTATGAAACAGGTTTTATTAAGTGCAAGTAAGATGTCAAACAGCCCAACTGTAATCATCAAAACTGCAGGACATGTTCAAAGCAAGGATGCCTCCAGGCCAGGACTCTATTTCTCACAGTGTCCACCAACACCTTAAGAGAGCAAGCACAGGTCAAGAAGTTACAATACCTGCCATTAATATCCTCCCAACTTGCAAGTATTTTGAGATCAGGGGACTATACAAAACCAAAGCTGTTTGTCTGGCTGGTAACTGTGAACAGCTTCCATGTGTACAAGCACCCACGTCAGCTCTTGAATCTGCAGTCTTAGCAACCTCAGTGGATTTTCTAATCACAAATGACTTCTTCAAGCTTCCTTTGAAAGCCCTTACTTCTTGAACTGCTCAGCCACCATCCATCCTCTTCATGTCATCCATGACTTCTGTAGACCTTGCTGCAGACAATCTAAATGAATGGGCACAGAGTCAGTTCAGAGTCTCAGTTCCAGTTATCTCTGTTGTAGCCAAGCTCAGCAGTACAGAAGAACCCTTCTGCAAGGTGATGAGAATTGTCCTTGGTGAATTAGCAGAGACTGCACTCCCAAATCCAGACATCTTATCCCAGGAGATACTACAGAATGGGACTGACTAGAGTATAAAATATGGCACTCCGTGACTTCCAGGGGTTTAAACTACGGTTTGCCCAAAAGATGTAATAAATGGGCTTCCAGCTCCAGAGAGCACCTTAGTTCCTCCCCTAACCCATCCACCATGCCCTCTGCTCTAAAATGTAAACTAACCACACACTGTCAGCATTTCCATATGAACAATACAGAAAAACCAAGTGTACAAGAGTCCCAGTGCATCAGGCAGAAAAAAAAAGTACTTATTTTCAGAATTTCCTAATCCTAGGAAAAAGTTAGGAAGATGAACTATGAACTTCTGGGTTTAGAAACTGAATAGCAGTAACAGTTACAGTTCTCAGTTCCTGCAGTCTTTTGAATCTAAACCAACACATCCTTCTAGGTAAGGAAGGGCTCTTCTCAAAGCTCCAGGTGTCAAGACTGTGCCAAATAGCCTAAGGCAGGGAAAAAAAACAAAAGAGCAGGGAAAATCCCTAGGCTCCAATTCAACCAAGTTTACACAATGACATTCTTGTTCACATAGTATTAAAGAAGTCTGAAAGTGTATTTGAACTTGAAGTTTCCATTTGCTACATTTTTTTCCTTAAATTATACCATTAGCTACAATGCATTTACTGATGTATACCATTTATTTCAAAACTAGAGAAGTCTTGTAGAAAATAAAGCAATAGATGTACAAAAATAAAACCATTTTTAAAACACAGTCCTTACAAAATTCTATAAAGTAATGAAAAAAATCTATGAAATGTGATCCCCCACAAAATGGAAAATAATCACAACACAATCACAATCATAAATGACATTTTCCCAGCTTAAATAAGGGTCCCGCCCTGAAAAACCCTTTGAAGAAGCCTCTCACTTCTCTAAATACACAGAGCTCAAGCTCCCTACTTAAGCAGAACTAAGACTGAAAGGCAGCTCCTGAGACTATCCCCTTTGTAGACAAGATAGGAACATGTGATTCACCAGAAAGGAATGGAAAGAGAATTAATTGCCTGGGTGGTCTTCCAAATGAGAAACAGAGTTCAAAGTGATATATCCTTTCAATTCTCATTCCCAGCAGGAGGAGACAGAACACAAACCAGTGAGCGTGAGAGTAAAAATGGGAAATTCGCACTTCCTGGGCTGAAACTGTAAAGGGAATGACTTGGACCTGGTCACAGTAGCACTGATCTGTGTTCTAGTCCACATCTATCACTCCAGCAATGAACAGACACTACATGAACAGATCTGAGGAAAGTAAAGGATCAGCTCTTCCTTTTTGTCAAGTGCCAGAGCTCAAATGCATGCTAAGAGTGCCTGCCTGACCCTATGATCCACACTTCAGCCACAGAGGCAACTGGGAAGTCTAGGACTGCTGAAGCCCACAGTCCTGGGACTGCTCAAATTACCCCAGCAGCCAGGACTTCAACAAGATATAATCAAAGTAATGTGTGTGACCCCCTACCATTTGGGCCAAACTTTGTATTACTGAAGAAGGTCAGCAAAGAACAAAATGAGACTTCAGGTGCTGTGTGACCCAGTCAACATAACTAGGCATATTCTGATGACACTGTACATTATTCTCTGCTGTGCAAGTCCATTGAAACAGTTGAGCAAGGCACATCCATGGCAAATGAGCTCATATCAGCCACAGCTATCATAACTCCATACAGATGAAGTTGCTGCCATATTCAAGTTGCAAGAACCTCTGCCGATTTTTGTAGTATCTTCAAATCTTCCAAGCGTAGTGCTTCTACCAAAGCCAGGTGTTCTCTGAGGTTCTCTTTCATTCTTTTCAACTGGGAAATCTGAAGTTTATACAAATGAGATGAAACCACTAAAAAGTTAGATTATTTCATATAGAACATGAACATAAAATTTGTGGAAGGATTATCTGTGGTAGGGATTCTATGAACTAGGCCAAAATACTACTTTTTTAGTCTTCCACAATAGAAATTGTAGTAGTAAGAGAAGAAAAAAAGGGAATAAGCAGATCAAAAATGAGGAAGGAAAGGGTTTTCCTGATATCAGGGTCCTAAGTCCATACTGTCCTCAGGATTTTGCTTGAGACCAGATGCACCTCATACTCTGTGCATGTATGTATTTCTGTTGCAAAAGTGTGGTTTTAATAACCCTTTTCTGTGATATCTATCCAACCAGACATTAAGCACACATTTGTTTGCCAAAATGTAGAAAGAAAGGAGAGATTGGTTCTCTAAAGAGCACAGATCTGCCTCACAGGAAACTGGCTGACAGTTCATTTGACTTGCCCAGATTTAACGAATACAGCGCTCCCATTCTGCAACAAAGCACTCGTGGCAGGTCAGCAACATCTTATGTGCCCACCTCATACAAGTCTGCACTGTATTTTAGCATTATAGAATTGTTAGGGTTGGAAGGAACTTCAAGGATCATCTAGTTCCAACCCCTGCCATGGGCAGGGACCCCTCACACTAGATCAGTTTGCTCAGAGCCACATCCAGCCTGGCCTTAAAAGCCTTCAGGGATGGGGCTTCTACCACCAAGAAGTAACTGCAATAAACACATTGATACTGCAGCCAGAGGAAAGTTAAATGCTTTTCACTTGTTTACAGGGTTTCATAAAAGCTTTGTAACATAGTTCCTCTCTTCGCTGCTACCACAAATTCTGCTGAGCAATTCACTGCCATCAGTCACACTAGAAACAAGTCCTATACCACCACGGTGTAGTCCATTCCCTCTATCATTCTGTTCTCACCCTAGAAAATTACACTGCTGTACATTTATGCTAGGAGAGAAAGGAATCTGGGCTACCTTCTTCTTCCAGTCAAATTACCTGGAGAAGGGCATGCTGTGTCTCCTCTATTAAATAATGGCATATTTTTGCTGTTATAGTCAAAGTCTGCTGTTCATTTTTTGCTGAAATTACATCACCAAGCAGCGTTCTCCTCCAGCAGGTACTAGAAGCAAAATGTTTGAACAATACACAGTCACTTGCTGTACTCCCCAGCTGAATGATAAACATATGGTTATGCTAAGAATAACATTGCTGGCATAAGGCAGATAAAGACAGCATATGTGAAAAGGCACACAGTATTCAGATAGGAGCTTGACAAGGCAAGCGAAAGAGAAGAGAAAAATTGAGTGGTCTGGAACAGCAGTTCCAATCTTCCACCCTTACCCTTTCAGCCAAAGCCACAGTCTGAACTTGGACCAATGCTCCTGGTCTTTACTACTCTGCTATGCTGCCAGCAGCACCAGCGAGGAGTAAAAGCTGTTCACTCAGAACTTGCAAGTGTGGCTTCTGCTAAAGTTCATCTCACATGGGCTTGAAATCAATACCGCAGGAATTTATTTTTAGTTCTTACAAACAGCTTATTCCACTCAGCAATGAATCTTCAAAGCATAAAAAACAGCTTTGAACAAGACAAAAGATTTCTTTTTATTTACTCTTACAAGCAAAGCCCAGGTAAGCCATTTTCTATTAATGCTGTTTGAGGCAGATTTGTCATTTGGAACAAATAATGAAACCTGCACTGACAATCACTGGAGATGAATTTCAGCAACTTACTCAGCCCTAGAATTTCAGAAGCAGCCTGTGGAACACATGCTTTGAAGTAGTCAAGCAAGCATCAATAGCATTTAAAGTCCCATCAAACAAACTTGAAAAAGGTCTGGAGCCTGGACCTTAAAGTGGTATCTGGCTCTCAGAACAGAAAGGGAAAACAAGAAAGCAAAAGACTGAAACAGCAAACAAGCAATGACTTTATATTGTATGGTGTTCACTACCTTTCCCTTTTTCACTTCTCACCTGGAGTCAATGATATAGACACAGGAAATCCAAATCAATTGTCACAGTATCTCACACACAGCCAGCAAAAAGCAAATAAATGAAACTGGCACATGCACATTGTCTAAGCATTCAGAGTACCAAAACGTACAATTCATCTGCTGCAAGACTTAACAACTTCAGAGCTGTCAGGAGCCTCCAAGATGGTCCATCCCATCCAAAGGTCAGGTTTCTAAAAAGCCAAAAGTGGTGAGATGCAGAATGTATAGGTGAATTTATATAGAGTGTGATAGCTTTCTTCCTAATGAATGTCAACAAGGCAAGATCTGCTCTTCAGAGCTAGAAGACTCCTCGACTTCCCCTACTCTGCTGCTGTCCACAAACTGGTGACAGGCTGTACCTTGAAACCTATCTCGATTTTTGAAGTAATAAACACCAATATCAACATTCTGTCACAAACAGTAAGCAAATAGTGTTTTTTTTTTTAAATCATCATTATTATTATTATTTTATGATGGATTTTGATATTAGAAACAAAATCTGACTCCCAGAAAAAATGAAAAGAAAGCTCACAAACAAACAAAGAAACTCCAGATACCTACTCTAAGAAATCATGATCCTTTAAAATGGAAAGTTTTGCATTTCTCTGCTTGTCCAGTGGTGGAAAATATTTGAGGAGAATATCTGCATAAAAACACATTTCAGATATTTAAATAAATGGTATGTACAAGAAATCACAATCCTCAGTTCTGCAATGACACTTCAACCACACTTTTCAAGCAGCTACAGGACAAAGAACAAAAGCTGCTACATTTTGGTGAACTTCAACATAATCAAAATCGTATCCACTTCTCAAGAGCTATCAGCAATCTCTGGATTGTATCCTTATAATGGAAATCCTGACTTGAAGTAATGAACCACTCTCAGCAACTTCAGCTTGTGAGGATCAGGACTTCAATACTGAAGTCAATGGTACAATCCAAGACATCTAGTTGGAATGTCGACATATGCGTTGCTTGGAACCACAATTTGACAGAAAGACAAGTTATCAAAGAACACTTGCAACTTTAAAGCTCCAATCCTTAAATTCTGTGCTGTTCAAAGTGCTATCAAACCCTTTTCCGCTTATTGGAAACACACACTCAAATACTTTGATGGTACAAAGAAACCCCACATTCATAATGTCTTAACCTGCATTGTGCATGTATACACACATGCATGAACCTCTTCACTGTTCTTAAATCAGCCCTATTTATGGACATCTACTGTTAAAGACAGACAGCATTAACAAGCTCTGATGCTCTGCCTCCATTATTGTGCCTTTCAATGTCAAGACAATCTATAAATCCAACCTGATGAGACGTAAACACAGCTATGAGGATTATCCATGGCAATAAATCCATATTCTAATAGCAGTCGCTGATTATCATGAGGCCCATAGCAGATGAACACTTCTTCATATTTTTTGCATTGTGAATTTGTCTGAATTTCATAGCTTCTTGTCTGGTCATTAAACGCAGCCTTTACCTTTGAGAAGTTAAAAATAAAAGGTTTTACTCTTGACAGGAAGGCAGGGTGTAAAGGAATCACACCCTGAATATTAAAATCCAACAGCACTGAATACTTCTCTCACACTGGAAGAAAACAGCGTTACTGATGTCTGAAAGGGCAACCCATTAGTATAAAGAACAACCATCAAAACCTTAGTCTGGAGGACATATCACCCACTGTGCAGACTTATTACAGGGGGCTCAAACCCACAAATAGACATGGCTTCATGCAGAGCTGGCCACTTTTGAGCTGTCCCAACTCTGCACTGGCACACAGTCTCCAACAGAAGGTGTTGCCCTACATGCTTTCCCAAGGCTGCTCAGAAGCTTCAGCCAAAGGTCAAGTAACACAAATAACTTGAGTTTTGTCCTAGGAGCAGGTCCTAGGTCTTCTCCAACCTGATTAATTCTATTCTATTCTAAAAGAGAATAAACAGTTATATTTAAAAGTGTCTCATTCCAATATGTACCCAGAATGCAAATCTCACCCAGCCATTATGGGCTCTCCCTGTTACTTTGTTTTGCCACATATACTGAAACATTTGCATCATCTTTACTCGATTGCCTTGAGCTTGAATAACAAGCTCCAGGGTATACACAAACAGCGAGTTACTCAGCCTGCTCATGTCCTCAATAGATGCTTTTCCCAGTATGAAATCTTTCACTGACCTCCAGACACTCCTAACCCATCACATAAATACATACTACATTGAGACAGTGCATTTACAAAGAAAGAAATTTTTTGTCTTCTTACCTGAACATTTGGACTGTGGTTTAGCAAATCTAGATACGGTGCCAATGCATAAACATCTGGCTCAAGAGAAAAACATTCCCTCTGTGAATGTTTCATGTATATTGTCCTGGTATTAATAGTGCACCAAGCCCACTCTAGAGCTCGGTAGTTAAAAATAGTCCCTGTGTTCTCAGCAAACAAAGGCTGCAGGGAAGAGAAAAAAGCCTTGGAAGACATGTACAACTCATGGACCATTGTTCTCTGCTCCTGAGCCTTCTTTCTTAAAGGTTCAGGAAGAAGGCTTACTACATCGTGCTCCAAACACACAGGGCAAGTGTATGTCTTGGGTAAAACATCAAGATACGGCTTCCATTGAGATTCTTCACCGGCATACTTCTCTGCTATTAAAAATGTGCACAATGCTACCAAAGGAGATACAGGAGGCTTCCATCTATCAGAAAATAAAATAAAAATACCAATGTAGCAGATACACAGAGGTGAGATAGGAAATGGATGCAGCAGTATTTTGTTCACCTAGTTCTTTTAAATGTTATAAATAGCTTCTATTTTTAACTCCTTTGTAGTTCATCTCCAAATTCTTTTGGATGATTTCAAAGGGGCTGTAAAAGCTGGTTTGTAGTAACAACTTCAAGCTCACCTCTTGGGTTGTTGGTTTTCTTGGGGGGCAGGGGGAAGGGTGAGGGGTTTTTTAGGACACATCACAAGTACTCAATGACCAGCATAGGTCTCTGTTCTGAAATTTCCAAAAGGCCATGATCAGATCACTGCTTTACAACTCTATTTTATCCTCCTTTTCCTACTGAAACATATTCACAAACTCCCAATAAGCCATTCGTAACTGGCATTTAGATTCAAGCTGATTCCAGAGGCAGGTCAAGTTCAAGCCCGTACCATCCCTCCAATTCTGCCTAGCTAAAAGGGGATGCTCTGAGTCCAAATCTTACAAATCTGAGCATTCCACACCTATGAAAGTTCACAAGAAACACACAAATTAGGGTATGCACCTTAAAGCCCTAGCACCACTTAAGATGATTAATCTGTTAATGAGCAACCCACAGTAAAGGCCAACTTGCCTATAAAGCATCAATTTTCACTTACTTCACAATGTATTCTCCCAAGCAACTACTAAGGACAGTGCCGGTGGTGAGTAAGCATTTCTCAGGCAATGAAATAATCAGATGTCCTGCCTTTGAGGGGGGAAAAAAAGGGGAGGGAAATATCACATGACAAAAATAGTAAAAGTCGAATGTAAATGACTTATCTGCTACACAATTTCAGAACAGAGAAACATTCCTCAGAGAGTATCAGCATCAGGAAGCAAACAGATGTGATGTTGAACTTGATGGAAACTAGGATATTTGAAAATAGCCTCAGCCCAGGGAAGGAGGGTGACTGGAGTTAGTAGGAACTGTTTCTCACAAAGTTAGCTGTTCAGATCTTTGGTGCCTGGCTACTCACTTTCTTCATAACCAAAATATTTTAGGTTAGGTTTCACAAACAGCTGAACTTCTATAAACGTAGCAGTAGGGGGTAAGGATATTCTCGGTCATGCCTATCCTGAACTTGTTTGCTGTACATGTAAACTAGCTTTCATGCCTGACTTGTGCAATATGTATCCATGCCTGTAGGAAGAGAATATGAATCAAGGCAATTGTCTCCCCATTCCTATTCTGAGTTTCCCTATATTACTAAAGCCCAAATGAGTCTAAGTCTCATTTCACTTACTGCACAGAACCTGAGCCTCTGGCTTCAACTGCTGACTCTAATCCTGAACTAGCACTGTTCTCTACACATGACTTCTGCATTCCACCTCCTTCCCACCTCTTGCTATGCTCTTTCACATAAGGTTTGGGGTCTGATTCCCCATTATATGATACACTATTCCCATACCAGTTAGGTAACTCGTCCTACAAGCCTTTTTGGTGAGAGTCACTTCTCAGTCAGAATTCAGTCTTTCTGTAGCAATATCTGAAGAGCAAATTATTTTTCCTATTATTCCACTTTTCTGCTGGGAACATCTGAGAAATTGTAGTTTTATTAGCTACTCTGTCAACAAATGCTGTCAAAGCAAGGTTAAAGTTGTGATTTCACATTATGGCTAATATAATCAAAAGCCAAACGCTGCTTAAAGCTCCATCCCTTTTCCTCCATCCTCCTCCCCAAAATACCTCTCCTCCTTTGGTACCACCAGTGGTATGACCAAGGTGGGAGATTTCAAAGGCCAAAGCTATTGAAGTTAATAATTTTTTTGAAAGAGAGTTTTCTGTCAGTTTAGTAGCCTGACACAATTTACCATATGAGTACTGAAGACTGCTACAGTCAGTACAAAAGAAGTTGTGCGAGACTGCGGATGAGAAAGAAGGTGTAGAGTAGGGAAAGGACCTGCTCCTAGTGTCAGTTAGCCACGGATTGCCTTAAACTGAAACACAAGTCTACATGCATCCAAAATCTCTGCAAATGAGTAAAGGAATGTCTTCATCCAACAAGCCCTCAGGGCACAAAGGGCACCACCTTGCAGATAAGGCAACACTGCAAATCCTGGTATTAGGCCAGAAATTACATCCATAACAAAGCCTATGAAGACCTTGCCTGAATTTTGAGTTTTGCTTGTTGCAAAAGTCATTGCAACTCAAAAGAACCTGAGAAGCTCATGCATCAGACTCAACATTACTAACCTGAATATCTCTTGTTGGCATCAGTCCTCTTCCTGTTTCTGAAGCAGGTACAAAGAAAATGTTTAAATAAACATATTTTAAATAAATATTTTTGGAACACAATCTACACAGATCAAATACAAGTATATACCTTTACTGCAAACAGTACTAGGTGAATCCCAGCTCTAAAATCTTTTACTTATCTATATCACTAGATCTGCTAAATTTACATAGGGAAAAGAAGATAAAGAAATTATAACAAGGTTAGGTTCAAATACAGGCAATACTTGAAGAG
This sequence comes from Picus viridis, assembly GCA_033816785.1. Taxonomy (NCBI): domain Eukaryota; kingdom Metazoa; phylum Chordata; class Aves; order Piciformes; family Picidae; genus Picus; species Picus viridis. The sequence continues at coordinate 14,481,604 of CM066570.1, forward strand.
ATGTTACTTTCTTCTCTAAAATTGTGCTACTAACACAAGTCATTCAGCATAGGTGTGCACGTTCTGCAGCACACCAGAGTATACTCAAAAGAGTTCTACACAAGATCCTCTTTATAAAAGAAACAATTTGCACTATTTTGGGCCTTCATATCTACTTGTTTGTATTAAAAGACATTCACATGCATTTGCCAGAAATCCTTAAAAAAATAATTAGAACTGACTTTTTTTCCTCATGCTATCCAGGTATGTGATTCATAATGAAAGCAAGAATCTAAAATTCTTAGAACTAGACATTCTTATCACCAGCAAATAACTAAAACATTACCCAAGAACTCTGCTGGTCTTAAATTACTGTCTTCGAAACCTCTGTCTTTCAACCACTTCTTAAGCTGAATGTACTCCAGCTTGTGACTGCAGTTGACTAAGAATAAAAAAAAGAAGGGATTAATGCCATAAAATAGCACTCTGTGGCAAAATAATGGAAATTGAAAAATCTTACTGCATAGTCTTAAAAAACTATATTTTGGACATTTTAATATGGCATAGTAAGATAGCAACTCAGACTAGCTTACCAAGTTCTGGGCTTCAGAGGTCTGCTCTCGGGACTGTAGGAGCTATTCAGTATATTCAAAGGTTAAGGAATTAAGAATAATGTAGTAGTTGCCATTAGCTGGAAAAGAGAGCTCACAATATTCACCACACTCTGCTTGAGATTGTAAACTAATGTTGCAATATTTGAAAGAGAAAACTAACATGTATTAATGCTATTTTCAAAGCACAATGGTGTTTGACAAATATCCACCACAAAATGACACCTTGAAACAATTGGTTATTTAGCAGCACTTCCACAGATAGTACCTCCATCCATACAGCTCTGCAAGCATTTTGTTCGTCTTTTTCGACCTGTCCGACCTCTGCGTTTCTTCATATTTAATATATTTTGCCTTATTTAGACAACCTGCATTAAAAAAAAAAAAAAGGTTACTTAAAAATATTTTAAATCCCTTTCAAATCCTGTGTTTCTTTTATCTCAAGAAGAGAAATCAGAGCACTGCTTGATTGATAAGCTGGCTCTCAAAAGTTTAGAAAATGTACTACAAGCAAACCCCTAAAGAAGGGTAGGTGACATGGACAAGGGAAGACAGGAAGCCTTTATCTCCAAATATTATCTTGGCCAAAGCATGGCATAAAAAGGAAATGGAACACTGGTGCTTATGTGCACAGAGTGGAAGTTTTCAAACAGCAAATATATTACCAGTATAGAAAATAAATTAGCGTAAACAGCCTCTGCAGTTTACTTCTTTGAAGAACAAGAAGCACAGAATGGAACTCTTGGACTTGATGATCGTGAAAGCCTTTTCAACCAAACTGATTGTTTCTATGATCACACGCACTGCAGAAAAACAGACTTTCCACACATCACCACCCCCAAGAACCCCAGTCCGATCCAGCACCGGGACACTATGCCTCTGCTCAACAGCTCCAGCGTGCATGGCAGGTGAACTGCATCAACCTTACTCCTTGTATATCAATCTGTTGTTGAAATGTGTTCTTAATTTCCCCTTGCAAATATTGCCTTTAATTGAGCCTCCGAAGTGCAGATTTTGCTTGAAGGGAGGGCTTACGAGGACGGGTGACACCAGCACACTGGTTTCTCCTCGCCAAGGCACTGCCTTCCTCAGAAGTCTGACCATCCTGACCCCAGGGCTGAAGAGGCTGTTTGAACATCCCCCTTCCCCGCCCGGCACAAGCCCTCCTGGCTGACAGCGGGGGGAGATGCTGGGCGCCTGCGCCCGAAACTGCTCAAGGAGCCACGGCGCTTTCTCGCCGCACATGTGGGCCTCTCCCCACCCCCACCAGGCTCAAGCTCCCTGTGGTCTGACAGACAAAACCCCGAACCGTTAAAGCGAAGCGGCGGGGCTCCTGTGCCCCCTAGCATTTTAAAGTATTGAAGGTTGAAGAGCCCCAAGAGAACCCTGACGACTCGACTGCAGCTTCAGCTCCCAATTACCTCCCCAGACTGAAGTCGCGATGTAGGAGAGAGAAAAAGTGAACAGCATGCCGTGCGACCCCCGCAGCCCCACCACCCGCCGCTGGCCCACCTACAGCAGACGACACATGGAGCACCACAGCAGCACTGTCCGCTGCCGTCGACAACGACGTCGACAACGACGCCCACTCCTCCGCCCGCACACACCGCCTCTGCCGGCAGCGGGAGGCGGGGCTGCCTCGACGCCATCTTCGTTGCCTTCGACTTCCTTTCGCGGTGAGTGTGCGGTTGGGAGTTCGCTCGGTCTCTCGTTGTCGTGCAGAGCTCAGGAGCGAGCGGGGAGGCACCCAGTGCTAGAGGTGGGTGAGGCTGTCCCTCCGCAGCCGCCCCGCAGCTACTCGCTGTGCTGAGTAGCTTGGTGGGGGTGCTGACGGCCTCCCGTCTGTGGAGGGCTGGCTCCCGGGTTGCTTTGCCTTCACGTCAGGAAGGAAAAAACGGTCCTGAATGAAATGTGCGGGTTTGCAGGGAGGTGGGACCTTGACAGTATTATGGGGAAGGTGTCTGTAGGCCCTGGTGAAGTCAGTAGCTGGGCTGGCTTTCAGAAGCTGCTTGGGATTTCATGCTCGCTGGATGGCTGCTTGTGGTTACGGGCTCATTTGGAAAGGAGGCGGCAATTAAGAAGTGAACAAACCCAGCATTTAAAACTTGCCTTTAAGGGGGGAGTACATCTTTAAATGTGGTTGGGGGGTTTTCCCCTCATTGAAAAAAAAAAAAAAAAAACACAAAAAAAATCAGGCTTTGTCTCTAGAGCTGACTGGTGTCTTAAACAGAAGAAACATTGTTTGTAGTCAATCTGGGGCCCACTGTTTCCTCGTGAAAGCTCTAGAATTGGTTCTCCTGCCTGACACTTGAGGATCAAGCCACTCCTTTTTTGAGCCTGAGTTTTCCAGTCGTGATTGTCTCGGTGTTTGAACTGAACCAGCTGACTGTCCTCGAGGGCAACTATATTCCTGTGAGGTCCATGTGCAGAACTTACACCCGTCAAAAGTTAATTTAGTACTAAAGATTAGTCATTTACTTTATTTTTGGATTTTTCCCAACCAGTCATTGGATTTTCTTCAAAACCTGTAACACCAAACATATATTCCTTTGCATGTACCTCATACTACATTAGTAAGTTACAGTTACTGTGCACTCTTAACGTAGTTTTACATATTTGAGTAGAATGCTAAATGGGATTGTAAAGAAAAAAAAAATACTTTAATCCATTTTCAGATAGCTGTCTTTGTCCATCAGTGTGAAACTTCCTTTGCTGTTTGCAGTTGTCATCACTTTGGTATACACTCAGAACAATGTCCAACGTGCCAGTGGCTGTGGTGACTGGTGCCAACAAAGGGATCGGATTTGCAATTGTGAAGGCTCTATGCAAGCAATTCCCAGGGGATGTGTACCTGACAGCCAGAGACCCCGGCCGTGGCCAGGAAGCAGTGGCAAAGCTCCAGAAAGAAGGGCTGCATCCACTCTTCCATCAGCTGGATATTGATGATCTGCAGAGCATCCGAGCTCTCCGTGATTTCCTAAAGGAGAAGTATGGAGGGCTGAATGTTCTGGTTAACAATGCAGGAATCGCTTTCAAAGGTAGGAAGAGGACTCTCTAGGATGGCCCTACAAAGCCATGTGGAGATCAATAGTAGATGCAACAAGGATTTTACAAAGCTACTTACAACAGAACATCTGTGCCAATGCGATATTGCTTTCCTGGCTTGGCGGGCTTCTTAAGCATGATGATAGGGCAATATGAAATGGCTCTTTTTCTATCATCCATTGAGCTAACGGCATGCAAAGATGCTTCCTGGAGTATTGTATCTGCATCACATAATAGAGCACAAAAATACTTAAGGTACACGGTGCACGTGAGCCGAGTTGGGTTATTTGCCTCAGTGCCCATGAGTTTCCCCAGGCCCATTATCTGTGCAAGAATCAGCTGTGTTCCTCAGGAAACTGAGCTTGATGTCTTCTGCAAGCATTAGGATTCCAGTTGATAAGAAAGAGCCTTTGGCCCTGGGTAATATTGTCATTATTTTAACTTTTTTTAGACCAGTCAGTTACCTGTGGAACAGTTAACCTAAATGTTGCTGTTCTGAGCAAGTTTAACCCTTTCATCTTCTAGAATACTGTAAAGCTGGGAAAGTGAGGAAAACACAGCAGTTTTAGGGTAGAAGAGTGTGTTCTGGTAGGTGTTTATAAAAACAAGTTGAAAATCACGTTAGCTCTAGATAAAGTAAATAACGCACATGACTACCAGTTCGTTTCTCTACCAGTACAGACTTTTCCTTTCCATGTTTTCTGGGGCTTGGTGGTGGTTGGGTTTTTTTGGGTGGATGGGTTGATTGGTTTGGGTTGTGTTTTTTAAAATGCTTTTGCCTGATCTTTATTTAGGTCATGTAACTCTTAGTTCAAGTACAATGATGTGCTGACTTACCTGCTCATGGCATGAATTAAGGAGGCCTATTCTTTGTATGCACCAAACCTCACCTGCTGCTGAAGATGGAGCTTCTCTAGTCTGAAGTCTAGTTGCTGTGTATTTTGTATGGTACTTTGCAGGAAGATTGCTTATATTCAAGATCAGCTTAATAGGAGGTAACTCAGTTGTCTGAGCTTCAGGATGGTGAGGTGCTCAAATTTTGCAGCAACAGTGTGGTGGTTTAACCCAGCAGGCAACTAAATGCCACTGCTCACTCCCCCTTGGTGGGATGGGGAAGAGGATAGGAAAAAAAAGGTAAAACTCATGGGTTGAGATAAAGGCAGTATAATAGGACAGAGAATTAAAGGAAAAAAACAACAAATACATACAAAACAAGTGATGCACAATACAGTTGCTCACCACCCACTGACCAGTCAGTCCCTGAGCAACGAGCCACCATCCTCTGGCCAACTCTTCCCTAGTTTTTAGGTTCAGCATGACATCATATGGTGTGAAATATCCCTTTGGCCAATTTGTGTCAGCTGTCCTGGCTGTCTACCCTCTTGGCTTTTTGGGCACCCCCAGCTTTCTCACTGGCAGGGCAGTATAAGCTGAAAAGTTCTTGACTTAGTGTAAGCACTGCACAGCAACAACTAAAACATCAGTGTGTTACCGATGTTATTTTCATCCCATATCCAAGACACAGCACTATACCAGTTGCTAGGAAGAAAATTAACTCTATCCTACCTGAAACCAGGACTAACAGTTAAAGGATTGTGTGTGTGTCTCTCCATGTTTATAATTCATAAAGCCTGCAGGTGCTCAGAACAGTTTTTCTTCTGCTTATAAAAGGGGCCTTAGCTCACCTCATTAGTGGTACTCTGAGCAAGACTGGGCTGCAACTACAGCAGTTGAAATGCAGTGTGTGTTTCCTGTTGCTGACTTGTGCAGCAGCTGTGGCTACAATCAAAATGGATACCTGAACAGGTTAAATAAAAGCTTCTCAAACTGCTGCAGCAGGATTTGCTAGAGCTTATCTGTGAGACATCTTAGATTTTATTCTCGTAGAGCCATCAGATAAGTAGTTAAAATACCAAGGCCAGTGGAGCTCCAGATACTTCCTTTACTACATCATAGATTAATTTTTTCCTTTTTATTCAGAAGTTGCCTCCAGATGTTTAGCCTAGACTTTATTCAAACTGGCAGCTTAGCTATGAGCCAGCAGTATGTCAGGCAATTAAGAAATGTGAATGTATAACTGGTTTTGTTTAAGTATCTAGCACAGAGGCTAGAGGGTTTAACACCTGTGTAAGAACTTGCTATGATGCTTATCTCATATTTTGGCTTTAATTTTTTCTTCTGAGATGGATGTTTCTACCCAGCTTGCTTCTTGCCTCGACAGGTCTCTGCTACTATCCCAGAATTTATGCTTTCCTTTCTTTATTGTAGTACTGTTGTCATTGCTGTCCGTCAAATTAGATTTCAAGGTAAACCTAATCTTTATTGTTTGGGGTTTGTGCTGCACTACAGTTCGTCCAGCAAAATCCTTAGTCCAGCAAAAACTGTTCATGCATTAAAAGATTGTGTCTGTGGGTTGTCTTCTGGATGAGTTTCTTGTGAGAACAGTTACTTTAGTAATGATTGTTAAATCAGGGGAGTGTGTATCTTTCAGGTGTAACAAGTAGCATAGCTTGTTAAACAAATGAGTGGCTTTTAGAGTACAGGGAAATCTTCCCTCTTACAGTGAGGTTGGGGAAGCAGGATTTTGGAGTTGTGTAGGTTTGTAGTTTCTTCTCCCTTTGTTGTAACTCTGGGCTGTGGTCTGGCTTCATGCCTCAAATTTAAATGCAAGCAAACAATTTGCAAAACTAGATGATCAATGCCTACTGCTTGAGAGTATAAGTCAACCATTAAAGCTGTATTTTGCAGTTAAAACACAAGTGCCTTAAATACTAACTGACCTGTTACTGCTTCTCTTGAGTTTACATAGGTCTGGGCTATGGAGACCTGCAAGTGACCTGGGCAGGTGGAGACCTGCTTAATCTATGTAGATGGCCTTTATCACTGCAGAAGTAGAGCCTGTAGCAGAAGTACAGGATGCCTAACATATAGCTTCTAGCTGACCCAAATTTTGGTGGTGGCAAGCTGTCAATTCTGCCTGGTGAAATCATACCCTTATAGTGCAATTCCATTGTCTGCTTATGCTTACCTAAATCAGATACCTTTCCTAGGTGCTAGTTCTCACTCTCTTGCTTGTGCTAGCACAGATACATCAGTTCAGGGGATGATTTTTGACACATTTATTGGGTTTAGGGCTGGTTGGGTTCAGGATTTTTTGGTTTGGGGTCTGGTTTTAGGGTTGGTTTTTTTTGGTGGGTGTTTTCTTTAGCTTTTGTGGGTTTATGTTTGGTTTGTTGTTGGGTTATGTTTTTTTAAGACTGCACCAAATCTTACCTTTGTATTCATTATAGAAGATTTTACAGTGTTACAATTCAGCACTGGTCTGACTTTAAGCCCCATCTAAGAACCCAAGTGTCAGGATATAAAAGCAGTTGTCTGCCTTGTTGTTGGATAATAGTACTAAGGTGGTGATTTAACTTTGCATCTTCAGTGGCAGCATCCTAGATTCAGCATCTTCCCTTCTGATTCCCTTTCTGCCCCCTGTGTCAGGCTGGCTACCAAGTGCTGTACTGTGCATTTAAGAGGAGAAGGCACCTCAAAGTTTACTTAGTGCAGGCTCTGAACAGTGGGTGTGAGTAGGTAGGTACAGCCAGGTCGGTGGGCAGGTTGGGCAGCGTACCCTGCAAGAGCAGTTTTTCCTTGTCTCTTGCTTGTAAAAAAGGTAGACAAACAAATGGCCTGTGGGCTGGCAAATGACTCTAGGGATTGATACAGCTGGTTGTTCTGGAGCACAGTTAAAGTTTTCAGCTAAGAAGTGAAGACATAAACAGTGCATTATTAATATTGCAGAGCTATATTGTTGTATACCCATTTCCTTGTCATTTAAAAAGAAGGGAACCAAAATAAACTTTTGGGGTTTGGTAACTTCCTTTCAAACAGTAGTACATTTCTGATAATTTTTTTTTTTTTTTTTTTCCTCTCTGCCTTCACTACCACCTCTTATGAAAAGTTCATGACACGACTCCATTTGCAGTCCAAGCAGAGGTTACGCTGAAAACAAACTTTTTTGGAACCAGGAATGTTTGCACAGAATTGTTGCCTCTTATGAAGTCTTATGGTAAGTGTAACATAAGCAGAGAAATAGTTTTGTATGAGCTTTGGTCCTCATTAAATGGGAAAATCCTGTCCAGCCTCAAAAGCACACTGCCTCATAACAAGGGGAGTGTCCATTGCTGCACTGTAGGTAAGAGAACAAATGGCCTTCCATGACCCCCAAAACATCTCTGCTGTGTATATTTGCATCTGCTTTCAAGCTGGTGACATTCTTCTGTTAGGGATTGAAGTGGAATTCTCATGATGCCCTTAAGACATGAAAAATGTACGTGTCTTCTGTCGGTGATATGCATGCATAAATTAAGTGCTTTGGAAAGGACCTTGTGATGACACAAGTAGGATATGGAACTACTTATAAACAGTGTTTCAGCTGATTTTGTTGTGAGATGTCTATCCTTGCTGCTGCTGAACAAACTTCAATAGGCTTGGTCTGTCTCTTGTCTAGATCACAGCCTCTGCTGTATTTGCAAGTGTCTAGTGATATAGTTATCAAAGGCATTTGAAGATGTACACTAAGTTACTGTGATTTGGTGGTGTTAACAGCAGCTGGAAGAAAACACCTTTAACTGAAAATGGTCAATAGAATGGACCAGGATCAGAGAACATAGATGCATCAATAATAGAGTTTGCAATGTGCAAATCTGTGTTCTTTTGGATGACTGCCCTGCACAGACTGCTTATGCTTTCAAAGGAACACTGGAGGTACCCTGGAATGCTACTGATATATCATAGATGATTTGAAAGGAGGATATTTAGGTCTGATACCCACACCAAATATAAGAGGGTTGTTTGGGTTTTAAATACAGTTCTTTTCAGGGCTTGTAGTCATGAGATATTATCATGGATATCTGGATAAGGGCTTGCTGCTATGAATGAAATGCTATCCATACCAACATTAAGTACATCTAGGCTTTTAAAAGAAAAATAAAATGAGAGAAAATTTGGGAAATGTTAGTCTCTAGGGAAGAAGGAAAGGATAAAGTAAAGCTGATGGGAAAGAGAGTAAACAGTGCCAAAATTGCAATTTAGTTCTCTTCTACTAAGGGTAAAGGACAAATGTGTTAATAAAGTAATAAAAAGAATGGATTAATTTCAATGGCTTTTAGGATGTAAGTCCTCATGTTTATTCTCTAGTTCATCCCCTGAATACCTGAACTAGCAAGAAGGAGGGAAACATTAACATAATTTTCAGGAGGATGAGTGAGGTACTGATTCAGCTGACATATTCCTCTGTACTAAAGTGATGGGAAATAAATTTTTTGCTGTAGTTTTGCATGCTAGAGTTTGTAAATCTTCGAGTAGTCTCTGTACAGCCAATGGTCTCATTGCATTAAGAACTAGATTGCTTTTATTGACTTCTGTAGCATTCTGCCTTTTGAGGTACTTTCTCATGGCACTTCCCTCAGGCTGTTGTAGAAGTGGGTTTCCACCAGAATTTTAAGAGTAAAGTCTGGCTGCTCTTACTGAGAAACCAACTTACTATGAATACACCTGTAGATTGTAACAGGCTATTTCCTGGAAGAATACCTGAAGTTTGATAGAGAGTTTTTGCAGGTTCACACCTTAGATTACCTTCTGTAATGGAATTCTTGAGAAACATCTGGCATCAAGTTAACTTCAGAAGCTCTGAAAAATAGCCCACAAAATATTTTACAGGAATTGACCTATGTAGTGAATACATCACTGTAGACGATGATCAGTTCAGTGTCTGGGCTTGGGTAATGTGTGTAAAAGTAATCAGTCTTTATTCTCTCTTACCAGGTAGAGTGGTGAATGTCTCCAGCATGGTAAGCAGCTCAGCTCTAGGAGGCTGCAGCCAAGAACTACAGAAAAAGTTTCGCAGCGACACAATCACTGAGGAAGAGTTAGTGGGACTCATGACCAAATTTGTGGAAGATACAAAGAAAAGTGTGCATGAGAAAGAGGGTTGGCCAAACACTGCCTATGGGGTATCTAAAATTGGTGTCACAGTCTTGTCCAGGATTCAAGCCCGGATGCTAAATGAGAAAAGAAAAGGTGACCACATCCTTCTCAATGCTTGCTGTCCTGGATGGGTGAGAACAGACATGGCAGGTCCTCAAGCCACTAAATCCCCAGATGAAGGGGCTGAGACCCCAGTTTATTTGGCCCTTTTGCCTTCTGATGCTGATGGTCCTCATGGCCAGTTTGTTAGTAACAAAACTGTTCGACCCTGGTGAGTTTATGTATGGGGGCCTGTGCTCTGGTCTCGCATTTAACTAGAGCAGTCTTGTGCTGCAAAGTCCTTTATTGTTACAGCATGGGTTACAGTTACAGTGGTACTCCTCTGGAATTAGGTCAACACTTAAGGTACAATAGTCTCACTTGCTCCCTGCATTACTCAAAGTCTTGTCTTTGGGTGTTCCAACTCAGCAGGTGATACAAGCTAATCTGATGCCCTAACATAAAGGTGCCTAACCTTGTTTACCTGATTTTACTCTTAATTAAATCATTGCCAGTCCTTCTCCCACACCCCAGAGACAGATCTCTGACATGGAGTTAGGATGAGGAAGCAGGTGCCTTATGCTCCCCAGCACAATAGATCTTTCTAGGGACCGTCGTTACTACTTAAGGTTGTGCAGAGCTTCGTAAAGGGAGAAAGAGTTCTGAGATCTGTAGTCTGACTTGTGTATGGAGGGCATGACAAGACCAGAACAGAATCACTGCTGTATATAGATCCCTTGATATCTGCACAAAATAGAATTGTGTGAAAATAGCAGCAGCATACAATAAATACAACTTTAATTGCTTGGCTTTAGGCATATCAATAAATACTTACTGATTTATGTTCATCCAACTGGCTTATTTCAATGCTGAAAACTGAGAGTGTTTGAAATTACACTTTATGTTTTGTAGCTAAGTTCATAGCTGGTGTGAGTGATGTTCAAACTATATAAAAAGAAAATAAGCTACAGAAATTGAGACTTTCAGGTCATTCATCACACAGAAAAATTTGTTTCGTGTGGAAACCTGGATTGAGTGTTCTCCATGCAGTAAAGAAAATGAACTATAAATATTACACTAATATTACAAAACAGTTACCACAGTAACCACGCACTTATCGTAGTAATCAAAACAACTGATCCAAGCAAAATTACAGCTAGAGGAAGAATTGACATGGAGAACGCTGGATTTGTTACTGCATTTTAAATGTTGGTTGTTGCATTTCAAATGCTTGATCCTGACATTGCAGGGATCAGCCTCCATGATCAGCATCCAGAGATGAACTACTCCTGCGGCAGTTTGATACGGCAGAGCAGCATTGCTCAGGGGACTGAGCCTTTTTTCTGCTGAAGCCAGGTTACACATGGTGAGGTCAGTCTCCATGATCAGGCACTGATCATGGAGACATCATGCACTCTTATCACAGCAGTTCAGCAGAGTAGTGATATTCGACAGATGGAGTTTTGTTTGGGGAGTTTTTTGGTTTGGTTTGGTTTTTGGTTTTTTGTGTTTGTTTTTCCCCCTGAAGGCAGGTACCATGTGGCAGGCGAAGCAACTCCCCTCACCAAACTGGCTGGATGGAGATGCAGATTCAGCAGGCAATTTAAATGCCCTCTATAGTGACCATGGGGTCAGGATGCAGAGAGCAGCCTGCAGTATCAAGCGTCTGGAGCCGGCCTGTCCCCCAGCAGCTCAGCAGAGTGGCAGGGCTCGGCAAGTGGAGCAACTCCCTTCTGCACGCCAGCTGCTCTCACAATAGAGGTAGGCAAGGCATGGGCAGAGCCGCAATGTCAGCTGGCTATGTAAACGTCCTTTAAAGTGATTGTAGGTCAGATCACGGAGATCAGTCTCCGAGGTCAGTGTCTGGAGCCGAACTGTCCTGTGGCAGTGTGTGGCAGTCGGTGTCTGTTTTTTTTTTGTGGAAGCCAGGTTCCACATTCCAAGAGGAGCAACCCCTTCACCAAGCCAGCCGCTCTCATGAGAGAGGCAGGCAGGCGATGCATGGGCACAGACACCACCTCAGCAGGCCATTTGAATGATACCTAAAGTGATCGTATGATCAGATCGCAGTGGATAAGGAACTGGTTGGATGACTGCATCCATAGGGTAGTGGTCAATGGCTCAATGTCCAGATGGAGGTGGGTGACAAGTGGCATCACTCGAGGGTCTGTACTGGGACCAGTGCTGTTTAGTATCTTCATCAGTGATGACAGCAGAATTGAGTGCACCCTCAGCAAGTCTGCAGGTGATACCAAGCTGAGTGGTGCAGCTGACAAGACTGAAGGGCAGGATGCGATGCATGGAGGGACCTGGACAGGCTGGAGGGGTGGGCTGAGGAAAATCTTGTTAGGTTCAATATGGCAAAGTGCAAGGTCCTGCACCTAGGTCAGGGCAACCCTCAATGTCAATACAGGCTGGGGATGATGAGATCAAGAGCCACCCTACAGAAAAGAACTTTGGGGTACTGGTGGACGAGAAGCTGGACATGAGCCAACAATGCACACTTGCAGCCCAGAAGGCCAATCTCATCCTGGGCTGCATCAAAAGCAGCATGGCCAGCAGATCAAGAGAGGTGAGTCTGCCATTCTACTCTGCTCTGGTGAGATCTCATATGGAGTACTGTGTCCAGCTCTGGGGCCCCCAAAACAAGAGAGATATGGACCTGCTGGATTGGGTCCAGAGGAGGGTCATCCAAGATGATCGGGGGACTAGAGCACCTCTTCTCGCCTTTCTCACAATGACAGGCTGAAAAAATTTGGGCTGTTCAGCCTGGAGAAGAGAAGGCTCTAGGGAGGCTCCTTCTCTGGGGAGAAACTGATACATTTCAATATCTGAAGGGGACCTACAGGAAGGCTGGGGATGGACTTTTTAGAAAGGCTTGTAGCAATAGGACAAGGGGCAATGGTTTTAAACTGGAGCAGGCTAGATTTAGGTTAGACATAAGGAGGAAGTTCTTTACAATGAGCGCTGTAAAACACTGGAACAGGCTGCCCAGTGATACAGTTGTGGCCCCATCCCTGCACACATTTGAGATTAGATTTAATGTGGCCCTTGGCAGCCTGATGTAGTTGGTGTCCCTGCTCACTGCAGGGGAGTTGGACAAGGTGACCTTTGAGTGTCTCTTCCCAACTCCATGCAATCTGTGAATCTTGAAAGGTTCTCAAAGCATTTCAGGGTGTAGCAGTAAAGCCAGGTGTCAGAGGCAGCCTGAGAGTAGGGCAGGACACCTGGAACAGCCCCAGGTTGTGGGGCAGCTGGCTGCAGGGAGATGGAGTGAGGTAGGATTTGGTCACCCCCTAGGCTGTAACCTTGCAGCTCTTTCTCTGTCCTGCCAGCAAGCACAAAAGCTCCAGGGCCCTGCCTCAGCTTCCCTGCAGGCAAGGTGTGCACAGCAGTGCTTTTGGTAGAGGGAAGGTGCTACCCTCTTGCTGTGAGAAGCTGAAGAAGCTGGAAACAATTGCCTATAAATCTGTCATGAGCAATAACAAATCAGCAACGGCAGTATTAATTCTTAACTGGGAGTCAGCAAGGCAATGCCAGAGTGGCTTAGCTGTGTGGGTTTTACATTGACTTCCCCTGGCATTTTGTGTTCAGGGACATAAATAATATCAGCACAGAACAAGGGTGTAATTATTAGCTGGTCTGTTAAGGATACAGTGCCCATTGTTTCAATCAAGATGGAAGTATCACCAAATGAGTCATGCCCCAGAGCTCCTTTGAAGAACAGTATGAGTTCTGCTCCAAAACTTCTCATATTAATTTATTCTCAATGAAGAAAAAATCTAAGGCCTTTAGTTTGAGGGCAGCAGATCAATTGCAAGTCACAGTATAAAGTTTTTAATGTACTTTGTGGACTGCCTACAGTCTGATCTCTCCAAAAGCCACTCAGTTCATACAGTAACAACTTTTCTTCTGAGGTGCAACAGGAAACAAGTATGGTTTGTGTTTGCTCTGGTAGTTGTGTTACTGATGTCTCAGCAAAATAAAACATTGCTGTTCTGATTTAGTAATAGCTTGTGCATAGCTTCATGAGGCGTAATTCAACAGTGGAGAATCATACCTCGTTCTTCATATTTGCAATGCTTCTTGAGTCATTAAGTTGTGTGCCCTTCTAGTTGACATGTACAAACTTTCCAAACAAACCTTGACCTAGCTGTCTTATGGTTTGTGCAAAGACTAGACTTGCCAGAGTCCCAGGTACACTAAGGGTAGCTGGATAGTATTCATTCTAAATAGAAAGTAGTTTCTAAGTGTCCCTGCTACTCTACAAAACTCCTTCTGCAGTCTGACTCAGTATCTGTTTGGTTTGAGTTTTTTGGGTTTTTTTTTTTTACATTTAAGCCAAACAAACTACAAGTTTGAAAGTTTTACAAAAGATATACTTCAAATTCTTATACTAAGCCCTTTTGCAGTGCTTGTTCTTTGTTAAACCTGCTTATCCTGTTTCAGGGTAAGGAAGCAAAGTGGAGGATGATGGCCATCTAGTCATGTCCAAAACTGTAATTTCTCATGGTTATGGAATCTTGGGGATTATGATACATACGATTTCTTCTGGTAGGAACAGAAAGAAGAACAAAGGACAGAACTTTTAACAACCTTTGCAGCTGTGGTGTCATACTGGATGAAGGAGAATCAGCTGTGTGGATAGATACAACCTCAGTTGTAGGAGGTGGAAACAAGAGGCAGAAAATCTTAGGACCAGTCAGAGCCAGGAAGGAGCTTATGCAGGAGAAGCACATTCCCCAGTGACACTGGCGGGACTGTGTCCTGGCAAGAGAGCTGGGCCCACACAGGGCACACTGCCAGGGGAGGGCTGTTTGCTGAAAGCAGAATCAGAGGACAAACTGTATGACAAGTGTGGCAGGCTGGATCTTTGCATAGAGCTTGCATTGTTCAACTAGAACTGATTTTTTATTATTATTTTTGAAGCTGCCTCCCTATTTCTTTCCCATGTCTGTTGTGTCCAAAGTGTTTTGTGGCTTTCAGATTCTGGCACTCTTGCTGAGTGGTTACTGTGGAAAGTTTAAGGTTAGGAAAGGGATGAAATAACAATGATCTGTTCTACTGTGTAAAACTTACACAAGTTGTTTTACACAAGATTTATGCTTTTTCTTTTTACAGCATGTCACCACCATTTTTACTTTAGAATTTATTAGCCAAAGAAACTGCCAGCAGTGTTGTAACTGTGGTGACATGGTACAATAAGGGAATTGGATTCACAATTGTGAGTCCTCAGTTTCTTGGGAATGCCATATCTTGTGCAGGATACAGGCAGCAGTGGCAAAACTTTGGGAACTGAAGCTGTATCTGCTGCTTCCTCAACTGAATATGAACAGTGTGCAGGGCTTCTGGGACTTTCTGAAGGAGAAGCTACAGACAACCCAGTTAACAACACAGCCATCATTTTCAAAGAATATATCAGTCAGAGCTTTTATTTGGGAAGCCAGTGACCTGAAGCTCTGGGAGCAATCAGTCAACTCTAAATGTTTTTGAATATAAAAGGTACTACAGCCAGGTATTTCTCTCTGGATCTTCTGCAATGCTGATAACTATAGTGTGGGCCAGATGATTGTACTCCAGATGGCCCCAGTGCTCTGTAGGGCAGTGCACTTGATTTTCAAAACTACACTGTAAACAATCCCCGAGTGTGAGGTCAGTTTACCTAAACAGATACAGAGAGCTTAATCTGTTGTTTCCTTAAATTTTCCATTTAGGTGTTTTCCTGTATAAATAGTGAAGATGATAGGAACTCTTTAAGAATTCATTTATGTCCCTAGATAATTTTAATTGAACTCATCTCTTACACAGTACAACCCCCACCCCGCGCTTGCTGATCTAGAGTTGTGGCAACTCAGCATTCTTAAAATCCTGCCTTGTCTCTGTTCAGGTACATATTCAGGCACCTTGATCTAATGCACATTGTCTGTTTTGTTGGAGTTATACAACATCTAGAGGACATAGGGCAGTAGCGGCTCTGATGGTATTTTATTTGTGAATATATTGGACTTTGCTATGGACATAAAATACCGAAAGCAAGCAACTTCAACCTCCCTCAGAAAATAATGAAAATCTAGCATAGCTTTATGGTAGACATTCCACATTTTAAATTACAAGGGATATGTCTAAACAAAATTGTCAGATATATTTTTTTCTAGTGATATAGGATTGGAACAGACTTTTTCTGGGCATGAACCAGACACATCTATTTCCACATCATGTGAAAATTAATGTGAATGTTCATTAGATTGAAATGCAGCCTGGCTGTCTCCAGAGGTTATTACATCAGTACATCTATTACTTGATCCAGTCCCAAGGGCCAGGATTTAGCATGGGCAGTGCTGCCATGGTGCATATAATGAAACGATTTATGGCCTTTCCTGAAAGGCAGTTTTGAATGATATGGTATGATAAACATGCTTTTAATTAGCATAATCCCTGATAAAAAAAAAAAAAAAACCAAACCCAAATCAAACAAACAAACCCACACAACACAGAATCAAACAAACAAAACAGCCTTCAGAATTATTTTTCAAATTACTTCAGATTTCTAAGTATAAGAGCAGCAGAAGTGGATTGGTCTGAAGATTGTTTGGGTTTGGTGCATCTTCTGACCAAAGCTTCTCAGCAGGCTGAGCACATCTGCGGCCTCTCCATCAGAGATGCTGTGGTGCCTGCCAGCAGTGAACCTGACACAGTAGGAGCAATAGGATCCCTCTCCTCCACCTGACTGCCTGGTTCTTTGAAATTCTGGGAAACCTCTGCCTCATGGTAGAAGAGGAATTTGGTTCAAAAGTTAGGTGGAAATCAGAATGAAATTAGTATAGGTGGGCACTCACAACTGGCATAGTCAACACAAATTTGCAAGAACTGAAAAGATAGCAAACCTCCATAAACTAATTTAGAATAGAATTAACCAGGTTGGAAAAAAATTTCAAGATCAAGTCCAACCCATCACCCAACACCATCTAATCAACTAAACCATGGCACCAAGTGCCTCATCCAGTCTATTCTTAAACACCTTCAGTGATAGTGACTCCACCACCTCCCTGGGCAGCCCATTCCAATGGCCAATCACTCTTTTCTGTGAAGAACTTCTTCCTAACATCCAGCCTAAACCACCCCTGGTGCATCAAGAGGTTTAATAACATCCTAAGTAATATTCTATATTTTAGGACATAAGTATCATGTATTAAGGACATCACGAAAAAACAGGAGTTCTTTGTTCTTGTTGGGCACATACTCAGAAGGATTGATCTTCATTTCTAAGAACTATGCAATGCTGCCTTTGAAAGTTACAAAACCTTACAATTTAGAAAATGAGTTTTAAATTGACTGTGTTGCAGTTTGGAAAGTTAAGCTATGTTGATGCCCATGGTACTGAATATACCCACTGCCATGTATACCTAAGGAAAAGTGTTACATTGCAATGGTAAGTCATTGCATTTGTTATGTAGGAGTTATGTCATGTATAAGTTATTGTATCAGGAGTAAGCCTCGCTTGAATTTAGAACCAAATTGACTGTATGCTCTAATACCACCCTGTTTCTCATGAATTGTTCTTTAAAATGATGACAGATCTGTAATAAAGCTGTAGATCGATGCAGAACATTTTAACCTCACTTCTCTGAGGTTACCCAGCCTGAAAAGCAGGCATCCACACTGACCTCAGCACTGCAGCCAGATGCTGACATGGATGGAATGAGCTGCATGAAAGCTTGTAAGCAACTTCTTAGACTTTACAGTGAGGTAGCAAATGCTGGAGTTAGGCCCACAGTGCTACGTGGCACCTGGTCCAGCTTTCGAAGATGTACACAGCTGGGGAATGCAAGCACGTGTGTGGAAGCCTTCCTATCTTTCCCATATTGCTTCTGTTCTGCTAGTGCATGCAGTCTCTAGACTCTTGCTAGAAGAACATACCACATTGTATTGCTGAAATCTAGATAGGAAGAGGAAAGGAAGGTGGTCTCAAGAACATGTGCTTTAACATAAAAGTTACTGGAGATCATTGCTGAAACCATATCCATCGAAATCTTAACAGTTTCTATTCTCTCATCTTCCGTAACTGTACAGGTGGTTTTTCCTCCATGTTTTTCAGTGACTTCAAACTACCAGGATCATATTCTGCCTGCATGTTAAAAAATAAATGAAATTTAAAAAGGAAGGGGAAAAAAAGTTGAAACCTGAAGTTACAGAATGTTTCCAAAGCATAGACTCTTTGTCTGGTATGATATTCCAGTATTTAAAGGGTGATTACAAAGACAGAGACTCCCCTTTTTAGAAAAAGGGAAAGGGAATGGAAAAGAACAGGGGTAATGGATACAAGTTACTCCTGAGGAGTTTCCAATTACACACCAAACTTTTCACAAGAACAGGCAGCCATTGGAAGAATCTCCCCAGAGAGGTGGTGGATTCCCCAACATTGGACTCTCTTTTAAGATTCAGCTGGACAGGGTGCTGGGCCATCTTATCTAGACGGTGCTTTTGCCAAGAAAGGTTGGAGTGGATGATCCTTGAGGTCCCTTCCAGCCTGATACTCTGATTTTGTGACTGCGTATTTTATTTCTGTGGGTATTTTGATAGTTGTTTGGGGTTGTTTTCTTCTGTAAGAATAATAAAGATCTTGCACGCGAACTTCCTTCAAACCTTTTGTAATGAACAGAGGGCTTTTTATATTGACCTTGCAATGTGACAACCAACCGAATACCCGTGAAAGCCATGTCCACAAAATCTGTCAGAAGTGCTTCGTGCTAAAACCATCGGGAATAGAGGCAAAACTGCCGAACGTGCCTTTGCCGACATGTTTTTGTTTTGCTTCCCTTTGCTGGGGAAATGGGAGGTTGCCACTCTGCGCAGCCGCCGCCTTGTTTCCAGACCAGCCGAAGCTGATGCGTAAAGCGAAGGGAGGAGCACGGGCGAGAGCAGCCGGCAAAGCGCTGTTCCGACGATTCCCGGGCAGCCTGGTGGCCGGCGGAGAACGGCCCGGGGCTGCAGGGCGCCAGCAGCGGAGAGCGTGGAGACGCCCGTCCCGGTCCCCTTCTACCGGCGGCGCTCTTCGGGCCGCGCCGCCAGGGGGCGATCGCCGCCCCGTCGACGCCACCGGGCTGTGCCATTTCCTTGCGAGGGGGTCGTGGCGGACCCGCTGCGGGCTGTGGCGCTCACCGACAGTGACAGGTCCGTCGCGGCTGGGCGGCGAGTAAAGCCGAGCGCGGCCGCCACTGGCGAGGACGTCTGGAGCTCTCCGACACCACTTTGTGGGCTTTGTTCTCCCCGCGCTGTCTTCAGTGGTATCGCCCCAGCTGCCAACTGCGGCGTGGCCCTGGCGGAGCGGGAGGGGTGAGGGTTTTTGGCTCCCTCTCGTTGCCATAGAGACTGCGGGGTGCTCTCCCCCTCGGCCCGCACCAGGCTGGGACACGTCGGCGTCGCCGCTGCCGACCCGGGAGGTCTGCGGGGCCCTTCGCAGGTAAGGGTGTGGCGGGGAAGAGAGCGCGACTGGCTCGACGGGTAAGCCGTCGGATGTTTGGGGAGGGGCAGGTGGCAAATGTGCCGATACATGGAGGTGGCCCACCGGGGACCACTATGTGGCGAGGGCCGTCGGTAGTACTGCCTTGGAACAGCGCCACTCGCCGCTGGCGGGAGAGCCCTCCCTGTCACCGCCGCTGCCGCAGCCGCGCGGCCACGGCCGTCCCTATTTGGCAGGTGAAGCTGAAGCTTCGCCGCGGCTCTGCGTATCAGCAGAGTAGGGCGGGGGCTGGCGGACCCCCAGCCCGGCCCCGCAGGGCGGCGAGTCGTGAGAGGGGCTCCCGTCCCGCTGTGGCTAGACCTGGCGCGGGGCTGCGTACCTCTGCCGGGGGCCTGCAAAGCCGTAGCCAGGCTCTGGAGCCATCAATAACCGACGGCGGGGAGCGGGGCGGGAAGGTTGCCCGCAGAGGCACCAAATCCTAGGGAGGCAGCGTCTCATCCTATGGGATCAGTGGCAAAGTGTCCACCTCGTCAACCTGCCTTAAGACGACGCTGAAAGTTGACGAGTAGCTGTTAACGTCGCCATTTACTAAAGAAGTTTGTGGCCCGAGATTTGGAAGACGTACCTGAAGGTTACTGGCAAGTGGCTTTTGTTTTGTTTTGTTTCGGTTCGGTTTGGTTTAATCTTCCTGCCTTTGTATATAACTACAAACGCGACCTATTTGCCATATTTAGATTATTGGATCTTTTCCAACTTTGCTGACATTTAACAACGTGCATACACGAACATTAACGTGCATACGCGAACATTAACGCACAGTAGATCCATCACTGCTTTTCAGGGTGAGAACGCACTATTCCCCTGTCTTTTCACAGCAAAGTCCAAAGAAGTGTCTTAAGATCTGAGCAAGACAATTTTTTCCCCACATTTGAAGTTTTACGTTGTGTTTGTGTTGTTGTGCTTTTTTTCCCTTGAGTAGTAAGTTCTGTTTTACCCTTGGAACCTAATTTTACTTAAATAGACCAGATTTTAATGCTATGACAATGTTTTAAGACGTGATTTTTTAATAGAATGTTTAAAGTGCTGTTGGTAATTTGCTTGATTCCTGTTCTCTATGTGGGTTCATGCAGGTATATTGCAATTACAAATGAAGACATTTGATTTGTTCTGTCAGCAAAACAGCTGTCCAATTCTAAATGATCTGGACACATCTCTTATTTATGAATGTGGCAGTACTCTTGACTTGGCAGAATGCTGCTAGGATACTTCCTCTTTCATGCTTTTTTCCAGGGAGTATAAATACAATCCAGTGGTCCAATGATTAAGGAAGGTACTTGAGATGAGGAGAAATTTCTTTCCCTCTTGTTTTGGGGCTGTGTTTATAACTGATTGCTCATAACTTTTGCTGCAGTACATTGTGGTTTTTAAACTTTGTTAGTTTCTATGGGAGGGTTGACATTTTGTTAAATCCTTGTTGGAGCATGGATAGCTGTATCTTGGATAAATGTTGCACCCTGCAAGGCAGTGGGATTTTTTTGTTAATTGTCAGCTGCAAGAACCACTGCATACATTCCCCGTGAAAACAGAAAATTAAACTTTTACTGTAACAAAACAAGCAAAAACAACTGATCAGACATGGCCCTGATGACACTGTGTAAGGATACTTTTTTCTTTTTCCTTTCCCCCCCCCCTAGAGGTGTATCTGGGTTGGATGACATAGGGTAGTTGTATTGGCAATGGCTGAATCCTAGGAGGGGAGTGCAAAGCTGGCTTAAACCTGTGATTAAAATCCTTTCTCTTTATGGGTGCTTCCAGCATTTTTCTGCTTCTGAGAGTTTGCTACCAAAAACCTTAAATTGAAGTAGTTACTGTTGATTACAAAGTTAACAGGAGATACACAATTGGTGGCTATTGTTCGGGGGTATTTTTAATGCTGTAAGAGCTGACCAGCTTTAAAAGAATATACAGGACATAGGGCTAATTAGATTTATTTTTATGTCTTAACAGTAGTAAACTAAATGCAGATGTCTTTCAGAAACACTATAAAATGTTTTATTACAGGGCTGTACTTCACTTTTGGTATCAGTTATGTGGTATAGATTGACATAAACTTGGCTTTCCTAAACCTAAGCATCTCTGTAGAACAGTATTTATATATTAGAAGAATAGTTTTATGTTAGCTGACAGAAAAACTAGTGTCATAGCTGTCATTAGCTGACAGGAAAACTAGTGTAGGGGTGAAGGTGTGACTTCAGTATGTAAAACCCAAGCACACTTGTTTCCTATTCTAAAACAGGTGCCTTTTGGGGTTTTAATCTAAATGTATTGCAGAATATGAGAAAACCAAGTTTGGATAACTTCTTTTTCCTCTGTAAAAAAAAAAAAAAAAGTATGGATACTTTTTTTGTGAAATAAAGAAAGATTAGAATTCATGCATTGACACTTAGACACAACACCTTATCCTTGCACTTCAGCATCTGCTGACAAATTGAGACACAGAGTTTTGAGAGCTCCTTCTGCTGAGGGCTAAGAGGCTCTTTAATGGGATTCTTCTGGAAAGTTGTATTTTGGTATGAAATGTTTCACATTCCACTGCTACAGGTAACTTTTCAAAACACTTCACAGATGATAAGTTACACAAACTATGTACTTCTCCCTAACTCTTTGCCAGCGGTTTGGCTGTTTGTAGTGAGACTTTGTATTCGTTCCCTTTGTTATTGTGCGAGAGATCCACGTGCATGTTTCATAAATAGGGAAATGTGACTACAAGGCTTTTAAAACAGACAGTGGGTAGCTGGAGTCACGCCTGTTCAACTATTTTTAACTTTGTGTGTTGAAACTTGATCAGATGACCTATTTATTGTGATCCATCATTGCTTCTGCATTTTTATTGTTATCTTCTAGTACTTAAGTGTGCCTGAACTTCAGTGCAGGTTATCTTTTTGTAAATGAGTGCATGTTTTAGCTCACCAGGAAATTTCACCTTGCTATGAGAACAGAGGATGGATCCAGAAGAGCAGGAGTTACTTGGTGATTACAGATACAGAAATTATTCTTCAGCGATTGAGAAAGCTTTACGAAACTTTGAGTCATCAAGTGAATGGGCGGATCTTATATCTTCTCTTGGCAAGCTCAATAAGGTAAAGTGTCACAGGAATATTTTTTCTTTTAAATCTGTGCATTTTTACTAACTTTTCTGTAGTTTACAGTGCTTAGAAAAATTGAAAATTCGCTTGAGACAAATAGTTCATAAAGGAAAGGTAACAGAAGCAGCTAAGTCAGTATCTTTTATATAAGTGTGAGAAATTCTGGTAAAACCAACAAGTTTTCCTTCAAGTGGTATTTGTTGCCTTTATATAGTTAAGTTAATTTAGTCTTTGTATCAATGAAACCCTCAAGATGCTGGTTATTCATTCTAGAGCAGCTTAAAAAAGTATGTGTAGTGTGTGTGTGTGTATTTATTTTTATATATATATATATATAAAGATCACTTTTACTTGACCATGCCCTTCCCATGTATTTGAGGAAGCAATTGATTTGCTGCTTTTGTATGATCGTGGAAAATAATGGCCAAATATAGGAAGAAAGAAGACTTCTGTGGGAAAACACCTTGTCCTCCTGTCCGAGAAACAAAGTGCGTGATGTTTGTGTCCTATTTAGTCTCTTCTAACGTAAGTTCTTCTTGAGCATGGTGGGGCAGTCATTAAGGAAACAGAGATAGGAGGAGGCAACTCCTACAGAGGTCATAAGGAAACGTCTGTTGTTATCTGATAGCCGCCTCACATGCCTTTGCTGTTCTTGCTAAATCTTAATTCTACAGAGTTTTCAAGGGGGAGGAGAATCCTTAGTATTACGGAATTATAGAATATCTCAAGTTGAAGAGACCCATAGAATCATCAAGTCCATTTCCATGCTCTTCACAGGACTACCTAAAACTAAACTATATAACTGAAAGCATCATCCAGATGTTCCTTGAATTCTGACGGGCTTGGTGCTCTGACATCTTCTCTGAGGAGACCGTGGCAGTGACCCACCACCCTCTCAGTGAGGCACCTCTTCCTAATGTCCAGTCTGAACTTTCTCTGATACAGCTTCATTCCATTTCCTTGAGTCCTATCAATAGTCACCAAAGAGAGATAATTCTGCTGCCCCCTTGAGACAGTTGTAGACTGCAATGGAGGGTATCCTTCAGCCTTCTCTTCTCCAACAAAATTACCTCAGCTGCTTCTTGTAAGTCTTGCCTTGCAGGCTTTTTACCATCTTGGTCACCCTCCTCTGGCTACACTCTAATAGTTTGATATCCTTCTTACATTAAGGCACCCAAAACTGTACACAGTACTCAAGGTGGGGTCGCACTGGTGCAGCATATGGTGGTACAATTGCCTCTCTCAAACAGCCAACTGTGCTGTTCTTGATGCACCCCAGGACATAGTTGGCCCTTTTGAGTGCCAGGGCATACTGCTGACCCATATGCAACTTGCCATTGAGCCAAACCCCTTGCTGCTCTCTAGCTGCCCCAGGGTTATCCCATCACTGATGAAGAATCTGGCACTCACCCTTGCTTAATTTCATGTGATTGGTGATTGCCCTGCTCTCTGGTCTACCCAAGTCTCTCCGGAAGGCCTCTCTGCTCCCTACAGAGTTCACAGCTCCTCCTAGTTTAGTATCTTTAGCAAGCTGACAGGATGTACACTCAAATCCTGTGTCCAGATCTTTTATAAAAACATTAAAGAGTGCTGGCCCTAAAACTGAGCCCCTCTGAAGCCCTCTGATGACTGGCTGCCATCCCGATAGAGTGCCAACTGCTATAACCCTTTGAGGCCAACCCATCAGCCAGTTGCTCAGCCAGCAGATTATGCACTTGTCTAGCTGTGTGCTGGACAATTGATCCAGGATGATACTGTAACAGACAGTATCAAAAGCTTTGCTGAAACAAAACAGATCCCACATCTACTGGTTTCCCTTGGTTGACTAGAAGGGTGACCTTTTCATAAAAGCAAGTTAAGTCCATTAAGTAAGACCTTTCTCTTGTGAACTCATGCTGGCTATAACCAATGTCTACATTATCTCTCAAATGTTTTTGAGTAACTCACAGAATAGCTCCATAGCTCTCCATAATTTTACCAGGTGCTGAAGGGTGACTGACAGGCCTGTAATTAACAGGGTCTTCCTCCTTACTCTTCTTGAAAATGTGGACAATGTTTTTCAAATTGAGTGTTTTTTAAAGGCAGCCATGCTCTCTCCAGAGGAGAGAAGATGGATGTTACCCTGCCTTCACTGTTTCATCCTGATTCTTGCTGAGTCAATAAAGAGGGCCAGGATCCTTCCAAATGCTTCTCTCAAAGGGGAAAAGAAGAAATAATTCAACTGACATATTTGTTATCTGTGGCAAGAGGTAGATATTTTTGTTTGACCTAGATGAACACTGTGCAGTGATTAACACCTATCTGAAACTCTTACTCCGTAGCAGCATGGTAGAAACTAAGCAAAAAAGCTCTTAGTTGTTACATCAGTCCATCTGCTGTGGTGTTTTATGGACTTAATCATTTTAGGAGCTTAAGAATTAGTAGAGCAAATTATCTCCAGAGTTCATCAGCTTCTGTCTGTTATCTGAAGATAAGGATGCCAAGAGAATGTGCTGTCAAACAGAGGACTGTGAAATAAGATACCGATAACTATTCTCTTAACTCCTGTGATTACTTGGTCTCTTGCATCCTAAAACCTAAATATTGTTGAGTTCTGTTAGCATTAGGGGGAGAGGAAGGTGTTCCTCACATAATTTCTTCTTGTTGAGGTGAAGGGATGAGCAGCAAGAGAATGGGTAGGAGACAGATCAACAGCATCTCAATGATAAAAATGTTTTAAACACTGCACATGGTTATGGTCAGGAACCTGGACATCAATATCTGGTGTGCATTATTGCCTCTTGTTAAGTAAATGTGAAAATGCTGAGAAGGGGAGAGGCTAAGTTGAGTTCCAGAAGTACTTTTCATACTTCAGGAGCAGCATGGAAGATCTATTTTATGCTTATGCTTCTGAAGTATCTTTGTATTGTTAACTGTGTGTCCTATTGCTTATACAGGTGTAGTATTTTCTGAGGCTTTTTTCTCCTGTTGGCAGGAGTCCCACAAGTTAACACAGGCACAGACCCTTATTTCTGTAGAAGCTGAGTGGCATTATCCTTTCAATTCAAAGTCTAGAGAAAGCAGCACAAGGTCTTCCTATTTAAGAACAAGGAAAAAGGAATGGAGGTTGCTGTCCAGATCCCTTTGGCCTTGACTGAAACAAGTGATCATGGAGCTCTTGCTGCAGTTCTGGTGAAAAGACAGTTCTGCTACTTTTTTGTGTTACTACTTAGCAACCGATGTTAAAATGAAGGTTATTTTTCTCAGTATCTCTGTTGTTTCTATGCTTCTAGCTGATGCTTCACAGTGACTTGTAGAACCAGGAAAGCATCAAAGAAACCAGTTGTCTTCAGTCTGAATGGTCACCCAAATGGGTCAGTTTGTAGTTCTAGAAAGATTATTTTTGTTGCTTAAGGGAGATGAGCCTTATCTAACTTCAAATGACTGTGACGTGGGTAGCTTCACCTTGAATCACTTTTAGGCAAGGAGAGAAATAAGGGGCTTTATTTTTCATTGTTGCTGTGACTCATCTCTTGCTATTTAAAGTAGGTCAAATGAATGCTGTCCTAAAATTGCATATGTTCCTCACCAGTTTTACAGAGAGCCTAAGGTGAGTTACTACAGTATTGTCCATGTTTTTAGCTGACCTAGGCTTCTGTGGTTAAGTAAGATGAATCTCCCCTGAGGTGTTCTGAACAAAATTGCAGGCACCAAGTGTGAGCATGAGCAAAGGATGGAGGGAAACTGCGTTTCCTAGCAAAAGCTAGAGTTGGCACAATTTACTAACATATGCTGCACCCTGAGTTTGTAAGGGAAAGATTTTTGAGTTTTAAAGTATGTAGTGTAGGTGTTATGCATCATCATAACAAGAGAGAAACTTCATAGAAGAAGTTCGCTGTTGGAATGGGCTGCCCAGGGAGGTGGTGGAGTCACCGTCCCTGGAGGGGTTCAAGAGGGGATTGGATGTGGCACTTGGTGCCATGGTCTAGTCATGAGGTCTGTGGTGACAGGTTGGACTTGATGATCTTTGAGGTCTCTTCCAACCTTGGTGATACTGTGATACTGTAATATAAATAGATGCAAACAGGTGGATTAAGCAGACTGTGAAATGGATGTTAATGTTTCAAAGAGAGGCTTCAGTTTTGCCTTGAAATTCACTCATATTCCATGTGTAAATATTATAAAGTTAGGAAAACCCAAGTTCATAGGATTTTTTTTAATCTAGACTATAGGCATGTATTTTCTAGAAATTTTAACTCTGGGTGCAGGCAAACAATATTGATGAGTGGCACAGTTTACAAAACAAAGAACAGAGCAGTAGTAAATATTGGAATGCACAGCCTGCTTTTGTAGGGAAACTGTGAAAGGAGGTTTTCCAAAACAGTCTCTAAAATTTCCTGATTCACAGAAAAGCACACAATCTTACTGGAGTTTTGGCAAGAGATACTCCCCTGCTTCTTCCTGTAATCTGTATATATTTAAAAGAAACACCAACAGAAACCCCAAACTAGAAACCTAAGAAATCTACCAACAAAAATAAAACAAAACAAACCTATCTTGCATCTGTTTGACAGAAATAATGGACAGGATTTTGCCATGCATA
Organism: Picus viridis; assembly: GCA_033816785.1. Lineage (NCBI taxonomy): Eukaryota > Metazoa > Chordata > Aves > Piciformes > Picidae > Picus > Picus viridis. The sequence goes on from CM066570.1 coordinate 14,508,442, forward strand.
TTGGCAGAAATATCTCCTCCAGCAATTTTTCATCAGTATTTGGATATCAGTGGTATGGAACTTGCACTGAAGTTTTACTAGTGACTGTTGCCACTGAGCCTGGGTGGCAAGCAGTCTGTTTTTTTCTGAGAAAGATGTGAATTTGTAGTTATTGTTCACTATGAGAACAAAATATTATAACTCCTGAATTTTCTTTTTCTAGAGGGATTAGTTTTATGTTTACATCATAGTTAACTTGCTCAGTAATGATAGTGATGTTTGCTCTGAAAGAGCACTTCCACTCTGCTTTTTATCCTTGGACATAACACAAGTGTGTAAATACACAGACTATAATGATTTCTAGTCTATAGTTTATTGTTTCAGAGGTTTGGGATTTTGGTTTGGTTTTGAAATTTGGCTTTCAACAGAAAATCAATTAATTACTTTTTGTTTCTGAGGGCTTTTCTTGCTTCAAAAATGTGAAGGTGAATATGATTTTAGCCAAACACTTGATCTATTTGAAGGGAAAGGGGAAAGAGCATAAAAATCACTGCAGCTGCATGACTATTACTTGTTTCAGCAGTAACTCTTAATGTTACAATGATGTTCTTGAGGGGAAAGAAGAAAAAGATTCTTTTCAAATATGGATTTAATGAGTTCATATGAGAACTCCAACTGCCATGGCTTTAGAACAGCTGCTGGCCAAATTACAAACACAAGCACCACTTGCCTTCTGTTCAATGCAAGCCTTATCTCTTTGAGAAGAAGGGAAGCTTTGCCTCCTAATTGCTTTATGGAACTTCACCACACCCGATGCACAAATGCAATGTGCAGAGCTAGGGATACTTGATACATTTTCTTTTCCCCCTTTTACGAATATAACTCCAGCTCCTTGGTTACACTTTCTTCACAACCAAGTGAGGAAAGTTCTTTGAACTTCATGCTGCTATTTTTATGGAAGCTGGAGCTCTGTTTAGCGTTTTTTAAATTGTTTGGAAAATGTATTGGGCTCTCCTCCCTCTCACCTTCCAATCACTGTGGTCTGAAACAAGAGTATAACATCTCCCAGTTGAAGATAAATCTTATAAATTGATCTATGTGCTGCATTTTTCTGTAATTCTGAGTATGTGAATAAAAATATTTGCTTGGAGTTTTTTTTATGTCTGGGCAAAGTGATCTAAACAACCTCTACTGGTGCTACAAAGCAGTGCAGAATGACTTAAACCAGTAACTGTGGAAATGTGAATATGTCTGTGTGTGTGTGTTTGTTTTGTTTTCAGGCAAATGTATATATTGCTGCAAAGACAGATAGCTTTCCCTTTGTAGCCCACATTCAAAGAAACTGAGCATGCAAATGCATTAGAAAATGTTTAGTGTCTATAATGCTTCTAGTCAGTCATAAAGAAAAAGAACCTCTAAAAAGTTGAAAACTGGACACTTCATGTGAACACAAGCCATTACTTTGCATGTCTCATTTTTTCCTGACTTACTGATTAAGGTCTTTGTTTTAAAAGCCAGTGGTAAGTCAAATACTTTTTGGTTTTCTGGGATTGTTGCTTTCTCAGTGATCTGTGGAAAGTAGACTCTGGTGTGATATATTAGGTGTGGCGTGCTTGCTGGCAGTTCAGGCTTCTCAAGCCAACCCTTCCTAGGAATTCTAGTGACATTTACCTCTTCTGCCACTGTAACTGTTCACGTGGAAAATAGTTGGAGACAAAGAGGGAAAGTAGATCATGAATGGGCTTCAGCCCATATGTAACTGAAGACAATAAAATTAAGCTCACAACAATCAAACAAATGGGTGCATAACAGAAGTTGAAACCTGTGAGCAGAGTTGTCCACCTGCAGCTGTTAGTGTCGGATTCTGAATGTGGAAGCAATGAGATGGGATCTTCATGTGCTTACAATGCCAGTGATACTAGGCTTGCTACCAAAACATTCAAATACCTGTAACAGCTGAAATTATGATGCCTTTTCAGCTGTCCTAGATCTCAGACAGTTGACTCTTTTTCAATTGTGGGAGCTGAGGATATTTAAAAATCAATCTTCTTAGCTTTGTATTTTGACTCACAGAGGCTAATTAGCATTTAGAAATAAGTGTAATATCATGTCATTCTTATTTCAATGAACAGTTTTAGATCCATCTGCAATTAATGTCTTTCAACCCTTTAAAAATTCTTTGAGCCCTGCAGTTCTAGGGAAGCTGTTAAGAATCTAAACTGTTCAGCAAAGTAGCAGCCAGCACACCTCTCTGCTGAAATGGCTCTTGATCCATACACAGTCTTGTAATATATTGCAGTGTGATTTTAAGTGCTTTGCATCTACTGGAAGATCAGAAACAACTTTTAACCAAGAACATCCATTGTTGGGGAGAATTGTAGCTCATGTCCAACTGTGTATTTCTTCAACCCAAGTTGGGGAAAAAATACTACATGCTGTTGAGGAGAGACTTTCATCTCTAAATCGTTCTAATGTGATGGGCAGAAACTCTCAGGTTTTGTATGAGGAACATAATAAATGTCTTCACATTTTACTTCTTGTACAGAGATGTCTTCTCATTATTTAGGTGAAGCAGTTTGGTTGGCACACATACTTGAATGTAGCTTTGTTCTGAGTTAGGCTCACCTGTTGGAATGTGGACATATGAAGGTTTCAGAGCTACCTAGGAGAAATACTTAACACTGAGTTGTCCCGGAATATCCACTATTCAAATCCTAAGGCACCTGTACTACTTTTTCCTTTTCTGACTAAATGTTTTCATTAGCTGTCCTGTGTGTTTGGGGAAGAAGAGTTATTATTTGCTTATTTGCTAGGAGAGATTTACTATACTTCTTTAGGAAATGAAATAAAATGGCTTTATTTCTGTGTGTGAGAGACAGTGAATGTTCTCATTTTCTACTTAGTTGATATTTAAATTTTAGTTGATAGATTATTAAAATGGTGTTTGTTCAATCTTAAGTTTGAGGGGGAAATACTAACCACTGGCATTATTTTTGTTGTAATTGCCACCTTTTATATATACAGAAGGTGTGGGCAAATACATATCAGCCAATATAAATAGAATGTTTCAAAGTCCAGCTCTCAAGCAATCTTCAAAATTACTACATGTATCAAGGGTTTCACTCTTTAATATTGAAATAAATATTACTCATAGATGTCTCAAAAGATAAAAAAGGTAACTTCACAAATATAACCTGCTTTAATTAGTGAAACTGCTGGATTCTTGCATTCTAGTTTTTAGTACCTATTAAAATGCAGATCACATGTTCAAAGCGGGGGAGGGAAGGAAAGAAATTAATTGGCTCTGAATTGCATGGGTACTGTGTATATTTAAGAATGGAGTCACCTTTCTATTTACTGTTGTTTCAAATTCTCAATTTTACTAACAGCTGCTCTCAGTTTAGGCAGGGCAGCAAATGGAAGAAATAATGTAGTAATAGTCGCACAGATCCCTAACCCACCAACTGCGGTCTTACATGCTAAGTTTCACACACCTTTGAAAGATGATGGGTTTTATCTCTTCCTCTTACTGCTGCTGCTGTGAGTATTCAGCATTCAAGTGAATGCTGTGACCACTGCTGAACTGGTTTGCTGTTTTCTTGGAAATAAGCAAGGAAAGGTTGGTTCACTCAGATGCTGCTTTTTCAAAACCCCTTTTCATTTAAGGTAGAACAACCTCCAATTAAAACAATTATGTAGGGTAAGAACATGACTTAACCTTTGGGAGAATCAAGAATTTGCCTAATCTGGAAAACATCCCATATGTTAAACTGTGGTGAAACATCTGTGTGCCTTTGCAGACAGCAATCAAAGGCTAAAGTGCTGTTTATTTGCAACTTGCTTCTGTAACTCTCTCTGAATTGAGGGGACATAGGACCCTCCTAAAATGTATGTGTTGCTCAAGGAAAAGAGTAATCTTTCCAAATAAAGGTGCTGCAGTTTGTTCCAAAGAGCTGGCCCCTCTGCAGTACTAATGACTTTATTTCCTGTCTTGGAGATCTTTTACTGATAGAATAGAATAGAATAGAATAGAATAGAATAGAATAGAATAGAATAGACCAGACCAGACCAGACCAGACCAGACCAGGTTGGAAGAGACCTTCAAGATCATTGCATCCAACCTGTTATCCAACCCACCTAATGAACTAAACCATGCAACCAAGCACCCTATCACGCCTCCTTCTATTGATATGTCAATGCAGTGAGTATGCTTAATAAAGGTTACTGAAAGCAGCCACATAGAATTACAGATAAATTCTAAGATGTTATTATTCTGACTTTTTTGCTTGGAAGGCTATTTGTTTACATTTCAGCTGTGCATGAACTGAAAATCTGCACGAAAAGGTAGTTATTCAATTCTTACTTATTTTTTAATAACTTATAAATTCCCTGTCCTTAAAAGCTGAGATGTTCTTCTTGTCACTTACCCACTGCCACTGGAGACAGGATAAGGGTATGCTGTTCCTACCCTGTTACTACCCTGTTCTTTGACTTCTGTTTGCAGCCTCTAAGCAAAGTAAGACCAGACTTTTCTAGACTGTTCATGACTGATTCCATATGACAATTCAGATGCGGTATTCTGCTGTTTCAGTGTAACAAAATGCATTTATGACAGAATATAAGAGAAAGTCCTGAATACATTTAGTTCTTCTCATCTTTTGGCATGCAGTCACCATATATGTCATCTTTTGTTTTACAGCTATTTATTCTTATCTCCTTTCTGTCACAGGCTCTTCAGAGTAACCTGAAGTATTCTCTCTTGCCAAGACGGCTGATCATCAGCAAAAGATTATCTCAGTGTTTGCACCCAGCACTACCTAGTGGAGTGCATTTAAAGGCACTAGAAACCTATGAAATAATCTTTAAAATCATTGGGACAAAATGGCTTGCCAAGGATTTATTTTTATACAGGTAAACTTTTCTTTAAAGGCATATGCACTTCACAGTCTTTTAATTAAGTAATTTTTTCTCATCTTTCTTTTATTTATTTTTTTTTTTAATGCAGCTCTGGTTTGTTTCCTTTGCTGGCAAATGGAGCAATGTCAGTGAGGCCTGTTCTCCTTGGTTTGTATGAAAAATACTTCCTTCCTCTCCAAAAGTCCCTCCTGCCTGGTCTTCAAGCCTTTGTAATTGGACTGCTGCCTGGATTGGAAGAAGGATCAGAAATTTATGACAGGTGACAATAAATATTAATTTGAAAGCAGTATGCAGTGTTTCACTTTCCTAGGGAATTCTCAAGAAATTTCTGTCAGCTCTCTATAGAAGGCTTTATCAGGAGCTTCTAAGGCTGGAAGAATACTGAGTCCCTGAAAAACACAACAAATAGGTTTGAAGTAGAATAACTTTCCCCTTCTATTTTCATCTCAGGGGGAGAATTGAAGAGAAGAGGAAAGGGAGGGTTAAAAATAGATGTGCTGAGAGACATTAATAAAATCTGTATCTTAAAACTCCACCAAATGCCTTAATAATTAACCTGACTCCCCAAACCACTGCTCTGTCAATAACTTCTATTTAAGTGTTGCAACACAAGAGAGGAGCTGAATTCTTTCCAGTCTTTCTGTATCAGTTATTTACCCTCAGGTAGCACAGGCAAGAGGCAACTCTTGTAAAATCTGCTTTGGAAAAAAGTTTCTCTCCCACCCCTAGGTTGCTTTTGCAGAAGGGATGGTTCTTTTATGGATCCCTTGAGTGAAACCAAGAAGGATACAGGTAGCTAGTTTGGGAAAAAAAAACTTGAATTTTATTTTGTTTACATGTGAAGGAGGAAAAGTTAGAAATATAGAAAAGGAGGAAGAAAAAGCAAGGGGTAGCAAAAGCGAAGATATTTACCACTGTGGATCCAGGTGATGTATTGCTGATCCTGAAGGTCTTGATCAGTGGGGAAGCTTCAAACTTTCCCTGTTACCACCAGGGTTTTATTGCTTTTCCAATCCCACATGTAGTCACACTGCCCCATTCAGTTGCCATGGTTATGGCATGTTTGACTGGTATCAACACCGGTCCCACAGTTAGTTACATGTGCCAGTCCTGGCCTCACAGTAACACTCTCGAGATCAGAACTTGTGATTTTGTCTGGTTATCAGCTGCTACTGTCACAGAGCTTGTGGTCTCGTAGATAAATAGGATCTTCCTGGAATAGTGATGTGAAAACACCTTGGGAAGGCAAACATGAGGATGTGTTGTTTTGGACTCCTGGGAATCAGGAGGCCCACAGAAACTTGTCACAGTGAGCCTCAGCATCTGTTGGTTATCAGCACAGAGTTTGTGGTCTTGTAGATAAGCAGGGATCCCCCTGGGACAATGAGAACACCTCGGGAAGGCAAACAGTGCTGAGGCAATTAGAGGAATACAAACTTGACTCCTTACATGGGTGCCCTGGTAGCAACGGCAACAAAACCAGGATCAGGAAGTGTGCTGAGAAGAATAGCTCAGCACCCATTTGTCTAGTGGTTTTACTTGAGTTACCAGAATTGGTTATTGAGATGTTAAAAAAACTCCAGCACCATAGGGTTCATGCAAATGTTTCTTTGCTTAAAGAGTCAGTAAATGTTGCATTAGTAACTCATTTCCTTCTGTATTACCAGTCTGGCTATGTCACCTACTGTCTCTGCCTTTGTGTGTACAATAAAAAAGAAAACAAACAAAAACCACACAAAGACCCAAGTGAGATGTACTAGGCTGTGTTGATTACAGTTGGAAAGCAAAATACTGCTGTGTCTTACCCCTTTTTTTAAAAACAGGTATTAAGTTGAAGGCTCTCATTAGTTGCTGGAACAACTAAAAGTAGCTTGCATGTATTCCAAATCTGGCAAGCAGCATTCAGTTGCCAGTTCTAGAATACCAGATCCATGTATACACCTCTTATTCATCTGCTGTAGAAACAAAAATTATAGTATATGCTTTTTTGTCAGATGATGTATAGTATTCTCTTTCCTACAGAGCTAGTTGCTGGGGACTTGGGGGAGAAAGGGGATCCTTTGGAACTAAATCCCCTGTGTATCTGGGAACTTTTTAGTGACACTGAACTTGTCTTGAAACTGACTAAATTTGAAGTAGTGAGTTAATGGGAACTGCTGATCAACTCCCACGATCTGAGTTCTGGTTTTATACCCTTTTCCCCTATTCTTTCTTGATGGCACTGTTTACCTCTGTGCCTTAAGCAAACATGGTCACAGACAGGAACTGACTGTATATTTCACTGTGAAAGATTTATGATAAAATTGATTTAATGCTATTTTGTGAAATATAAAATAGTGCAAAAAAAGTTTTCTCTTTCCTTGTGAAGAAGCATTTCTCTGTTTCATTGGAGCATGAAACAGAGACCAAGGTGTCTTATTGGGAGGTGTGTTAGATCTATTTAAAATTCAACTTCTTGAGAGACTTTTCACTGAATGTTTTCAAATCTTCACCATCAAGGACTAACACTAATATATCCCCTGCTTTTCCTGAAAGTGTCAAAAGAACTAGTTCAGGTCACTCTTCACTCTAGAAACAATTTCCTTCTTAAACACTCACATACATCAGAGTTTACACACAGACACACACAGAAAATGGAAAAGAAATAGGGCTCAAGAGCTACTTTATGAAGAAGTGAAAACATCAGATTCTTGGGAGTGTCCCTCTGGAGTGTCCCTCTTCTGTGCTGGACACTTCTTCCTCTTTTCTCACTTCTACATTCCTCATGTGACATTTTAATTACTGTGTTGTAGTCAAATATCAGAGTGCTAACAGAACTGCCAAAGCAAGGAAGTGTGCCTTCAGACACAAGACCTCCAATGCCTTTTAAACTAATTTCAGTGTTAGTGTACAGTCCTGTGTTCATCAACTGACAGCATATAATTTTACTGCTTTTTTTTTTTTTTTTTTTTTGGTTCAGTGGCTTACAATTTCAGCCCTTGGATTTCTGTATATAGGTATGTAGATTATCTTCCAGTTCCCAGACTGAAAATTTGCTTTCAGAGTCTAGCATCAGCTTAAATTATTTCCAATTCATTGTCACACACCTTTGGTTGTAAGTATTTTGGAGTCAGAGCTACCACCACAATTTGGTTAAAGCTTAGTATTTTCATCTCAATTTTTAAGACAAGAAGTTTCCTAAAGTATGCATAGAGACTTTAAATACAATAGAATAAACCAGGTTGGAAGAGACCTGATTATCATGTCCAACCCATCAACCAATCCAACCCATCAACCAATCCAATCCACCTAAACAACTAAACCATGGCACCAAGCACCCCATCAAGTCTCCTCCTGAACACCTCCAACGATGGTGACTCCACCACCTCCATGGGCAGCCCATTCCAATGGGCAATCACTCTCTCTGTATAGAACTTCTTCCTAACATCCAGCCTAAACCTCTCCTGGCACAGTGACAAAGGATTGAGTGTTTCTCAGTTGCTTTGATACAATCAGATGCTGGCCATCTTCCTGTGAAAAGGGCAATACAAATAGCAGAAAGATGAGGAAATCAAATAAATAATGCCAGCTACAATTCTAATTCTGTTTACAATTGCCTTTTTATGGTATAAAATTCAGCTAATGAAAACATGATTTCCTATGCCAAATATGTTTCCATACAGAACAGATGCTCTGCTTGTGAAGTTGTCCTTACTGATGGGCCAGGAAATGTTCTATGGAGCACTCTGGGGCAGTGTCCTGGCCAGCCCATCCATCAGGCTGCCTGCTTCTCTTTTTGTTGTCAGCCATATCAACAGAGAGCTACCTGGAAAACAGCAGAAGTACATGCTTGGCACTGATTATAACCTCACAGTAAGTTCATTGCATGTCTTGTAGAGCAGTCTTACAGAGCTCGTTGAACATACTACTAGCATACTAGCAGATTATGACTTCTCTGTATTCAATTAGAATGACATGCTCTTAAATATATTTTGAGAAGAGAGGAGAGGCTGATGGAATTGCTTAATATGAATACTTCATATGAACATTTTACCTGAAATACAGGAGATGATGTCCCATACTGATTTTGGTTAGCCTGCAGAATGTCAGTCTTCTGAAGCTTCTGCAGGTTTTGGTAATTGGTAAGGCATACAGTATTGAAAGACTGACTCTGTTTCAAAGCAGCTGATAAATTTGACATCTTTTCTTTACTTGTTCTGAACTTGCACTTAAGGTTGAAGACCAGCTTTTCTGTAGTACAGTATATCCAGTGTTTAACCTGGATTCCCCTGTGTTTGCACAGAAGACAATTGTCCTGGAAGACAATCTTGAAATTTAGTATATTTTTTTTCCCTTCAGCAAAATGGTAGCAGGTGGCAGTTTAGTAGGTGGCAATTTATGTTAAACATGAGTGATGGAATAACTGTAGTGCTAATTAAAATACTTTAATATCTGCATTTTGTGAGGCTTCACATTCTGTTTGATGTGCACTGTGGCAATCTGTATTGTTCCAAAACCAATTATTTCATAAGTATTAATGATCCTTTTAACAGTACTCCACAAAAATTCCCTTTTTTTAACTCATTTTGGGGGCAGGAGTTAAATGGCTGAGTAGTTACCCTCCTATTTAAAAATGTACTGTTCACATTTAACCAAGTTTACTTTCTTTCCTTTTGTGCTTATTAACAGTAATTGTAGGATGGGATAGAATAGAAATAGGAATAGGAATAAGAATAGAATAGAATAGAATAGAATAGAATAGAATAGAATAGAATAGAATAGAATAGAATAGAATAGAATTAACCAGGCTGGAAGAGACCTTTGAGATCGAGTCCAACCTATCATCCAACACTATCTAATCAACTAAACCATGGCAACAAGTGCCCCATCCAGTCTCAAACACCTCCAGTGATGGGGACTCCACCACCTCCCTGGGCAGCCCATTCCAATGGCAAATCACTCTTTCCATGAAGAACTTCTTCCTAACATCCAGCCTAAACATCCCCTGGTGCAGCTTGAGACTGTGCCCTCTTGTTCTGTCACAGATTGCCTGGGAGGAGAGACCAACAGTTCAGATGTTACCATAAAGTAAAACACCTTTATGCTTTCTTTTGCTTTTACAGATAAAATCTTTGTGTGCATCAGTATTGGATTCAAATGTCCTTGTGCAAAGAAACACTCTAGAAGTGATTCTCTTCTTTTTCCCATTTTATACTGCTTTGGTAAGAGTATTTTGGTATTGTCATGTGCATTTTGCAGGAAGGTGTCTTCTGTGAAACCAGTCTAGTTCCTACTTCTGTGATTACCAGATGTCTGGATTTTGTACCTTGAAAACCAATGAAGTTTTGTAGTGTTTATGTTCCCTCATTAGTGTTAACAGTAGAGTAAACTGGTGATTTTTAAACTCCTTACAGCTTCAGATGGAGATGTGCTGTCACAGTGATTATTGTGTAGTACTTGGAATGTGCTTGGAGTACTCAGGCCTGAGATACTGCATATGGAAAAGATATCGAGCTCCTTTTTCAAGCAGGATTTCAGCATTTGGAGTTGTCTTCACTAAACTAAGATACTTCTGTTAAATACTAAAAAAGAAACTATTACTTGAAACAAGAGCTGTTCCCCGTCATTTCCTAACTTACCTAGTAGTATAGTCAGTGTCTTGAAAGTAACAAGTAATTTTAAGTCTCATGGCATAACATAACTAAGTCTTTAATATTTTTAGCTCAACTCTGCCTTAAATAAGAGCATGATTGTGTCAGAGTCTCTTTCTTGAGATGTTTAGTATACAAAATACTCTGTTGTTAATGGTTTGGGTTTGGGTTTGGTTGGTTGGTTGGTTTTTTTTTCCCCCAAAAATCATTAATATTACCAGTTTTTTAAAAAATAAATCATTACCAATTTTACTTGTTTCAGTGTTTATAAACAGCTAAAGTATCTTTGGTTTTCGTCCTAGGACTGCAATGAAAGCACTATTCTATTGCGCAGGACTGATTTAGTCTATATACTGTCATCAGCTACACAGACATTACTGAGGAGAGATATGTCACTCAATAGAAGATTATATGCATGGTTGCTAGGTACTGTACAACATGTAGTGGTATTCAATATTCTGCATAGCTAAGAGGAAAAAATAAAGTGGTGTTTAGTTGCCGTTTATCAAGTACCTGTTTAATAAAAATAAGCATTCATTTGGCAAAGAGGCCTCTTCAAAGCAGAAATCATGCCACTGTCTTGAATCACAGTATATCTGAGTTAGTTATGGTCCTGTCCATGGTTCATTCTGAAATGGTTCAGTGGGCTGAAGGGCATGAGGCACTTTTTTAACCTTGCTCTGCTGGAACAGTCCATGAGTTTCCATAGGGGCTTAACACGTCAAGGAGGGCCTATGAAAGAGGTATAGCATCTCCTCATCTACCTCCTTTGAACCATGTAAGAGGATGCTAAAACTTGACAGGGCAAGTTGCATGTAGTTGCATGAGAGCTGCCCTTGCTGACCCTGTGACTGTATCTGGCCTTGGGTTTGATTTATGGTTCGGTATAGCACATCTGTATGCCTCAAACTGTGATACGTAGGCCATCCTTGGACAATAAATGAGCTGGTTTCAAGCAAAGTGTTGAAATGGCAAAGGTTAAAAATACACTGTAATTTCAATATTTGTTTAAATGACATGTGTAGTGCTCAGTACTGTAGTGTAGTGTTTGTCTCTATACTCCTGATGCCTTTCTTTATCTCATAGGCTCTGATATTAAAGGTGGTACTTTTGCTCCAGACTCAACCACTTCTGAAGAGCATGCTGTTTATTTCTTTGGAAAATATGCGAAAGACCTTTTGGTTGAGGTTGGTGCTCATTGTATATAGATGTATTTACAATCCTTTCAAATGTTAGTGCAAAGTGCATCTGGAGTTGCTTTCTGTGACACTTTGTCCTTCACTTTCTGTCCCGAAACAAAACATCCTTTTGGTGTTTTTATTTTCACCTCTCCGAATGCCTGCTGTGCTGTATTTATCCCAATATAGTATGTGCTTACATTACAGATGGAATCTAATGAAACCAAAGGGTAGCATTTTTCTGAGCTACTTGAATTATTTAAAAATGCTTCTCTGGATAAGATCAGCTCTTGAGTACAGATGATGAGATGTTATTGATTTGTTTCCCTATATGGACAATCGAAGCCAAATTGTACTAGGAAAAAAAATAAATTCAGGTACACTTCACATCTTAATAAAATGGCAGGCTCTCTTCTGCATGTAACATTTGGATGCCTTCTTTTTTCCTAGAGTTTGATTGAAATTTTACATCAGAAATTCCCAGAGTCTGATACAGAGGAGCAGCATCAAGCTTATTTGAAACCCTTCCGCATCCTAATCAGTCTCCTTGACAAACCTGAAATAGGTAACGTTGCTTGTCACTTCTGACTGCTAACAGCTGTTGTAACTTGGTGTTCAGCACCTTAGACAGCAGGACAGGACTAGAGGAAATGGTTTCAAGCTGTGCCAGGGAGATTCAGGATGGATGTTAGGAAATATTTCTTCACAGAAAGGGTTATCAAACATTGCAGTGGTCTGCCCAGGGCAGTGTTGGAGTCACCATCGCTGGAGATGTGTAAGCAGTGTGTGGACCTGGCACTTACGGACATGGCTAGCGCTGACTCTTCAGTAATGGGTCGAGGATTGGACTGGATGATCTTTGAGGTCTCTTCCAACTAGATCATTGTGTATTTTGTGACTCCACACAACACTCTGCACAGTTCTCGTAATTCTGAATGTGTGTGCAGGATGCCGTGTTCCCTGCCTTGAACATGGTTCAGAGCAGTGCTCTGGATCGAGCACCCTCTCCAGGTCATCTCTGGCTTTTCTGCAGATTCCTCCACTGTGTACCATGGATGTATCCTAGGGAGGAAAATGTTCTAGTGTACACAGAACTGCCATCTGAGGGACCAGTTAAAAAGAACCACTTCTGCCCCGGTCTCAATATACTGCTCTGTTAGTTCCTTGGAGCTTATTCTCTAAAATACTGTCAGACCTCTTTTTTTTTTTTTTTTGTCTTGTCTTTGTCTTATAAAGTGTCTTCTATTTAGAAAACTACCAGTACTGCTTATGTCCAGTTTTTTTCCCGGTGCTTGGCTGTGCTTGGAGGCCTTCCTATGCACTTGTGTCAAACTCTCATGACTATCTTGCTTTTCCAGATACTGCAGTCCTAGAGGCAGTGGTGGTACTGCTGTCAAGTACCTGCAGGTAAGTGGTGCTGCCCACTTACCTGCAGGTACTCCAGCTGGAAATAACCCATTACAGGTGTAGGGAGCTAGGGGTGCCTCTGTCTAGTGGCAAACCTGGCATATGCTACTGTGGGAGCTATAGTTTGAGACTTCATGACTGAGCTGTGAAGAATTTCCTCCTCTTCCCTGTCACATGTTTGTCCCCTTGTGTACATGAAGTTGCCAGCACCAGAAGGGTGTGGCTCTACCAGCCCTTATTTTAGAGAGCAAGTTCTCCTTTCTGCATCAAAAAATTAGAGCAAAGTGATATGACAGATTCATAGCATTTAACAGGAATCCTGCTGGTATTTGTTAGAAGCTAATAGAATCTTAATGATTGACTGTATTCCAAAATATCATTCTAGGTATTATCCTGAGAAGGAGAGTGATGTTACCAGTGACTAAGCCTTAGAATAAAACTCATGTACTGAGACTAAACACTTGGCTGGCATGTACTTAATTTTGAAGGCTCCTGTATCTAGTAAGCTAATCCTCTTTCATGGGTCAGGAAAGTCCTTTTAAGCATGTTTCCTGTTAAAGAATTATCAAAGCACTGCCAGGAAAAATGAGGATTCTGTACTGCTTATCTACAAATGAATACTGAAATCTATTTATCCAATAGTGCTGTTAATGTTTCCTTCCCCTGGTTTTAGCTGGGTTTTAGCTGTTGAAGCAAAAGTAAAGATTTTTTTTTATTTATTTATCACAGTCAAAGCCTCATTACATAAAGTATTTTTATTTCCTGACAAAAGTCCTGAAGAAGAGACTAAGGTTGTTACATTATAAATGTATTGAGTAATCTCAGTTACTGCCCTATTGTGTGTTTTATTTGGCTGACAGTCAGTTTTAATCTGAGCTACAAACAAGGGTCATTTAGCTAAATCATATTATCCAGTTTCTCTCCTAGACAGCACACAAAACTTAGCTTCTTGAGCCTTAAGCCTATATGACTTTCACTCCCTTTTGGAATGACTTTAACACTGTTTGTTTGTTGTGTTTTTTTTTTAAGGAAGCAAACTAAAGCGTAACAAAAATCTTTGTCCTTTTCTGTTGCTCTTAATCACTTTAACTTTTTTCATTTTTTTCCTTTCTAGAGGCACTCATTGGAATGCTTTATGCACTACTTGTTGTTTAATGGCTTCATGCTTATGGTATAAATGCTTACCAATTGTTAATCTCTACAGACAAATTCAGATAAAACAAAGAAGTTGTGCCCCGTGAAATTTGGGTGCAATTGTCAGCACCCACCTAACTTACAATTTTCCATAAAACCGTTTAGATTAGTTGCCTAAACCAAATATTTTGGGCATTTTAACTTTTGAATCTGCTATTTTTCACATCTTTTCTTTCTCAAAAATCAATCTAAGATCAGTGTGTTAAATGTGATTGGGAAATCTGCTTGTTCTCTGTACGGATGCAAACACGGCAATTTTTTTCACGTGTGAACTCAGTTTGTGGCTGTTATTATTATGCCCACTTAAGAATGATTGCAGTGTAAATGCTTTATGAAAGTGACTTAAGTGTAATGTAGAACCAGTGCCATGGCTTTCCAAGAACTACTCAAAAAAGTTCCTAAGTGAACCACAGATGGTATTTAACTAGAATTAAAAAGCAACAACCCGATAAAACCAAAAGCCAACAACAACCACCAAAAAAACCCAAACCCCAAACAAACAACAAAAGACCCCACCAAACAAAAAACCCAAACCAAAAGACCAAAAATATTTAACCATATGTTCACCTTTATTTTAACTGGAAAATCTGACATTTTTTAAAACTACAAAAGCATTTTCTTCCTAATTTGGTGATCATTTCTTTTTAGCTTAGCTCCTAGTAATGTAAGTCTGTACAAGCAAGTAACTGAGATGTTTGGCAGTGACTTTGATACAACTATTGGATTCTTTTTTCCCTTGAATTTTAGGGCCACAGGTTGTTGGGGATCTGTTCCTTGAAGTTATTAGAGCCTTTTATTCCTACTGCAAAGATGCACTTGGTTCTGATTTGAAACTGAGCTACAATCAAAGTGGCAACGTACTTGCAAGGTATAACTACAAGTTATCAACCATGAACTGAAACTTTGTCATTTATATTAAGCTACCATAGTAAAATCCGACCAGTTTAAGGAAGGTTAGGTCTTTAACAAAGTTCTGTATGAAATATGAGATTTTTCTGTTGCTTCTGGTTTTCACACACACAGATTACTTTTTTGACTGGCAGAGAAGAAAAATCATGTACACTGCATATGATTGGTGTTGATTAAATTCAGCTATGTTGGCCAAGAATTGGTCTGGTGACAGAACTTCTAACCTCTTGATTTTCAAAGTTGAGAGCTTGCTGTCTTTTATTTGGGAGAGAAAAGATCAAAGTCTAGCTTTTACAGGGTGGTTTAGTCCTTGATTTTAAACAACCAGTGTCTTTTAGCCTGTGGAGAAAGGGGGGAAAGATTTTAGAACACATCAGTTTATACTGGGATGTGCATGCTCTTGGAATCTTCACTAACATCTGTTTACTTGCCCCTCCACCCCTTTTTTCTCTTTCACACAGTGCAATCAAGGAGAATAAAAATGCTTCGGAAATAGTCAAAACAGTCAATTTGTTGATCACATCCTTAAGCACAGATTTTCTTTGGGATTACATGACCAGATGCTTTGAAGATTGTTTCAGGTGGTTATGTTAAACAGTAGTGCTTCTCTTAAAAATGCCACTTAAAAGCTATCTGTGTAAGATAAGAAAATTTACTGAAGGATTTAAATTCTAGGAGTGCATAACACATGGTAGAATTAGTCAGGTATGTCAGCTGCATCCTAAAATAATGCAAGAATGAAAACAGGTAAATAATAAGATGTAAACAAGCAACCTGAGGACAAAAGGAAAAGGTATGGGAGGGAGAGGTCTTCCTCAGAAGAACAAGTGCCTTTGAAGAAAAATAAAAATCTGTCTTTTTTATCTTTCTGAATACAAGAGAGATGATCATAATTGAAGTAGTAAGGCTGTATAGAGATTCAAGCAGAGAATTAGAAGCCCTTTAGCATCTCACATGCCAATGGCATCCTGGCCTGCATCAGGAACAGTGTGGCCAGTAGGAACAGGGAGGTCATTCTGCCCCTGTACACTGCACTGGTTAGGCCCCACCTCAAGTACTGTGTCCAGTTCTGGGGTCCTCAGTTTAGGAAGGATGTTGACTTGTTGGAGAGTGTCCAGAGAAGGGCAACAAGGTTGGTAAGGGGCTTGGAACACAAGCCCTACGAGGAGAGACTGAGGAAGCTGGGGTTGCTTAGCCTGGAGAAGAGGAGACTCAGGGGTGACCTTATTGCTCTCTACAACTACCTGAAGGGAGGTTGTAGACAGGCAGAGGTTGGTCTCTTCTCCCAGGCAACCAGCACCAGACCAAGAGGACACAGTCTCAGGCTGTGCCAGGGGAGGTTTAGGCTGGAGGTTAGGCGGAAGTTTTACACAGAGAGAGTGATTGCCCATTGGAATGGGCTGCCCGGGGAGGTGGTGGGATCGCCGTCATGGGAAGTGTTCAGGAGGAGACTTGCTAGGGTGCTTGGTTGCATGGTTTAGTTGATTAGGTGGTGTTGGATGATAGGTTGGACACGATGATCTTGAAGGTCTCTTCCAACTTTGCTACAGAAAGCCTAGCTATTCTGTATTTTGTGGTGGTTTAATGAAGCTTTTTTACTGTGAGAAGAATTTTTACAGGGAAAAAAAACCTTACATAATAATGTTTCTCTCAATCCAGAAACAAATCCACACAGATGAAGTATCCTCTTGAAAATATTAGCACTCCTCCTACAGTGTCTGAACTCTGCACACTATTGGTGTTTCTTCTTGATGTAATTCCTTTGGTAAGGCAACCTGAAATTGACTACTTCAAAGCCTTAAGAAACTTAAAATCAAGTAATTTGTATTGTGAATACTAGGCAAACTGACATGCATGTGCATATGCATGCTATGTCCTGCAAAGTGTGGTTTTGTGTGCTGAATTACATATAGCCACCCATGCTGCTGCCTAGCAAAATAAAAATTGTTTGCATTTTTAAATATGCTGATTCTACCAAAGAATGGAAAAGTGCACCTTTTGATTCTTGGATAAATAATTTCCTGGGACTTTTGGATATATCATGACATTTTTAGGGTACGATTTAGTGTCCATCCTGTAGAAAGAATAAAGAAGGAATAGCACTGAAACGAGTTTGTACAGTTTACCTATTCATGAATTGACATTATCAGTGTTGCTAGACAGCTGAATAATAATATGTGGTAACTATTTTAAATAATGCTTCTATTTTAGGAACTCTACTCTGAAGTGCAGACTCAGTATCTTCCACAGATGCTCAGTTTTATGGTGCAGTCTCTCCTGGAAAATATGGAAGTGTTAGATTTACCAGAACTCACTCATGCCTTAAAGACCTGTTTCAAGGTGCTAAGCAAAGTGCAAATGCCCCCTTCCTATTTGGACGCTGAGACAGGAAGTGGAAATGGGGTAGGTGTCTTTCAAATACTCAGAGATGTTTAAAATTGTCAGTGACATAACTTATCTTAAAAATGCTAATTTTCCTAACTTAAACCTAGACAATAACTGCAAAAATAACGATTTTTGAACCTTACCTTCTTTGGCCTCTTCCAGAGCTATGTGATGCCTTATTATCCATACTGGATATTCAGTCTGACCTGTTTGAATTATTTGTGGCCGTGAAGGCATATAGTCTTGTCTGAAACAGGACCTCTAGAGAAGCATTTGATTTAAAGGTTTTAAAAAGGCACTCAGCATTATGCAATTGCTAAAGATTGGAGTTGCCAAATCAAACCCAGCTTTACGGCTGGTTAGGTCTGCAAGGCTTTCAATTAATATATTGGTTTAACACAATGTGGTATTATTTGTGTGCAAGAGACCATGACAGAGAATGAAGAATAGGTGGTGTAAAGCAACCACTTAAGCACAGCCTGCCAAAGTTTTGCAGTAAATGCATGCATTTGACTAGAAATGATCCAACATATGTAGCACTGTTTCTAGTGGCGTGTTGATTTTAAGGAAACAGTTCCATCAGCTAAGCATCTGTAGCTATGGATCTGTTGGTGTTTCTTGAGCCAATCATACAAACATTTGTTAGGTTTTAAATGCAGTTAAGTTGAACTAAGCAACTGTCCCATGATTCTGTAAAAGTAATCTGTATCTGAAAACTGCAGATACTAGGGCTTTTTTCTGTCATTGCTGCTCCCTACTGCCTGCCATAGTTCTGTGTAGTCTAAAATGACCTACACAGTGCCACATTAACCACATTAACATTACTGTTTTAGAGCCCAGTGAAAAGGGAGAATGTGGACATAACCTTGGAGACTAAGTCTGTGCTGCAGGAGGAAGATGAGGCTCCATTCCCAACCCTGAAGTCAGAAGATAGTGGCATTGGTTTAAGTGCCTCCTCCCCAGAGCTCTCTCAGCATTTGGGGGTGCCAACCGTGACCCTGGAGAGAGATGATGTCTGGAAGAAAGGGGGAGCATTCAGAAAACTTTGTATTGCATCCAAGAGCTAGTTGCCAAGTTTTCCAGTAAATACATTTTTGGGATGCAATTTCAGGAAACAAGTAATGAAAGCATCTCAACAATGAATCTGAATGGAAAGGAGAAGAAAGAGAATGGCTACAGATTACCTGAAAATACTGGCAAGAAAAAGAGCCCCTGGGATGCAAAGCAAATCACAGTACCTCAGTTTAAACAAATGCTTTCAGACTTGTTCTCAGTCCGAGGGTCACCGTTCAAGAACAAAAGTTCTGATCCTCTTCCTTCTGACCACAACTGTGGTACTAAAAAGGAAAAGGAGGAAGAAGAGTGGGACTTAGAACAAGTCATGCTTGTCTTGGGACCCCTTAGAGGTGACTGCAAGGAAGCTTTTGCTGCAGCTTGTCACCTCTTGTTGGATTGTACCACATTCCCAGTCTATCTTTCAGAGGAGGAGATGGAGCAGTTCTCTCTCTCTCTCTCAGATTCCTGGTAAGAAAAGTTCCCTTCACTTGTCAGCTTGAATTCAAAGGAATCAAAGGAGGACCTGTTTGTTCTGGGAATTCAAATTCATTCATTAGCTTTAGCAGGAGCAGTTACTGGCCTGAAGGATAGTTGACAATATGGGTTTGTAGTGAATGGAGAGGTGAGAAACTGAAAAATTGGATTCTCTTCCTCACCTCATAAAAAATTTCTTCTCTCTTCCTTTTCAAAGTGGTGATATGCCCATCATATCATCACTTTGCTAAGGGTGAGTTGTGTGGTTGAGCTGTCTGCTTGACGTGGACATGTTTGAGTATTTGTAGTCCCTTCCACGTGGTCAGCAATGGAGCTGAAACTTAGAAGGCTTGCTTTCATAATTGTGTTTCTTAGGAATATCATCCTAGGATTATAGAAGTTTCTTTTCAAAGTTCTTTTAAACCTCACACTCTGGTCAATACAGTAAGGTTTAAAGCCAAAAAGGGGAGAACATCTGATAATGGAAGTCTGGGCTGAATGTGATATACAAGTTGTCTGATATGGAGAAGGGAAAGTGGTCATTTTGTTGCAGTAGTGAAGCTGCTGAAACATTTGTTTTTAAGTCAGAGGTGGGAATCATACTTCAGATTGCTCTACTCAAGCTTTAATGAAACTATCTGATTATTCAGTCAAGAGAAACAAAGATGGCTTGACTTGATGTTAGCCACATCAGTTCAATGTGTGCTTCATGGCTTCTGAAATAATATGCTCCACCCCACCCTAAAGAGCATCCTTGGATCCACAGACTTCTGTTGGTTTTGGCAATGACTGCTGGAAAACAGCAGCTGTAAAAAATAGTTGTGAAAAAAACATAATCTGGGAAGGAGAAATCCACTAGTTACTGGGTTACTGAGGTCCTGCTAGAGCTTTCACCTGAGAGGAATTGGGATAAGAATATGACTTGCTTTGAAGCAAGCCCCTTCCAAGGTAAGGGACTTGCTGACAGCATGGCAGTTAGATTTGGGCAGTCATTTTTGTCTCTTGGTCCTGTGAACTTGATTGAAGAATTCTTGAAAATATGATCACACTCTTGAGATTATTCAAAAACTTCTTTCTCACTTACCTTCTGAGGAGGTTGTGATGCCAGCTTCCCTCTGTGGCTGAAGTCCTTAATGACAATATGCTGTTGTGTGAATGACTGCTATGTTCAGAACGTGTCCATCTTCACTTTGCTGGAGGTGATCAACCATTCCCAGTCACTGGCACTCGTGATAGAAGACCGAATGAAGCGGTACAAAATGTCTGGCCACAACCCCTTTTGTGGAAAGCTACAGATGATCACCCTTCCTCCTATTGCTCCCGGAGTCCTAAAGATCATCTCAGAGAAAACAGATTTCTACCAGGTGTCAATTTTCTCTTTCCTTTTACAGTCCAGCAACACTGAACCTTTAAGGATGGGGTGGGAAAGCAAAAGTTATTTGAGGATGGATGTTTGGGGGGCATCATGCCTGTGTTACAATGACACACTGCTGTTTTTTGCTGCCATAAGCATTTGGAAGCAATTGCATTCTTCGTGTGCTTCTCAAAAGGATGTTCAAAAGTGACAGGTTATTTTCAAACTATCAGTTGGTTCTGTGCCCTCATTCTTGGGGGAGTAGATATAGTTGATTTCTGATTTGCAGGTTCGGTTTCATTAGCTTGAAAGCTACGCTATAGAGAACTTTGATTCACTCTAAGCTTTGCAATAACAGAAAGTATTAGTGGGTAACAGTAATGAAACATTCCATCCTCCTTGTTTTCAGTACATATATTTGAGTTATGCTTTCCTTGTCCTGATCATTTATTTAGTGTTGATATGAGGGTTGGTTCCAAGATCTTTTCATCATTAATTACTGTGTTTCTAATTGGTATGCCTGGCACAGGAATAATCTGTTAGACTTTGACCCAGAAATTAAAAGCAGAAACTAATTTTCTTAACTTCTGGTTGTGTACATTTGAATTACCTATCCTGCTAGGATAGGAAGGTTACATTCCTTTAGGTCTGAGTGTATGACCTGAATTATTGCTCTGTGCTAAACTAAAATGATTGGGAAATCCCTTTTGGTAATGAAGGCCATTTGTGCAATGGGAATGTTTTAAGTCAGGAAAGAAAAGGGTATTATTACTATTATGATCATTATTGTTCTTCTTATTAATAATTCTTTTTCCCTAGAGAGTAGCCTGTGTGCTCTGGAATCAGCTGAACAAAGAGACACGGGAGCATCATATTGCCTGTGTGGAACTGTTCTACAGGCTGCACTGCTTGGCACCATCAGCAAATATTTGCGAAGATATTATCTGCCATGCACTTCTGGATCGTGATAAGGTGACTCCTGTATTAACTGAAACCCCTTCATCACTGTAGAGTTATTGCATTGCCTCCCAGACTGCCTTAAATTCCCTTCCACCCTATATCTTCACTCCATGGTCCCTCTGTCTTCTAAGAGTCCAACAGATTCTGTCCATGCTGTTGCAATTCCCTGATATTTACTCGTCATGGAACTACTGCTAAACTTAATCCCTAGATGCAACAGCTCTCCATGAATGCTGGAGCTGTTTTAATTTCAGCCCAAATCATGTAGTGTCTAAAAACTTGCAGGTTTTGTAAATATTTTCAAAGCCACCCAGCTTATTTGGTGTTGATTTTGTAAACTTCATATTCCAGCAGACTTTATTATCTTGTAAGAGTATGTCAACATAATGTTGATCCTGTGTCCACCTTAGTATTAAGATCCCCTAATAAGTAAGCTGTATTTTAAGTGAGACAGTTATTATTTCATTTGCCTAGTTTAATGACAGAACAGTTCTTAATAACTTACATTTATGAGAAGTGCCTTGCACAATAAAACTTACAACAGCCACCTTCAGTCTTTGGTGTTGTTTTCATCTTTGCTCTTGCAAAATTGAAAGTTTGGAAATCCTTTAAAAGCCTTTAAACAAAATTACCATAATAAACACTAGCTAATATACCAATGTCTTCCTGTTTGCAATCCAGGTTTTTAAACCTCCTTAACACCAAACCAAAACAAAAATGTTTATATGTAAGAGTCATAGAATGCATCAGGTTGAAAGGGACTCTCAAAGGTCATCTGGTACAACTCCTCTGCAGTCAGCAGGGTCCTAAAATACATTTTTAGTGTATTGGCAAGTCTTTTTCTCTCCCACAAACACCATGGCTGTTAATTTCTGGCTGTGCATTATAGAATCATAGAATTCTTAGGGTTGGAAGGGACCTCAAGGATCATCTAGTTCCACCCCTCCCCTGCCATGGGCAGGGACACCTTACAGTAGCTCAGGTTGCCCAGAGCCACATCCAGCCTGGCTTTAAAACCCTCCAGGGATTGATACCTAGTGTTTTGGTTTAGTCTCAAACTGTCTGAGAAAGATTAGCAGTCATGTAGACAATAGCTGTTGTTCTGTTAGAGGTTTAAAAATCACTAACATTTTACTTGGAGATAAATGCTGCAAAAAATATGTATCTGTCTTGTTTCCTTACAAAGGGGACAAGGCTGGAAGCACTGTTCAGATTCTCTGTCATGTGGCATCTGACCAGAGAGATCCAAGGCAGCAGAGTGACTTCTCACAATCGGTCCTTTGATAGGTATTTTCCATTTCCACTGACTTAGACTTACATTTATAGATTAAAACTGTATCATGCTTTGCTCTGTTCTTTTGTCTTTTTCTTAGGTGGGAAAAAGTTCTCTGTAAAGAGAACAAAAAATGAGCAAAAGGAAGATCTTCAACTTTCTTGCACCTTTGCAAAGCACTCTGTGCATGGTGCACTTTCCTATGTGAAGGAAGTTTCTGTAAAATTAGAAGGAGCTTCACATATGAAGAGCAGCTTGTAGACAAGCTTCTGCATAGCAGATATTTCTTTTATCTTGGAATGGGTTAAATTTTTTTTCCAAAGAAAATAAAAAAAACAGCTACTTGTGAGAAAACAAAATAACACCTCCAAAACAGCAACAAAAGTAGTTTGACTCATTTTTTTTACACCATCATAACCTCTGTATAAAATGAGACAAAAGCACTATGAGTGTTTCTAAATAAATATGTGAAAGAGCTTTAAAATATGCTGCTCTTCTAGAGTGTGAGTGTATGTATGTCTTGCTTCTACAAATGCATGTGTACTTGACCTCAACTCAGGAAAACGTGCATGATCAAGCTGCTGTTAGCAGGCATGAGCCATTATCTGCTGCTTAGTTGAACATGCACTGTGTCTGTTCCCTGCCACTGTTCTGTTGTTTGCATTAACTTTGTTTAGGATTTTCAATTGTACTTCTTCGTTCTGATTTCTCCACTCAGGTCTCTGTTTGTGGTACTGGACAGTCTCAATTGTTCAGATGGTGCAATTGGTGCTGCAGCACAGGGCTGGCTGATCCGTGCTCTTTCACTTAATGATGTTGCACGGATTCTTGAACCAGTCCTGCTGCTGCTGCTTCATCCTAAGACACAGCGCACGTCCATCCACTACATCAAACAGAAAAATTCAGCAGGTAAAACTGTTCTTGGACTGAAACTGTAAGTGATAACACAGCATTGCATACTCCTGAACACCTACTGAAGGTAGTCTCTGAAGTGCAATGGTATCCTCCTACCCTAAGTTGTCTTGTATCAGTTTCACATTTTCCTCCTCATCCAAATACCTCTCAGTGTAGTGTACAAGAGAGTTCAGGAGTAAGTCATGCTAGATGATGGTCTAATGATAATTCCTATTACAGTGGCTGCACCTACGCTGTTGGTTTGGATTGCTCCCTGCTTTGCTCTGGGATCTTGTCTCACACTTCTCATTGCTGTTCTCAGATGATCCACACCGCATGTGTGTTCACTGTTCATGGGATCCCTTCTCGAGCAAAACTAGGTCTGCAACCAAATGAAATCCAGGAGCAGTTTGGTGACTATATCAGTCCAGGAACTGTTCATGTAGGCAGGATGGACAGGCAAATCTCACTCTCTCCAGTCTTGCCACAGTACACCATGCACCCTCATACCAGGAGTCTTGATTTAGAATACTTTTTGTTAATGATTCGCTCGGCATAGTGTTACAATAATCACTCAGGTTATGAGGACCAGCTTGCTGTTTAGGGTGCACTTACACAAAGAATCTACACCTAATTCTGCTAACTTCTAAAAATTATATTCCAATTATTACCTTTGTCCAAAATTGATCCATCTTGATTTAAAAGAAGAATAGCTGAGCCCTTGTTGCATATGTCAGAGGCATCCCAGACTTAGGATGCAGAAGCAAAGAGAGATATTTTGAATTGAAGATCACCTCCAGCCACTCAAAATTAGGAATGTTGCAGAGTGTCTTCATCTTGGCAAAATAGATTTGACAGATCAAGATGTCCATTTTAAGACCTGTAATGAGAAACATTTTGAACCACATATGAGCTATGTGTCAAATATAGGGCAGACAAATGTGACAGAGACTTGTGGGAAGCAGCTGAGAAGGGAAGACTGAGCCAGGTATGGACCCAGGGTTCACTGTAAGTGCAGAGTC
This sequence comes from Picus viridis, assembly GCA_033816785.1. Classification (NCBI taxonomy): domain Eukaryota; kingdom Metazoa; phylum Chordata; class Aves; order Piciformes; family Picidae; genus Picus; species Picus viridis. The sequence continues at coordinate 14,533,074 of CM066570.1, forward strand.
TGGGGGAGGCTTGTGGTCTGTTCAGGTTTGGGATTGCTGGGAGTGGTATGGATATGACAGGGTGTTTCCTGGAGCAGAGCAGGAAGGCAGTGAAATGTCTGGTAGTTTTGTGTAAAGAAGCTTCTGTGTCAGCTGTCTGTCTCATTACTGTTGACCTAGCTGTTGACTTGCATAATTGTTTTTCTGTTTCAATTGACAAATAGACCTTTATAGCATCCAAAGAGACCCATTTATTAGATGCTATACACAAACAGAGCTAATATTTTCCTTCCTTGTTCCACAGCATGTAATCAAGGAAAACATTAGCTCTTAAAAACTAAAATTTAAAACCAATAATGTTTTGTTGCTGTCCTTTTCCTTTCCCTTCTGATCTCAACAAACATTTTATGCTCAGGAGGCATAAAAAGGAATAGTCATATCTAGGGAGACATAGCATAAGAAAAACAGCATATGCTTGATATCTGTTATCTGATATCTGTTGGGATCTCAACACAGCAGAGAGGAGGCAGTCTAGGAGGTTCTTGGAGTGCATGGAGGACAGCTTCTTATCCCAGGTGCTGCGTGAGCCTACCAGGGGTAAGGCTATGCTTGACCTCCTCTTCACCAACAGGGAAGGGCTGGTGGGTGATGTGGTGGTCGGAGGGTGTTTAGGCACCAGTGACCACGACATAATAGAGTTTTCAGTATGCAGCCAAGCCAAGAGGGGCAGCAAGAAGACCTCCACTCTGGACTTCCGGAGGGCAGACTTCAGGCTGCTCAAGGAACTAATTCAGAAGGTTCCTTGGGAATCAGCCCTTAAAAACAAAGGGGTCCAGGAGAGCTGGACCTACTTCAAGGAAGAACTATTGAAGGTGCAAGAACAGGCTGTGCCGGTGTGCCGGAAGATGAGCCGCCGGGGCAGACGGCCAGCCTGGATGGGCAATGAACTTTTAATAGAACTTAGGGAAAAAAAGAGGGTGTATCATCTTTGGAAGAAAGGGAGGCAACCTACAGAATGTTTAGGGATGTTGCTAGGTTGTGCAGGAAGAAAATTAGGGAGGCAAAAGCCCATTTAGAACTTAGACTGGCCTCTGCTGTGAAGGATAACAAAAAGTCCTTCTATAAATACATCAATAGCAAGAAGAAGGGCAAGGACAACCTCCACTCCTTGGTTGACACGGAGGGGAACGTTGTAACAAAGAATGAGGAAAAGGCAGAGGTACTTAACACCTTCTTTGCCTCAGTCTTCACTAGCAGGGCAGAACGTCTTCCAGACAGCTGGCCTGCAGAGCTGGCAGAAGGAGCCAGAGAGCTGCATAGTTTACCACTGCTCCAAGAGGAAGTTAGAGATCTACTGAGCCTCTTGGACCCCCACAAGGCCATGGGACCGGATGGGATCCATCCTAGGGTGCTGAGATTGCTGACAGATGAGCTGTCCAAGCCACTTTCCATCATTTTTCAGCAGTCCTGGCTCACTGGAGAGGTCCCAGAAGACTGGAAGCTGGCTAATGTGGTGCCCATCCACAAGAAGGGCCGGTTGGATGAGCCAGGGAATTATAGGCCTGTCAGCCTGACCTCAGTGCCAGGCAAGATTATGGAACGGGTCATCTCGAGTGCGATCACACAGCACTTACAGGATGACCAGGGGCTCAGGCCTAGCCAGCATGGATTTAGGAGGGGCAGGTCCTGCCTGACCAACCTGATCTCCTTCTATGATCAGGTGACCCGCCTGGTGGATGTGGGGAGGCCTGTGGATGTGGTCTACCTGGACCTCAGCAAGGCCTTTGACACCGTTCCCCACAGCAAACTCCTGGCCAAGCTGGCAGCCCGTGGCTTGGACAGGAGCACACTGCGTTGGGTTAGGAACTGGCTGGAGGGCCGAGCCCAGAGAGTAATGGTGAATGGCACCACATCCAGCTGGCGGCCTGTCACTAGTGGTGTGCCCCAGGGATCAGTACTGGGCCCCATGCTCTTCAACATCTTTATTGATGATCTGGATGAGGGCATTGAGTCCATCATCAGTAAATTTGCAGATGACACCAAGCTGGGGGCAGGAGTTGATCTGCTGGAGGGCAGAGAGGCTTTGCAGAGGGACCTCGACAGGCTGGACAGATGGGCAGAGTCCAATGGCATGAGATTTAACACATCCAAGTGCCGGATTCTGCACATTGGCCACAACAACCCCAGGCAGTGCTACAGGCTGGGGTCAGAGTGGCTGGAGAGTGGCCAGGCAGAGAGGGACCTGGGGGTACTGGTTGATTGTAGGCTGAACATGAGCCTGCAGTGTGCCCAGGCAGCCAAGAAGGCTAATGGCATCCTGGCTTGCATCAGGAACAGTATGGCCAGCAGGAGCAGGGAGGTCATTGTGCCCCTGTACACTGCACTGGTTAGGCCGCACCTTGAGTACTGTGTCCAGTTCTGGGCCCCTCAGTTTAGGAAGGATGTTGACTTGCTGGAACGTGTCCAGAGAAGGGCAACAAAGCTGGTGAGGGGTTTGGAACACAAGCCCTATGAGGAAAGGCTGAGGGAGCTGGGGTTGCTTAGCCTGGAGAAGAGGAGACTGAGGGGTGACCTTATTGCTCTCTACAACTACCTGAAGGGAGGTTGTAGCCAGGCAGAGGTTGGCCTCTTCTCCCAGGCATCCAGCACCAGAACAAGAGGACACAGTCTCAGGCTGCGCCAGGGCAGGTTTAGGCTGGATGTTAGGAAGAAGTTCTACACGGAGAGAGTGATTGCCCATTGGAATCGGCTACCCGTGGAGGTGGTGGAGTCACCTTCACAGGAGGTGTTCAGGAGAAGACTTGATGGGGTGCTTGGCTGTATGGTCTAGTTGTTGGGTGGGTTGGATTGTTTGATGGGTTGGACGCGATGATCTTGAAGGTCTCTTCCAACCTGGTGTATTGTATTGTATTGTATTGATGTTTTGATCCTGTACTCTTGCTTGCACTTAACCCAGCTGGTCGTTTTAGCTCCACTTGTTGCAGTTAATAGTAGACTAGAGCAGAGTGACTTTTTAACCTCTTTTTTCTCACCATGACTTATTCAATATAAATCTGCTCTTTTGGGGTAAAATTTTTTTTTCCTTTTTTTTTTTTTTTCCCCAGAAAATATATGTGATTGGCTTTGCAAGAAAAAGGTGTCTTTGAGAGAGTGTGACATGTCTGAAAGCAATTCTGAGGAAAACCTTCCATTGAGCCAGTTTACTACTGTGGATAGAGAAGCAATTTGGGCAGAAGTAGAAAAAGATCCAGAGAAGCCAGAGTTAAAAACTGAAACATCTGAAAAAAATGTCTCTTGTAATCCAGTATCTTCATATGAAGCAGATGGTGACCAAGATAATAGTGAGCACACAGAATCAGCAGACACCAGCACAGGCCATGACAGTGAAAATACATCCTCTTTTTCTCCTTCTCTGGAACTGCAAGAAGTGAGCAATGAGGACAATGACAGTGCTGCAACTGATGGCAGAGAGACCACAAACCACGTGAGTTCTCTCAACACGTTCCTCTCTGAAAGTTCCAAATCCAATGCAGTGTTAAACCTTGTGCGTGTTGACTCTGAGAGGACTCAAGCATCAGAGTCTCTGTCAAGTGATGAAGAGGTAGACTTGGAGCTCCAGGAAATTACCCATTCTAGGTTGCTCAAGCAGCAGAAAGAAAAGCAGGAGATGATAGAGGCTCTGTTCAAACACATGCTGCTGTATTTGCAGCCTTATGATTCTAAGAGGGTATTGTATGCTTTTTCTGTTCTGGAGGCAGTGCTTAAAACAAACCCTAAAGAATTTATTGAAGCTGTAGCTAGTACAAGCATGGACACCAGCTCCACCGCACATTTGAATCTTATTTACAATCTCTTGGCTCGCCATCAGGAAGCTCTTGTCGGGCAGAGTTTTTATGGCAAGCTTCCGACTCAGTCCCCAACCATGTGTCCTCATTCTCTTCTAATAGAACTGCTCACTTACCTCTGTCTCAGTTTCCTGCGCTCATACTATCCGTGCTACTTGAAGGTCACACACAGAGATGTGCTTGGCAACAGAGATGTTCAGGTAAAAAGTGTGGAAGTCCTGATTAGAGTGATGACACAGCTAGCTGCCATGGCAAAGGCAGCAGAGAGCAAGAATGTGGAGTTCATACGCAATTTGCTGGGAAGATGCAAAATACAGGAGTTCATTCTCCTTTCTTTGTCTGCATCAATGTACATAAGTCAGAAACGGTATGAACTGCTTATGGCAGGTGGAGTGAATAATGCTCCTGAAGAAGAACTGTTTGAAGAGAGTCTAATCAATTTTGGGCATGATCAAATATGGAGTGAACATCCACTCCAGATTGAGTTGCTGAAGCTCTTGCAGGTATTGATTGTCTTGGAGTACCATCTTGGACAGAGTCATGAGGAGCAGGAGAATCAGCCAGACCTCTCCAAGGAATGGCAGCAGGCTCTGAATTTCCAGCAGGCTATTGGCGCAATGCAGTATGTCTATCCGCATCCCATAACTTCACAGGGATTATTTGTCTCTGCTGTGGTTAGAGGTTTGCAACCAGAGTATGGCTATGGGATGCATCCTTCTTGGGTTGGCTTAGTCACATGTTCCCTGCCCTATTTTGGGAAGTCTTTAGGCTGGACTGTAGCACCATTTGTCGTACAGATCTGTAAAAACCTGGATGAGCTTGTCAAACAGTATGAAAATGAAGCTGTGAAGACATCTGCAAAATTGTCTGCAAGGTAAGAAGAGTCTGTAGAGTGGGATTTGTTATGCTGAAGTTTTTGAAAGTTCCCCTTACTAGAGCACAGTACATAGTAAGTTACTGGTTTAGCATTGTGGTTCCCAGAGCTTGATCCTCAAACCCTGCTGTACATGCCGGCATCTGTCCCTCGAGCCTTGGGTGCAGCAGAGGCAGTATTGTTGCAGCAGGGCTCCCTGTGGTTGCAAGAATGACCAGCAGCTGTGACAGATCCTGTTCCCCTCTGCCTGCTGTCCAGATAAAAAGAAGTTCCCAGTTTTGACAAGACTGAGATTTTGGAGGACTAGTTGAGAAGAGACACCCTGGAGAAGATCCAGTGATACTGTTCAGAACAGGCAGTAAGTGAAAGGAGTAGGGAGAAATAATTTTAACACTAAGGACTTACAGTCAGGTGGGGAATAATATTCTGAAATATCTAGACAAGGGAACAGAGTTGTCCAAGCACAGTTTGTGAATCCTTTGTTTTTATATTCCTGTCTGGTCATTTTGATATCCTTTTAACTATTGAATAGAAACATTTCTACTGGAATTTTTAATCAAGGAAATACCACTTGGCCTGTTCAACTTCTCTTCTTTTTTTTTTGTTTGTTTGTTTGTTTGTCTGTTCCCTTCCCTCCAAAGCTTAACTTCTAAAAGAGAAAATGTCACACCTGATTACCCACTAACCCTTTTGGAAGGTCTGACAACCATTAGTCACTTCTGCCTTCTGGATCAACCTAATCAAAGTAAAAAGGTGAGTGCTTAATGCCTACAGCTTTCTTGACACCTTGGCACCAGTTCATCAAAATATGCAACCCTTTCTCATTCAGAAGTGAATGTAAGTAGTAAAGCAGCACTTGTGCAAGAAGATAACCTTAAAGAAGCATCATAGCACACCGAAAGAAAGGAACGAAGTGAAAGAAAAATTGGTCCTTTGCTGGATTTTAATGTTCACAATGGAGACAGAGGAGTCCTGTAAAAGTTCATTCAAGTAAAAGGAGAGTTCTTGGGGCAAAAATCCCAGTGAGGTCTCTCAAATTGCTGGAAGGCACAACTTCCTTTTTACCTTAAATTCCCAGACACAAATTTCCCTCTCCCTTTCCCCTTTGGCTGAGGTACTTGGAATTTACAGTCTTCCCTATCTGCCCACTACATGTGGCCCTTTATATATGCCCCCCACTTCCCTGCATCATATATCGTATGTTCATTTAAACAAGGTCTCTGGCAGAGAAGTTAATATTCAGTTGCCTATTAAGTCTTCACTCTGTCCTGAAAATTCAGAAGTTCAGGCTGTCTTGAGTTTGTTGTCTAGGGAGGACAGTCTCTAGCCAATTTACAACATGACACCAGCAGATGTTCTTTGTGATTTACATATAACAGAGATAAGGCTGGACTGTTGAGATTCCTAGTTTTGTCTTTTCTTTGTTATCTCAACTTCTAGCTGCCTCTTCATTTGTAAAGACACCTTCCACCTCAATCCAATCAAAACTAAAAGTGTAAGGGAGGAGGAGAGAATTTTTTTTTTTATTTGAAGATAGGAAAGTTAATTTTAAGCAGAAAATGTTAATGATGATCCTGATCACACATATTACTCCTGCATATCTTGTCTGCAGTTGCTCTGTCACCAAAATAGTCTTCTATTTTCTGTTTATTTAATAACATAGAAACATAGAGTGGTTTGGGTTGGAAAGGACCTCCAAAGGTCATCTAGTCCAACACCTGTGCAGTAAGCAGGGATGTCCTCCATTAGATTAGGTTGCCCAGAGCCCTGCTGAGCCTCGCCTTGAATATATTCAAGGATGGGCCCTCAGCTACATTCCCTGGGCAGACTGTTCCAGTGTTCCACTACCCTCATGGTAAAGAACTTCCTCCTAATGTCCACCATAAATCTATTCTTCTCTAACTTCAAACCATTGGCCCTCATCCTATCACTACAGGCCTCTGTAAACAGTCCTTTTCCAGCCTTCATGTAGATCCCCTCCATGATGATTTGTTCTTTACAATTCTTATTCCTATAACATTTGTCAAGAAGAGGATATTATCCTAGTGGTTTCCTATACAAATGAGCTCTCTGTGGCAAAATAGTGAAGAAGAATTTCAGGAGACTTGAATAGCAGCAGTATATTTCAGAAATTGAATGGCTGAATTATTTTTAAAGTTGTCATTACCAAAGTTGGCTCTAATTCTTCTAATTATAGAATAAGAACAGTCACTCTGTAGTGCACAATATAATGTACTTTAACATTCATATTTTTATTTTTTTCTAGTCACCATGTTTGGCTGAACCTGCAAACCTGAGAAATGCTAGGAATGCCATTTTGGAAGAACTGCCTCGCATTATTAATACCATGTCCCTTCTTTGGAGCATTATAAAGAAGGAAGACGCTCAAAAAGACCAACTGACTTCTTTGGAACAACTAAAGGCTCCTCTTCTGTCTATTTTAAAGCAACCAAAGTAGGACTTCTTTTAAAGTGCTGTGTATCTTATCAAGCTTATAACCCCCTCCCTGACAAGTTCATAGGAGTAATATTGCCATTTCCTTAATGACATTGCACCACATAGAACTTTTAAGAACTCTCATGATCTGCAGATTTGCACAGTACCAATTTATAAAGTACATTTTTTTCCTGTTCTTTTTGCCCATCAGCACCCTTACCTGATCTGTTTTAATGTTTTGCTTTTCCTGGGAGCTTCAGGTAATAGCTGCTGTAGAGCCAACTGCCTCTAATTGTCTGAACCTTCTGCAGGCAGTGGAACATGTACCTGAAGGAATACAAATACTAGACTTTTCCCTTCTTTTGTGGCTATTGGTAAATCATAGCAGTGAGAAAATATCTGTAGAAGAAGAGAAAATATAACACAATAAGTTTTTCTGTTTCACAATCTGTTTTCTGACAAATGTGCCTTCCATCTGTAAGAAGGATACGCTGACTCATACCTAGTCAAAACTCATCTGCCTGAGAAGTATATAAAGAGGTTCTTTTGTTGTGTATTTTCTGAATACCCTAGCAAAAGGAAGAATGTTTTAGAGACTATGAGAGAGCCTTTGTCTTAAAAGTTTAGCATTGACAACTTTTTTTTCTATTATTCTCTGCAGACGTTAAGAACTAAAATCCTGGACTTCATGAATCCCTTGACAGCACAACTTGGAATCCAGTTGATGGCTGCAGTTGCAGCAGTATGGAATAGCAAGAAACCTCGTAGGAATCAAAGTAAAAACAAGGTGAAACTAAAGGCATACTTAATATTTCAGTGTAAAGACAAACATTACATTTATATGGTCACATCTGAACTCTGGGCTTGTTTATGGATTCTTTGGGGTTTTTTACAGGTGACAACAGCAAGCCACTGAAACATCTGAAATGCTTTTATTTATATGTAATTCCACAAAGTATCAGGACTGCAATTAAACCTAAATAAGTAATCAAATAAAAAGGACAGTGTGGTAGTTTAAGTCTGAGAGTAACAGCAAATTTTTTAGTTCAATACTGGACTGTAATCATAAGTGGCAACTTGCCACTTATGCTTCAAAGACCTTGAATCAACTCCGTTTCCAGAGAAAGGTTAGAGTTGCATTTTCTGAAATGAAGCATTTTTTCTGAGTAGAACACCTCTTTCTTTTCTGCTTTCGTGTGAGTATAATAAAGTTGTTTTCATGGAGGTGTTGAGACAAGATCTGTATATGGCAAATTGTTGGAAGTTTGATTTAACTTTTCTAATTTACATTTTGTTTAAGTATTGATATTGAAGGTATCACACAAAAAGTTGAGTTTTTTCAGCTTTGTTTTTTGCCTGGTGTAGTGATCTGAGGACTGTGTCTTTTGTTTTGCTTTGTCAGATTTTTCCAGTGGCAAGCGCATCTCAGCTTATTCTTGTGGACTTAATATGTGCACTTAACACATTGAAAATTGACACTATATTACATCTAGTCAAAGAGGTGGTGAAGAAACCGTCACAAATCAAGGGTGAAGAGGTAACCGTGAAGATAATTCCGTTTTCTTAATATGTTCTATTCTGGATCTATTCCAATGTGTTTGCTAAATACTATTAGAAGGAAAGTTTGGGTGAATTTGTTAAAATAAATGATTCTTTTTGCTCTTGAATGAGGTATGTTTTCCAGAATGTGGGGTTCTGTGTTTTGGTCCATCAGTATAAGCAGGTTCCTCAGAATATCTTGCTAGAGAAGTTGCTGGTAATGAAAAGGTATGGAGTCCTCCAGCACCAAAGATGGTTACAGCTTCATGCTGCATGCAACTCAGAAATGCATTTCTAGCTTTCTACCCTTACCTGAATAGTGTGTCTGCTGTCTTCCAATTTGCTTTCAAGGAAGCCAGTTTTGCTACTATACACATCATTATAGGAGCTCCGACAGCTCTGAATAAAATGTAGCAGGTATTCCAAAATAAGGCAACTGCTTCTCCACTAGGGTCCTCTATTAAAGCTCTGAACTCCCTTGTACTAATGCATAGATAGCTTTCTAACAGCTAGTCACCTGTTGGAAGTCCCAGTGGCTTCTGAGAAGGGTATTTTAAGCATTACACATAAGTGTTCAACGGCATGGATTTTTTTGTTTTAATTTTTTTCTGATGGCAAATAATGATGAGTTTGCTTTTGTTTTTCAGAAATCTTCTCTTGTAGATATCCCTATGCTGCAGTTCAGTTATGCCTTCATTCAAAGGTAATTCAGTCATTATAAAAGACAATTTTCTGTCTGACTAGTTAGGATAATAGCCAGTGTCATTATTTCTGCTTTACCTTGTTCTTTATGACACAGAACACCTTTAGGTAGGAAACGGTTATTGGCATTTCAGGGTTAAGTGGCAGACTGACACAAAATAACTGGGCTATGACATTATGCTGATAATGTCAGTATGAAAGCCTCATTTCATATTAATAAAGCAAGATACTTCTGACATCTCATTAACAGGATACTTTTATAATTTGTTATGATCTCTTTCCTTATTTGTACTGTGTTGCCAGATGAATGGATAGACAACTTCTAAATGCGGTAAAAACACTGTGGCTCCACTCTGTGCTGGACTTTGGAACAACTAAAGTCAGTCCTAGTGGGTCAGACAGTTGATTAGAAATATTACTTGATCAAAACTCTTCTTCAGGTACTTGGCTTTGCTCATATGGAAGCCGTGGGATATATCAGACTGTGCAGTATACTATGTGCAATAAGCTATGGAGATAAGTAAGCTGGCTTGCAATGGAATGGTTACCTAAACCTAATCCTTTTCTTTCCCCCTGAAGACCCATCCCTCTTACAGTTCTGGCTGGCATACTGCTAACATTTACTGATATATGCATATTATCTATGCTGCTGGGTATTTATACCATGTTGTTGGATAGCTTAGGGAGGAGCAGGATCTAAAGGACTGCTCTTGATGGCCACCAAGATACTCATGTATGTTGTTTTTTGTATTAACTCTAACTTCTGAGCTGAGTATGTTTTGGTTTTTTGTTGGGTTTTTTTTGGCAGACTACCTGTCTCAGCCTTGCAGGAGAATTTTCAGTCCTTATTAGGACTACTCAAAGAGTCTGTGCAGTTGAACTTGGCTCCTCCTGGACACTTTCTTCTTCTCAGGTAATGTGTGAGAGAGAAGGTTTTGTAAAAGATGCATTGAGTAGACCTGTCCAATCACTAACTCGGAGTGAACTGATTCTCCCACAGTACTCTGAATGACTTTGTGACTAGGACACCTACTCTAGAAAACAAGAAGGACCAAAAAGACTTGCAGGTACAGTGTATATATGTATATATTCTAGTTCATAAATCTGGCACTGTACATCTAAGTAAAAGTGGAGATGACCTGATCTGTACTTTGTATCTGAATTCACCTGGGCTTTTAGAATGAGTGAATGTGCATCCACATGTTTTGGCTTAGGCCTGGTATGTATGGGAGACTTGGACATGAGAGACATGATGCACAGATTGTCTCTAAAAAAATTTGTGAAAAATAGGTTAAATTGCAGTGGTAACTGTGGACATTGCACAGTTTTCCCTGGGTAATTTTATGATGTTTATCAGAATTTAAATTGTAATACAGGTGTGATGTCATGAGTTCATGTCATATATGTAAGTGTTGAAATCTCAAAGCTATGTAGGAAAATTAGTAATTATCCTTGAAGCTCATAACTGTGTTTGGCAATGTAAATGACAGCCAACTTACCTTTACGTAAAGAAGGGGTGGAGTAGAGCAGGATTCTTTTCCTATACTGAATGTGATTTCACCAGAACAATTTAAGCACTACCTTTGTGAGTACAGTTTGGGGTCTGAACCAACATAATGCTATGTATGAGGTTAGACAGTGTTGTGGAAATTATCTCCACTTCTGCCAGCAAAATGATCATGATGATAAAAAGAGAACTTCGCTGTCTTACTGTCTTACAGCCACTTCACAAGTGACCTCTGCTTTGCTTTTGATACTTGGGATTTGGTTTCATTAGAGAGACCAGTACTTCATTTTATTAGGAATTACATTTGCTGAAGTGTGACCATGCAGTTAGTTTGACACACATCTTTCTTACCTCTAGTAGAAAAACTGATATACGAACAGATGAGTGGTCGTAAAATAAAACCCTTCCTCACTTGGTGCTCTGCCTTGTTTAATGTTCTCCATATATAAAAGGAATAAAGAGACAGTGGTATGCCATTTCTGAGGGGCTGAACAATTCAGATCATATCTTTGACAGCTGACTGCTAATGTGTGGCAAGACTGATGCCATTTTGATACTATGTTAATGGTAATGACTTGCATTAAAAATTACAATTAATCCTCCATGGTAAGGTAACTCAGAGTTTTTTCTTGCTTCTCATTTTCTTGCCTGTTCTTTTTTTGGAGGTGAGGAGTAGTTAATTATCTTGAGAGCACAGGTTTCTAACAAATAAAAGTGCCTACTTCTCCTCCTCCTGACACACTCCATATAAAAAAACTCTCAGCAGGATTGACCAAGAGATGATAGCTTTTGTCTGATGCCACATTGTCTGGTTCTGTTATAGGAAGTGACCCAAAAAATCTTGGAAGCTGTAGGGACTGTTGCTGGTTCTTCTCTGGAACAGACTAGCTGGCTGAGCCGGAACTTAGAAGTGAAAGCTCAGCCTCAGATTTTGCCAGATGACTTCAACATTGAAGACGTGAATGGTAATGTGGTTTTGTATAACTTTCTACTGCTTCATCTCATCTGCTTAAGTCAGCAAAGAGTACTAAGTGTTTGACAGTGTGGAGTTTGCATGAGATGGGAGTAATAAAGACAACAATATAAAAAATGCATTATCCTCCAATAACAATGTCAGCCTAAGTCTATTTAGTAAATATTTGCAGATTGTGTATAAATCGGAGGAAAACTTGTAGTAGGTGAATGCAATGTACAGAACAGAACAGCATGGGCCATGAGGTATGTTGTTTTGTCAACGTGCCCAGAAGCATTTCACTGTAATACCAATATGTAAGAGACAGGTCTTGTTGGAGAAGAAATGTAGGAAATAGCAAAATTTAAACATGTCTGAAGGGAAAACAAAACTATTTTGCCTCTTTCAGATACATCAGTGGCACCATCTTCAATGGTTTCTGCCTCTGCTCCTTCAATATACAGTGTCCAAGCTCTTTCTCTCCTTGCAGAAGTAAGTAGGAACCAGTTTTGTAGTTGCAGCTCTCATCTTTGGGGTGGTTGTTGTATTGATGTTATTGAGCAGAGGAATATATTAGGTGTTCCAAGTAGATTAAATGGGAGCTTAAAATCTTTGCAGAGGCACCCCATATGCATACACATTCTATCCTGAAATATGGCATGCTTTCCCCTTTTGTCAGAAACACTAGCTAGAGGTCTAAAGAGACATTCTTTTTGTTCTTAAGGTTCTTGCTTCTCTTTTGGACATGGTTTACCGGAGCGATGAGAAGGAGAAAGCTGTGCCGCTGATTTCACGTTTGCTGTACTATGTATTTCCTTATCTACGCAACCACAGGTGACTTGTCACTCAGCATGGGATTTTGAATAAGTCTGATGTTTTGCTCCACAACAAGACTTCTGCTTTTCCTTCTGTTTGCCCTCTTCTCTGTCACAAGGTTATAAGCTGAAACCTGAAACTGAAACCGATTGAGCTTTGTGAGAGCTGTTTCTGTTCAGTTGTAGATATCCCTCCCATCTTGTTTTTTGACCTTTACTTAAAGCTCCCTTTCCTGTGTGTGTTAGGGAATGGAGAGAGGCAGTGGAATCGGGGCAGCAGAGCACTGGGCAGGTCATAGGACCTATCACAAAATAGGAAGAGTGCAGTATCTCCCTGTACTCTGCCTAGTTTTTCAGCCAAAAGCATAGGTGTGGAAGAGATGGATGATATCCTCTGTCAGCTGAACAGGGAGAGGAGAACATTTCCTAGTCATGAGGGTTTCCTTTCCATCTTCAAGGGTCTTATCAGTTGGTCCTGGTTCCCAAGCCTTCCTCATGCATCTCTCCCCACCTTTCTCCCAGTACTATTGGCAGATCTCTTAGAAAATAAATCCTCCTTTTTCTGGCAGCTTTCTGCCAAGTGGTAGGAAGCAATGCTTACTCTTCTCTTCCCTGTTCATCCCCAGTTCTACTTTTCTGAGTCGCAAGTGTTCCTGCTGTAGTCATCATCAAATTTGCCCTCCTCCTGGCTGCCACCTATTGGCTACTGTGTTTTTCTCAGCAGAACAACCTCTATTGATGTATGGGAGAGTATCAGCCACAGCTCACAAGTGGGGGAAGTGAGGATTGTCTCAAGCATTATTTAAGTCACAGTCAAAAGCACTAGCCAGTGTACAGTTAAGAGCAAAAAGGTTATAGAGGGTCAGGGAAGGCATAACCAGGCATGCCTAAAAGGAAGGGGAGATTCAGGCTGGACGTGAGAAAGAGGTTCTTCACCATGAGAGTGGTGAAGCCCTGGAATGGATTGTCCAGGGAGGTGGTTGGGGCCCCATCCCTGGAGGTATTTAAGACCAGGCTGGATGAGGCTCTGGCCAGCCTGATCTAGTGTGAGGTGTCCTTGCCCATGGCAGGGGGGTTGGAACTAGATGATCCTTGTGGTCCCTTCCAACCCTGGCTGATACTATGATACTATGAATGATGGGTTGAGTGTCACTGGGAACCGCTAAAGCCAGCAAGGCTCAGAGTGCAGCAGGGTTTGAAGATCTTTCCATGCTCCTTCTCAAGGGGGAGGGATTAAAAATTTTGCAGCGAAACATTAGGAAACTGTTCTTTTCTGTTTATTATAGTTACGCATTTTCCATGGTGTTACAATGTTTTCTCCCTACCTCAACCCTAACAAAATCAGTCAGATTCTTATGTATGGAGTGTATGTCATTCTTGTGGACAGGGCACCCAGTGCCTTCATCATTAGTAGCAGATATGGAAAACCCTGCAGTCAGCCACCAGTGAAACTGTTCCTGGGAATGCTTGCATCATATTGCCATGCTTGGCATGCTGTGAGCCAGTGGCTGCAAGCCAGACACTTCCATCTCTGCCCCATGTGTGCAAACAGCACTGTTAAAACTGACAGGGACATCCTGTTGCTGTCAGGATTTCCTCATGAACTGGTGCAAGGGATAAAAGATGAATTCTGCAATGCAAATGGAGATCTGAATGCCAGGAGTTGGCCAGCTTCATTTTTTATTTTTCCACAGACCATCCCCTTTGCTCTGAGACTGATGGTGTTATAGTGTGATGGTTTAACCCACCGACCTCTACAAAAACTCGGCTAAGCGCAGTTGGAGAAGCAAATAAAGCTGTATTTTACAAGCAATAGTGGAATGCAATGAATATATACAAAATATACAGCATTTACAATATTATACAAGAATTTGCAAAGGAAAAAAACCCACAGAAATCCTCCTTGGGAAGAGGATTCCACCTCACCTCTCCCTAGCCTTTCCCGTCCCTTTTTCCTCTGTCAATCAGAAGAAGAGAGAAGAGTAGAGATGTTAGGGGAATTTCAGTTAGCTCAAAGCAGTTGTTAAGAAGTTAGTTTTTCTTATCTCATTTGCTGATTAACAGTCTCTGTCCAAGGGCAGCATGCATGCCATGAGAAAGACAGAAGACGGGAGTGAAGCTGAGAGAAAGGAAAGTGAGAGATATTTGCTATGGTACATCTCGCATCTGACCAATGAAATTTGTTTAGAATTAATCTTTGTTTTCCTTTTTACACCCGACTGTTCAGCTAGAGAATTTTGCAGCTATCTTTTCTTAAAGTCACAGCCTAAACTGTCACAGATGGTCATAAGACATGAGCATCAGAAGCTTGCTGAAGTTGCTGAGATGCCTACAGATGTCCCTTGATGGTTGTCCAGTGTCAGCCTGTCAGGGCCAAGAGTCCTTGTGATCTATGTAGCCATAACCATAGCAAGATGGTCACTAGTTAAGAATGTGGAACCCCCATCAGGCTCACAGATGTGCTGGATGATTTTCATGTGACTCATATGTGCTGCTCAGCAGTTGAACTGTAACTTCCAAGACTGTCTTCCACCCTCTGTCCTTGCCAGCTTGGTAGGAGTTCAGTCTCAGGGCTCCACCAAAGAAAAGCAGTAACTTCCCTCATGAAAACACAGGGACTGCTGAAGCCTTCTGTGAAGTTGTAGTACCACCACACAATAGAGGACCTTGACAGCATCCCTTCTTAACCAAAAGTCACATTCCTGCCAGTTTGAGTACCACCTCACCAACCTGAAACCTTTGTTCACAATGGGCAAAGCAGAGACTGCAGAAAGAATTTGTAGCAGGAAGCTGTTTGGTGTCTGTGTTTTCAATGAAACTGAGGTGTCAGAGGACCAGCATCAGTTCATACAGGGACTCTTCACCTTGATCCTACCAGTTTTCACTTGAGCCCCATGCTCTTTCCGTACTATGCCTTGCAGAGCATGGCGTTCACATTTGTAGTGAGGTGATGCATAAGGCAGCACAGGGGGAAAAAGCCCAATGTGAGAGGTATTTATACAGGTGATGACATCAGAACTGATACATGTTCTCTGGGTGACAGAAGTCATCTACTGTGGTACCATCTAAAGGGTCCTGCTGACAAGGATTCAAAGCTTATTGAAGATTTTATTCTGGGGAAGTTTCCGCCTCTGTAGTGGAGACCCACAGTACTGTGCTGTGATACACCCAATCTGAAAATATCTCCCCAAACCAGGTACAGATCATCGAGTCCAACCTGTCACCACAGACCTCATGACTAGGCCATGGCACCAAGTGCCACGTCCAATGCCCTCTTGAACACCTCCAGGGACGGTGACTCCACCACCTCCCCAGGCAGCCCATTCCAATGGCGAATCACTCTCGGTGAAGAACTTTCTCCTCACCTCGAGCCTAAACCTCCCCTGGTGCAGCTTGAGACTGTGTCCTCTTGTTCTGGTGCTGGTTGCTAGAGAGAAGAGGCCAACCCCTTCCTGGCTACAACCACCCTTCAGGTAGTTGTAGAGAGCAATGAGGTTGCGCCTGAGCCTCCTCTTCTCCAGGCTAAACAACCCCAGCTCCCTCAGCCTCTCCTCATAGGGCTTGTGCTCAAGGCCTCTCCCCAGCCTTGTTGCCCTTCTCTTGACACGTTCAAGTGTCTCAATGTCCTTCTTAAACTGAGGGCCCCAGAACTAGACACAGTACTCAAGGTGTGGCCACACTCAAGGTGTGAGGAGCTTCTTCACCAACTGCTTTGATCTACTGATCTCCTGTTGCTCAGAGTTACGAACTAATGTAGACATAGCTTCTTACTAAAAGAATGTGGTTAGAAGTTCTGGGGAGCCCCAGAGTTTATTTTCTGGTTATATAAACTTCACTTTTTATATACTAATATATATGTTTATATAGATTTATTTTTATATGTTTATTTATAAATTTTTTACCATTATTATATTTACCATAATTGTATTTACTATTATCTCTTTCCCCAGTGCCTATAACATCCCTAGTTTCCGTGCTGGTGCTCAGTTGCTGAGCTCACTGAGTGGATATGCCTACACCAAGAGAGCCTGGAAAAAAGAAGTTGTGGAGTTGTTTATGGATCCAGCTTTTTTCCAGATGGACACTTCATGCACTCAGTAAGAGATTGTAGCACTCCAAGATTCTATTCTGAATTTGCAAAGAAAGGCTTTAAAGAAAAATGGCTTATATTGGAAAGAAAATTCTGTTTGCTACTTTCTTACAGAATGTCAAATTGTTAAAAATGGGTCTCATAATTCTACTAAAAGCATTGTAAGCACTGAAGTTTTCATTGTACAGCAAAAGAATACACTTGTCTCATGCTCCCCTTAATGATTAGGGAACTGCATACAGCAGAGCTGGAGGGCCTAGATTTCAGTCTGTATTGAACCAGATAACAGTCTGCATGCTAAATATCGCTTGGAAACTGTTTGACCAAAATATTTTCTGAGATTAATCCATACAAAAGCTTTCTCTGGTTATCTAATTCCTTCTGTATCCCATTCAGTTGGAGATCCATTATTGATCATCTTCTCACACATGAGAAAACTATGTTTAAAGATTTGATGAGTAAGTATCATCTACTCAGAACTTATTTCTACTTCAGTTTTAAATCTATTTGCATTTTAGCTATTTGGTATGGTTTTAATGTACTTATTTGTTCTGGAAATGCTAATGTTAGACTCCTGCATTCACGTTTTGCCATAACCTGAAGTTGCTGAATCGTGACCTTCTGCAGTTGTTCCCTATTAGCCAAAGTCTCCTTTGGCTAACTTTGCAGGTGTCTGTATACTGGCATCGAGCTGTAGGAATGTAGTGCACCAGTACAGCAAACCTTTGAGCAACGTGTTTTGACTTCTAATTCAGGCTTGAAAGAGAGTGTAGAAGAAAGTGGGGGAAGGGGTGGGATGGAACCCCTTTAATTTGTGTGGAGCCTCAAAAGACAAAGCGGCTTTAATATCTTTTTCAGATCTTTCAAAATAATATTTGCAGTGCAAGACTAAGTCATAATGCACTTTTAAAAAAATAACCATTTTTTTTTAACTTGCCTCCTTTTTTCTCAGTAAAGTTCTGAGATCACTCATCTATGGATGTAGGAGACTGTAAAGAGGTCCAACAGAGAGCTACCAGGATGATTAAGGGCCTGGAGCATGTGCCCTGTGAGGAGAGGCTGAGAGCCCCAGGGCTTTTTAGTCTGGAGAAGAGAAGGCTGAGAGGGGATTTAATAAATATTTATAAATATCTGTGGGCTGGGTGTCAAGAGGGAGGGGACAGGCTCTTCCACGTTGAACCCTGTGATAGGACGAGGGGTAATGGATATAAATTACAACACAGGAGGTTCCACCTCAGCGTGAGGAGGAACTTCTTCACTGCAAGGCTCACAGAGCCCTGGAACAGGTTCCCTGGAGAGGTTGTGGAGTCTCCTTCTCTGGAGACTTTCAAGACCCATCTGGATGCATTCCTGTGTGACCTGCGCTAGTTTCTATGGTCCTGCTCTGGCAGGGGGGTTGGACTTGATGATCTTCAGAGGTCCATTCCAACCCCTAACATCCTGTGAGCCTGTGATCCTGTGAAGATTCATGCACATAAAGGCATAGGCAGGAGTTTAAGATACTGTCCAGCCACATAGGAGCTCCAGTGCTTGTTTCCTATACTTTTCCTGCTAGCATGAGCAGATCTGGATCAACAAAAATTTATTATTCCAATTAGTAGACCTAAAGGGAGCTTTTCTTCTCAAAATATTTCAGGACATAGGAATTATTTTCAGCCCCAAACCCAAGTACTCATTCATTCTTATCTCTATTATAGGTATGCAGAGCAGTGCCTTAAAACTATACCCAAGTTTTGAGCAAAAAGCAATGTTGTTGAAGCGGCAAGCTTTCGCTGTCTTCAGTGGGGAAATTGATCAGTATCATCTCTATCTTCCCTTAATACAAGGTAAGATCTCTACTTTCACCTGCCTTTCTTTTCAGCCACAGTGGATATAAAAATCCTGCAAGAAAGGGGTGGCGCTTTTTTGCCAACGTGCACTTTAAACAAAATTTATCAAGCTGTGAATCTCTGAATTCTAAGAAATGAATAATCTCAGTAAGCAGGGGACAGGAATCTGGACTCCAAAGCCTTTGGTCTGGAAACAAAACTGGAAACAAGGTTATTTTGTGGCAGTCTTCCAGTTTCCACTCTTAGGCTGCTGTCATTCTCCCTAAATGTCAGTTTTGACAAAATTCTGTCCAATATAAAGCCATTGTGCCTTCAGACTTTTTCTAAATCACACTTTTGTTAATGGAGTTCAAAAGACTCAACTCAAAACTGATGATAAAGCACAAATTGTGTTTTGCCACGTTCTACATTTTTTATTTCCCAAAACACACATTCAGGAAAATGTTTGCTCCTCGGTTCAAGGACAGTGAACTGCTTGAAAGAGTCCAGCACAGAGCCAGAAAGATGATTAAGGGAGTGGAACATCTCTCTTATTTGGAGGGGCTGAGGGAGCTGGGGCTCGTTAACTTGGAAAGGAGGAGACTGAGCAGTGATGTCAGGAAAGTTTATAAATATGTGAAGTGTCAGGAGGACAGGGCCAGGCTCTTCTCAGAGATGGCCAGTGATAAGACAAGGGGCAATGGGTGCAAGCTGGAGCATAGAAGGTTCCATGTGAACATAAGGAAAACTTTTTCACTGTGATAGTGACAAAACAGTGGAACAGGCTGCCCAGAGAGGTTGTGGTGTCTCCTTCTCTGGAGACATTCAAAACCCGTCCTGTGTGACCTACTCTAGGTAATCCTGCCCTGGCAGTGGGGTTGGACTGGATAATCTTCCATGGTCCCTTCCAACCCCTAATGTTGTGTGATTCTGTGAAAACATGACTCTTCTCATTTGTTTTTAAACTTTTTGCATGTTTATTTTAGAGCGACTGACTGAGAACCTCCGTGTTGGGCAGACTTCTATAGCTGCTGCACAGATGTTTCTCTTCTTCAGAGTTCTTTTGTTGAGGATTTCTCCTCAGCATCTAACCTCATTGTGGCCAATAATGGTAACTGAATTGGTAAGGAATGAGTAGTAATTTGAAACTAATTAGTGATGTGTTTTTTCTAATTTACTTTTTTTTCTTCCAAGTACACTCCCTTTTTCAAAAGGGAAATGTTTATAATGTTTTACATTAGTCTGATAATTTGGGAAAAGAATTGACATCATTAGGAAACATCTTTTCCATTAATTCTTTTGTTGTTGCTAATGTTCTCTCTTGCATGATTTGTTAATTTGTTGCAAGTCACAAGAGTAGGCTAAGGGTCCTTATACTATGTGAAGCATTATCTTTTTTGTGATTGAGTTGTATGAGCATTTCAGCATCCCTTACCAAAAAAATTATTTCTTTAAATTAGATTCAGACATTTCTACAGTTGGAAGAAGATCTAACTGAGGAAGATGAACCATCAAAGTAAGAACTACCATTTGTCTTATAGAGAACTTGTGGGAGCTGGTAACAATTGCTTGTCCTGTATCTGTGAATTTTTATTTCATTAAGTAATTCTCAGAGATGGGGAAGAGACAGCAGGATTGGTTTAATTGCATTTGTGTATTTCTGGTACTGATGAATCATACCTTAGGATTATTTTTCAGCAGCTAAAATGGTGGTATGTTCAAAATACATAAATGCCATATCACTTGACTACAAAAATAGAACTAATGCTAAGTCAGCATTGGAATATTTTAACATATTACCATTTTAGATTACTTTTTCTTCTAACAGACTTTCATTATCAATCATAGTGCTTATGCAGAATGAAAATAGCTTTTGTTGTGTACAGGTATAAGTGCTCATTTGTGTATATGTGTATGTTTCTCTCTTGATGAATGAAGAGATTTTGTGTTTCAATGGTACATTTCTTAATTGTAACTAACACAGGAGCAACAGCAAAATAAGCAAAATGAAAGTCCCAGGTGATGGCAGCGGATCTGATATTCAGCAGAATGAGCTGTCCTTGTACTTATCAGCTTGTAAATTTTTGGACACAGCACTTTCATTTCCACCTGACAGAATGCAGTTGTTTCAAATGTAAGTCCTCTAATTACTTACCTGTTCTCCAGGCTGTTGCAGTTCTTACCATTTAAAGTAATTCCATATCTATTTTCTTCTAGACTTAATCTTGCTGTCAGTTTTTAATACAAGTACAGATATTAGTACTCACACAAATGTAATTCAGGGAATTTG
The DNA here is from genome assembly GCA_033816785.1 of Picus viridis. NCBI lineage: Eukaryota > Metazoa > Chordata > Aves > Piciformes > Picidae > Picus > Picus viridis. The sequence continues at coordinate 14,553,911 of CM066570.1, forward strand.
GATACATTATTTGGTCTTGTCAGTGTACGAGGATTTCGCTATCTTTCTTAGGAGGCTCTCTAACTTGGAAAAATTGGGAGAAGAGAAAGATGGAGGTTGTTTTTTATTTGCACACACTAGGGATTTCTTGGGAGTCAGCTGCATTTAAATACTGACATGACAGTAACATCCTTGTTCATTAAGTTTCACTCTAGTAATAGCATAAAAACATAGTTAGGAGAGCTTTTTTCTGTAAGAAACCAGTGCTCCACTAACTATGTATGAGCCGAACAAGGATCTTTTTTTGTTGTTTTGGTCTTCTTATCCAGTAATCCATTTGTTTCAGGTACAAATGGGCATTTGTCCCAGAAGTGAACACAGAATTATCTACTGTGACCTCTCACCTGATAGAAAATCATCAGGAATGCAGACCACACATTATAAGAATCATGGATCTGCTGAAGAAGAAATATGGGGTAAAGAAAGAATGCTTCACTTGAATTGTTTTCCCTTTTTTTTGTTCAGTTAGTTTTTTTCTACTAACTTACTTTTCTAAGCAAATTACAAGATTTCTTTTTAGATCTACCCACAGCCATCCAGTGGAAACAATCCAGACAGGATCAGTATTCATTTAAAAAAAAAAAAAGCATGCTGTTGTTTGTCAAAAAAGTTTATAATAATAGCATTTTAAATTATCACTAAGAGTTCATATTCATTCTTCCAGAAAAGGAAATAGCAGCAGTAGTACTTCTCAGAGATATTACTGTAATTCTTTTGCTTGGTATCTAATTCTGAAGTCTAGTCCAAACTTGCAATCTCCTGTAGTCGTGAGACTTTTGTTTAGTGGAACTTCTAATCCAAATATAGAAGTAACTTGGTATACCATCAATACAGTTTATATTGTGATACAACTGTAGACTGTGGATCTCTTAACAAGTGTAGAGTGCAGGGCTCAGATAAATCCTAACAAGGTTGTGTCTTAATGCAAAACCTTCAGTAAATCTTGGTTTGTTTGCTTACAGGAAACAAACAACACTGAGGAACTTCAATAAGCACAAATTTCCTCTTTTGAACTTGCGCTCTGTATCTAGCATCACCCAGCTTATGCCCTTCTTCAAGACTCTGTGTTGTGCATTTACAGCAAAAGAGAGTGAGTCCCAGAATTCACATACTTCTGCATCTTTCTCTCTGGACTACATTAGCAGTAGTGGCATAAAGATCTTGCAACAGCTTGAAGAGAGTGTTGAATGTGACTTCCTTGAAAGCATGGAGAGTTAAGCCACACGTCGGACACTTTGCTCGTGGTGAATAAATGGCATAAAAAGGGAAAACTGTACTGCAATTCTCCCCTTCTTTTTTCCCCCATTTTTGGGTTTCTTCCTGCTGTTGTGGAGTACTCATCAATAATCCAGGCTTCAGAGTTGGTGTTAAAAAGCTGGATTCTTCAGTTCCTGGAAGGGGGTGTGGGGGGAAGGCAAAAGTTTAGTGTTAATTTATCATAGTTACTGTATCCTTTTATTTGTTTTCAATGTGAAGGAATAAAGAGATTTTGTAAATAAAGGAAGAATATTTTTGATCTGGTGAAAGCAGCAACTGTACCACTTAGCCAGTAACTTCTCAAGTAAGTAATTTAAACTGCTTTTGGAACTGTATTCAGAAAGTAAACTTAAGAAAAAGCTGAAACTGCATGTCAGTGTCCAATCATTTTGCAGACAAGACATTTCCTGAGGTTAAAACCGACTTCTGCTTCTCCTTTCTTTAACTTGGCCTAAGACTTACCCACTTCTAAACACCTAAATTTTGAAGCAATGTATTTTATAAGTTTTAGCATTGTGCAGATAACTGCAGACTTAGCATGTTTGTAATTTCAACTCTGTACTATAATAGCATTCTTCAGGATTAGTGCTTCCTAAATAAAAAACATGCATAAAAGACAAAGTTATGCAGTAACATCTTGTAATTTACATTACTGGGGGGTGGGGGGGGGGGGTGGTGGTGTATTTTAATTGACTAAAAATACTCTAGTTAATAGTTGTTTTTTTTTTTTTTTAATTAAAAAGCTTTGTTCTTTCAGTGACTGAGGCCACTTTGCAACTTCTGAAATGCAACTAAATGAAGGTAGTTCTGTAAAGATATAAACTGCTGCATACCAATAGCCTGCCTTTTTAAAAAAGAACACTTTTTATACAAAATGATGTATTTGGCTGTTCATGGGTGTTAGTAGGTAGGGAGATACCTTGTTTAAGGTTCAGCTTAATTTGAAACAGCACTGCTACCACTACCCAGGACAGGGATTAGTTCTACCACCAAACACCACAGCTGTCTGAAGGACACTTCAGACACAGATATGCACCATCATAGAATCAATATGGTTGGAAAAGACCTCAAAGATCATCAAGTCCAACCTGTCACCCAAGACCTCATGACTACTAAACCATGGCACCAAGTGCCATGTCCAATCCCTTTTTTGAACGCCTCCAGGGATGGTGACTCCACCACCTCCCTGGGCAGCCCATTTCAATGGCTAACAACTCTCTCTGTGAAGAACTTTCTCCTCACCTCGAGCCTAAACTTCCCCTGGCACAGTTTGAGACTGTGTCCTCTTGTTGTGGTGCTGGTTGACTGGGAGAAGAGACCAACCCCCTCCTGGCTACAACCTCCCTTCAGGCAGTTGTAGAGAGCAATCATAGTGACACAAACAACAAAAGTCATTAGAAGTTTTTTATAAATGAGGAGGTGGACTCTATTGAATTTCTATATTTAGTGGATTGCCTGACAGCTGGTTTAATATTTTTCATGGTGAAAAGCTTTGTCTAGTTCTTTTTACGTGTTATTTTTAACACTTTTGCCTCCAGTGAAACTGGTTTTGTAAGATACACCTGTAGACTGGTATGTGCTACTTGAGTTATTTGGAACATCACAACTGAGGTAAATGTGCTGGGTATTACAGTTCACCACTTTAGGTTTTGCTAATTTACAAAGGACATACAAAATAAATGAATAATGTCACCAAATTGTGAGGTCAGGGATTTTTTCCCCCAAAACTCACACAACAAACATGGAAGGCTACTCTGCAGTATTTTTTGCCTACGAATACATGAAGTTTTCATCTTTGGATTATAAATGAAAATAATGAAACACCAAACAACATACTTTACTGTGATAATACAATAATGTTTGTTCCATAAGAGGCTTATGCTAAACTTAAGCAGTTTCTTTGCATTTTTGCAGTTAAGGAAAGTGATAGACAAAAGTGTAATATTGTGTTGGCACTAAGAATGTGAATTATTTGTATCAATATAATGTATTAACAATCACTAATGCTATTGGAACAAGCACAAGTGAAAAGTTGTCCTTTGAAAGCATTAGTTGAAAATTCAAGCAGGATATTTTTTAAATGTTTATTACTTACATATCTTCAACAACTTTTAAACAGACTGTTGCTAATACTGAGGATAATTTGGTAGTTGTACTCTGGGTTTTGGTGGTTGCACTCTGTATTTGGGTATTTTCCTTAAAATCCTGATAAGAGGCTATTAATGAGCTATGATAACGAACTATTAAAGTCTAAGGTAACTTTGGAGGTTGCACTCTGTATTTGGGTATTTCCCTTGAAGTCCCAATGAGGTAATTCATGAGCTATGATAATGAGCTGTTAAAGTCTAAGACAACTGTTTGCCATACCCCCCCTCCCCCTTTTTTTAATCACTATAAGCTATAAACTGTATCTTCATATAGTTTCATCAGTATTGTATTGTATTGTATCACTAACTGGAGGTAGCAAACCTGTTACTTAGATTAGGGTTTTGTTATCCTTCCCCTGTGTGATGGTTTAACTGTCACACTCTGGAAAGGAAATGCATCATTACAGCTGCCTGTACTTCAGATGTGCAAGGGGTTGGACATCAGTCACTTTGTCCTCAGCTGTGGAGGTAAACTTAAAAAAACAGAATCTGTGACTTAGTCTGTATAACTCTCTAACTTCTAAGATGATCTTACCTTCTACAAAAATATCACTTGCTTCCAACTTCTGCCCTTCTTACATACATTTATCTTCGTCTAGTGGTTCTGCAGATGGCTACTTAGATGGCCTCAGACATCTGTGGCTTGCAGAATCCTTTCACTACAGCAGAAACTAATCCTTAAGAAGAAAAAGTTCTTTAGAAATTAATATGTAAGTAGATCTTGCATCATTATAAATAGCATGTGAATAAGGAGGAAATTGCTTTACCTAAAAGAAGTCCTACTTGAGTGGTAGAGGGGCATAGTTAACAGATCTAAAGGCATCTCTAGCAGTGCAATTTTATTCCTTTTCTATATGGGTCTAACTTGTAATCTTACTTTTTGTCCTATTTCTGTTAAGGAGAGTTGTACATGAAAGAGGGTTGTACTGCCAAGGCAGAAAAATTCAACTAAATCTGAAAAACGTTTGCTTAGAACCCATTAAGAACAGGAGAGACGATGCTTTTGCTTTGCTGTCTAGTTCTTTGCTCATTTTCAGAATAGCGAGGCTTAGCTTTCTCTTTCAGATGCTTCAGACTTGACATTACTACAGTGCATGACACACAGAGGGAAACATATTTAAATATTCAAAAGGATTTCATTTTCTTGAAAGGAAAAAATAGTAGGTAGCTGCCAAAGAACTGACAAACTTGGAAATGTGGAACATTATGTAATAGTTAAGTGTATCCAATACTATACTTGAATGCAATTCTTATTAAATGTTATTTTGAAATAAATTTTCAAATGCAATTTTCTCATTTTTTTTTCAGACTACCTTCACTGCTCATTCACCAACTTCAGGTTTTTTATCTGATTCTGTAAAAGCTCTCAAATTCAGTTCCAATGGATGAAGGCTTTGCATAGAACTCCATAAAGTTTGGATCCCTGCAGTAGTGGCTCAGTGCCGGTCTGTGCTAGCCCCTACACTGACCTGTGGAAGGACAAGACTACCACTGCCTCCCTAATCCTCTTATTACTATTCCCAACTGCTCTATCTCTTATGTCCCTGTCTTTTGCATTCCTGAACTTTACACCCAGGGATCCTAGTCCTGGGTGTGGATGTTTGTGTCTGAAAGAACAGCGTGGAGCAGATGGCAGAAGCTGCTGGCGCAGCATCAGGGGATCAGGACAGACCAACAAGCGTTTGACCCTCTGTATGGAGAGAGCTCCTTGCCCCAGGAAATTACGCATAAGGCTTTCTCCGTGTGCCACAGCATTCCAAACTCTGGCCTATAGATTTATGCATGTTCAGGGCAAGTGCCAGGGCAAGTACAGCATTTTCTTTTAGGGGGATGTAGACTTGTCCTTACAACTGATCTTCAACTTCTGAGGCCAGAGGAATATGCTTTCAACAACTTTGTGAAAACTCCTTTTCAGACTTTAATCTTTCTTTGTAGCTTGTGCATCTTATGTAACGTGTGGTGTACTTCGCACCTCAGAAGCTGCTACAAGTTCGATCACACAGCACTTAATGGCTGCTGTGCGCGCAGCGGGAAATACGGCAGTGTAGCAGCCAGCACTACCGAAGGGCTGAAGGGGCCCCTGCTGAACGAACCGCGGGGCTGCGTCAGCTTTCGCCGCCAGACTAACCTTCCATCTTTGCGACTACCGCCCCACGGGCCCGCCTCCCGCGCTCGGCTCGGGGCCATTGCGTCCCCGCAGCAGCGGCCGCCGGCTGGGGGCGTGGCCTGAGCGCAGGGCCCCCGCTTATCCCCGGGAGCGGACGCCGGTCCCCCGGAAGCGGGCGAGGCGGGGGTGAGGCGGAAGCGCGGGTTCTCGGCGCTCCCCACCCCGGTTCTCGCTGCGGCACAGAAGATGGCGGCGAAAACACAGGGCGGCATCCGTCTCAGCGCGGTGAGCGGCGCGGATCCCCGTGGGGAGAGCGGGGCCCGACAGGCGGGGAGCGCCGCTGAGGAGACGATCTCTCTCTCTCCCTTGGCGGCCCACACTGCGGGGGTCGGCGCTGTTTGGCAGCCAGGGGGCCGGGGGCGCCTGTGTGAGGCCCACGGCGGCTGAGGGGCAAGCAGCGGGCTGGGGGCAGGGCGCTCTGGGGATCAGGGGGCTGCCGTGCTGCTGCGGCCGCCACTGGAGCAGCTTTTAGCCTTCCGTCAGTGAAAGTGGGGACCGGAGCCTGCCCAGGTGGGGGCAACGCCTTGCCTCTGCGGGGGTAAAAAGTTGCTAGCCAGGTGCTGAGAAGGGCGGGCTCTGGAGCCTTTCAACTAAAATAAACAAGCAGCCCGTCTTTGTCTCACGCTTCTTGTTCCTCATGCGCTGTCCTCGGCAGTGTCCTTACCCTGGCGCGCTGTGTTTTGGTCACTTTACTGACGGGAAAAGAGGCGGGTACCAGCGCCCGCTGGCCAAGCCCCGCCAGTGGAAGAGGGGGAGCGGGCGGCCCCTACGGGGCCTCGGTCACTAGCGCCGGGGCCCGGTGCGTGGTAGCTCGTGGGGGTTCCGTCTTCGATCTCGGCACAAAATCAGTGAGGTTAGCTCAGGCCGTGCCCGAGGGGAAGTTACCGTCTGTGGGTGGGTTAGTTATTGGGGGCGAAGGAGGGGATTTTATAGTCTATTGTAGTGATGTAATTAGTTGTGGACACTGTGACCTCTAATTGGGAGCTTGTAACGTAAAGTCTTAACTACTTTTTGCAAGGGAGCTAATTACACTTGAAAAATACATATGAACGTAGTTAAATCCACTACTGTATTAGACTTTTCAGCACCGTATTGCTCGTTGCTGTCCTTTTGTGGAAATTAGTTATTTCCATGTTTATACTAATACAAATGAAGTTGAAGCTACTTTTCCAGTTTGATACATCATCGATGAAACAGGATTATTTTTTTAAGCCTGAGTTCAGCTATCTAGACTTACAAGTCACACTTACAGTTGCAAACATCTCATTCATAACCTTACTTATAGTGGAAAGAAGCTGAATCGTTACAGAAAGTAACTTAAACAAGTTAAGAACATTGTTATATTCTCAGCACTGCTTAAATTACCTTATTATAAAGTGCCATGGTTGTCGAGATTAACTATAAATGTCATCTACTTGAAGTTTAAGAATTGGACTTTCACTTCATGTCTTTAATTCTTGTTTGAAATCCATTGTTTTGACAGATTTTATTAAAGTGTCCTTTTTTAGGTAACACAATGGTTAAGAACAAAAAAATTAGAAGAAGGAAGTCTCCCTTTGTTTTTAGTGCAGTCTTAAGAGAAAAAATGCATCAGCATGAGTAATCAGCCATTGCAAAAAAACTGCGTATCAGAAGTCAGACTGCAGAGTTCAAAATTGTTCTCAAGTTGAAATCACTTTGGCAAGATGAACTCTTACAGATGAGAAATCTAATCTGAGCTTGGTGGAACTGGTAGCTTTCTGGATTATGTTCTGCATGCAGTTTGGTTTTGTTATTAGTCATAACTGAAAATCTACATTCAGTCTTTCTAGAGGAAGTGATGGGTTTTGTAGGTTTTGGATGAAGAAGAGGCTGGTAGAGTTTTGTAGCAGGTTCTGTGGTATAGTGTAAAAACCTCTATTTCCTAGAAAATGATAGAGAGTTGATGGTCCTAATCCCTTCTGTCAACAGCTGTTTGGAAATATGTTGGTTTTCACTTCCATTAGTCTAAGAAGCATGTGTAAACAACACGGGTAGCGTAAGCAGGTTTGGGAACTCTTTCCCACATTGGTATTGATCTCCTGTTGCTCTGCGTGATGAGATAGATTAGAGAAATGGTCTAGGTTGAAAATAAGATTCTTAAATGGCTTGTGATTTGGATCAGATCCCTGATGTAGTTTATTACACAGTCATGTAACTGCAAGGGAGAAGAGGAAAATGACAGTGGGATTAATCCCCAAGATGTTGTGAAATATGTCTGTAAGTTCAGACAGATTGTTTTGGTGGTTATTTGATTTTTGCACGACTTATGATCTGCAAGGGATGGAAGAGTTCCAACTTTCTCAGAAAACTAAAATCCCCAAAGCTGTCTCTTATTTTGGAGAGAGAAGTTTGTTCTTAAATATTTGTTGGTTATAATAGTAGAAGGTACTCCTCTTAGTGCATATTATAAAAAGACTAAAATGCACTGTGTATGCAGTTTGAAGGAGGGAGAGGTTTAGTTGTGTCTCCAAAAGGAGTTCGGCTGCACTTGGTCTCAGGAGAAAAACTGAAACCAAAACCCACTTAATGACAAAATGACAGGCTTAGTGAGCAAAGTAACTGGATTGTCTCAGCTACAGTCCTGTTATCATAGAAGTGAGTGTTCACCGGGGAACTAACTGGTTTTTTTATTGTACTTATTGAACTTCAATTATTCATGAACTAATTAAAGTGATGCTTTAATCCCATTTTGTCCCCTTAAACTTAATTTTGTCAAATATTTCCTGACAACTTGTTGCTGACAGCCGAGTGTGCTCTGAAGTAGATTATGAAGGCAATGACCTTAAAGCACTATTCTCCTCTTTTCTTTTTTTCATTTTTTTTCCCTTTAGTCAGTTATGGCCCCATGTCCTTGTTTCAATGCATTACTTGAGCAAATCATGCTATTTGCTGTAAGACTTTGTTACGAAACCACTCTCTGGGATACTCACTCACTGTTGGCTGGGCAAAAAGGTACTACAGTCAAAACCTGATTTGTTACAATTTCTGTATTCCAGCCCATACCTTCCTGTTTCATGTACCTGTTCACAAGTTCTGAGTACCACCTTCCTGCCTTTCTCAAAATCTTACCACTTAAAACAGCGATCCAGTGTGCTGTTTATTGAAGATGCTGTTTCTTTAAGGTGATGATCTTTTCAAAGTTAATCATTAATGTGCAACAGTGAAGTGAGGGAGAGAGAAGCATTGCCTTGCACAGGAACACTATTTTGTTGCCTTGCACAGGTACATTTTGCTTCACAGAAAAAAGACTACTTCTGATTATGTCACTGTTGTTGAGGTTCCTTCTGTCATTAGCATTGTCTGTTGATCAGGGGAGGCTCACAAGTGTGAGTTCATGCCTTCATCAAAACTACAGTCAGGACTTTTTCCAGGTGCATATTGCTGAGGTTAAATTGTTGGCAGTAACTCCAGAGGTCCAGTGTATCTCATGTATTGTTGAAGTTTTCCACTGGCTAACAGCAGAGAAAAGTTTTAGCAGTAAGTTGCACATTCAGGTGTTCAGTATCTGCTTATTGGTATGGTGGGGATTTTTAAGAGTTAGTATTTATGTTTTGACAAGGTAAGACTTCAGATCAAAATAGGTCAACCCAGTTGTTACTTGTGTACTGTTGTATGACAGAGGAAGAAATCAAAGATCCATTTAACCTTGTGCCATGGAATATGTGAGATTTCCATTAATAGCCTTGATGTATTTTTTTCTTACTGGATTCCAAATTTATTTGTAAGTATCTGCTAGGAATTTGAAAGGGCCCGAGTGTCTTATCGTGAATCCATTTACCAGACATTGTAAAATTGGAGTTTTAAAGCACAGGTGGCATCAAAGAATGTGATGCATATTCATACGCCTGCTCTAGCTGTGTGGAGAAACGCAGGGATTAAGTTGCAGTCAGAAAGTGTGTCCTGTGCTCGTAGGTTTCCTGGAAAGTTATGTTTATCTGAAGTGGGGCTGCTGGTGCTGCCACCTTACTCCAGCTCTGGTATATCTGGCAGCAAGCTCTAGAACTTGCTAGTAGACTTATTCCTTTAAGTTGATAAAAGAGCCTTGGAGACTTGAAGTAGTTGATTGCTTTTACTTAGACTTTACTAACAATACAAAAGTGTTATCAGCATAGTACTGTAAAATTTAAGTACAGCTATGTATGCAGTATTTAAACTTTTTTTTTCCTGATATTCTATGCACATATAATGGATTATATTATGTTTTCAATGTAACCACTTGCTGCACAAGGACTGTTTCCGGCATTGCTTGTTTGCAACTTACTGCCTTTTATGCTATCGCCATAACTATGCAAGTGAGGCTTAAAAGCATATATGTGCAGTGAATTTGTGTTAAAGGTAATGCAAACAGAACTGAATCACTTTGAACAGGTAAATTTCTCCAAACATTGCACTAACAAAGCCTTAAAATATATGGAGACTTGGTTCTGGTTTTCCTAGTCTTTTGCTATAAGTGACTACATATGAACACAGGCTTTCATAAATTACTTGAGAATACTTTTGTCACTGACATCTACAAGATATATCTCATAAATAAGTACTGTATTTGCATATTCTTATCTAATCCTGCTATTGACTATGTTCCTCTGATTGTATTTTATCATACGTGAGGATAAAATTTAAGAGATAAAATTGCTAAAAGCACAAGCTAGTGGTTGAGAGAATCTAGCAGGTGATTTGGTCAATACGGGCAAAAGGAGCAATGATGTCAGCAGTAAGCTGTTGAACATATTAGGTGCTGTTCACTTTATCTGAAAAGTTTAATTCTCAAGGTTTAAGAGCTACATTCTTAGCATTTGACTTTGTTCTTATGTTACTAGATTTGGACTCTTTGTTTCCTGTAAACTCTAGTATCAGTGTACAGTAACAGTTCATTCTATTTTTATGAAGAGTGTATGATAGGAAGACAGTATAACCAGTGTTCAGAATACGGTATGCTACTGTGCTGAACTCTGTATTTAATAGCTATATTAAGGTTTCTCTTAAAAGGTGTTATCATGCCAATATCTAAAAGTAAGTAGTATTGTATGGAACAGATTTATTTAATGTTACTTTATTTAACATACTGTTTTCTGGTTTGATATTGTTGAAGAGCACAAACTAACGCCATTCTTTGTGGTTTATTCCAGCTTTGTCCAAAGTTCTTGCATACCAACTCTACCAGTCACACCTGGCCTTTCAGTGCAATTGCAGAGCTTATAGGTATGTAGACCAATACTTTGCCTGAGTACCTGACTGTCATACTTTTTTCCTGTTATAAAACTTTTTTCTTCAATTAGGGGAGGGAGTCGATCTTATTGTTACCATTCAAAATCTTAAAACATTTTTTTTTTTTACAGTTAGGTGGACTTTTTCTTTAATAGTGTACATATTGCCTGACATTACTTGGAGGAGCTTTGTAGGATTTGCCAGTTTAACTGGATTTATTGAGGATTGCCAAATGTAGAAGACTGTGGAACCGAGCGAATTCCTTCTCTTCTAGTCCACCAAATGGACGCATATTGCTTTTTGCTGTTCCCAGGCACATTCCAAAGATAGGCATGTATGCTTGTGTTCTGTACAGACATAGCTGAACACGGGTTAGCACAGACAGGAGGACAGTAACTTTGCAAGAACCCACATTAACACAGGCAATGCTCAAAATGTGAACAGCACCAACGGTCACCTCCTATTCCCGCTTCCTGGCTAGCCAGGTTTAAAGCTCAATAGTGGCACATATATATACTCTAACTCTCTTACCACTCATGCTTACCTATGTTTCTGGGTGTTTTGCCAAGATCTGGGAATCTTTCCGGTATGTGTGTCCTGGGCTTTTTACCACTCTCTGGCTTAGATATCAGATCTTGATAGTTGCTGGTTTCTTCCAACTTCTCAGCTTGTCCAGCTTGAAATTAGCTAGCAGAACAAATGTGGACAGGCACACACTGAGAATAGAGAGTGCATTCACACAGGAAAATGTTAGAAATAGTGTTTAGTAGAACATGCAACAGAGTGGCACAGGGTTCAGCCATAGAAGCATACTATCAGCCAGCTTAACCACAATCAGCCTGTCATTCTCTGCCCCCTCCTATTATACCATTCTTCTTCCGTCCACTTTGGCCTTTCCCTTTTCTTTGATGTTTCGCACAATCACAGACTGTTAGGGGTTGGAAGAGGCCTCAAAAGATCATCTAGTACAACCCCCTGCCAGAGCAGGATCACCTATACCAGATCTTACAGGAATGCATTCAGGTGGCTTTTGAATACCTCCAGAGAAGGAGACTCCACAACCCTGCTGTTCACCAAAACATTCAGCAGTAATTTTTGCACATTGCCACAGTACTACTCAAATATCCTTATTTTCTTCTTTTGGGTTACCAGATTTTTGTCTGAACATCTTCAGGGTTATACTTTAGTGGTTCCTTCTAATGGTTCATCCATCAGTGTCCGAAGTCTTCTGCTTGTTGTAATTGTCTCTGTTAGCTAGAGCTTGGGTATCTTCTGCCTTATTTATTAACTCCCGTTGATTGTCTTGCCTTTGATTTTTGAGTAATCGTTATCTGGATATCTTCAGAATTGCATGTTTCCCAACTTCAGGAATAGTTAGCAGACTTTCTTTAACTAGTTCCTCAAAATTATGCTTATCTAGCAGTTTGCTAAAGGGAACAACTCTTGTCACAAATTACTTTGATAACCTAACAAGAACAAATAGGAATTTTTCAGGTAGGTAAGGCCAGAGCTGTCACCAAGGAGGAAGCCAGAACCACATGGCTGTGGGAAGGGCTGGCTGTTTTGAGAATAACAGTATGTTAATGTTATTTCAGCTTTTTAATCACCCCATGCCATACCTGGCTAGAATGATGATGGATGTGCTGTGCAAAGCATGCAGACTCATCTTCTTCCTTTGCCCTTGGTTTGTGCTGTGCTGCTTTAACAAAACTTAAAGATCACAGTAGCAACATGCTGGTTGTAGAGGTTTCAAGTTAATCACGTTGATTTACATGTTTTATAATCTCTTTCATATGTTATGTAAAGCTATACCATGTGCCACATATTGGATATTATAAATAGGGTTACATTTTGGAAGCTTGCATATATACTTTATGCAAACTTAACAAAAAAATTAATGATTTGTGTACAAAAATTTGCCTTTTAGGGTCTAGTTATTCCTGTCAGCTTTTTGACAGTTACATTGCTGGCTTCTCCCATTAGTCCTCAGTCAGATTAAATTTAGGTGAACTAATGCTGATACTTGAAAGAGGGTAAATTGGACATCTAGGAAAAGATCTAAAGATCTAAACTAGCTTTGCTGCAAGAAATATTTGTGGGGCCATGGCTTCTGTTTCACTTGCAGTAGCAATGCTGTAAGCTCTTTAAAATCTTGTGAATAAAAAGGTTTGTCTTAAGCTATTTGTACTTCTGTAAAAGTTGTATTTTCTTACACTGGAACTGCAGCGCAGTGCAGCAACAGTTTTTCAGATCAAAATTTAGATTTCACAAACCTATGTGAAACATGGAGTTGTGCTTCAGGTTTTTGCATGTGTTTTTCTTTTTTCTTTCAGTCTCTCAGATTTTGTCATGTGACATTGTGATAGTATTTAAAATCTAATTTTGCAGTTAAAAAGGCTGCAGGCAGGTAACATGTTGCTGTAGTTGTCCTTGTTAGTGATGTGGCATTGTCTGCAGACCATAACCCAGCCTCCTGGGAGCCAGTCACAAGAGATTTGCATGACTAGAAGGAAGTACCTCTTGCAACAGCTGTTTGGGAGGCAGGAAGTGGTTTCATTTTTTGTCTTGGTTTCATTTTTTGTTCTCACATTTGAGCCTCTCCTCTCCAAACTAATTTTTGCCTCTATATTGCTGTCATCTCTAATATTGATGAGAAATTGTGTTGCGGTGGACAAGGTTTTGTTGGGTTTGATGCAGCTGTTTCATTGTAATGTTTTAGTTTATTGCTGTCGTCTATAAAGAAGATAGTACCTTAGGAGCTCTAGGTTTCAGTGTATCATTTACCTTACTAAAACCTATGGCTTTTTGCTTTTGTGCAAAAGTTGGCTGATATTCAGTGGCTTCACTAAGAAGTTTCTCTCTGTGCCATCACAAAATTTCTGCAACTATATTATGTACTGAAATGGAGCTGGAAAATGACTGCAGTTTTAGAGCTCCATTAGTTTAGCATGTGACTCTTAAGGGTCATAGACCTGTGATTAGGGAACTAAGTTAAGTTGCCATAGTCACCAAATAAATAAATAGATGTGCTAATGTAGCTCCATAATAAAGTTAGGGCCAGCTCTCCTGTGTAGCCGTTTGGCAGTGTTACAAGACTGAAATCCAGCAGATTGATTATACATGTATTACTGATAAGGATTTGTTGTGCTATATAAGGATTTAAGTAACTTTGGAAAAGTTACTGACATCTTCACTGGAATTAAAAACACTTCAAAATGGAACAGTTTAAGTGTGAACATATTTTAGCTTTTCAGTATCCCACCCTTGTTTGCTTTCTTTCTCTTCAGATAATGCTTACGATCCAGATGTGAGCGCTAAACAGATATGGATAGACAAAACAGTGATAAATGACAATATATGCTTGACATTCACTGATAATGGAAATGGTATGAACTCAGAGAAGCTACACAAAATGCTAAGGTGGGTAATCTCTTTTGCAGTTCTTTTCCTGTATAAAATTACAGTTCTGTTATTGCTTAGCTTATTCTGTTTTTTCATACATAGTCAATTATTTTTTTTTCTATAAACTTTGTATTTCTGAAGATAAGCTATTATCCAAGTGAGACTTTAAAACAGACATGATAATAAAACTTCCACACAACTTTGTCAGTGTGTTGTTGTCTCATAAATTCCTCTTATCCTTTCTGTCAACCTTCCTATTTCACTTTCTGTGCGGTGCTTGTGCTGTGTAAACTGTAGCACCCTTTAGTGGAGCTAAGGAGAATTCAGTTTGGATTTTTGTTTGGTTTGTTGTTTTCTTTGTGTTTTTTTTTTCTCTTAAATTAAGGTTGCTTTAGTTTTTAATTTAGCGAGCAAGAGAAAAGGGAGATTCAGTTCAAAGCCTTTGGAGTACTGTGGAAAACTGAAGGGAATGATGTTGATGTGGTTTGTCTGTTTAAATAGTCTATAGAGTTTGTCTGTTTGTCTTTAAATATTGTATACAGTTCTGAATTATTAATATTTGATCAGGCAGAGATACTAATTAAAGTATGTTGTTTATTAATACAAAAATCCTGCCAGAACATTTACAATTCATATTTAACAGTACTTTAAACTGAGAAAGAGATTTGCAGCAATGCCGGCTTGCCCACAAGGGGGACTCTGTGGCTGCTGAACAAAGGTGGCTGGCACAAACCTTTACAGAGACTATAGAAATATGGTCAGTTACTCATGACCAGAGCTTTACGGAGTCTTTCTGGGGCTGCAATTCTTATAATCCAAAATACAGTCTGCTTGCACAAGTTAACATGAAAATGGCACTTTGCCACATGGTGGCTTTGCTGGAGGAGGCTCTCCAGAGATCTGTAGCTTTTATTTTTGGAGCTGTCTTGGCACCAGTCAGAGCTTTCCACCTGGGAGAAAGTTTTACTGCCAAGTGCTTTGCAGAGCATGGGGAAGAAGTAGTTTGTCCCCAAAGCGGCTTTATCAGCTTGAGCAGGCTACTGCAAGGCTCTTGGGTGCACAGGATGTCTCCCGGCTCTTGAGGCAGCTCTCGAGCATGCGGGGAGGCAGCAAGTTCTGCTTGCTGGCTGTGCAAGCGGCTCTCTGCTCAGTAGTGGTGTTTGGCTTTCATCTGGCACTTTTCTTGGTGCAGAGGCTACAGCTGTTTTGGTTTGCAGAGCAGCTTTGGCCACAATGTGCTCTGGACTGCTGTGAACACGAGCAGCTTTGCGGGTTTTGGCTAGGGTGTGGGTGAGGCTGTTGTGCTTTCTGGGTAAACAAGATGAGGGAGAGTGCAGTTTACCAAACAACCCATATATGATATTTGCCAAAGACCATAATGTCCAATGGCATTAGACAAAACCAGAATAATTCAACCTGTAGCCCAGACATGGGAGATTCACAAGCACAGCGCATGGCAAGTCACAACTGAGGTGCATGGTTCGTGTTTACCTTAGGAAAGGACACGCACAAACAAGCTGCTGTTTACAGAGACATGCAGATGCCTGGATTTTGTCTATTCTTCACTCCAAAAACCCCAGCTCCTAAGGGAGAGGGGGAAAAGAGGGCTTGGGCATGTTGGGACTTGTTTTGCCCCGCAACACAAGAGTTTGAGCTGATCTTTCTGCAGCTTTTATTTCTACAGTTAGCAAAGAGATGGCTATTGGGTTGCCTTTTTAGTATGAAAGATTGCTATGCCTGCAGGTAAATTTCTGGGTTTAAATGTGAGCAATTATTTTCTATTAGACACCATAATTAATAGTTTATAAGCAACATGGAATTTAGCAAGCACATTTACCTGTTTTGCTTTAAATACCATATATGGTCATTAATAGAAAAATCTGTAGCTCACATTTTCAAGCAAGGGGAAGGAATACCCCAAAACTTGTGAGTTTTCTTAGGATTTATTTTGAAGCCACAGGATAATTACTAGACTCACATAAGAATGCTTACTGCATAATTCCAGACAGATTATTTCTCTTCCATACTTAAAAATGAAAGTAATTTTCCCTAAATTTCTTGCAGTGTGGTTTTATCAACTTTCAGGATTTGCTTAACTGTACATTGTTTAATTGTGCTGTATTTCTAAACCAAGAGTAACTCATTATGTTTGAGTCACTTTAGTCTTGAATGCATCTTTTGGTTGTTTGGGTTTTTATATACATATAGTTTTGGTGGGTTGTTTTTTTTTGTTCTTTACACTCTTCTGATGTTTTTTGTTTCAGCTTTGGCTTCAGTGAGAAATCTGTGATGAATGGCCGTGTTCCAGTGGGACTGTATGGAAATGGGTTTAAGTCAGGGTCCATGCGCCTGGGAAAAGATGCAATAGTTTTCACCAAGAATGGGGAAACCATGAGTGTGGGCCTCTTATCTCAGACTTTCCTTGAAGCCACAAAAGCAGAGCATGTCATGGTTCCTATAGTGACATTCAACAGCCAACATATCCTTCCAGCAGTTTCTGAATGGGAAGTTGTGGGTACATGCAAAACTTTGATGATAATATCAGTAAAGGAAATCTCCTTGTCTAGTCTTACAGATATGCTAAATTGTAAGACGCAAGGAAGTTTATGATATGTTAAAACCTTAAATTTGTAGGAGTTCTGAGATGTGGAATAAGAACCTGTAAAGGGAGTTGCAGAAGTTTCTTCATCTTCAAAAGATTACTTCATTCAAAGCTTCTCCTTAACATAACGCTTACGACAGGTCAGTGATGCAGCAGAATCAAAAAACAGCCTGAAGGCCATTTTAACACATTCTTTATTTTCTACTGAGGAAAAATTACTGGCAGAGCTAGATGCTATAATAGGGAAAAAAGGCACAAGAATTATCATTTGGAATCTTAGAAGGTAAGATGAAGTTCAGTCTCTTTATATCTCTCATATATTTCGTTATCTATCAGTGTATGCAAATGTTAACAGTTGTGTTTCTTTGTGGAGTAACTCCAAAAGACTGTGGGCAGTTAGCTGCAACCGAGAAACTAACCCCAAACTCACATGACTGAAGTGCTGTAATGTTGCACAAGAGCTGTTGCTAATATCTCAAGTAGCAAAGCAGAAGGAGGGAGAATGTAAAGACCAAATGCTCTAAAATCCAAAACACTTTCGTGTTTGCAACTCCGACTTGAGCAGACAATAAATCAAGCAAATTTTGCCCTGCTTCTGGACAGCAAGTATCCACAAGCCGCACGTTGGGCTACCAATTAAAATACGTGGCAGGGTGAGTGAGTTCTCCCCACACACACAAAGAAACCGCAGCTAACTCAGTCGGAGAAGCAGATGAAGGTGCTGTATTTACAAGCAGAAATGGAATGCAGATGGATTTGTACAAAAATATACAGCAATGAACCTAATACAGAAGACCTTTTTCCCTCCAGCCAGCCAGGGGGATTCCCCCTCTACCCCCCTCTCCCTCCCTACCTCCCTTTTTTCCCAAAAAGGGTTAGAGAGAGAGAGAGAAAGGCAATTAAGGAGAAAATTCTGTTAGCTCAAAGCGTGTGCAAGAATTAGTTTTCTTACCTGGTTAGCTTTGTTAATTCAAGGTCGAGTCCGTCCGGCAGCTGTTGCTTCAGTGAGAGAGAAACAGGCCGACAGGAACAGAGGGAACACAACAGACAGAACTAACTGAACTGAACTAAAAACTTAAAAGTTGCATTCTACGAATGAAATTCGTTTAGACCTTATCTTTGTTTTGAAAAACATTCAGCCAGAGTGTTCCATCAACTGTCCCTTTCTTAAAGGCACAGCCTAAAACGGTCACAATAGCTTAGAGAAATTCCCTTTCTCTTGCATCTTCATGATACTCACTGAGTCCACCAAAGCATCTTTATGTTGTGTTGGCTTTGTTTCCCATAATTAGTATTTTTTTTTTTATTATTTCTCACTTAGAGATAAGAATGAAAAAACAGAGTTTGACTTTGACAAGGATAAATATGACATCAGAATTCCAGAAGACTTAGATGAAACAGGCAAAAGAGGATATAAAAAACAAGAGAGGCTCGACCAGGTTGTTCCAGAAAGTGACTATTCACTGCGAGTATGTATAACTTAAAAATAGCTTCCAAAATTAGACTTTGTTTTAATGTACTGTACTATAGAAGTGTTGATTGCAGTGGGAAGGGTGAATGTCAGAATTGAAATGTTTTAATGTCACTGTTAATCCCGAAAATTAGTGTTGAAAATTGGAGATAAAATGTATTTATGAACTTGTGTAAACATTTGCTCTTCATTTAGAAGAAAACTGGCAGATTTTACATCACCTTGCTGTTAAATGTGACCATCATTACCCACTAAGGGGCAAGAAGGAAATGCAGTCAGTAGCTTCAGGAATTAGAGGCATGTGTGGTTGTCTGAGCAGAGCAAACACTCCACTGTAGTGCAGGTATACATGTAGTGCTGATGCTATGCCCATGTGGATCTTTTAAAACAGATAGCTTTGGGTTGACAGTCTCGTTTCAAACAGAGGTAAAGGAAGCAGCTCCATTGTTTTAATACATGGATGCAGACAGGGACAAGGCTTTTCTGTAGGCTGATTGATGTGACCACTGTCTCCATTATTGGCTCATGATATATGAGATTCATAGCATTCATAAAGGCTTCTTTATGTAAGAAAGTCCATCTATAATTACTAGGTATTCTGGGCACTTCTTGTGGATACTATTCAGAAGTACTATGACAGTTGACCTAAAACCTTCAATTGTTCTAAGAGTCTCTGAAGTTCTGTGTCCACTTCAATTATTAGAAGTTGTAAATATAATGATAAATACAAATTAAAATGCATAGATCTATATGCTTATAAGAAGATGGCATAGCTGTTATCAATTGGTGATAATATGTTGTCATTTTGAACAAAACTAGCACACTTGCTTTTGTTTGTTACTTTAAAGATGACAGTAAAAATAGGGGATAAAAAAGAAGCTTGCATATTTGAGAGTTCTTTTAAATGGTAGATTGCATCCTCAGACACCTGATTAACTTGTCATATTCGTAAAAGTTATCTTTCCATTTGTATTTAATTTGTGATATATGTTTGCTTATTATGCACACTTGGCATTTCCACAACAAAACCTCATGTTTCATAATGTTCAACTAAAACTTGAGTTTGTCTTCCTAAACAATCTGTGTTGTAAAAGACACTAAGTTTTGAAGTTTATTAATAACAGGAGTTACTGTATGTTTCATAGGCTTACTGCAGTATCTTGTATCTGAAGCCAACTATGCAGATCATTCTGAGAGGACAAAAAGTGAAAACACAGCTTGTTTCCAAAAGCCTTGCCTTCATTGAACGTGATATCTATAGGCCAAAGTTTTTGAATGTATCCTTTGCTAATATTTACATCATTGCACACTGAATTTAATGAGTTTTGTAATCTGTCTAGATTCTACTCTCTACATTGCACTTGCAGTCATGGGTTGGGTTTGTTTTCTTTTTTTTGCATGGGGGTGTGTTGCTCTTTGTTTGTTTTCTCTTACTGAAGGAATTATCTCAGTATTAAAAAAAAAAAAAAAAAAAAAAAAAAAAAAAAAGGCACACCAAACAACCAAAATCCATAGTAAATTCCAGGGCCCAGTTTAGAGTGACTATTCAAAGTAGCTATGTTTTTGTGTTACATGAGATTAACTAGAATTTTCCTTAATACCTGGTAAAAGGCTAAAACTGTACGAATTACTTTTGGATTTAACTGCAGAAACAAAGATCATTATGGAATAATGATGTACCATAAAAACAGGCTCATCAAAGCTTATGAAAGAGTTGGCTGTCAGTTAAAGGTAAGAAATTTAAGCTCAAATATATTGTAACTTCTTTAGAAATCATCTCCACTCCAGCGCTGATTTAACAAACAACAACAAAAAACCACACACATGTGGAAACTAGAATATTGACGTATCCTTTATGAAACCACTTTTATTTTAGTTTGCCAGCATTTAGAAGTTTTATTATATGCCATTGTTCCAATGTTTGTTTTTGAAACTAAGCTTGATACACAAAATATGGGCCTAAGTGTATTTTTTTCAGGACAAAAAGAGGGGTGGAACAGAGGGAGGATCTTGCTCTAGGGAGTTTTGTCTTGGAAAGGAGTCATAAAACAGAAAGTTGTTTTTACCTACTATAGCTTGTAATTACCCCAGGCAAACTCTTGCAGTATTAACACAGAATATATGTTGTTTTTTCCTAATCTTAATTTCTTCCAGGCAAACAACATGGGTGTTGGTGTCGTTGGGATTATTGAATGCAACTTCCTCAAACCAACTCATAACAAACAAGATTTCGACTACACAAATGAATACAGGTAAATGTACAATTTTATGTGGACTTTTTATTGAATAGTGGTGTTTTCTGTGGAATACTTAATAGCAAAGGCTTCTTCTTTTCTAAGTATCAAGATAAAAGTTTATGTTCCATCATTACATTGCGTGACTGCTTTGAACAGTCCTACTGCATTCATTGTACAGGCAGTGAAGTCTGGAGTATCACATGCATCATTTTAAAGCAAGTGCCCTAAGAGTGCTTGGTTGCAGTTTTACCCCTCACTGATTGTAAAATGAGCACATAATAAGTCTGTGAGACGTGGATGTTTGTATGGTGTATAAGTGAAATTTCAATACTTGAACCCTGTTAACTCTTTTTTTTTTTTTTTTTAATGACTCTTGAGGAAAGTTGGTTTGGATATTTTTGAGTTTTGCTTTTTTATTTCTTTCCTAAAAGAACTTGGATGCCCTCAAATCCTCTCCTACATGATAGCTTATTTAAAATACATGACATCCTGAGGGCAGCAGTGACTTAGCACATTGCTTTGCTTTGAGTTTTTATCTAGTTCAGGATTGCCACTTTTTCACTTGCTTGTATTATCTCATCAGTCAGTATCTCACATGGTTATTTCCTATAGTTAAACTGTGAGCAGGATTGGGAATCTAGTCTGATTTTAAATTTCCACAGATTATAATTGGGTTTGAACTAGGTGAATTTCCTAGTCTGTTTACACTGCTCTGCTGTGAGTCAGTTGTGCTGGTTTTGTGGGAGGTGTATGGGTGAGGAAAGGCTAGAGGGGTTGAGTTACCTAAGCACTTTCCAGGCTGAGGCATAAAAACCGTCCAGGGAAATATTTTTTTAATACAAACCCTGAGAATTGTTCCTCTTTGTCTTTCTTGCTTTCCTTTTGTGAAGGTAAGACTGTTTCCTGTGCTGCTTCATGTTAAGGAATATGAGGAACAGCCATGTCCTTCAGCAACCACTGGAGCCCAGCCTGGGGACCCAGAGTTTCCACCTAGGCTGAGGCACACAAGTTTTTGCACTTTCCCGTTTGCAGGTTCAACCAGTAGTGAAGCTGAGTTTAGGTCCCAGAGACAGGCATAAAGGACACTGGCATGGCTGGTTACACAGACTGCCACAAACATGGTGCACTCGTATGTAGGAGTTGCCTAAAGCACAGACAGCCAGGTCTCATTCCTGCTTTTTATCTGGTAGAGATGGAAGCTCACGTGCATGGCAGTTCACAAGCACATATACATTTGTGAATCCCGTGAGTAGCAGCACAATCCTGCTGTCCTCCTGGTACCTTTGACTGGTATCCAATCTGACTGACAGGGTTTGTTTCTGGTTTATTGTCTTGGTTAATGCCAGTTGGGTAGGTTTTATGACTCTATGCTTGTCCCCTTTTCTTATCCTCCCAACTGAAAAAATAAACATTCTCGCACTTCAGTTGTCCTTACCAATTGATGTGACTGACCAGGTTCATTCTTAGCACTGCCTCCCTTGTCAGTAGGGTTTGTCTCTGTCCTTTATTGTAGGTGCTTTGACCATATGCCCTTGAAAGGAGAAGACTCTTTCCTTCTGTGTGCCCTGACACTTGTGGACTAAATTTCTAAGTGTGGACTTAGAAATTTAGGGCACTGACTTGTAAACGTAGGTGGGGTAAACTTTGGCAGGAGAAGTCCTTTTTCACACTGCATGTTTTGCCTTTCAGCCTGTTGGGCTTCAGCTTCCACTGGCAATCTGAACTGTCTACACACCTTTCCTGAACTGCTGATTTGTACAAAGCTCTGCATATGAAGATAACCCAGAAGCACACCAGAGTGCTGTGATAAACAGAGGTGTTAATTGCAGTAATTGAGGGGCTATAGCAAGATAAATCTGGTCATTCTTGCCTATTGAAATGCCAGCCTTCTGGAGGCAGAGCAGTGAGACTGATAGCTGCTACAGCCACTGCAGTTCAGTCTGCCTTCATCTTTTAAGTGCTACTCAGTTTGTGCTGCTCTTTACAGTGATCTTGCCAGCCTTAAGGAGTTCCAGTGTTTTTACCACCATTGCTCTAGCAAAGCCAGTAATGAGAATACCTGGTAAAGCAGATCAGGCAACTGGTCAAACTGGAAAATAGCTTATGTTCGATTTTTTTCAGTACAGATTTTCCCTGAACTGTTTCTTGTCCATTGCACTAACGGCAAGGGGGAAGGAGTTAGGATGCCATAGGATAATCATTTGTGTTGACCATGGTTTGCGCTATGTTTCCACAGGTTTCCTTTTAAAAACTCTTGTAATGGGGGCATAGGAACACAACACTTCAAAGATTTTTATATAGGCTTTTTTGAAAATATTTTTAGAAAGTAACTTTGGAGCCCAAACCAGAACATAAAACTTGATACTGTAATTTTACAATCAGCATAAGCTGACCTGCCTTCTTCCCTCCTCAGAAGAGTGATGTGATCCCATCCATGCATTGCTGCTCACTTCTGCCCTCGTGGCACTTGTGGGTTTTGGCGCAGAATTTGATGGCTTGTGTTCAGAGGTGTGCTTCCTGAATTGAAACTCTCTAGGTCAGACTAGTTCACTGCACAAACATTTGTGTTCAAGAGCGGTCATGGTTTAGGTGTTGAAATAGGCCAGGGAGGGGCTGACTTTCAGCCTCTGGTTACCCATCCACTTTACTCTGAGGTAAATTCAGCATGGTGACAAGAGGCAGTCTTATATCTCTCAGCTGTGGGACTTGTTTTTCTTCTGGCACTGCTCACTTCTGTGCATGCTAGCTCTAGTAGTCATTGAACTGTCCAACGAGACCTAATCAGGAAACATCCAGCTAAAACAACCTAGGATATGACTGGCCTGCTTTTGGTCTGCAGGCAGACTTTATACTATGTTAAAATGATAATATGTTTGCAGGCTCCATGCGGTAGTGTTGTACATCAGCTTAGAGTAGTCATGAAGTTAATGGATATACAGGGTAATCAGCCCAATACACAGCTGGGTACTAGATTGACAGAGGTAGTTTTATTTGTTTCTTCTATGATTGAGATTGATCTAGTGACATAGCTTCGGGGTTTGCACTGTGCATTCACAGTGAGTGGTCTCGATTTTAGTGTTTGTGCTCCAACTTTTATGTCCAATAATTCGCTTGCTGACAAACCAAACTTCCAACAACCCCTAATTTGTAGGGGTTTCTAAAAGTGAAAAGCTTACTGTTGCACAAATACAAAAATATATAAACACTAATATTTCTATTTATTCATAGAATCACAGAAACATTCAGGTTGGAAGAGACCCTTAGGATCATCAAGTCCAACTGATAACCCTGCTCTACAAAGTTTACCCCTAAACCATATCCTCAAGCAGCACATCTGAACAACCTTTAAACACATCCAGGATTGGTGACTCAACCACCTCCCTGGGCAGCCCATTCCAATGCCTGACCACTCTTTCTGTGAAAAGCTTTTTTTCCTGAGGTCCAGTCTAAACCTACCCACTTGCAGCTTGAGGCCGTTCCCTCTTGTTCTATCATTGATTACCTGTGAGAGGAGACCACTGTAAGGTTCTTTCACTGTCAGGTTCTTTCTATGCTGGGATTTGATTGTGAAATGTGGTCTTTTAAAAAAAAATCCTTTCTTTTTAGGCTTACAATAGCTGCATTAGGAGAAAAGCTTAATGATTACTGGAATGAAATGAAAACCAAGAAAAATGAAGAATATCCTTTAGCTTTGCCAGTTGAGGAGATACAGTGAGTATCGCTTCTTAGTAGAAGAATCTTACATACTTTCATTACTGTTTTACACTCAGTGATAAAAAGAAACATCTCATATGAATATTCTGTTCTCATATGAATATTCTGTACATTTTTTTCCATTACAGAAAACAGCCTGATCAGACATGGGTACAGTGTGATGCATGTCTGAAATGGCGAAAGCTGCCTGATGGAATAGAGCACTTGCCAGAAAAGTGGTACTGCTCATTGAACCCTGACCCACAGTTCCGGTAAAATTGGATTCTAATGAATATCTAAATACTGCTTTTAGTTCATATTTAATCACTAATAAGCATGGATGCTCTGTCATGTTGTGGCTTGGTTTTAATTGTTGGGTTTTGTTGTGGTTTTGGTGTGTTTTTTACTCCTTATCTTAGGAATTGTAATGTGCCAGAAGAACCAGAAGATGATGATCTAATACATCCTACATATGAGAAAACTTACAAAAAAAGTGAGTACCAGAGACTTTCTGAAGTGTCTCAACACCAGAAAAGGAATGTGAAAACTAAACGCATAGTTCTGCTTGCCTGTGGTATAATTGGAGGAATATATCCAGCCAAAGACTAGTGCCCTGAAATAAAGACTTGATCATAGCCATGAATAAATGAATAGCACTGTTGTTTTTCTCTGTTACTAGCATGTTGGCATTATATTCAAATTTCTATCTTTGACTTAATATCAGTTTGGCCTTCTAAGTAAAAATTATGTAAGTCATAATGAAAGTAGCCTCTCATTTAATCACGAAGAGGAGCAATGCAGCAATTTGTTTGACTACAGCTTTTAGAGGGGCATAGTTTCATAGTAGGTATGCAGTGTGAGGATAGTTTGGTATGTTAGAGAAGCAAGATACTAGTGTTTTTGTGAGATCTTGTCTATGTAACTTTTTTTTTAAGGTCCACTTTGAAGTAGCTGAATACCTCAATTTTAAGAGGATTCTTGACAAAGGTGTATGGAAAAAAAAACCTGACTTGGGTAATTTTAACTACTGCTGGCTAGCATTGTGGAAGTGAGAGTTTGGAGGTTTTCTCAACTTTTCAAAATAAGTCTAAGAGAGAACTTGTTTCAAGCTAAACTATTTAAGCTACTGGTTTCTAAGTTCATTCAGAAAAATTTTTCATTCAGTATATCAGAACATGTTCATTAGAAATTTATTGTGTCTAGCTGAGATAAGGACTGTTGTGTTTGCATTTCAGATTTTGAGGTTGGTTTGGTTTTACAATGAATTACCATTTTTAATCTAAGCTCTTAATTTGTTTTTCCTTGCTGCTGTGCAGAGACAGGGAAAAACTGAAGAAGCGTCTGGAGTACAGCCACCAGGTAACTACTGAAGTTGATAGGAAATTGACTTGGGTTGCATAGCTGTTTCTGCTGGCAGCAATGCTATGCAGTTTGATTGCTTTAGCTAGTGGCCAAGTGAGTAGTTTAAAATCCTGGTTTGTTTTGATGGCTGTAAGGTTATGGTCAGTATTAGCGAAGGAAAAATGCACCATCTTTGCAGTCCAACGATTGAAAATACACCATTGCTTCCTATGTAGTACTTAAGAGTTTGAGGGGCAAAGCCCTCTTACAAAATAGTACTGGATCTCAGTCACTCATATAAGACAGACTTGTAGTAGCTGTACTTTTGCAAGGAGGCATTCAAATTAAATTCAGATGCAAATCAACATGGTTGAGTTAAGAGAATGTACTGTAACTCAGAAGCAGATTTTTCAAGTGTGATTTAGCTTAAGTTGCTTTCAAAGTGCTAACCTAAAATCATTGTGTCTGGAGAAGAGATTGTGCATGTGCTGTTTTAAGCTATATACTTCATTGTATTAACTTCTCTGCCATTATTTTTACCCAAGTACAAAAGAAATTTCTAAAAGTAAAGTATTGTTCATTTTAGACAAACTGTATTAATTATGAGCAGCTTCAACATAGGTGGCTGGTCCGTACTTTGTGTATGATGATCAAACTTCAGACAGAGATACACCTTGGGAAAAGCCCTTGCTTGAGATTCTGCACAGTACTTTAAACCAGCTGTTTCTAAAGAAAGTCTTGTACATTCAGAAAGCTGCTTTCGGACAGCAGATCTGCATGGAGTGTGCAGCTGGTTTACAGTATTCAAAGTCCTCTGAAAAATCTGTCAAGTCTAATTGTGATATAGAACTTGCTGCTTTCCAATGTTTTGTCATAAACCAACATGAAAGAAATGCTTCACATATATTAGTGGAGTCTGGGGGGAGGAGTTTTGCAGTTGCGAAGTTAAGCAATCTGGGCTTTGTAATGTGGAGTATACTTCGTTTTTCTTAAAGTACTGAGCCTGGGTTCAAGGATATCCTTGTAGTACACCAAAAAAAAAAAAAATGTTGGTCAGAATTTTAGGTGTTGGCAGGTAGTTAGCACAATTCCTTAAACCTACTCTGAAGAACTCACTAATGTCTTTCTTCTCATTCTTAACTAACATTATCTTACAGATAAGTAATGAAATGTTTTTAAAAACACCTGTTTCTTCAAGTAGAGACTTCAAAACGTTCTCAGCTGTCAGTGGAAAGGAAGCTGTTCCAAGATCACTTTTACCAGAAACATCAAATACTTCCATAAAAAGACCTATTCTTATTTTAAGTAGATCAGTATCTTCACCTCATTGTGATTCTGACAACAGGTTAGTATGCCTGTACAAAGTAGAGTTCATCTTTATTTCTGAGTTTAGTAACTTGGTAATGAAAATTATGGTGTTTGTTTGGTGTAGTCTCGTCTTCAGGTGACAGCTGCTAAAATTCATATGTCACTTCAGGCAATATGATTAATGGCGCCTAGAAGCCTTGTGAAGTGCAAACAAGCAGAATTGGTTGGTGGTTTGTCTGTTTAGGAAAAGACTGTACTGTCTTAACCACACTCTTCAGTGTGTTTTACTTACCATCTGTTGGTTAAGGTGCAGGAAGGATGTTCCTGCAAGTACTGAGTCAGTCAGTTTCAAAATAATGCATGAAGGTAATAATTTAGTGTTTGGATGTTCTGCCACTCGTTTCTACAGTAAAAGAATTTACTCTGGCTGCATGTCTTAAAATACTGTATAAGGAGACATCCCTTTCTAGTTACTGAGTGGTAGTTTTTAATAGTATTTACAGAAACACTAAACTTACTTTGAAACAAATGGCTTTGCAGTATTTGAGCAATACAGTAATCGCTTTGTCTTGCTTCTCAGTCTTAAACGGAGGACACCTAGTTGTGTGACGCCTGTGTCTTCAAAAAAGCCTCGATTGAATGACAAACCATGCAACAGCCATGATGATGATGATGATGAAGATGTCATTATTTTAGAGGAGAGCAGTACTCCAAAGCCTTCAGCAGATCCTGATACTACTCCTGTAGTAAAAACTGAATGTATTAATTTGGATCAAGAGGAGACGCAAAAAGAAAACTGCGATGCCAGAGAATCTTGCAATGCAGCCA
Source organism: Picus viridis (assembly GCA_033816785.1). Lineage (NCBI taxonomy): Eukaryota > Metazoa > Chordata > Aves > Piciformes > Picidae > Picus > Picus viridis. Next base: position 14,581,629 of record CM066570.1, read on the forward strand.
CACCAGAATCAAGAAGTGAACAGCTGACATCAGCAACACAGACAGAGCTCCCAAACTTAGTTGTTAAAAAGGAAGAGGTGGAAGATGACACAGATATTCCAGTTCCCAGGGCAGAGATGGAAACTGAACAGCACAGTGTTAATGACGTTTCTAAGCCATCTGTAGATCTTGAAAATGAACTGAAAAATCAGCTGCATTTAGTAAACAAAGAAAAAGAAAGGTACCAAAACAAATGTGAAGTATTAACCAAACAAGTAGAAACACTGGAAGAGAGGATTGTGGAAATGAATAATAAATATGTAAAAAAAGAAATGTGCCATCAGTCAACTGAGACAGTTTCCTTTGAAGAAGAAAATGTTCATGAAAAAAGCTTGGCCGAAGTGACCGTTCGCTATGAGCAGGCCTTAGAAGAAATAGCAAAATTGAAGGATCAATGCAATACCCTCCAGAACCTAAAAACTGAATGCAGCAGGTGTGCTGATGGTGAAAGTAAGAGCGAGGTAGATGAAATTGCTGTGCAACTGGACGATGTTTTCAGGCAGCTGGACAAGTGCAGCATTGAAAGAGACAGATACAAAAGTGAGGTATGTTTGTTAAAACAGTGATAATCCCTCAAATTAAAAATCAGTGGGTTTTTAATGCATGTTTACTAGCAGCTTTAGCACACGTGCTGTATAGTTCAGTGCACTAATTAATCAAGCCACCTAAAAGGAGGAAGAAACGCTAAGCTAGCCTAAGAGCTTTTGGGGTTTTTTTTGCTTCCATAGACAGAAATAAGCGAACTTGAGAGAGACTGCAGGGCTCCAAATGTCTGACTACAAGAGAATTGTAGAATTATTTACTTAGGATAAGACCTTTTAGATCATCTTGTCCAACACTGAAAGACTGAGCAGGCTTAGAGGGACCACAGACACACTGGTTCAGCTGACAGATGGTCATTTTGAAGCAGCTTGTCCAGGTTGTCATACCTTTAAAATTTCACTGAAAATTAAAAGCAGTCAACAAAGTTAAATAATTTAAATTTGTGTGTTGTCTTATTTCAATCCACTACAGTTTTATTTGATAGATGAAATTACTTTTATTCACTTGACAGATTGAACTACTAGAAGTGGAAAAAAATCAACTTGCCTGTCAATGTGAAGAACTCAAAGCGGAAATCGCACAGTTAAAAGCTTCAATTCCCCAAGCAGTAGCCCGTGCAAATGATTCTACCACCAGTAATGTAGAAGAATCTGTAAATTTTTCTGATGGAGAAAGGTATCAATTTTGCTCTTCCTAGATTGTTTCAAGCAAGATTTTAGCTGGCTGATTGCATCTGAAATGTCTTGATGAAGGTCATGTGTGATAATCATATACTAAAATGTGATGTTTGCCATTGTTTTCAACTGCCTTTTGTGACTCCTAACTCAGTAACATTTTTAAAAGAAATTGGATTTATTTATTTATTTTTAATGATTTAGGGGGGTTTTTGAGCAGGGTTGGACATTGCACAATAGAATGCTATGTTGACAGTTCTTAAAACATCAAAAAATGTCCAAATTTCTAGATATGACATTCAGATCAAGGGGGGAGAGAGAGAGAGAGAAAGGAGGCAGGAAAGAGGGTGATCATGAGCCTGTGCTGTGTAGATTAACTTCACTTATATTCTGTTTTTCTTTCTTAGATCAATAGTACTCTATGAAAAAGAATTCAGGTTTGGTTTTGAAACTTACCTTTCCTGTAAGAACTTCTTGCTGCAGACTAATCCTATGGAACTAAGTTGTGACCAGAGTGTATCTTTGAACTAACTGAGGGTTTAAACTTGCAAATAGAGAGCTTGCAGCTCTTAGGTAAAAGAGCAAATAGACAAAAAAAGTTCACATACTAGATGGAAGCAGGGATGAGCAGTCCAGCAGGAATATAGGCACACTCTCTGGCCATGTAGGATAGAACTGAAGGGCAGAACTCAGCTGGAGTTAAAACAGGCAAGGCCCAATGAAGGACAACCAGAAGTCCTTCTGTAAGCACAGCAGCAACCACTAAAAAAATGGGAGCCTGCTGCTCGATGGAGCAGATGCTTGGTAGCACAGAACCTGAGATATGAGAGGCACAATTTACTGTGGTACTGAGTATCCTCATTACTTTTTTTTTTTACTGGTGAGTTGTGGCTGCTAGGTCCCAGAGCCAAGTGGTAATCTTGGTGAGGGAAGTGTTCATTACCTGTAATAAAAAGTGACTGAATAAAGGGACCATTTAAGCAAAGGCTATGGAACCAGGTGAGCTTTATCAGAGGAAGCTGGCTAATTGATGAAGTTGGCCTTGCAATGAATGATCAAAAGGTGGTGGCATCGGTGGTTCCTGATGCCTGGAAAAAGGGAGTCATCATGTCCTTGTTTAGGATGGGCAGAAAGGAAGATCTGAACTACAGACTGGTCAGTGTAGCTTCAGTCCCTGGGAAGACCATGGAGAAATCTGCTTGGAAGTCATCTGAAAACCCTGATAGTCAAGGTAATTAGGAACAACCGTCATGAATTTACTGAGGGCAAATCATGCATTTGCTGCCTCATTGCCTTTTGCAGTGAGATGACCAGCTCTGTGGGCCTTCATTTTGGCAAAGTTTCCAATGTGGACTGCCATAATATCATGATAGTGAAGTTTGTGAGGTATGGTTTGCATAGGTAGGCTAGGAGATACTGCTCAGCAGTCCAGCCAGTTTTGAGATCTATCAAGAACAGTAAAGGTTAGTGCCTTTGTTCATGGCCTAGATGATTCTGCAAAATGAACTCAGATTCACAATGACGTCAAATTGGCAGGAATCATTGGTATTCTGGAAGGGGGCTGTTGAGACCTTTGCAGGATGGAGAAAAGGGCTGAAAGAAACCTCATGGGAATTCAACAAAGGCAACTGCAGAGTTAGGCACCTGTGTTGGAAATACCCCATGCAGGTGAACAAGCTGGAGATTGCTCATAGGAAAGCACTTTGTGATGCTGGTGGACTAAAAGTTTAATGTGTCAGCAGTGCACTCTTGTGGCGGAAAAGTCCACTGCCTGCTGGGCTATATGGGTGAGAATTCAGCCAGCAGTTTGAGGCCAGTGATTCTTCTCTACTGTTGGTCATTGTGAGGCTAGACATGGACTGTTGTGTCCAGTGTGGGACTCCCTGCTGCATGAATAACACTGGCATATTGGAGCAAGTCTCCAAAAGGGCTGTCAAGATGGGTAGAGACCTAGAGCAGCTGACATAGATGGGGAAGCTGAAGGAAATAGCCTTACAGCGTGGGTTACCTTGAAATCCTGTTGCTCTTAGCTGCTGCCTAAGGAGAGTGTGGAAAAGATGAAACTAGTTTCTTATGAGCACAGTGACACAACAGACACAAGCTGCAACAAGGGAAATTGTGTCTAAATATTGGAGTGGGGGAAGTGTTCATAGTGAAGTTAATCAAACTCTGCAAAAGGGACCCAGGGAGATTGTGGAATCTGTCTTTGGAGATGTTAAAAACACAAGAAGTTTCTAGGAAATGTGATCTGATTAGCCCTGCTCTGAATGTGTGTTGGAGGGAAGGGAGAATTGGACTGGATGACTTCCAGAGGCCACTTGCAATCTGATTTGATTTCCCCTCCTCCCTTTCCTCCTGTGGTTCAATCTACCCTTTATCTGCCAGTGTTAAATTTTCTTTTTACTGCATCTGACTTGTGCTTCCTAAAAGAATTAGTATGTGCAGGACTTTTAAGTAATGTTACTGGGATATGATGACACTATGAAGACTGGCTATTGAAGATAAGGGAAATGATGGTAGCAGGAAGTGCTCAAGGGAAAGGACGAGTGATTTGGAAGCAATTCAGTCATGACGAGAACAGAAGGGATCCAGGAAAGAAAGCAAGAAGAGGAGGCATAGCATTTTCCCTGCGCTAGAACTCTTATTTCCTCTTCATATTTCACAGCCTTTGGACAAACTACTTTCTGTTGCCTTTTCTTCTTTTTTTTTCTTCTTTTATTAGCATAGGAGGTAGTAGTTTGTGCTTCTAAACATATAAAAGTACCGGGTGTTAATACTGTTTTAAGAAATAAAAAGGTGTTGTGGGATAAAGGATTGTGCTAGTGCTTTTATTTAAAAGTTAACAAATAAGCATTCCAAAATATTTCTGATGCATTTTGGGAAAGGCAGAATTCAGTTTAAGCCTTAGTATTTGTTCGGCACTAAAGAGAATATACACACCTTCAAAACCGAATCTCGAGAGGCCCAGCTTTGGAAAAACTGGTGATTTTTGAAATTACCTTGGTGCAGCTTTAAGTGGATCAGTTTTTTACTGGTTTATGGAAGCCATGTATAGAGCCTTTCCAATGCAGAATATTGGTTAAATAAAGGACTGTGTATTTTAACATAAAAAATTCATATATGTCTAATTATATCTAATTATTTTTTTCACAGCCTGAAACTGCGCTCTCTTCGAGTGAATGTTGGACAGCTTCTGGCTACCATCATGCCTGATCTAGACTTGCAGCAAGTAAATTACGATATTGATGTAGTAGATGAAATTTTAGGGCAAGTTGTGGAACAAATGCATGAAATCAGTAGTACTTAATATTGTAAGATTTTAGCAAATTCTTCCTTGATCTTCCACTATAACCTTTGTGTAGGTTCAAAATTGTATATACTGCTTCTTCACTTTATATATTTGACATAGTTTGATTAAGTGTATATACACTACACGTTTAGATGTTCCCACAGATGCAGTGGGTGTTATTGTCACTTTGTCTTAAAGGAGCACTGTCAATATTGACCAACACTGATGTACTTAATTAAGGATTTTGCTTTTAAAATGCATTTGTAATTAAATTTGCAAATATTTTTATTATTAGGAATCTTAATACTTTTCTACAAGAGGTTTTTTGTTGACTTTTGCTCTTATATAAACATTAATACTTGTAATTATTTCCTCTTCTACAATCTAAGTAGTGGAATATATTAAAAATGCAAAAAAGAACCTTTCTTGATTTCCTTCTCAGAACAGACTAGTGGTGTTCTTGTATACTACAGTATTGTTTCATTGCTATCAGCAATGTTGTATGTTGCATTAATGGGGTAAAAGTGTAACTAGTTAATGAAAACTTTGGCCACATGGGTAATATTTGTGTTCTACTAACAAAAAGGAAGAAAAACTCTTTTAAGGATTTTTATCTTGAAAACTTAGGATCTTTGACTCCCTTCTGGATTTTTTTTGATGTTGCTGAAGAACGTTATCTGTACAATAGTTTTGCAGCATAAACAATGCTAAGGGATGTGGCTAGGATATTTCAGCCTTTTCAGTGATGGAAACCATATGCTTGTGTCCTGCCCTTGCTTATTTGATTGTTGTTTTCCTATGTGCAAGAACCTGTCTGTATTTGAGCAGCAGAAGGATCTTCAGTTCTACCTGGAGAGCAGTGAAGGAGAAAAGGACCCCCGGCTCTGGCAGGGGGGTTTGAAACAGGTGATATTTCAGGGTCCCCTCTAGCCCCTAACATTCTGTGATTGTATTCAAACACAGTAGTGCTAGTTCCGTACCAGGACACAGCTTCAGTAGTCATACAGTTCTTGGCTATTTTTTTCCTGAGTCAAAGGCAGTTGTTGGAATGGGAAGAAATGTTGTGAACTATTAGAAAGGGCAAATTGGGATGGCATATCAAGGCTAGGTAGGATTCCTGAGCAACCTCTGCTCTGCATAGAGTACCACTTCTTGAGACCTGAAGGCCTTTTTTCCGAGAAGCCCAATGCTGAACAGGATTGACACAGAGGTTCTGCGAGGTATACAGGCTTTCATATGTATTACCTCAAACAAATCAGTGCAGTATTAAACATCTAACTCTGCCTTGAAATCTTTCATGTTGAGATGTGAAGGTGCAGAGATTTGTCTCTGAAACTTACCTTCCTATTAGAATGTGCCATGCTGAGTACAAATGAGTCAGACTACTAAATCCTTGATTAACTAGTTGAATGGAAGTATTTGAAAAGGAGGCGTTTCCTTATCTGTGGTGTTAACTACAACAGGGTGAACTAAAGCTGAAAATGTCCAAATATAACTTGTTTATGCTGTGTTTGAATTTAGACAACTTTTATTATAGGTAAGAGAGGGGAGTCACTTCCCTCCCACCCTGCCCTTTTTTTGGTAAATGTTTTGTAGTGACTCTTGAGCCACTAGTTCTGTGCTGTAACACTCATGCAAAAACTTCCTGGAAGAAATGATGCCTGGAAAAATAGCTGTTAAAATGGTGACAGTGTTGCTAGCCAACTGCATGTTTTCCTTTCAAAGTCAACAGGAATGAGAAGAGAGGCGGCAAAGATAATAAACCTGCCTTTTATTCTGTGGTGGCACTTGTCATCGCACTGATGATCAAGAACAATGATGCTTGCTTTTAAAAAATGCTACAAAAATTTGGAACAAAAATAATAATGAAATAGTGTTCAATATGTTCATTCCTAGGAAGTATCTCTTCTCCTTTTTTTCCCTTCTTGTATACCAAACATTTTTGGCTTTTGCACTGCTGCTGTCCTGAATTAATTAAATTATGCTCCTTTTACTTGTAGTTCAGTCAATTCTGTTTGATGGACAGTATTTCAATTTTGAGATGCTATGTATTCTAATATGCCAATAAAGGTAATGCAATACTGTTGTACTTTATAATGGATAAATTGAATGTTTGATTTTTGAAGAGGTGGCTGTAATATAATGGTATGACTTTTAAAAAGTTTCTATTTTCCATTTATGGTATGTAGTTTTCAATTTCTTAATCATTATTTATTATGTTTCATCAGACTCTCTAGCCGAATTTCTTATAGACAACTGGTAAAACACAGCTTAAGTCTGTATTAAAAATGGCCACTTTACCCTGTACATTTACACTTTGAAGAGCAGTTGCCCAATGGAAATAGGGTTTATTTACTTGTTAAAATGTATTTTTTGTTAAAAAAAGAAAAGGGAAAAAAAAAGAAAAAATATAAATCTGAGTTTGCTGGATCAAAACTTGTATGTGATCAAATGCAATGTTTTTTGTTTATAAATAAATACTATGCAGAATGGTTGAGAGTTCTGACTTATTTTAAATATTTGGGCCTTGCACGAAAGATGCCTCGGTCTGCTTTTGTGCAGAAGACTTGGGCACGCTATGTCTGCCCTCAGGCCGGGTGCCCTAATGCAGCCCCAGATCAGCTGCCAGGCTCTGCTGCTTCAGAGGGTCTGTTACCTGTCACAGAATTTGGGACACAGCTCAAAGCCTTGTCGCCGCTCCCGCCCTCCGCCAGGGGGCGGTGCCGCCGTGCGGGGCTAAGGAGGCGGCGCGCAGGCGCGGGGTGGGCCCGGCGGGCTGGGGCGGGAAACGCGCGTCCGCGCGGGAGCCCGGGCAGGCTGCGCCGCGCGGCAGGTAGGGGCTAGGGCTCTCTGTGGCCCTCGGTTGCCTTTAGGGCAACGGGGTTGGCGGTGTCCCGCATGTGCAGCGGGGAGAGAAGCCTCTGCAGCACCTGGGATGTCTGTGGGCGGGAAGCCGGGCTGCGAAGTGGCGGGGAGTTGAATTAGCCTCAGTGCTCGCAGGGTTGTCGCCAGCGAGAGTGTTTGATTTCATGTGGCTGAGCCTCTCGCCATGAGAGAGGTTGGGTATTGTCAATCCCTGGCGGCAGTTTTCGAGGCTCCTGGGACTTCGGAAGCGGCCCCGGAGAGCGGCTGCGCGGCCGAGAAACGTCTGCGGCCAGCGGCGGTTCTGCCTCCCTGCCTCCGCCGGGGCCTTCCTGGCTTGCCCTTGTTTGGGCTCCTTAGTGCCGCGCTGTCGGTACGGAAGTAGCAGTTGTCCCCAGGGCCGGGGAGATGCGCCTGGTGCCAGCCTGGCGCGCAGCGGCTCGGGCTCCCTCCTTGTCAGAAGCTTGCTTTGGCAAGCTCGGGGCAGCTCAGGGAGTATGGGCGCGATCCGGGGGCTGAAAGCGAAAAGGTACGCGGTCTGCCTTGGGTTTTGTTTCTGTAAACCTGTCCTGTACTTCCGTCATAGGATTTAATTCCACTGAGAAACGTGGCTGTATTACCCTTCACATGCAGTGTCCAGGCACTGACTTTAGCCATAATCACAGCATCTCGAAATGGGCTACGTTTAAACTATCCTGTCACTTTCTGCAGTGAAATCGTTGGGTGATCTGTCTGCGGTGCATGTGAAATTTGTGTTATCTGTTGGTTCACCTCAGTCATAAGCAACAAGATTTTCCCAGGTATTTGCTTTGTTTTCTTTAGCAAACATGAAGGTCATCACTTGTGAAATAGCGTGGCATAATAAGGAGCCTGTTTACAGCTTAGACTTCCAACGTGGAGCTGATGGGAAGATCAACAGACTAGCCTCAGCAGGTGTGGACACAGCTGTTCGTGTAAGTTTCAGACCTGTTTGTTTCACTTTCGCAGAGCATGAAATGGCTTGTTACCCAAGGTGTTAGATAGTTGGCCAGCACATGACAGCAGTGGTGGATGGTTGAGGGAAAGAGTATAGGATTTCAGTCTTCTTTGACATAAGCAATAATGCTGCTACATCTTTTGGAGGGACTGTTGCATGAAGAGGGAAAACTGGCAAGGGTTACAGAAGTCTTAATTCACGCTGTGGCATCATTATGCACTGCAAAATAGAGAACAAGTGGAATCAGGAATTCCTTAAGCCATCATTGCTGGGAAAGTGTCTATGGCATGCAGCTGTCTTAATGCTTTGTTTGTGATCATTCTCGCTCAGTTCATTTTCTTGGAACCAGTAAATCTGTTGACCTTTAGAATATAGTGCAAAGCTCTTCACCTTGCTCAGACTTCTAAAGAGAGCTAATTCTGGTTTTTTGCTTTTTTTTTTTTTTCCCCTCCAGGTATTGTAGGGAAATCTCAGCTTTACCCTTTGAAGCACCTTCTCCCTTCCTTTTTAACTGACCTTGGTGTCTGTGGGACTTTTTCTCTCATATTTTTCTTACTCTTCTCTCGTAACTCCTGTTAGACCCTTTCTTAAATGTATTGTCACAGAGGCGCCACCAGCATCACTGATCAGCTGAGCTTTGGCCAGCAGTGCCAAGCTCTGTCCAACGTAGGGCCAATGTCTGGTATGTTTTTACAGAAGCCACTCTTGTAACTCCCTCCAGCTACCAAAACCTTGCCACATAAACCCAGTACTCTTAGAGGGAAAATCCATGGTGCAACCACAGCTTTAGCTGTGAAGGTTTCAGATAAGTTCAGCATGACCGCCCAAAGAGTAAACTGTGGATTACTGAAGCAGTGCACATGTATTTCATCTCGTCCCTGAAAGCTGTTGTGCTTTTATACCTAGGTATGGAAAGTGGAAAAAGGGCCAGATGGAAAAGCAATTGTGGAATTCTTGTCAAACCTTGCCCGCCATACCAAGGCAGTGAATGTTGTGCGCTTCTCTCCAAGCGGTGAGATCCTAGCATCCGGAGGAGATGGTGAGAACTACTTTTTATGTGCTTTACGTGAGGTGATTGTGAAGACGATCTAAATGTAATGTGCTAACAAAGCAGTGAGTGGGAAAGAAAGAATTTTCCTATGATTTCTTCTACAGATGCTGTTATTTTATTGTGGAAGCTGAATGATAGCAAAGAATTGGAACCATTAGTTTTTCAAGATGAAGATGAAGCGCAGCTCAATAAGGAGAACTGGACAGTTGTGAAAACTTTAAGGTAGCTTAATATTGTTTTGTGTTCAGTGTTTTTTTTATTCCCCGGTGGCTTTTACCACATGGTATGATTTTCTGTTCAGTATGTGTAGAACTTCAATGCTCTCTAAAATTCACTGTCTCTAATATTCCTCTTTTTACGACATTCAACTTTTTTTTCTTGCAGTACCAACCTACATCTTCTTTGAAGTTAGAAGATTTGGCATCTTTGTGACATTACTGATGTGTTCTGAAATTCCTATCTGAGATTTGCAGTCACTAAGCTTAGCACAGAGATATATAAAGTAAATATGAAATCATATTGCTAACTTCATATCAGAAAATTTTATCATTATGAAGGCAAGAAGCAGCAGCAGAAAAAGTGATTCATACAGTTTTACCAGATGATGGATGTGAGGCTCAACCAATCTTTTTCAACTACTTTATTTTAATAATTTAAGATCTACTATATTACACAGCTTTAGTTTGAAGTGTACAGTGATTAACAAAATATGTAGACTGTGCTTGCTAAGACTCAGTAAGTATTAGTTGATGGTGGCTAAGGCATCAAACCACAATAGGCAGTCATATTACAGATCTTCTGCTCTCACACTCAGCTGAAGTCTGAAGGAAAAAATGATTCTGGACTCAAAAATGTATTTTGAGCAGTACGTGTAACTCTTGCTTTCTGTGTGGTATTTGTTAAATCTTCTGATCTCTCTCTGTCTGTACTGATGAAATAATTAAGAATTTACACTTGCTTAGAATCATAGAATGCTAGGGGTTGGAAGGGACCTCCAGAGATCATTGAGTTCAAGCTCTCTGCAGAGCAGGACCACAGACAAGTTCTCTTGAATAGTAGCACTTCCTAATTGCTTTGGTATAGTGTTGCTTTGGTATAGTGTTTCGTCTTATGTTTGTACAAATCCTAGAAATGTTTGTTTCCAGATCTCTTAAGTACAAATCCATGAAATGTGCTTTTCATTTTCTGTGAAAAGGATCTTTTGAACAGATGCAGAATGTGCTTTATTTAAGTGTTCTGTCACCTGAACACTTAAACTGGAAGTCCTGCTGTTCATTTTACTTCACTGGTATCTCAGTTTGCCTCTGGTTTTGGTTGGTTGGTTTTCTAACTAAAAAATGCATACAACTCATATATGCATGCAGCTGCTAGTTTTTAAATTGGTAATTGGTTTCTTCTTTTCTGGCTTCTAGAGGCCACTTAGAAGATGTATATGATATTTGTTGGACCTCAGATGGAAATTACATGGCGTCTGCTTCTGTAGATAACACAGCTATAATGTGGGATGTCAGTAAAGGTAAATGTTACATTTATCACTCGCATCACCAGCGGAAGTTCCTTGTGATACTTACCAAAGGAGTTGAAAACGTCTTTTACTGGGATTGCTACATTTCTGGGATTGTAAGGCAGATAGCACAGCATGTAAAGATATCCTCAGGCCAGCAAAAATTATGCATAAGTAAGCTCTTCACCTTGATTATTCAAGACATAAACTTAACCCATTCCCCCTGCAAACTCCTACACAAGCAGCTTGTATATTACTTAGCCCACCCCACACGCAACAAACAGACAAAACTTGACTGATACCAGGTAGTTAACTACCTAGTTAAAAAATGGGATGCAAGTGTAGGATGCAGTCTCTGTTTTGCAAGATATGATGTTTGTTAGGCTCCATTAGGCATCACACTTGCATTTGTTCTCATCCCACTGCAGTGGAATTGCTTGCATTCTCCAAGAAAGGCCCATCTGAACTTCTGGTAGTAACCTGCTAGGTTTGCTCTGCAGTGGTTTGATGTTGTCTTACTAGCAGTGTAATCATTACTTTCAGTTTTATGTGGCAATACTTGATTTTCTCTAAACCTTTTATCTTACATTTCTAATATTTAGTGTCTAATTAAGAAAAATTATGTTGATTGCAGGTTAATTTTTCAGTGCACGTAGACATGAAAATGCAAATGTTCAGCCACTGACATTTTTTTCATTCTTGGTTTGGGTGCTTAATGCCTCTCCCATCTGAACTGTCACATACACTTTCCAAAAGTCCTTACTTGAATGTCCTTAACTTGCATGAATGTTCAATTAAGAGTGTTTGTACTTAGAGCCTAAGTATCTCTAAGGGCATTATGACTGAATGTCTCTTGTGTCATGGACTGCTTATAATGATTTTAAAGGCACATATCTGTTAGAATTATTAGTAAAAGAAGCTGAATGGCCTATCAAGCTGATCTGTTACTTGTGTGTAATGCCTTCTACTCTTGCTGTGTGTGATTTCTACTCTTGCTGTGTGTGATGAATACCATGGAGAGCATTTCATGTTTTCAGTGCAGGGTGACATCTAGTAAGTTGATAGTAAGTATCCATTACTGGAAGTTGGAGGCTCTGTCTTTGAAGTTGCAGGTACATGAAAGGAAAGAGTTTAAAGGATATCTTCCGTTTGCGGGGTTTTAAATCATAGAATAGTCTGGTTGCAAGAGACCTCCAATGGTCATCTAGTCCAACCCTCTCTGCAGTAAGCAGGGGCATCCTCAACTACATCAGGTTGCCCAGAGCCTTGTTGAGGCCCACCTTGAATATCTCCAGGGATGGGGCCTCAACTACCTCCCTGGGTGACCTGTTCCAGCATTCCACTACTCATGGTAAAGAACTGGTTCCTAACATCCGATCTAAATCTACTCTTCTCTAGTTTGAAATCATTTCCCCTCATCCTATCACTAGAGGCCTTTGTAAACAGTGTCTTTCCAATGACTGAAAGAAAATTAATAGTAAAAATCCATAGGGTTGTTCAGTACATAGCACCACTGGCATAAGTCCTCAAGATACAAACTGTTGGCAGCTTACTGGGTGTCCTGTAGATACATCGTTAGATGTTTTGCTTTTTACTATGCTCTTCCATAGGCATCTGTTGTTGGCTACTGTTGGAGACAATACTGCACCAGAAGGACTTGTGGGGTTATGCAACATGGCCTCAACTGTATTTGTGCAATATTTTTGAGGACCTATCATGTTTGAAACTTTTCAGTTTACAGTATTTCTTTGCAACAAAGCAACACTTAACTAATAGGAAATAAAAAACCCACCTATCACTATGCTTCAAAATGGCATATTTAATGAGAGTTGTCTTTACTTTGTCATGACACTTGGATCAGAGGCATTCAACTGTGGAACATCAGTGAGGTCAGAGAGCTTTTGCATTGGAGAGATCTTCATTACAGAATAAGCTATAGAGTAACATGAGTTGGTACTGCTGTAGAATGTTTCTGAGAGCTGCCCATGTGCAGACATCAGTCAGCACATCTGGTGTATTTTTTCCAGCATCTGCTCAGCAGAGTAGATGAGTTGGTACAGTCCCTTCAGCTGGAAGCTGGGTTAATGCTGGAATTTCTGGCTTAGTATTTAACCAAATTCAGTTTGCTGTTGAGCAGTATTCTGGACTTGCCTGAAAAGTTACTTTCTAAATTGAGAAGGTTTTGAAATTCTTCTGTTTTGAAATGTATACCTACTGCCTGTTTGGTGTTTAAGCCAAGCTGCTTCTCTGAGTTCATTTGTAGAGAACATCACAAATTCCTCTACGTGTGAAGATTCTAGAACTAAAGCAACTGTTTCTGATACTCTTATCAAATGCTTTCAAGTTAACAGTTTGTATGTTTTAAAAAAGGCTTTCTCTACATTTTTAAATGTTTTGGTTTATTTCTAAAATGAAGAAATGCTTAAATGTAAAAAAAATGTATTTGAATTGAGAGTATGAAAACTGTTTGTAATTTCAGGGCAGAAGGTTTCAATATTAAATGAACACAAGAGTTATGTCCAAGGAGTAACCTGGGATCCTCTAGGCCAATACATTGCAACTCTGAGTTGTGATAGGTGAGCTGTTGATCTGAGTGTTTTGCCTTAGTGTTCTGTCTTACTTGAGGACACATTAAAAGCAACCATGTGGGATAAACATGACTTTTCTTTTAGTTTTGTTCAGATTGCTCTGTAAGAAGATGGATGTGAAAGTAAAATTATACTTAGTTAATCCTTTCCTTGCAGTAAATGATTCCTGAAGTCAGAATGTCCTCTCTAAGCAGAAAAGAAGCTTACATAAACTTTTTTTGTAGGGATTTTCCTTTTTAGAGTTTTCATGGTGCTGGTTGTTAGAGATACCAAACACCCTAAGAGAGTTGTTAATGTGTTCATCCTTGTCTTTTTACAAGAAAGATATGAACAGGTTAAGAAATCCTTTAAAATACCTTTCCACTGATAGCATATTTTTTTTGCCCTCTTGCTTCCTCAATCCCCAACAGTTTTGCAAGTGATGTCATTGGGAAAGCTAAATATACACTTCATAAACCTGACCCTTGTCAGAACTTTGAGTGAGCTTAAACTGTCTAGGGCATGTGTGCTGCTCTGAAGGAGCTTGCAGCTGGCTAATAAATGAATGTCATCTGGCACCCACTGCAAAGAAAACTACTGTAATAGTGGAAAAGCACTTTTAATTGAAGATTTGCAGTAGGCTCAAAAAAATAGTAAGTTAATGGCAACTTGGTCATTATGAGCCACTCTCTTCTGGTAAACAGCTGTGTGAGTTTTGTGTGCCTTTATTAAAATGAACAGCAGTGAAACTCAAGTAATAGAATGATGTGCAAGTTTTTCTTGAAGACACAAGCAAGGGCATGAACTAATCTGAAGTGGGGAAATCTCACACCCCCTCACTTTTCAGATACTTTTCTACAGGATTGGTGAATAGCATCAGCTCAGTAGGGGTCTAAGAGGAGCCAGGCCAGTTGCCAGCACTGGGTGCTCACCAGCCCAGGGTGAGGAGACCTTCTTCTCTTTTGGCAGACCAGCTTAGCTGTGTCTCAAGCTGTCTGGTACAGCTGTCTCAAGCTGTCTGCCACTGCCTCACCTGTTTTCCCATCTTAACTGTCTAGGATTCTTTGTGGAACTGTTTCAGCACATTAAATCTGCAGAAAGCCGTCTTAGGCTGGTTTTCTGTCAGCCTAAGAAACCAACATAATACAGTGAAGGTCAGAGCTGTGAGAAAGGAGGGGATGGTGGGACAAGTGGGTGGATTTGCTTGGGCTACCTGCAGTTTCAGTGAGATGAAATCAAGGACTTCCAACATTCCATACAGAGATGTACTCAAATTTATGTTTATTCCAAAGGAAAATGAAATGTGGAGATGTTGCCAATTGTCTTTGTGGCAAGTTATCACTCTGCAGAAACATACTGGGTACTACAGCACTGGCAGGAATGGCAGAGTCATTCCCTGTCCCCTAATGCCCTTATTTCTCCATGACTGTATATGCTGGTACTTCAGACTTATTGAGTCAGCTGTCAGTGGGGTCATTTAGATGTTCAAAACATGTCCTCCCTGCGGTGTCTCATGAACAGAGTTTTAATTAATGGGTGTTTGTCAATTATATTTGACAGTCCTGACTGAGAAGTGAGGTCCTGTAGCATTATGTGAAACATGGGGTGAAAGGAAGGTGTTCATAGCTAACTGTGTTTTCTACCACCTAGGGTTCTGCGGGTATACAACACACAAACCAAGCGTGTGGCATTCAACGTCACCAAGATGCCATCTGGATCAGGAGCAGAAGGAGAGGTACATGGTTCTGCTACTAATTGTACTGTAAAATGTGCTGGGTGCTGTTTTATATGAGTTTTTCTATTCTACAAAGCATGCTACAAAATATTTTCTGTTCAATAATGCATAGAATCACAGAAACATTCAGGTTGGAAAAGACCCTTAGGATCACCAAGTCCAACCGATAACCCTGCTCTACAAAGCTCACCCCTGAGCGATATCCCCAAGCACCACATCCAAACGACCTTTAAACACATCCAGGGTTGGTGACTCAACCACAAATTCAGTTCCCATCCAAAATTTCATGTATCAGGTGGTTTTGTCTCTGTCTCACTTTTGCATTTTTGAATAGAGGCTCCTTCAGGTTTCCTCAAACATTGCAGAAGTGACCGAGAATGCTGCCTGCTGCTGTTGGTCTCTTGCAAGCTGATTAAAATAACAACACAATGTCTTTGGTTGACGATGTTAAAAATAGCATGGGAAAAAGTAGTATGTGTGCTGTATTCTTGATAGGAAAAACTTCAAGCATCTGTCAATAGCTTTTTAATGCCTATGACATAGCAATAATGTTTCAAAGTCAGCAGCTTGAAATTTTCAAAAATGTAGTCCAGTTTTTAGGAAAAATATGAATTAGGGAAAATTTAGGAAATGCTTTCTAATCCCAAGAGGGAAATCAAAGAGCTTTTTTTCCCCCTAAAGCAGTGCTAAGTAACAATAAAATAACACCTCTAAGCTGTCTATCACTTTTTTGATTCCTTCTCTTCCTCTTTTTTTGTTTTTTCTTTGGAAACATTTGTAACAGTTTTATAGAGACTAAAAAACAGGCCTGAGAGAGGACATTTTGCCTTTTTTTTGACTAGAGTTACATGCCCAAGGATCAGGATTTTACTGTTAAATAATGTCATTCTCCAGGTTATTACCATTTTTTTTATTATTAGTCTAATGTGACTGCTCTTGGGGTGTTTTGATTGGTAGCTGAAGAGGGATTAAGGACTAGTTTTCTTAGCTCTGAAGAATTTGTAGCATAGCAGAAAGAGAGCTTGAAGGAGCCATGGTTTTTAAAACATTTATCTTTTCTTTTTAAAGTACACCTGGATGGGTTTTTTTTCTCACTTGAAAGCCAGCTGACAGATTGGTGGCACCTTACACAGTCGTGTTTTCAATGTTACAGGCTAGGAGCTATCGGATGTTTCACGACGACAGCATGAAGTCGTTTTTCCGCAGGCTCAGTTTTACTGCCGATGGCTCCTATTTGCTCACTCCAGGTACGTGAGAACGTGCACTGTAACCTGCATTGTATCTGTTAGGCTCCAGTTTGAATGTGCATCAAGACTGCTTTCACACTCCTAAGGAATACTTATTTACCTTAACTATGCCATTTCTCATTCCTTCTCTTAAAGGTAGACTCCACAATACTCTTCTCTTAACAGAACATCAACTTTCACCTAGAAAAAAATTATACTTACTGTATTTTTCTGAACCAAAACATGTAAATTACAACAATGCAGGTCTTCTAAAATAGAAATTAAGAATAGTGAGTGGTTTCTTTTGACTGATTTCTCTTTGGTTTTATCCTTTCTTGGGGTGGGTTGAAATTTCCCCCCCAACATCAAATTTGCCAGACCAGGGCAGTTGGAAGCAAAACTACAATCTACAATGGAATGCAATGAATATGTACAAATATGCAATATTTACAGATATTTACAATTAATAAACAGCTACTAACTTCTCCCTCTCTGCCCCCCATACCCCCTTGTATAAAAAGGGTGAAGAGACAGAAGCTGAGAAGTTAATACCAAAACAATGCAGCCAAGGTCAAGCAGAAGCAAGTTAGTATCTCTCCCAGAGAGAAGAAGCGAGAAGAGAAATTGTTGTGAGACAACTATTTTTAGTCCCTTATCTCTTCCAATGGGATTGTTTAGAATTATCTTTATTTTCCTTTTTACACCCAGTAGTGATTTATTTACAATTTACTGCTTTTTGTTCAAGATCTGTGAAAAAGTTTTAAAGGCACAGCCTAAAACTACCTACGCTGCAAGGAGGAGATCAGTTTGCCCATATACACACTGCTTTTACAGATGTCTTGCACAAAAAGAAGCCTCTAAGGGGGAAGTATATCAAGGAAACAAACCCAGCACTACATAAATATTAGGGATGCTTTTTAAAATTGTGTTCAGGTTGCACAGCTCTTACCTAACTGACAAGCCAAATTCCTGAGAAGTAAAATGTTTATGGACATGAAGCGTGCACTCAGTACCATTTTGACTTGATGAGTAATGTTTTAATCTTTATTTTTGCAGCTGGCTGTGTTGAATCAGGAGAAAATGTAACAAACACCACGTATGTTTTCTCCAGAAACAATCTTAAAAGGTAGAGTTTAATAAGATGGGGTTTTGGGGGTTTGTTTTTTGTGGGTGTGGGGTTTGTTGGGGTTTTTTTTGGGGGGGTTGTTTGTTTGGGTTTTTTTTAAATAAAGAAATGAAATGCTGTTTTCTGAAATACTGTTTCTTTATAAAAGGCCTGTGGGTCACCTGCCGTGTCCGGGAAAGGCAACTCTTGCTGTTCGCTGCTGCCCAGTCTACTTTGAGTTGAGACAAGCATTTAATAAAGGTACTGTAAATCCCTCAGGGACTATGATTTTACAGCAAATATGTGACTGTTTACTGGTTTGTGCCTTAGCCTTTTAACATTCCATTAAGATAGTTTTGTGCCACATCTTAGAAACTGTTTCCCGATTCTGAGACCCTGAATTCACCTTAAGTACCTTGCATGTATCTTTTGATAGAGTGAATAAATGTTCTCACTTGGCCTCTTAGGCTGCAGAAACACTGCTTAATATTCTTCTTTCCCTTTTTTTACTGTTACTCACACAAAATGCACTTAGCACCAAAGGAGTAATCCAGTGAAATATTTCTGTTGGTCTCAACTACCCACATCACAGAAGTACCAGAGAATTGATGTAGTTTGCAACAATTATCGATGTTTATTCAAGGAAGCCAAACCTGAAACAGTGCTGATGTTACTTGCCAGGACAGAAGTTCTGATGTGGGGAAAGAATTGTATGAAATTGCATAAGAACTTAGTGGAGACTGAAATCCAACCTTGTTGTGAGCCCAGTGGGTACAAGTCTATATATTTTTACAAGACATGGTCTTACCCTGGTGAAAAGGCAGAGCTTTGCTCCTTTCTTTAGAGGATCAACTTGTAGTATTCCTTACAGGATTTATAGATTCCCTGTTGTGTTCTGTATTTTTGTCAAAAGCTTTAGATCCATAGTAGTGGTGTGTTGCAAAGTAAGGAGAAGAGTGTCAGCTGTTTACTGTCTGAAGCATACACTCAGAAAAGTGAAGATCTATGTTAGGTTAAAAATGTTTAGATATGAGTACCTTGCATTACATTAACATCAATGGCCTGCCTCTTTTACTGCATAGCTTCCATAACCATCACAGAACTGAAGGAAAGTCTGAAAGCATCTAGCTAGTGCTGTTTCCAGTGGAAGTGGAAATAATCTTGCCTTACAAAGAACCACTGCTGTGATGAGAAGACTAGCTAGGAGCTGAACCCAAGATAACACAATGCAGAATATAACCTGGTGGTGTCAATTATGATGACCTTGGTTTAGTCTACGTCCTAAGATGCACTTGTCTGGACTTTAATACTAAAGTTAAATACACTGAAAAATGTCAGTTGGAGAATATATGACAAACTTGACAAAACAAAATTATATCAATCCAGATAGACAAAGCTGCTGCCAATTTCTCTCCAGCTGAAACAATTGAGGGCAAATTTCAGGTAACAGAAATGTTAATGCTTGACATTTAAACTTTGCATTTTATAGAAGTGCTGTCTTAACCATTGTCTTGATGCTGATTAATAATGAAATCTTCATTTAGATTCATGACTAAGCTACTGCAGTTCCTACCTTGCAATGAATGCAAGAGAGAATTCTCAATCTGTTCGTTTCTTTGCATTCTAGATGAAATCAGTCAGAAATCGTCTCCTCCTCTGTTCAGTCTGCCCTATCGATTGGTGTTTGCAGTTGCTTCAGAAGATTCTGTGCTTTTTTATGACACTGAACAGTCTTTCCCCTTTGGCTATGTTTCTAACATACATTATCACACTCTGAGTGATATTTCATGGTAGGTAGTTCTGACATTATTAAGATTGGTTCTGATGGGGGTAATGTCCTTTTTACATGTTGAAGTTTGGCACAACATCTTGTGTCTTGCTTCATTTCTATGTTGGTGATTTGCTGTATTTTTATGTGATCACTGTTGTCACTGTGTCTGAACAGCAAGCCACTGCTTTTTTTTTTTTTCCCTGTGAACTGGAAAATTATGGTTATTTATCAGTTGGGAAATGAGGGGCAAGCACCCTGGGAACATGCAGGTGGAAATTTTTATGAAAGTGAATGTACTGGGTGCCAGTGAAAAGTATTTATTGTTCAGACAGTGTAACTGCTAATGATGAAGTTATTTATAGGCTTTGGGGAGTCACCTCTCTTAAGTTCATGTGTCTGTATCCTGGCCAAATTCTGTTTTATCTGCACAGTTCTGCTTAGTGCTTCTTCATGTGTAGGATGAAGTAATTTACCTGACATTTATGGACATTCAGAAATGGAGCTGAAAATTGAACCCAAATCATGGGGTCAGGATAAATTCCTCTGCTGAAAAGGCGGCTTCTCTTATGCCTTTCTAGCCAGTATGCCTAAGCTGAGGACCACATAGAGGCCTCTTTTTCAGAAGCTGATGCATCAGGAGGAAAGGAGTGGAAAAGAATAGAAAGTCAATGGTTTTAATCAGGCATTAGTTGATGAAATCAGCACAAAGAGCCCATTCTCATAAGCACTATGGTGATTCTGAGCATTGTCTCTGCTTAACACAAGGAGCACAGTGAAAGAGCTTGAACTGCTCTGCTGGTCTCAGTGAGGAGACTTCAGCAGTGTTTCTGAAACTGGTTGAAGATTTGTATACCTTCCATTGAACTGTGCTTTGTGCCAGCTCAAATGCCTGCAGGTGCTGGCAGCAGCATATTACAGGTGATCACTGGTGACAGCAGAGAGATTATATCAGATGCAAAGGCCACATTCAAAGATATTTTATTTGTTTGGCTTGGATATATTTACTTGACTGCAGTTAAGTGTATGCATGTACTTGGGGAAGGGAGGAGAAAAAGAGAGGTATAGATGTGTTATAGATGGGGTGGGGTGAGGGTTGAAGAACAGTTCTGATCTTTACTCTTAATGGGAAAAAAACTAAAAATCACAAATAGGTCCAGCGATGGAGCCTTTCTTGCTATTTCTTCCACGGATGGATACTGTTCATTTGTTACCTTTGAGAAGGATGAACTGGGAATACCACTGAAGGAAAAACCACAGATAAATGTCAGGACTTCTGGTGCAGCAGAGAAGAAAGTGAAAAAGAGTCAGTCACACAAAGTCGTTTCTCCAGGCTCTAGGCTGCCAGAGGGGACTCCTTCCAGCAGGGTTATGGATCCTAGCACTCCCCCTCTCCAACCTAGAACTACAGCTGCCAGTAAGGACTTGCCTTCTACACCTGTTGGCATAAAAAATATTCCAGTCTCATCCTCAGATGAGAGGAAAATCAGCCAACCAGCCAGCCAGAGCACTAAAGTAAACCAGCCCAGGAGG